>CM039675.1:269789655-270474500 GCA_022496015.1 Hordeum marinum | reverse complement strand
TTTTGTGAATAGAAAGTTGGCAACCCAAACTCGGTGGCGCCAAAGCACAATCGTTTTCACCGAAGGGCTAGAGTTTGCTGAGTTTGTGTGAGGCTGAGAATCGGCGCACCGAGTGGGAAGTGTTGGTTGCACCGAAGTTTGAGTGTTTGGGTTTGGACAGTCTTTTGTGGAAGAGCTTGTGGGTGTATGAGGTGACTATCACTTGGGAACGTATGAGCATTTTGTTCACCAACATTAACTTAACCCCTTTTGATAGTATTGGCTTTCCTATGGACTCAAAGTGATTTCTCACAAAGTAAAATGTAGATTCCTCTTCCTTGAAGCTTTGCCAATTCTATTTCTTTTCCTTCTTCTTCATGGGGATACTCTCCACACTCCTTTTAGCCAACCCATCTCTCTCTATGGACCTTATCTAAATACACTAGATGAAAGTATTAGTCCAAGAGACAATGTATGTTGTCATGAATTATCAAACCACCAAGGGAGCACATTGTGCTTTCAATCTCCCCCTTTTTGGTAATTGATGCCAACATACAATCAAAGCTTCAAATTAATATATGCATCTATATACTGAAGACTTTGAAGGACACATGACTTATACTTGCTCCCCCTAAATGTGTGCAATCCCTTTAAAGGATAGTTGCTTTGGAATGCATGGGCACACATATAGTTGAAGGGATATAATAAGTCATGTGTATCTTGGCAATATGCATCATATGTATATGAATGAGGTGTATCCTTGTTCAAGACTTCACTCTTGGAAACAATATGTGCAAGAAGCAAGAGATAATCTTGATCAAAGATATGATGCATATACTTGCTTTGAGTTCTTGAGCATTCTAGCAGTCAAGATACACTTGAGAAAACAATGTTAGGAACACATGAGCAATCTACCAGTCAAAAGCAATAGAACTCAAAAGTACTAAGATATGGAGAACATATAGAAGATAGTATTCCTTAGGATTGATATGTCTCCAAGAACATTTAGAAGTTTTGCCCCTAGATAAGAAATGGTTAGGACATCCTCTCCCCTCAATCTTAGCATGCAGATATTGGGATTGGATAGGGTGAGAAAACTGTTCACAAATGTTTGACCTTTCGCCCCCTACTTTGGTATTCTCCCCTTGTCTATATAGGTATAAAATTTGATATTATCCTCTCCCCCTAAATTATATCTCCCCCTTTGCATAAGCATGTATCTCCCTCTTTAGCTTTGAAGCTTTGGTATTTCTCCCCCTTTGGCATTAATTGCCAAAAAGGTCAGATATAGGGTTAGATAAAGGGATCATTGATTAAGAAGGGATCCTTCAGAACAAGGGTCATAGAATGTAGGATTCATAGAATATGAAAATCATGAGAAAATGAGGGAATCATTGAAAATAATTTCTCTCCCTTTTGCTAAATAGATAATTTGCAGAACTTCTCCTCCTTTGAGTTAGGGATCCTGGAATATATTTCTCCCGCTTTTTTGAATAAAAGGATTATGAAAGAAATGAAAATATTATAGAAGGATTACAAATATTTACAGATACAAACACAGGTTGAAACATGATAGTAAGTCGGTGGCTCCGAGAAAAATTTGTCGGTAGTACCAATATGATGTTATGCAGCTCATCTGCTGAATCGGTATAACCGAGTCTTTTGGATCGGAGGCTCCGAGGCATAAAACAGAAACTTGGCAAAGTTTGGCAAACTTTAAAATTTGTGAAAAATTGTAACAAAGTGTCAAAAAAGATTTGTAGGAGAAATTAAAAGAATTTACAAAAGGATATCAGCTAGACAAGATTTGAGTGGTTATAAGAAATCTTGCAATATAGAGAATGAACCAAACAAGATTCTTAACTAGATGATGGATAGTGACTAGGTCACCTATATTAGAGTATATTGACTTAGGAGCCAAGCAAGAATACTTGATCATAGGTCATACTCATCGTTAAGCTCAAAATGGGGTTACCATTTTTCGATTTAGCATTTCAATGTCTACATATCCCTTGAGTTGCTTTATCTCATGAATTGGAGTAAAGCTATATCAAGGATATGAGTACATAACTTTGAGTGATATTGTTGACATAGCTTGTAGGTGGACTTGATAAGGATGATCGAGGATGATGAAGATCATCTTGAGTTGGGAGCAATCCTTGTTGTTTTCGTTCCCTTTTCACCTACATAGGTTAGTCATGCAAGAAAGAACATGATATATCCATATGACTTGATACCAATTGTGAGTTGATACCAATTGAGAAATATATGTCAAGGATATGTTTTGTTGTCTTCTTCCTTTCATCATCAAAGCAAGGTGTGGGTACCTGGTCATGACAAGATTGCTTAAGATATGAGTTCTTTTGGAGTGTTGTTATTCCAAGTACCTACAAAAGGGTTAGATGTAAGACAAGGGAGCATAGAATTGCAAAACATGATATTCAAGATAATATTAGCATGGAATAGACAATAAAGCTCATCCCCTTGCATGCATTCGAGTGACCTTAGATCAAGTTTGAAGCATCAATGTGTTGGGGAACGTCGCATGGGAAACAAAAATTTTCCTACGCACACGCAAACCTATCCATGGTGATGAGCATCTACGAGAGGGAGAGTGGATCTACGTACCCTTGTAGATCGCTAAGCGGGAAGCGTTAAGAAACGCGGTTGGTGTAGTCGAACTTCTTCGCGATCCAAATCGCCGAGCGTCCCGCGATCCAATCACGAACCGTCCCGCGAACACATCATGATCCGTCCCGTGAACTCATCACGATCCGTCTCACGATCTTGATCACGATCTGTCCCGCGAACTCATCACGATCCGTTCCGTGATCACATCACGAACCGTCTCGCGATCTCGATCACGGTCCTTCCGATCTAGCGCCGAACGGACGGCACCTCCGCGTTCAGCACACGTGCAGCTTGATGACGATCTCCACCATCTTGATCCAGCAAGAGGAGGTGGAGAGGAGAGAGAGTTCACCGGCAGCGTGACGGCGCTCCGGTGATGGTGGTGGTGGAGCAATTCCGGCAGGGCTTCGCCTAAGCGCTGCAGAAATCCGATCTAGAGGAGAAACTGTGCACCGGTGAAACGGGTAGCACGTGGCCGGAAATTCTGTCCAAAAACCACCCAATCCACTAGTATATATAGGAGGAGAGGAGAGGAGAGGCAGCCAAGGCCTTTGGGTCGGCCGAAATAGGAGGTGGGAGCAATCCTACTTCACCTCCAATCCTAGTTGGAGTAGGATTGCCTCCTATTGGCTGATTTTCCACTTTTTGCTTTAGGACTTTCTCTCCTATGCCATGGGCCTTTGTGGCTGTTTTCCCAGCCCACTAAGGGCTGGTTATTATTCTCCCACAGCCCATGGACCTCTTGGGGTCGAAATACCCCTCCCGGAGGTCCTCCGGTACACTACCGGTACTCCCGGTACAATACCGATACTCCCGGTACACTACCGATGAGCCCGAAACTTTTCCGGAAACCAAACTGGGACTTCCTATATATGAATCTTTACCTCCGGACCATTCCGGAGCTCCTCGTGACGTCCGGGATCTCATCCGGGACTCCGAACAACCTTCGGTCACCACCATACATAACTCTACACTACCGAAACGTCACCGAACCTTAAGTGTGCAGACCCTGCGGGTTCGAGAACTATGTAGACATGACCGAGACACCTCTACGGTCAATAACCAATGGCGGGACCTGGACGTCCACATTGGTTCCTACATATTCTACGAAGATCTTTATCGGTCGAACCTCTATGTCAAGGATTCAGTTAATCCCGTATAACGTCCCCTTTGTTCTTCGGTATGTTACTTGCCCGAGATTCGATCGTCGGTATCTCCATACCTAGTTCAACCTCGTTACTGGCAAGTCTCTTTACTCGTTCCGTAATACAAGATCCCGTGACTAACAATTAGCCACATTGCTTGCAAGGCTTGTTGTGATGTTGTATTACCGAGTGGGCCCTGAGATACCTCTCCGTCACACGGAGTAACAAATCCCAGTCTCGATCCATGCCAACTCAACAAACACCATCGGAGATACCTGTAGAGCACCTTTATAGTCACCCAGTTACGTTGCGACGTTTGATACACACAAGGCACTCCTCCGATATCCGTGAGTTGCATGATCTCATGGTCATAGGAACATATACTTGACATGCAGAAAACAGTAGCAATAAACTGACACGATCATATGCTATGTTTGTAGTTTGGGTCTTATCCATCACATCATTCTCCTAATGATGTGATCCCGTTATCAAATGACATCTCATGTCCATGGCTAGGAAACCTTAACCATCCTTTGATCAACGAGCTAGTCCATTAGAGGCATACTAGGGACATGGTTTTGTCTATGTATCCACACATGCATTTAAGTCTCCGATCAATACAGTTATAGCATGGATAATAAACGATTATCATGAACAAGGAAATATGATAATAACTAATTTATTATTGCCTCTAGGGCATATTTCCAACAGTCTCCCACTTGCACTAGAGTCAATAATCTAGTTCACATCACCATGTGATTCGCATTGTTATGAATCTAACACCCAATGAGTTTTGGGGCTCGATCATGCTTTGCATGTGAGAGAGGTCTTATAGTCAACGGGTCTGCGATATTAAGATCCGTGTGTACTTTGCAAATCTCTATGTCAAACCGTAATCACTGCTACCACACTCCACTTGGTACTATTTCCAAATGGCTGCTCCACTATACGTATCCAGATTGCTACTACTAGTCATCCGGATAGGTGTTAAAGCTTGCATCGACGTAACTCTTTACGACGAACTCTTTATCACCTCCATAATCAAGAAACATTTCCTTAGTCCTCTGGTTACTAAGGATAATTCCGACCGCTGTCCAGTGATCCACTCCTGGACCACTCTTGTACCCCTTGACAGACTCGTGGCAAGGCACACATAGGTGCGGTACACAGCATGGCATAATATAGAGCCTATGGCTAAGGCATAGGGGACGACATTCATCCTTTCTCTTTCTTCTGCCGTTGTCGAGCTTTGAGTCTCACTCAACTTCACACCTTACAAATCAGACGAGAACTATTTCTCTGGCTGATCCATTTTGAACTCTTTCAAAATCTTGTCAAGGTATGCACTCATTGAAAATCTCATCAAGCATCTTGATCTATCTCTATAGATTTTGATGCTCAACAATTAGGTAGCTTTATCCAGGTCTTCCTTAGAAAAACACTTTTCAAACAACCTTTTATGCCTTCCAGAAATTCTACATTATTTCCGATCAACAATATGTCAACCACATATACTTATCAGAAACTCTATAGTGCTCCCACTCACTTTATTGCAAATACAAGTTTCTCGTAAACTTTGTATAAACATCAAAAACTTTGATCACCTCATCAAAGTGTATATTCCAACTCCGAGATGCTTGCTTCAGTCCATGGAAGGATCACCAAAGCTTGCACACCTTTTAGCATCCTTAGGACTGACAAAACCTTCTGGTTGTATCACATACAACCTTTCCTCAAGTAAACCGTTAAGGAAATGATGTTTTGACATCCATCTGTCAGATTTCATAATTGAAAACGCAGCAACTGCTAACATAATTCCAACAGACTTTAGCACCACTACGAGTGAGAAAATCTCATCGTAGTCAACTCCTTGAACTTGTCACAAACAACTTTGCAACAAGTCGAGCTTTACAAATGGTGATATTTACCATCAGCGTCTGTCTTCATTTTTAAAGATCCATTTGTACTCAACGACCTGCCGTCCAACGAGCAAGTCTACCAAAGTCTATACTTGGTTTTCATACATGGATCCTATCTCGGATTTCATGGTCTCATCCATTTGTCGGAATCCGGGCCCATCATCGCTTCTCCATAGCTCGTAGGTTCATCGCTGTCCAACAACATGACCTTTAAGACAGGGTTGTTGTACCACTCAAGAGCAGTACACGTCCTTGTCGACCTACGAGGTTCGATAGTAACTTGATCCGAAGCTTCATGATCATCATCATTAACTTCTTTCTTCAACTAACATAGGCTTCACAGAAACAACTTTCTGCGCTGCGCTACTCTGATTGAAACAAGGTTCAATAACCTCATCAAGTTCTATCTTCCTCCCACTCAATTCTTTCGAGGGAAACCTTTTCTCAGGAAAGGATCCATTCCAGCAACAAACACTTTGCACTCGGATCTGAGATAGAAGGTATACCCAACTGTTCTTGGCGTATTCTATGAAGATGCATTTGTCCGCTTTGGGTTTGAGCTCATTAGGTGAAAACATTTTCCACACAAGCTTCGCAGCCCCAAACATCAAGAAATGACAGCTTTAGGTTTCTATCAAACCATAATTCACACGGTGTCATCTCAACGGATTTAGATGGTGCCCTATTTTAAAGTGAATGCGGTTGTCTCTAATGCATAACCCTAAAACGATAGTATTAAAACGATAAGAGACATCATAGTATGTGCTATATCAAATAAGGCATGACTACGACGTTCGGACACACCATCACACTATGGTGTTCCAGGTGGCGTGAGTTGTGAAACAACTTTCACATTGTCTAAATTTGTATGCCAAACTCGTAACCCAGATATTCACCTCCACGATCATATCGCAGAAATTTTTATCTTCTTGTCACGATGATCTTTAAACTTCACTCTGAACTTTGCTTTGAACCTTTCAAACAATTCAGACTTGTGTTTCATTAAGTAAATATACACTATATCTTCTCAAATCATCAGTGAAGGTAAGAAAACAATGATATTCACTGCAAGCTATAAACACTCATTGGATCGTATACATCAACATGCATTGTTTCCAATAAGTCAATTGCCCATTTCATCAAGCCAGAAAACGGGGTTTAGTCATCTTACCAAAAGGCATGGTCCGCATGTCTCAACCGATTCAAAATCGAATGAGTCCAAAGATCCATCAACATGGAGTTTCTTCATGCGCTTTATACCAATATGACATTTAGCGGCAGTGCCACAAGTATGTGGTACTATCATTATTAACTTTGCATCTTTTGGCATCATTGTTATGAACATGTGTATTACTATGATCAAGATTCAATGAACCACACTTACTAGGTGCATGACCATTGAAGGTATTTATTCATGTAAGCAGAATAACCATTATTCTCTAACTTGAATGAATAACCGTGTTGCAATAAACATGATCTAATCACGTTCATGCTTCAATGCAAAACACCAAATAAAATTTAGGTTCGTCACTAATCCCGAAGGTAGAGAGAGCGTGCGATGTTTGATCATATCAACCTTGGAAACATTTCCAACACACATCGTCACCTCACACTTAGCTAGTTCTCCATTTATTCCGTAGCTTTTATTTCGAGCAACCGAACCGGTATCCAATACCCAGGTGCTACTAGGAGTACTAGCAAGGTACACATCAATAACATGCATATCAAATATACTTCTGTCGACTTAGCCAGCCTTCTTATCTACCATGTATCCAGGGTTGTTCCGCTTCAGTGACCGTTCTCCTCATAATGGAAGCACTCAGTCTCGGGTTTAGGTTCAACTTTGGGCTGCTTCACTGGAGCAGCAACTGACTTGCCATCCATGAAGTTTCCCTACTTGCCCTTGCCCTTCTCGAAACTAGTGGTTTTTACTAACCATCAACACTTTGATGCTCCTTTTTGACTTCTACCTTCGCGGTGTCAAAACATCGCGAGAAGCTCAGGAATCATTTCTATCCCTGGCAATTTATAGTTCATCACCAAGTTCTAGTAGCTTAGTGATAGTGACTTGGAGAACTATATCAATCACTATCTTATCTGGAAGATCAACTCCCACTCGATTCAAGCGATTGTGGCACCTAGACAATCTAAGCACATGCTCAACTATTGAGCTATTCTCTTTCGTCTTGCAAGCAAAGAATCTTTGTTTGAGATCTCATATCTCATAACACGGGCACGAGCCTGAGATCACAATCTCAGCTCTTAGAACATCTCGTATGTTCCGTGACGTTCAAAACGTCTTGGAGCCTCAATTCTAAGTCGTAATGCATGACGCACTAAACTATCAAGTAGTCATCAGAACGTGCCTATCAGATGTTCACAACATCTACAGACGACGCTAGAGGGGGTGGCGTACCGAACGGTGCATTAAGGACATAAGCCTTCTGTGCAGCAATGAGGACAATCCTCATATCACGGACCCAGTCCGCAATATTGCTACCATCATCTTTCAACTCTATTTCTCTAGGAACATATAAAAACACACGGGAGCTACAGTGCGAGCTAGTAATCTACAACATAATTTGCAAAGACACTACTGACTATGTTCATGATAATGAGTTCAATTAATCATATTACTTAAGAACTCCCACTCAAATTGACATCCCTCAGGTCATCTGAGTGTCACATGATCCAAATTCACCAACTCGAGTCCGATCATCACGTGAGTTGAGGTGGCTTCAATGGTGAACATCATTATGTTGATCATATCTACTATATGACTCATGCTCGACCTTTCGGTCTCTTGTGTTCCGAGGCCATGTCTGTACATGCTAGGCTCGTCAAGTTTAACCCGAGTGTTCCGCATGTGCAAATCTGTCTTGCACCCGTTGTATGTGAACGTAGAGTCTATCACACCCGATCATCACGTGGTGTCTCAACACGACGAACTTTCGCAACGGTGCACACTTGGGGAGAACACAATTTATCTTGAAATTAAGTGAGGGATCACCTTATAATGCTACCGTCGTCCTAAGCAAAACAAGGTGCATAAAAGGATTAACATCTCATGCAATTCATAAGTGACATGATATGGCCATCAACTTGTGTTTAAGATCTCCATCTTCGAAACACCGGCATGATCTCCATCGTCACCGGCACGACACCATGATCTCCATCAACGTGTCGCCATCGGGGTTGTCACGCCCTGCATGCTTCTACTACTATTGCTACCGTAGCGATAAAGTAAAGCATTACATAGCGCTTTAATGATTGACACGCAGGTCATACAATAATTAAAGACAACCCTATGGCTCCTGCCGGTTGCCGTAATCACCGACATGCAAGTCGTGATAATCTATACATCACATGATCATCTCATACATCACATATATCTCATCATGTAATTGGCCATATCATATCACAACATACCCTGCAAAAACAAGTTAGACGTCCTCTAATTGTTGTTGCATGTTTTACGTGGCTGCTACGGGTATCTAGCAAGAACAATTCTCACCTACGCAAAACCACAACGGTGATACACTAGTTTGCTTTTCAACCTTCTCAAGGACCGCCTTTGTCGGATCCGATCCAACTAGAGTAAGAGAAACTGTCACCCGCAAGCCAGCTAAGCAACAAGTTGCATCGCGGGAACCGGTCTCTCGTAAGCGTACGAGTAATGTTGGTCCGGGCCGCTTCATCTCACAATACCGCTGAACCAAAATCCGACCAAGGGAGGAAGCAATCTAAGCATCAACGCCCACAAACCTTTTGTGTTCTACTCGAGATCTCATCGAACCATCAACCTAGCTCATGATGCCACTGTTGGGGAACGTCGCATGGGAAACAAAAATTTTCCTACGCACACGCAAACCTATCCATGGTGATGAGCATCTACGAGAGGGAGAGTGGATCTACGTACCCTTGTAGATCGCTAAGCGGGAAGCGTTAAGAAACGCGGTTGGTGTAGTCGAACTTCTTCGCGATCCAAATCGCCGAGCGTCCCGCGATCCAATCACGAACCGTCCCGCGAACACATCATGATCCGTCCCGTGAACTCATCACGATCCGTCTCACGATCTTGATCACGATCTGTCCCGCGAACTAATCACGATCCGTTCCGTGATCACATCACGAACCGTCTCGCGATCTCGATCACGGTCCTTCCGATCTAGCGCCGAACGGACGGCACCTCCGCGTTCAGCACACGTGCAGCTTGATGACGATCTCCACCATCTTGATCCAGCAAGAGGAGGTGGAGAGGAGAGAGAGTTCACCGGCAGCGTGACGGCGCTCCGGTGATGGTGGTGGTGGAGCAATTCCGGCAGGGCTTCGCCTAAGCGCTGCAGAAATCCGATCTAGAGGAGAAACTGTGCACCGGTGAAACGGGTAGCACGTGGCCGGAAATTCTGTCCAAAAACCACCCAATCCACTAGTATATATAGGAGGAGAGGAGAGGAGAGGCAGCCAAGGCCTTTGGGTCGGCCGAAATAGGAGGTGGGAGCAATCCTACTTCACCTCCAATCCTAGTTGGAGTAGGATTGCCTCCTATTGGCTGATTTTCCACTTTTTGCTTTAGGACTTTCTCTCCTATGCCATGGGCCTTTGTGGCTGTTTTCCCAGCCCACTAAGGGCTGGTTATTATTCTCCCACAGCCCATGGACCTCTTGGGGTCGAAATACCCCTCCCGGAGGTCCTCCGGTACACTACCGGTACTCCCGGTACAATACCGATACTCCCGGTACACTACCGATGAGCCCGAAACTTTTCCGGAAACCAAACTGGGACTTCCTATATATGAATCTTTACCTCCGGACCATTCCGGAGCTCCTCGTGACGTCCGGGATCTCATCCGGGACTCCGAACAACCTTCGGTCACCACCATACATAACTCTACACTACCGAAACGTCACCGAACCTTAAGTGTGCAGACCCTGCGGGTTCGAGAACTATGTAGACATGACCGAGACACCTCTACGGTCAATAACCAATGGCGGGACCTGGACGTCCACATTGGTTCCTACATATTCTACGAAGATCTTTATCGGTCGAACCTCTATGTCAAGGATTCAGTTAATCCCGTATAACGTCCCCTTTGTTCTTCGGTATGTTACTTGCCCGAGATTCGATCGTC
Organism: Hordeum marinum; assembly: GCA_022496015.1. Lineage (NCBI taxonomy): Eukaryota > Viridiplantae > Streptophyta > Magnoliopsida > Poales > Poaceae > Hordeum > Hordeum marinum. The sequence goes on along the minus strand of CM039675.1, from coordinate 270,463,695 downwards.
GGTATCTCCATACCTAGTTCAACCTCGTTACTGGCAAGTCTCTTTACTCGTTCCGTAATACAAGATCCCGTGACTAACAATTAGCCACATTGCTTGCAAGGCTTGTTGTGATGTTGTATTACCGAGTGGGCCCTGAGATACCTCTCCGTCACACGGAGTAACAAATCCCAGTCTCGATCCATGCCAACTCAACAAACACCATCGGAGATACCTGTAGAGCACCTTTATAGTCACCCAGTTACGTTGCGACGTTTGATACACACAAGGCACTCCTCCGATATCCGTGAGTTGCATGATCTCATGGTCATAGGAACATATACTTGACATGCAGAAAACAGTAGCAATAAACTGACACGATCATATGCTATGTTTGTAGTTTGGGTCTTATCCATCACATCATTCTCCTAATGATGTGATCCCGTTATCAAATGACATCTCATGTCCATGGCTAGGAAACCTTAACCATCCTTTGATCAACGAGCTAGTCCATTAGAGGCATACTAGGGACATGGTTTTGTCTATGTATCCACACATGCATTTAAGTCTCCGATCAATACAGTTATAGCATGGATAATAAACGATTATCATGAACAAGGAAATATGATAATAACTAATTTATTATTGCCTCTAGGGCATATTTCCAACACAATGATGTCCAACTCACTCCTCAAATGACAAAACACCTTTTCATCAAGTGGTTTAGTAAAGATATCGGCCAATTGCTTGTTAGTACGAACATGCTTAAGATTAATATCTCCTTTGGCAACATGATCATGAATGAAATGATGTCAAACTTGAATATGCTTGGTTCGAGAATGTTGCACAGGATTATGACCAATCTTAATAGCACTTTCATTGTCACAAAGTAATGGCACATTTTTAACATAGATTCCATAATCTTTAAGCGTTTGAGTCATCCATAATAATTGCGCACAACACGATCCAGTGGCAATGTATTCTGATTCGGCAGTAGATAGAGATACTGAGTTTTGTTTCTTGGAGGACCAAGACACAAGAAATCTACCAAGAAATTGACATGTACCCAAGGTGGATTTTCTATCAACCTTGACACAGGCATAGTCCAAGTCGGACTAGCCAACAAGATTAAAATAAGATCCCTTGGGATACCAAATGCCAAAGTTTGGTGTGTGTATCAAGTATCTCACAATGCGTTTCACAACCTCAAGATGACATTCTTTGGGTGCATCTTGATATCTAGCACACATGCAAACACTAAGAATAATATCAGGACGGGAGGCACATAGATATAACAATGAACCAATCAATGATCGATAAACCTTTTGATCAACCATTGCACCCTCCTTAGTGAGATCATTGTGTCTGCTAGTGGGCATGGGAGTTTTCATACCTTTGCACTCCTGCATGTTGAACTTCTTAATCAAGTCATTGGTGTACATTGTTTAAGAGATGAATCTACCTTCTCTCGTTTTCTTTATTTGTACACCAAGGAAGAACTTAAAGCTCACACATCATAGACATCTCATACTTCTCTGACATCAACCTTCCATATTTCTCACTAAATTGTGGGTTAGTAGATCCAAAGATAATATCATCCACATAAATTTGGCACACAAATAGTTCACCATTAACTCTCTTTGCAAATAAGGTTGCATCAATTTTACCAATTTCAAATCCTTTTTCAATAAGAAACTTCGTTAGGCATTTATACCAAGCACGAGGAGCTTGCCTAAGACCATATAAAGCTTTGTGAAGTTTGTAAACGTGGTTAGGTTTCTTAGGATTTACAAAACCAGGTAGTTGCTTAACATAGACTTCTTCTTCAATCTCACCATTTAAAAATGCACTTTTAATATCCATTTGGTAAAGAGTGATATCATGGTGATTAGCCTAAGCAAGAAGAATTTGAATGGCTTCTAGTCTAGCAACGGGGGCGTAGGTCTCACCGTAGTCCATACCTTCTACTTGCATATATCCTTGCGCTATGAGGCGAGCCTTGACGCGTACGATTTGACTGTCTTCATCTTGCTTGTTCCGAAATATCCATTTAATGCCGATAATGTTTTGCTCGTCCTTGGGCTTCTCCACGAGTGTCTACACTTCATTTGTAACATCCCAAATTTTGGAATGTTATAATAAATAGATGAATGGTTGTTTCTTTGATTGAGTGTTTGAAACTGAGTAAAATTTGAAACTTTTTGAAACTTTTGAATGAGAGGGAATAAAATGACTTTCCCCTTTGTGTTTGATTTCAAATTCATCCAATTCAAATCAATGAGAGAAGATGACATGACTTCTTCAAATAAAAGGATTTGAAAAGTGGATTTTGAAAATCTGTGAAATATTCTATTTGGAAATCCATTTCATATTTGGTTCTATTTCAAAGTTTGAAACAATTCAAAATTTTCCTTTACACCAAATTTAAAATTTGAGAGGAGCAACATGACCCTCCAAACGAGGGGTGATTTTGTGAAACATTTGGACCCTAAAACCCAGAGAGTTTATTGAAAAATATTTGCTAAAAATAAATGAAACCAAATTAGGATTTTCAGAAAAAATAATTTTGTAAAATTTGTTATTTTGGCCGAGAAAAAATGTTAATCACATTACCTATTTTCTGCTGATAATTTTGATATATAGCAATTCTATGATCCTCCAAATATTTTTTCTCTTCTCTGTTTTTATAAAAAAAGAAACAAATACCTTAAAAGGTAACGTACCGAGTCCCAAATGGAAACATGTCGGCCCAAATCTCCTTTGCCAGATCTGAATCCCTTCGGATCGGCCGCCCGATGCCTTTCCTTTCTCTCTCTCTCTCTAGCGATGGACCCCACTGCCCGACCAAATCCCACGCCGGTCTCCACCTTCCTTGCCCGCCTCACCTTTCCATCCCGACGCTGGAGCATCGCCGGAAGCTCACCGCAGTTGCAATTCCCTTCTATTCGGATGCCCTCGACCCCCTGGCTGTATAAGCCTGAGGCCCCTCGACCCGTTCCCCCTAAGCCCCCTGCCCGACGCCTCTCCTCGCTCGCAATCCCTCGCTGGAGTAGAGCCCCGCCGCCACGCCATTGTTGTGCTGCCGCTCCCCTCCGATCGCCTCTAGACCAACCACAACCACCACCGCTTTGCCTCGTCACACTGAACCTCCCCGTGCACTCGCCCGATCCCAACCCCCCGAAGCAAGCTCGCCGACGACCACCCGAAGACCCCCTCCGCTCACGAGCTCACTGACGATGACACCGTCATCCCCGAGCCGTTTCGGCGCCACCAGAAAAATCTCCGTCGTCGTTCACATCAACCCGAGCCCTCACTTTCGCCAGAGGACCACTGGAGACACTGCCCACAATGAGCCCGAGACCTGCCATCAACGTCGACCTCACCAGCAACCCACTGTAAGCCCCACTCGATCTCCTCCGTTAGATCTAAAATCAATGGCATAAATTAGAACGGCGTACCCCTTGGGTTTATTTTAGATGAACAGGCCGGCTTTACCTCGGTTTAGTTTAGCCGAATCGTTTTCTATAAATTAGTGACCGTTCGTCCGTTTAGCTCACACAGCCACACCTCTCGGCCACTCATAGCTTGCCACATATCCTTGTTCGTGTTTGGATATTTTTCTCTTTTTCTTTTAGTTTTTTTACAGAATTAGTTCTGTTTTTTTTTCTTTATATCTTTTATGTTTTTAATTGTTTTTGAGTGAATCATTTTGCATTGTGTCAAAAATGTATTCTAGTTTATGTAGATATCAAGTTTGACAATGTTTGGAAAATTTAATTTGAATTCAAATAGATTTGATTTAAAATTTTGTGCGTGGATAACTTGAGTTTAAAAAAAGATTTTTAGTTGATTCTTTTTGCTACTAGTCACTAGTGACCTTATTTATCAGTAGGTAGAAATTGAGAATTTTTAGAATCTTATAAATTAGGGTTTCAAGAAAAACAAATTCTGTTTTAGTTCTTTTTAGGTTTATTCCTATTTCTTTTGTTTTAAATTGTTATAATTTATTTTCTTTTATGTTAGTTGACAAGATTTACTTTCGTTTCTGTTAGTTAGCAGTAGTATTTCAACCAAGTTTATTTCTATGTCATTTATTATTTTTATAGCATGAAATCAATTCCAGTTTCATAATAACTTGCAAATTGATTTCATTGCTAGTTTGATTTCCTATTTGGAAATATTTTTATAAATTGTTTTATAAGTTTCACTTTCTGTTAACTTTCTGTTAGATCATAAACAATTTGTATTAAAGTTGAAATTGTTTGTGGTTTAATTCGAGGTTAGCATTGTTGATGTCATAAGATAAGTTTGATAAAAGCTTTTGATTAGTTCTTAAGTTGTTCTTCAAAAGTATTTTTTCCTAGTAAAATATATACTAAAATACTTTTGTTAGATTTTATTTTATTGTTGATTTTCTTGCTATTGATAATAGGTTATTTGTAGGAAAAGGCTACATTAGTTGCTTTGATGAAATTCTGTGGTTTTAACTTTTGTCTTAAGTATTTCCTTCATCACAACCCTTTTGTGTTTCGGTTTTGTGTTACTTTGTGATTGCTAGTATGATTGCTTATATGAATGCAATGTTTGATTATATAGATTTTCATCGGAGAGTGACGAATAGTTCTATCAAGTTATTTCTGAGAGCGATATTATCTTCATCAACCTTACGAGGCAAGTTCACTTTGACCATCTATTTCATACCTATGGTTTATTGCATGTAGTAACATCATTTAACAAATCCCTCTGGTAGTGTTATTGAAATTCTTGTAGTTGAGTAGAATGCATGAGGTAGGAACCCACCACTTGTTACTGAAGCCCCGGGAACGCTAGTTATTTTAATGCTATGCTAAAGTAGATGGGGTCTGGTATGAGTGTTCGTGAGTGGTGTGAGAAGGAGGACTCCACATCAAAACGACAACTTCATGAAGGCGGTCCTGCATCTTCAAGACCTCAAGACTTAGAGACTCAAGAAACAAGTTTTCAATACACACTACTGGGCAAAGGATGGATTTTATGGGCATCCTAGAGTAACCATTGGACGGACGGGATGCGTGGAGAAGCGCCATGACATCTTGCCGAAAGCTTCACCTAGACTCAAAGAGACGGATGAATACCTCATGCCCGGAAGCTTACCTGTGTAGCCACAAGTCATTATGGGCTCTGGCTTGGTTGATCTTTGTTGTGACTCTGGCTGGGCAGTGCAACGAGATGTAGTCGACGTTAGGATTGGATGGGCACTGACTGTAGTCAGGGAAACACTCTGAAAGACCATGTTTCGTTCGCCCTGTTCTCAAACACCTGGCAGTGCGAGGACTTATAAGGAGGGAACAAAACTTCTTGGTAAAGTACACAACACTCTGCAAAGTTAAAACTAATCGATTAGCCGTGTCCCTGGTTACGGACAATTTGAGCCTCTAGACTTGGATCTATCTCTGAACTCTTAACACCGGACTAATAATTAATTGTGGGCAACTTATGATACTTGTGGTCATTACGACATTGGTTGGCTGAACCATGTGATGATAGATAACTCTATAGCGAAAACTCATGATATTCCTTTGTTGTAGGAAAATAAAATAAAAGCAGCTTTTATGCAAAAACCCGGACACAGAGCCACAAAGCCTTACCGCATATAGAATAGTCTTTATCTTCTGTTCTGCTATGGTGATCTTGCTGGTACATTCAATGTACTGACCTACATGGCTGCAATGTCTTATGTTGCAGATAAGTTCTACGACGAGTAAGAGTACGATTCAGGGTTACGGTCTGCACTCAACCTGCCTTTGGTGTTACTGGGATTCCACTCCCATTGACTGTTTCCGCTGAGATTTCGAGGTATATATCAGTTTTACGTTATTTACATGTGATTGCACTTTGATATATACATTGATGTACTATGTGTGCCAGAATACTGATCTAGGGATGGCACATAACACATAGAGGATTGACTCGTTTTGATTCGGGTTGCTACATCATTCCTCTCGAAGTTGTGGAGCTCTTCATGCGTAGTGTTCACCCAATCCGCATCTTCAAGAGCTTGTTCAACCTTCAAGGGTTCAATGCTAGAGATGAAAGAATAATACTCAGAAAACTTAGCGAAGCGAGTTTTAGAGCTAGTGATCCTCCCTGTTTGTATGTCACCAAAGATTTGGTTTAGGGGATGGTTCTTGGTCACTTGTGCTCGAACTTAGGGTAGCTTTGGCTTGTTGGTTGGAGGAGCTTCTTATTCATCATCATCTCCTTCATCTCCGTTGTTGTTGAAGTGGTCGTCTTCTTGAGGTGGTGGTGAAGGAGGTTGTGGTGCATCATCACGATGTACTTCCTCCTCCTCTTCATCTTGTCGTGTACCACTTGTGGATGCTTCCATGTCGCTTTGTTGGTAGCCTTGATCCGAAGTAGGAGCTTCCACTTGGGTTGATGAAGTACTTTCCTTCACCTCCATGGGACGAATCTTCCTGATGGGCAAGTCTTGGATAGCTTCTGAATGATCTTTATCACTGACATCATTTGGCAATTGTGCGACTTGGGAACCATTAGATTCATCAAACTTCACATCTACCATCTCTTCAACTTTTTGACTGAACTTGTTGTATACACGGTAGGTGTGAGAGTTCGTTCCATAACCAAATAGAAAACCTTCATGATACTTGGGAGCAAATTCAGCATGGCGATGCTTATCAAGAATGTAACACTTAGAGCCAAATACCCAAAAGTATCCAACTTGGGGTTTGTTACTGGTGAGAAGCTCGTATGCCATTTTACAGAGAAGCTTGTGCAAGTCGAGTCGGTTTGTGGCATGACATGTTGTTTCCACGGCCTCTGCCCAAAAGTGTCTTGGCATCTTGTATTCATCAAGCATAGTTTTGGCCAACTCAATGAGGGTTCAATTCTTTCTATCAACAACTCCATTTTCTTGAGGCATGTACCTAGCCGAGAACCCATGTGAAATACCCTCTTCATCAAGCAAGGTATCCACATGGTGGTTCTTGAACTCCGATCCATTATCGCTTCGAACCTTCTTGATCTTCACTTCAAACTGATTTTGCACTTTGCGTGCAAAATTCTTGAAGATCTTTTGTACCCGCGACTTATCATCAAGAAAGAATACCCACGTAAATCTAAAAAAACCATCAAATATAACTAGACCATAGGAATTTCCACTGAGACTCTTGCAAGCGTTGGGACCAAAAAGATCCATGTGAAGTAACTCGAGTGGTCTCCTAGTAGTCATGATATTCTTAACGGGGTGACTTCCACCTACTTGCTTTCCTTCTTGACAAGGCTACAAAGCCTATATTTGTCAAAGATAACATCTTTAACGCCAAGAATGTGATCGCCCTTGATAAGTTTATCTAGATTTCGCATGCCTACATGTCCTAGCTTTCTAGGCCATAGCAAACCTTTAGATGATTTTGCAATGAGACAAGTACGAGGTTGGGACTTTTTAGTGAAATCAACAATGTATAGATCACCTCTAAAAATACTAGTAAATACAATTTTATGATTATCAAGGTGAAACACTTGGCAATCTACTTTAGTAAATAGCATATTGAAACCGAAGTCTGCTAGTCTAGACACGGAAAGAAGATTGTAGCCAAGGGATTCACAAGCATCACATTTTGAATGGAGCTATCATGGGATATGGCCACCTTACCAAGGCCAAATACCTTACCCTTAAAGTTGTCTCCAAAGGTCATGTACCTTCGAGGAACTTGATTAGGCATGATCTCTTGGAACATGTCTTTATCACCAATCATGTGATCCGTGCATCCACTGTCGAGAATCCACTCTTTTCAACCGGACATGCAATCCTTGAAGTTTTCCATTAGACATAGATTATTCATAATATTTTCATTCTCGATGTCGAGCAACTCATCTTCATCATAGTAGACATGTTCTTCATTATCATCATTTTGTGGAATCTCCTTGTCATAGAAACCAAGAGACTCGTTAGAATCGCAACCAAGAAAATGTTCAAGTTTATGAATGTGAATGGCTTCAATAATAATGTTGTTGATAGTTGTGACATCTCCTTTAGCACGCATAAGATCACGAAGCTCAAATAAGCATTTATCAAAGTTTGGATCACTAGGCTTAATTTTGTGAAAAGCAATAGTTTTATGAAGAACTTCATTAAGAGTACTTAATGAAAGATTTGGATATCATTTCTCCAAATCATTCCAAAGATTATAAGCACATCAAAGTTCTTCAATTGAGAAAGCACAAATCTTGGTAAACCACTAACAATAAAATTGACAACTCTTAAGTTACCAAGCATGTTAATTTCCACTTCGTGTGTGGGATGCAATTCCTAAACAGGGAGCACAAAAGGTTTTTCAATATGTTTTCTCAAATGGAATTTGTCAAATAGATCAATCATGACATTGTTCCATCGACTATAGTATACTCCATCAAGAATGGGCACTCCACAATACAAACTATACACACTAGACACATCCATCTTCCTGCATGGTGATGAAATTGAAGCAATGGAGACCAAACCTCTCATACCAATTGTGGGATCACTAGAAGAGTATGTCTAGAAGGGGTGAATAGACTACTAGCAGGAATTTATAATCTACACAAGGTGCAAAGTTAGGTGTTGGAAGACTTTAGCAATTATAGCAAGTCTAGCATAGCCTACACATGCAAGTCATCAAATATAGCAACAGAGTGTGAAGACATTGCACATGAAAGTAAAGAGTAGAGATAGGAAGATCAACCGCATGAAGGTCACGAAGATGTTTCCCATGGTTCCGACCTCGGGAGTCCACCGACCTCCCTCTCAGCTCTATAAATCCTCAAATATTCCAAAAACCCAGGGCATAACCTAGATCGGGAGTTCCGCCGCCGCACACCTCCAGAGCCACGAAAAACCAATCTTGGCCCTCTTTGGCACCCTGCCAGAGGGGGTCACCATCACCGGAGGCCATCTTCATCGTCCCGGAAGGGCCATCAACACCATGGAGGCCAAGGACCAGAGGAGAACCTCTCCCCACAGAGGGAGGAGGCCATGGAGGAGGAAGCACAAGGGGGAGTCCATCTCCCCCTCTCTCTCGGTTGTGCTAGAGTGCCATTGGGGGAACCATCGCCGTGGTGATCATCTTCATCAACATCACCTTCTTCATCACCATCCTCATCTCCTTTTAGCGCTCCACTCTCCCACACCCCGCTGTAATCACCTACTTGAACATGGTGCTTTCTGCTACCTATTATGATCCAATGATGTGTTGCCATCCTATGATGTTTTGAGTAGATTACTTTTGTCCTTTGGGTTGATTGATGATCTAGATTGGTCTGAATTGTATGTCTATTTTGGTGTAGTCCTATGGTGCCTTTCGTGCCGCGCACACATGAAGGATTCCCGCTATAGGGTGTTGCATTACGTTCATGATTCGCTTATAGTGTGTTGCTTGAGTGACAGAATCATAAACCCGAGTAAGGGGGTTGTTGCGTATGGGATAAAGGGGACTTGATGCTTTAATGCTATGGTTGGGTTTTACCTTAATGATCTTTAGTAGTTGCGGATGCTTTCTAGAGTTCCAATCAAAAGTGCATATGATCCAAGTAGAGAAAGTATGTTATCTTATGCCTCTCCCACATATAAAATTACAATAATGATTTCCGATCTTGTTAACAATTGCCAAGGATAATTCCGCACATCGACTCATCATTATTCCACACTCGCTATTTGTAATATACTATAATATTATGATAACAGCAACTATTTTTATATTTTAGTTCTCCGATATCATGCAAAGCTATCCTCTTCATACCCATGACGTAGTTTTATTTCTCCTTTCTAGATGGAAGCAAACGTTCGGTGTACGTAGAGTCATATCGGTGGCAGATAGGACTTGAGACAATATTGATCTTACCTTTAGCTCCTTGTGGGTTTGACACTCCATACTTATCACTTCCACCTTTGGAAATTGCTACGATGATTGCTTGCACTTGGGGATTATCAGGCCGCCAGGGATCTCGCGACCCGGCCAGAGGGCCTAAATAATCCCAGACCGTCTGCATGGAGCCGGTCCATGCAACATTGTGAGAAGATTAGCCGGTTCTCGGTAGCCAGCGATATCTCTGGTAGGCTCCAGCCCGCGTCCGCACCAACCTCCTTCCCATGCTGCCGGAAGCACTCCCAGTGCTCCGGGAACCAGTCTAAGCAGAGGAAGGGAATCACAAAAACAAGGCAACACAGCTGGACAAAAAGAATCAAAGAGAAAATAATACTCACACTGAAAGGATTCATCCACTTCGACCGCAAACTTGAGGCTTAGACTTCGGTCCTCCTCCAACGCCTTCTCCGCCTGGGCGAGGGCGGCAACACGCCTCTCAAGGTCGCCCTGAAGATGGCTCACCTCGTCCTAGAGGATGGTGGCCTATTGGTTGGTGTCGTGTAATGCCCCGGACACACCCGCAGGCAGTCATTACTCCTGGCAGGATCTAGACTGGCCTCACAGATCAATACTAGTCTTTTCTGCGCACTTTGTCCTCACTCATGCGCACCCGGGACCAACTTCCCGGTCGGTCACCCATCCTAGAACTACTCCAAGCCAAGCACACTTAACCTGGGAGTTCTGTTCAAATGGGCTCCCGGAAAAGAAGGAATTCCTTATTGATATGAGTAGTCTATCATCCCTAATATGCCAGGCTATCCCATATACCACCACTCAGAGGAACCGACGTCCTCGTCAGGCCACAGGAACGTTCCCTCTTGGCACAAACGATTGTGCTTCCAGTCCGATACATGGGTCATTCCGTGTGCCATGACGGGTCACCAACTTCGTGAACAACATGACCGCGCACCTGTCGGCAAACATCCGTGTAACCGCGAGGGTCGGTTTTGATACCAACTTGTAACGCCCCGGACACACCCGTCGGTAGTCGTTACTCCTGGCGGTATCTAGACTGGCCTCACAGATCAATACTAGTCTTTTCTGCGCATTTTGTCCTCACTCATGCGCACCCGGGACCAACTTCCCGGTCGGTCACCCATCCTAGAACTACTCCAAGACAAGCATCCTAGAAGGAATTCCTTATTGATATGAGTAGTCTATCATCCCTAATATGCCAGGCTATCACATATCATCCACCCTTTACCAAGTGTATATGTGCATTAAATTAAATAACAACAATATTGTGATATAACAAAAGAATGTCCATGTTGACACATGGAAGCAATTGCACCTGCAGCTAGAAATGCTATAAGAAGGGCTGAGCAAGCGGTAACATAGCCAAACAAAGGTTTGCTGTGATTTGGAGGGGTTAGAGGCTTTTCATGGCAATGTTGGGAGGCTTATCAAACAAGTGGTAGGTAGCGCAACATAAGGATAGAAAACGAGACATCTAGCATGGCAATGATAGTAATGGTATCCAACGAAATGAGTCATCTTGCCTGAGATCTCGCTCGGAAGAAGAACAAGTCCATGAAGAAGACGAGCCAACGTAGTCGAACGAATCCTCACACTTCGAACGCTTTCAAAACTCTATCGAGAAGAAGCAACCCGGAAACAACAATCAACACAAGAAAAACACCACAACATATGCATGACATGATGCACAAACAAATATGATGCATGTCCGGTTGAAATATGCAAGGCATGACAAATCACAACAATCAAATACTACACATTAAGTGAAGCTCAATATGCAACGAGTTGCATATTGACAGAACTCCATGTTCGAATTATTTAGTGCACTCTTGTTAGGTACATGAAAATATTTAATGTTTTTAAACATGGCAAGAGGTTAAGCATAAGGAAACTTTATATCTAGGCAACTTAAATGAGGCTGGAAACAACTTATAGTATTTCCGAAACGACCTCATATGTTAATTTCGAAATTGGTCCAGATCTGAACTAATCATATTTTATATTTGTTAAACAATGAAATAAATGTCACCATGTGATTCTACACGTCATTCCAGTTGATTTACATATATGGAACATCTCAAACGGAGCTACGGTCTAAAAGATACGAGCAACGCAAGATGCACATGTCATGAATGCAAATGCATGGAAAATACCATCACAAACATTTCAAATCATGAATGCAGCAAGTTATTATGAAACTACATGAGATTCTAAGCAAGTTTCATATGCAACATGTTCAAAACGGAGCTACGGTTCAACAATTACAACCAACACAAGTTTTAGTTGAAATCTGCCCAAAGCAGCAACTTAGCATTTTGCACACATGAAAACAACAAGTTACAATATTCTAAAATGCACAAACTAAGCATGGGGCAGTATTATATAACACACACCTCATTTCATCTTCACATATCATAAGCAAAACATGCATGGAACACATGGTAGGAAGCTCACAAGGTGGCTACTTGAAAACAGTTTCAGACTTAGAGAAAATAGCAGTTTTTGATAGTGCAGTTTTTATCACGAAGGCATATTGACAGCAGTAAAACTCTATGCTACAGGTCATATCATGGCATTAAACTTAACAGCATACTAAAGGACATTATCTACTACAAATAACTCCATAACACCTACCACAAAAGGGTTCTATATCACTAGGAAATCACATGGGAATACAGCAACAAAATATTACAGATTCAAGACTTGGAAATATTTTGGACCCTCAAAATAGCAGAATTTTATAGCAAGTTGACAACAACAAAATAACACCTAAACATGCATTTCTATGACAAGCAAAATGTCCAGAGGCTAGGACACATATCAAAGGGCGTTTCCCATGTTCAAAATTATTTCGAATCATGCATGTGTTAAATCACACGAAAATGACAAAAGGGCATCACAGCAAAAATGACATGCACACAAAAATGCTCAAATGACAAAACTAAATGCACAGGTAAATCCTATGGATTTTTCTACCCCGAAAACATATATAAGATGAATAGGTTCATGTAGAAAATTAATCACACTTAATTATGCAAGAATGGCCTAATCATCTTATAGCAAGTCATTGATGCAAAATAAATGCAAACATGATGCCAACATTTTTATCAGGCATGAAAATGCATTGTCGATGAGATGAACATTTTTAATATGTGATTTGGGTTAAATCCCGATGCATGTTTATTAAATATGGCATTTCTAAAATATACAACGGGCCTAAAAAACGCAATAGGGGGGGTGCTGGGCTCACCCTGGCCACTTGGGCCAGTCGGTGGGGAGCGGCTGGGCCTTGGCCCACGCAGGCGCTGCGGGGTCAATGGGGCACGGGCTCATCGCTCGTCCTCCTCCTCCTGAGCGGAGGAGGTGAGCCAGGGCGGCGGCGGGCTGCACCGGCGGCGGGGATGGCATGGATCCGGCGGGGGAGCCAGGGACGGGCAAATCCATGGCTTGGCTAGCTTAGCACTGGTATTGGTGGTCTTCACTGGAATGAAATGAGCCACCTTGGTCAGACGATCGACCACTACCCAGATGGAATCATAACCTGAACGGGTCCTGGGTAGTCCTATGATGAAGTCCATACCAAGCTTTTCCCATTTCCACTCGGGTATCGGCAAAGGTTAGAGTAACCCTGCTGGCTTCTGATGTTCCGCCTTTACTCGCTAACAAACATCACATATTGCAACATGTTCCGTAATATCCTTCTTCATACCCGTCCACCAATAACTTTCCTTCAAATCCAGGTACATCTTGGTGTTGCCTGGGTGTATCGAGTAAGGGGAATCGTGGGCTTCGTGAAGTATCAACTTCCTGAGCTCTGGGTCATTGGGCACATAGATTCGGTTCTCGAACCACAAAGTTCCGTGTTCATCCTCAAGAAAGCCTTTAGCCTTGCCTTCCTCCATTTGCTGCTTTATCTCAGCTATCTCCTTGTCCGATTTCTGGGCTTCTCGAATTTTTTTCGGTCAAGGTGGACTGGATTTCTAGTGTGGCAACATATCCGCTTGGAACTATCTCTAGCTTGAGCTCTCTGAAATCATCGACTAACTCTTGGGGTAATCCTCCCGCTGTGAGTCTGTTTACATAAGTTTTCCGACTCAAGGCATCTACTACCACATTTGCCTTACCTGGATGGTAGTGTAATCTCATGTCATAGTTCTTGATTAACTCTAACCATCTCCTCTGTCTGAGGTTCAACTCCTTCTGCGTGAAGATATACTTCAGGCTCTTATGATCGGTGTAAACATCACAACTATTTCCGACAAGGAAATGTCTCCAGGTCTTGAGTGCGTGCACTACGGCTGCTAGCTCCAAATCATGGGTGGAATAATTCAACTCATGAGGTCGTAGTTGTCTGGATGCATAAGCTACAACCTTTCCATCTTGCATGAGTACTCCTCCAAGTCCTTGACGTGAAGCATCACAATAAACCTGGAAGCCCTTCCGAATATTGGGCAAAATCAACACTGGGGCTGTGACCAAACGTTTCTTCAACTCCTGGAAACTGGCTTCACATTCCTCAGTCCAAATATACTTAGACTCTTTCTTCAACAACTCCGTCATGGGCTTGGCAATCTTTGAGAAATTCTCAATGAACCTCCGGTAATATCCGGCAAGTCCGAGGAAACTGTGGATCTCCTTAACTGAGGTGGGTGACTTCCACTCGGTGACGGCTTCAACCTTAGCGGGGTCTATGGCTATTCCTTCTCCGGAAATAATATGTCCAAGGAATTCTACTTCCGTCAGCCAAAATTCACATTTGCTAAACTTGGCATATAACTGATGTTCTCTAAGCTTCTCCAGAACTAAACGCAGGTGTTCCTTGTGTTCTTCCTCGTTCTTGGAGAATATCAAAATGCCATCGATGAACACTACGACAAACTTGTCCAAATATTCCATAAACACTTTGTTCATCAAATTCATCAAGTAGGCAGGAGCATTAGTCAAACCAAAGGACATGACTTTATACTCGTATAAGCCATACCTGGTGGTGAAAGCTGTTTTGGGTATATCCTGTTCACGAATCTTCAGTTGGTGATACCTTGATCGAAGATCGATCTTGGAGAATACTTTGGTGCCTACTAGATGATCAAACAAGTCATTAATCATCGGCAGAGGGTACTTGTTCTTGATAGTCACCTCGTTCAAGGCACGATAATCGACTACCATTCTCAAGGTTTTATCCTTCTTCTCCACCAAAAGAACTGGGGCTCCCCAAGGTGAAGAACTTGGGCAAATATACCCCTTGTCCAATAACTCCTTAATTTGCTTCTTGATTTCCACTACATCATTTGCGGGCATCCGATAGGGTCTCTTGGAAATTGGGGCTGTCCCTGGTTGTAGCTCTATTAGGAACTCAATCTCCCTATCTGATGGCATGCCAGGTAATTCTTCCGAAAATACATCCGGAAAGTCTTTTACCACAGGTACTTCCTCCTGAACAACTCCTGTGAGGGAATTTAACCGAGCACTCATACGTGTGCGTTGGGATACATACTTAATCCTCTTGTTCTCCGGGGTGGTGAGTGAAAAAGACTTGCTGGGACAATCAAGATTTCCTTCATACTTGGTCATCCAATCCATGCCTAGGATTACATCCAATCCCTGGGATTCTAAGACGATGAGGTCGGTGGGAAAAACATGGTTTCCTATGTGAAGTTTCAAGGCATGGCATCCTATCCCTGCCATCATCATACCTCCTAGGGAACTGACCTTAATGGGCTGACTAAGGGTTTTGGTGAGCAAACCATATTTATCCACAACTACCCTTGATATGAATGAATGAGTTGCACCGGAATCAAAAAGTACTGTAACTGGACGTGAATGCAATAAAAACTTACCAACCACAGTCTCGGGTTGATCATAGACTTCTTCCACGTCGAGGTGGTTCACCTGGGCACGAGGAATCGGATTTGGCTTCTTGGCTGCGGAGTTTCCATTTCCATTCCATGCTTGCTCTGGGGACACTCAGTAGCATAGTGCCCTGTCTTCTGGCACTTGAAACAGGTGATGTGGCTCAGATACTTCTGAGTAGGAGCGTGACGGTGCTAGTTGTTGTTCCCATTCCCATTGTCAGTCTTGAAGTTGCCATGGTTGGGACGGGCATTCCCATTTCCTCCATGGTTGTGGCCTCCATGATTGTGCACGGCATGAGTGTGCCTTCCAAACTTACTGGTCCCTGATCCGGTATTCACTGAGTAAGGGGAGTAGCGGGGCTTCTGATGAGTTCCAGAGTTAAACTTCCCCTGAGTATACTTCCTCTTGCGGTTCTCAACTTCTTGTTGTTTTCCCTCCAAGATGAGGGCCTTATCCACCAGTTCTTGGTAGTTGTTGAAAGTAGCCACTACCAGCTGCATGCTCAACTCATCGTTGAGTCCTTCCAGAAACTTCTCCTGCTTGGACGCATCATCGGCCACGTCTCCTGGTGCATAACGAGCCAATGTGCTGAAGTCGTCCACGTACTGGGCCACAGAGCGACTACCCTGGCGCAAGTTGCGAAACTCGCGCTTCTTCAGACTCATAGCTCCAGTTGAAACATGTGCGGTGCGGAAAGCTTGCTTGAACTGCTCCCAAGTTACATCAGCAATAGGATATGTGGTGGTGTAGTTCTCCCACCATGAAGTTGTTGGTCCTTCGAGTTGATGTGTGGCAAAGCGCACTTTCTTAGCATCAGTACATCCAGTGGTAACGAGTTCTCTCTCCATCTTACGGAGCCAGTCATCTGCCACAATGGGCTCAGTGCTGCTGGAGAAAGTTGAAGGGTTCAACCTCAGAAAACGGGTGAGATTGTCAGCCTGAGGTGGATGATGGTGGTTGTTGTTCTGGTTGTTGGTCTGATTCTGGATCAATAGTTGCATCAGTGCATTCTGCTGCTGGAGAAGTTGAGTGAGTTCCGGCGGGAAGGTGAAGTCGGACTCACGTCGTGGAGGCATCTTGCTGTTTTCAGAGGGGTGAGAATTAGAATAGAACAAGGGCCTAAAAGGGCAAATTCACTACCCATATGCAATGCACAAACATGTCACACCAAACACTCATTCATCTATTCAATCAATGTCAAACATCGGGAATACAAGTCTCAATCAAACTAAACATCATCCTACGCTTTAACGTCGAAAATGAAGATACATGGGGGCATAACTAAAGTTGTCCTCAGAAGTACATGGTGACTGAGCATCCTCCAGTGGTGCTCTCCTCTTGGTCATCATCGTCCCTGATGAAAGGAGCCAAGTCTCCCTCAGGATGAAGATTTTCACCCATGTCCATCTGTTCCTCCAGAGTGGCGATGCGAGTGTTCAGCTTGTCGATCCTCTCTAAGAAATCCTTCCCCTCATACTCATGCTCGTACTCGGCTTCCCATAAGTCGGCTTCAAGGTCAATCTCACGGTTCATCAGCCTCTTGATCGTCTTTGTGTCAGCATGAACTCGAAGCTCCAGAGTCCTGATGTGAGTCTCCAAGGTCTGGATATAGGAAATGGTGGTGTCTGTAGTGGGAGTGGTTATGATGTTTCCATGGACATCCCTACGAAAAACCACGCTGAGTCCTGGTGAAATGGTTCCACCTCTGTATTCCTCTTGAATACGTCCAAGGGCACGATGAATGGCCATGTTTCTTCCAAGTATCCAGCTGGGTGCCACAAACTTGAAGTCGATGGGTTCCTTCTGATTCCCAAAGGTCTTCCCTAGGATGTGCACCTCGATCCTGTAGCGTCCATCTTGGGGAAAAGACATGATAGGAGTCCCGGTGATGCTTGGTAAATCAATCCTCACGTCCTTGACGATCCTCATCATCTCCTTGCCAAAGGGCATCATTGCGTCAGGCTGGCAAAACTCCGTGATCAACACTGGGATGAAGGTGGCCATCTATAAATTTGAAATAATCGGAGAGAAGTCAGAAATGAGTAGATGAGAGTATAAGAATTTTAAAGACAAATAGAAATAAGTCCTAAGGCTTTCCAATCCTAGAGGTTACGTCCTACGGTCAGCGTGTGCTCTGATACCATTTCTGTAGCGACCCGACCTGAAAGGACGAATCTTCGGTGTTTCCGTACCATCCCAAGATCATGCTGGTACACACATGGTACATCAATGTATATATCAAAGGAAAATCACACAACATTTATTAATCGTAAATCTCATATCGAGTCCTTTATTACAATAAAGATTACAATAAAGTGGCTGAAGGCCAACTCATGAGAATATCTAAATCTTGCGGAAGCATCGAAGGTAGATGAGTCCATCTGACTCCAAGGGCATCTCACCGAGCGTAGAGCGTATCCTCACTCCTGGTCGGAAAAGTATTCTGCAACATGATACGTTGCACCCATGTAGGTTAGCATATGGAATATGTCGGCAAAGTCACAAGAGAGGGGTGAAAAGATAATCATCTAATCTACATGCATATATGGCAGGTGGGGTAGTAAGTTATTGCATAAAGCCAATTTTCCTACATCAAGAGAGGGCTAAGCAAAATTATTACTAAGTTGGTTGATTAATGAGATGGTTCCACCAACCAATTCTCATACCCAAGTTATTAATACCCACATCATCATATTAATTGTGTTGAGGGTTCCGGAAGTTTCAGTTCCTTTGCCTCAAGTCGTCCATGACCGTGGACACGGCTAATCGATTAGGTTTGAGTACTCTGCAGGGTTTTGCACACGTTCCCCACAAGATTTGGTCGCTGCCGTTTGATTTCTCGCACTTCAGGGTGTTTGAGAAGCGGATGACCAAAACATGGTCTTCCAAAGGGTTTCCCTGCGACTCTGTCGATGCCCATCCTTTCCTACCGTTCTTCTACATCTCGTAGCACCGCCTGTCCAGGGTCACCACGATATCCAACCAAGCCAGAGCCCATAATGACTTGTGGCTGTGCAGGTAAGCCTTGGGTCTTGAAGCATCCATCCATCTCTTTGTGCCTGGGTGGACCTTTCCGCGTGAATACTGGCACATCTCCAGCATCATCTAGGCTAACCACTTGTTTCTCCAGGGCGCCGTTCAACCATCATCCACCCAGAGGTATGTTGAAAACTCAGAGTCTTGAAGTATTGATCATTATGTAGGTCTTGAAATTATTAACTCTCTCAACTCTCATGATTCACACAACCAACCCCGTCTACTAATAGCGTAGCAAAATGTAATACAACGTTTCCTAGGGCCAAATGTGTCAAAGGGTTGAGAGGGGGGTACCTACCACATGATCCTACAACAAGTAACCAAGTTTCCAATTTACCTACTTTGCATGCAATTGGGGTGATGGAAGAACTAATGCAATAAAACATAGGTATACATGATCAAAGTGACTTGCCTGATTGACAATCTTCGTACTCGAGGGATTCTAGGTAACAAGCCTCGCACTCCGGATGATCTAACAAATCAATCAAGAGCACTTAATAAGCATACAACAAAATGTTGTAACTCACAAAATCAGAAATGAAATAGAATCACTCAAGACAAAACAAAGGCACAATCACAAGAAAAGAAAACATCACATAGTTTGGTTTTCTAAAAGTTGGTGTGAAACTACTAATAACAACATAGAACTATTAGTATTAACAAAAAAATAGTTGACAGGAAAGAACAATAAAAAATATTTTATTAATAAACAGAATTAAATTCATAGAAACTCTTGTGAAAGAAAAACTACTAAAGTGAATTTGTTTTTATAAAACTCTACTACATGAAATGGGCTAGAGTTTCCCAACAAAAGAGTGTACTAAACTATATTTTTATTAACAAAACATTTATCTTAACAGAAAAGAATTCACTAAAACTTTTCTTAGGAACAGAATTTAATGATTTAAAACTTTGTTAAAAGAATCTATTACTAGATTAGTTGGTTTTAATCAAATTATACCTAGTTGAAAAATTAGTAGAGATTCCTATGATATTAAGTATAAAACTAAGCAAATAAATATTTTTGTTAACAGAAAGTAAAACACCTAATGTTTAAGCAACAGAACCTACTAAAACAAATTATAACTAAATCTGATTTAAACTACATAAAAACTAAATTAACTAAACTATACCAAACACTAGGCAGATTCTGTTTATAGCTAAAACACTAAACAAATACATGCTAAAAATCCTCAAACTAAACATGATGATAGTCCTAACTAATACCAATCAGTAGCAAAAAGATTCATATAAAAATCTATTTTTAAACTCTAGTTATTCAGATTTGAGTAGTTTGAGCAAATTTGATTAGATTCAAAATTTAAAGCTCAAATTTGAAATCTAAACATATTGACATAAACTACAACAAAAATGTGATCTAATGCAAAAAGAATCAACTAATACACTAAATAGTTTAAAAGATATAAGCAAAACAAAATCAGAAAACCTTCTGTTAACTAAAAACAAAACTGAAATAGAAAATAAAACTAACGGACGGTCGAGGCTACGTGGCAAGCGGTGATTGGCTGCTATCACAGGTGCGCGGGGACTAGCGAACGGTGGTCGATCTCTAGAGGAAAATGGCTCGCCGTTTAAAACGATCTAATCTGGATCGTAGGATCCAGATCAGAGGGTTGAGAGGAGATGGAGGCTCACAGTGAAGGAGGGGGTCGACGGCGAGTCCGAAGCGGTGAGGTCGTCGGGGAGGTCCTCCGGTGGTCGAGGAGGTCGTTGGAGAGGTCCAGGCGACGGCGGTGATCGTCCAGAGTCGAGTGGTGGTGTCGGACGAAGCTGAGGGCGAGGCAGTCGACGGCCAGGTGCTCGGGGAGGTTCGGTGGTCGGGGAACTCCGGCGAGCTCGATGCAGCGCTCTGGCTAGGGGGAAGAGAGGGGTTCGGGGGGGAGTGGAGTGTGGAGGGGGGCCGCTCTTATATAGGGGCAAGGCAGAGCGAGAGAAGGAAGGGGAGGGAGATCCGCGAGGAGAGAGGTTGCCGGCGAGGGTTCGGGCGCGAGGTGAGTGATGACCGCGCGGGGTCAGCGGGCGGTCGGGGTGGGGTCAGCTGTCAGAGAGAGGGAGGGCGGCGTTTGCGCGTCGGTCAGCCGACTCGTAATAAATTCGCGAGTAAATGCCCGTGGGCCGGCCCGTTTAAATACAAAATCCGTTACCTTTTTTTATCCAGAGCAGTAAAACCTCTTTAAAAGCATTCAAAACATTTCAAAATATAGGAAATATATATATATAAATGATTAGGAGAATTAATGCTATTCAATGAACATTTTTCCTCTGTCATTTGAATACTTTAAAAAAATATTTTCAGAAATTGCCTATTTGGTTTTGAAACCTTTTGCAAATATTTTTCAAAAGACCCCCTGGTTCTTATTGTTCAAATATTTCACCAAGATGACCCTGGTGTGGAGTGTCATGTTACTCCCCTCTTATTTTGAACTTTTTTCCAAGGTTTTCAAATAGGTGAAAGCAACATATAGGAAGTAGAAAGGGGCTTTCAGAAAGTCAGAAGAAGCATTTCAACGATTCCATACATTCAAGCAATGATGATGGTGATGCATAGATATATTTCATAACATTCCAAAATGAAATTTTGGGATGTTACACACAAAGGGCAATACAACATGACGTTCCTTTGCATTAAGAGTTTGCACATCCAAAAACAAAAAGCGCATGACAACCTCTGCTTCCCTCTACGAAGGGCCTATATTTTACTTTCTAGTACTTACCTTTATACAAGAGTCATGGCAATCTTCACCACTTCCTATATTTCGCCTTTTTCTCTTGGCAAGCATCATGTGGTATGATTTAGGTATGATTTTTTAGAACTAACCCGGACTAACGATGTTTTCAGCAGAACTATCGTGGTGGTGTTTTTGTGCAGAAATATAAGTTCTTGAAATGAGCTGAAAATTTACGGAGAATATTTTTGGAAAATATAAAAAATACTAGAGCGAAGATTCACCAGAGAGGAAGGCCGAGGAAGCCAGAAGCCATAGGACCCCCTAGGGTGCGCCCCCCTAGCTTGTGGGTCCCTCGGGAGTCCACCGACCTCCCTCTCAGCTCTATAAATCCTCAAATATTCCAAAAACCCAGGGCATAACCTAGATCGGGAGTTCCGCCGCCACACACCTCCAGAGCCACGAAAAACCAATCTTGGCCCTCTTTGGCACCCTGCCAGAGGGGGTCACCATCACCGGAGGCCATCTTCATCGTCCCGGAAGGGCCATCAACAGCATGGAGGCCAAGGACCAGAGGAGAACCTCTCCCAACAGAGGGAGGAGGCCATGGAGGTGGAAGCACAAGGGGGAGTCCCTCTCCCCCTCTCTCTCGGTTGTGCTAGAGTGCCATTGGGGGAACCATCGCCGTGGTGATCATCTTCATCAACATCACCTTCTTCATCACCATCCTCATCTCCTTTTAGTGGTCCACTCTCCCACACCCCGCTGTACTCACCTACTTGAACATGGTGCTTTATGCTACATATTATGATCCAATGATGTGTTGCCATCCTATGTTGTTTTGAGTAGATTACTTTTGTCCTTTGGGTTGATTGATGATCTAGATTGGTCTGAATTGTATGTCTATTTTGGTGTAGTCCTATGATGCCTTCCGTGCCGCACACACATGAAGGATTCCCGCTATGGGGTGTTGCATTACGTTCATGATTCGCTTATAGTGTGTTGCTTGAGTGACAGAATCATAAACCCGAGTAAGGGGGTTGTTGCGTATGGGATAAAGGGGACTTGATGCTTTAATGCTCTAGTTGGGTTTTACCTTAATGATCTTTAGTAGTTGCGGATGCTTGCTAGAGTTCCAATCATAAGTGCATATGATCCAAGTAGAGCAAGTATGTTATCTTATGCCTCTCCCACATATAAAATTACAATAATGATTTCCGATCTTGTTAACAATTGCCAAGGATAATTCCGCACATCGACTCATCATTATTCCACACTCGCTATTTGTAATATACTGTAATATTATGATAACGGCAACTATTTTTATATTTTAGTTCTCCGATATCATGCGAAGCTATCCTCTTCATACCCACGACGTAGTTTTATTTCTCCTTTCTAGATGGAAGCAAACGTTCGGTGTACGTAGAGTCATATCGGTGGCAGATAGGACTTGAGAGAATATTGATCTTACCTTTAGCTCCTTGTGGGTTCGACACTCCATACTTATCACTTCCACCTTTGGAAATTGCTACGATGATTGCTTGCACTTGGGGATTATCAGGCCGCCAGGGATCTCGCGACCCAGCCAGAGGGCCAAAATAATCCCAGACCGTCTGCATGGAGCCGGTCCATGCATCGTTGTAAGAAGATTAGCCGGTTCTCGGTAGCCAGCGATATCTCATGTAGGCTCCAGCCCGCATCCGCACCAACCTCCTTCCCATGCTGCCGGAAGCACTCCCGGTGCTCCTGCATGGCCCGCTCAGCACGTCACTGGGTTTTCGGGAACCAGTCTAAGAAGAGGATGGGAATCACAAAAACAAGGCAACACAGCTGGACAAAAAGAATCAAAGAGAAAAGAATACTCACACTGAAAGGCATCATCCAATTCGACCGCGAACTTGAGGCTTAGACTTCGGTCCTCCTCCAGCGCCTTCCCCGCCTGGGCGAGGGCGGCAACATGCCTCTCAAGGTCGCCCTGAAGATGTCTCACCTCGTGCTAGAGGATGGTGGCCTATTGGTTGGTGTCGTGTAACGCCCCGGACACACCCGCAGGTAGTCGTTACTCCTGGCAGGATCTAGACTGGCCTCACAGATCAATACTAGTCTTTTCTGCGCACTTTGTCCTCACTCATGCGCACCCGGGACCAACATCCCGGTCGGTCACCCATCCTAGAACTACTCCAAGCCAAGCACACTTAACCTGGGAGTTCTGTTCAAATGGGCTCCAGGAAAAGAAGGAATTCCTTATTGATATGAGTAGTCTATCATCCCTAATATGCCAGGCTATCACATATACCACCACTCAGAGGAACCGATGTCCTCGTCAGGCCACAGGAACGTTCCCTCTTGGCACAAACGATTGTGCTTCCAGTCCGATACATGGGCATTCCGTGTGCCATGACGGGTCACCAACTTCGTGAACAACATGACCGCGCACCTGTCGGCAAACATCTGTGTAACCACGAGGGTCGGTTTTGATACCAACTTGTAACGCCCCGGACACACTGGCCGGTAGTCGTTACTCCTGGCGGGATCTAGACTGGCCTCACAGATCAATACTAGTCTTTTCTGCGCATTTTGTCCTCACTCATGCGCACCCGGGAGCAACTTCCCGGTCGGTCACCCATCCTAGAACTACTCCAAGCCAAGCATCCTAGAAGGAATTCCTTATTGATATGAGTAGTCTATCATCCCTAATATGCCAGGCTATCACATATCATCCACCCTTTACCAAGTGTATATGTGCATTAAATTAAATAACAACAATATTGTGATATAAAAAAAGAATGTCCATGTTGACACATGGAAGCAATTGCACCTGCAGCTAGAAATGCTATAAGAAGGGCTGAGCAAGCGGTAACATAGCCAAACAAAGGTTTGCTGCGATTTGGAGGGGTTAGAGGCTTTTCATGGCAATGTTGGGAGGCTTATCAAACAAGTGGTAGGTAGTGCGACATATCGATAGAAAACGATACATCTAGCATGGCAATGATAGTAATGGTATCCAAGGAAATGAGTCATCTTGCCTGAGATCTCACTCGGAAGAAGAACAAGTCCATGAAGAAGACGAGCCAACGTAGTCGAACGAATCCTCACACTCCGAACACTTTGAAAACTCTATCGAGAAGAAGCTACCCGGAAACAACAATCAACACAAGAAAAACACCACAACATATGCATGACATGATGCACAAACAAATATGATGCATGTCCGGTTGAAATATGCAAGGCATGACAAATCACAACAATCAAATACTACACATTAAGTGAAGCTCAATATGCAACGAGTTGCATATTGACAGAACTCCATGTTCGAATTATTTAGTGCACTCTTGTTAGGTACATGAAAATATTTAATGTTTTTAAACATGGCAAGAGGTTAAGCATAAGGAAACTTTATATCTAGGCAACTTAAATGAGGCTGGAAACAACTTATAGTATTTCCGAAACGACCTCATATGTTAATTTCGAAATTGGTCCAGATCTGAACTAATCATATTTTATATTTGTTAAACAATGAAATAAATGTCACCATGTGATTCTACACGTCATTCCAGTTGATTTACATATATGGAACATCTCAAACGGAGCTACGGTCTAAAAGATACGAGCAACGCAAGATGCACATGTCATGAATGCAAATGCATGGAAAATACCATCACAAACATTTCAAATCATGAATGCAGCAAGTTATTATGAAACTACATGAGATTCTAAGCAAGTTTCATATGCAACATGTTCAAAACGGAGCTACGGTTCAACAATTACAACCAACACAAGTTTTAGTTGAAATCTGCCCAAAGCAGCAACTTAGCATTTTGCACACATGAAAACAACAAGTTACAATATTCTAAAATGCACAAACTAAGCATGGGGCAGTATTATATAACACACACCTCATTTCATCTTCACATATCATAAGCAAAACATGCATGGAACACATGGTAGGAAGCTCACAAGGTGGCTACTTGAAAACAGTTTCAGACTTAAAGAAAGTATCAGTTTATGACAGTGCAATTTTTATCACGAAAGCATATTGACAACAGTAAAACTCTATGCTACAGGTCATATCATGGCATGAAACTTAACAACATACTAAAGGACATTATCTACTACAAATAACTCCATAACACCTACCACAAAAGGGTTCTAGATCACTAGCAAATCACATAGGAATACAACAACAAAATATTACAGATTCAAGACTTGGAAATATTTTGGACCCTCAAAATAGCAGAATTTTATAGCAAGTTGACAATAACAAAATAACACCTAAACATGCATTTCTATGACAAGCAAAATGTCCAGAGGCTAGGACACATATCAAAGGGCGTTTCCCATGTTCAAAATTATTTCAAATCATGCATGTGTTAAATCACACGAAAATGACAAAAGGGCATCACAGTAAAAATGACATGCACACAAAAATGCTCAAATGACAAAACTAAATGCACAGGTAAATCCTATGGATTTTTCTACCCCGAAAACATATATAAGATGAATAGGTTCATGTAGAAAATTAATCACACTTAATTATGCAAGAATGGCCTAATCATCTTATAGCAAGTCATTGATGCAAAATAAATGCAAACATGATGCCAACATTTTTATCATGCATGAAAATGCGATGTCGATGAGATGAACATTTTTAATATGTAATTTGGGTTAAATCCCGATGCACGTTTATTAAATATGGCATTTCTAAAATATACAACAGGCCTAAAAAAACGCAAAAGGGGGGTGCTGGGCTCACCCTGGCCACTTGGGCCAGTCGGTGGGGAGCGGCTGGGCCTTGGCCCACGCAGGCGCTGCGGGGTCAACGGGGCACGGGCACATCGCTCGTCCTCCTCCTCCTGAGGGGAGGAGGCGAGCCAGGGCGGTGGCGGGCTACACCGGCGGCGGGGATGGCATGGATCCGGCGGGGGAGCCAGGGACGGGCATATCCGGCGACAACAGATCCATTCCCGGTGGCGGGGAGGCAAGTGGCGGCGCGGCATGGAGATCGGGCACCGGCGCGCGTTCCTGCCAAGAGAGGGAGAGAGCGAGGTGAGAGAGAGAGGAGCGACGAGGAGAAAGGAGAGGGAGAGGGCGGCGGCCTCCGGCGAGGGAAACCGGCGGCGGTGCGGCGGCTCCGGCGGCGGTAAATGTTATCATCATTATATCTATGTTCATCCGATCTCGCCTAGTCATATGCACCTATTACGTGTTATGATCCGTCAACCCCATTGTGACAATATTTGGGATACTTCACGGTGATGACCCTAGTTTGAGGAGTTCTTGTATTCACTAAGTGCTAATGCTTTGATCCAGTTCTCTATTAAAAGGAGGCCTTAATATACCTTAGTTTCCTTATGGACCCCACTGCCACGGCAGGGTAGGACAAGAGATGGCATGCAAGTTCTTTTCCATAACCACGTATAACTATATACGGAATGCATGCCTACATTACATTGACGAACTGGAGCTAGTTCTGTGTTGCCCTAGGTTATGACTTTTATATGATGAATATCATCCAACAAATACTCCGATCTAGTGCCTACGATCTTTTCACATATTGTTCTTCCTAAGTTACTATTTTTGCTGCTACTGTTACACTTGCTACGAAATCACTACTTCTATTGTTATCGCTACTGTTACTGTCACTATTGCTATCAAACTATCATATTACTGTGTTACTGATCACTCTGCTGCAGATATTTATCTCCAGGTGTGGTTGAATTGACAACTCAACTCCTAATACTCTCAAATATTCTTTGGATCCCCTGGTTTCAAATCTATAAATTTGGGTTGAATACTCTACCCTCAAAAACTGTTGTGATCCCCTATACTTGTGGGTTATCACATATCTCGTGTCGCTAACTGCTGGACTTTTGTCTAACAATACATTCTCATAAAAATCTTATTGCTCCTTGGTGTGGAAACGAACATCTATAGCAGTCCTTCTCTTGGTAGAATATGGATATTCTTCTCTCCATTTCCTGAGCCCTATATGCTTTATCTTCTTAATGTCTTCTACTACTAGATGATCCTCATTGTGTTGAGGCAGATGAGAACTTAGCTTCCTCAAACTTGCAACATCTTCCTCTTCTTCCATGGTGGAATATCCCTTGTTCTTCTCAGCAACAGGAATGCCTTTGGTGGTCTTGTTGGGCTTGGGCCAACTGACTTCTTGGGAGTAGTTGCCTTAGCCTTTGAGGGTGGCTTGCTAGGCGTAGCATCAGCCAACAACTTCTTCTTCTTGGAAGGAGGAGGCTTTGCAGCTAGTTCTTTCTCTGCCTCTTCCTCATGCTCAGTCGGATGTTCATACATACAAGTTTGCCTTCTAATCACATGGACAATCCTGTTCCCCTCTCTATTCATTCCAGGTTTCTTAGCCATGGACTTGGTATTCTTGGAGTGTTTGAAGTCCCAATACTGAGAGTGTTTGCTCATTGGGAAGACTTAGGAGCTATCATAGCATCTAGGCATGTATACTATTTTCTGACATGCTTCTTGGATGAAGCGACATCGTCAACATTTTTCCTTGTAGCACCTCCCTCCTTCTTGTCTTGCTGTTTCTTGGATATCACCTCATTAGGCACAAAATCAACATCTTCCTCATCTGAGAGCTTTATCCTGGCCCATGTGGCTGTCTTGGACAAATCATGAGAACTTGGGAAGCTAGGGTCTTCTGAAGAACTGCCCTCGGGACTAGTGCATACATCACTGACTATGCTCTGCTCTGTGAAGTTGTTCTGGCTACCCTATGAATTGATGTAGAAGAGTGGATGGGATAAGCATGAGAAAACACAAACATTTTGCAAAACATTAAACTCAAAATTTCAGTTTCGGAATTCTCCTATGTGGGTTTCGGTTCCACAGAGATTTAATTTCCGAAGCCTCCGAGACTGACTTTCTCCTTAACAGAAACTTGGCCACCTTTTCGTTTCACCAAAAAATCTAACTCGGTCTCACCTTGAAAGTTCTCAGAAACTTAAACCCAAATCGGTAGTACCGACTCGTTTGGACTCGGTGACACCGATACACATATTACGGAACCCTAAACCTAAAATCTTTCGTCCGGCTAATCTAATCGAGTTTTCGCGCGGATAGGACTATTGCAATCAGTGGCATAAAGATAAACACGAACTAATGAATAAGAATCAGAACGTGGAGCAAAAGAGGGATAGTGCTCTTACCCTGATGCGGTGAAGAACTCGCTATGGCGGCAACGACAGGGCAGATTGTCATCGAGGGTATCAGACTCTGGTGGCAAGAGCGCAAGGGAAACCACTTTGAAGACCAAACACATGAGCGCCGACAGCAGGGTGTTGCGGGAGAACGAGTGTTTGAAGAATTTCTCAATATCGAGTGCGCGAGTATATATACCCTCCTACTATCGGTAGAACCGATGCCAAAATTTCAGTGCTACTGTGTCTCTTAATTGCCAACACAGAGAGAAACTTGGTGAAGCCTAGATCTTGATTTCGGTGGTACCAAGGTTCAAAAACTAGATCAACCCTAGCGCTTTGGTGTAACCAAGTTTTTTAATTGGTTACACCGAGTGGCACATGGTAGGTTTTGGAATTAGCTCTTGTCAAAATGGAACTCCGAGTGCTCCTCACCTAGAGGGTCCAAAAAGTGATTGTTCAAATTTTGTGATGAAGCTTGAATAGAATTAGAGACGAGAAAGCATAGATAGCTAGAGGGAGGTACTTAGGATTTCTTTTATATCCAATTGGCCAAAGAAATTGAAAGCCAAATAACAACAACTGGATATCCTCCAATGAGCAAAAATATTCATACTAACATGCTCACTCAATAAGATGTCAAATGTAATATGGAAAACATTCAAAACCACTCTAGTATCTACCAAGCACTTTGGCGATTATGTAGTCATCTATATATGAGTGTATTAACTTAGGAGCGAAGTAGAATACTTGATCATAACTCATACTCATCGTTTAAGAATAAATGGGGTTGCCACTTTTACATGAAGCTTTTAATGTGTTCACATCTTAAGAGATGCTTTGACTCAAGTCTCAGAGTAAAGCTCCCCCTTGATGTGACATCTTCCCTAAGCACAAACCTTGTGTTTTGTCGTTGAAGACTTCATGTAGGTGTTGTAGTATTGGATGCTCATAGTTGATGAAGATCATCTTGAGTTGGGAGCAATCCTTGTTGTTTCGTACTCTTCTCACCTACATGGGTTAGTACCAGACAAAGAACAAACACAAGGATATCTATGGGCATGGAGTGAAACACATTTAGATTATGTCCATTGATTCTTTAGTTACCTTGTCCCTTGCTTACCTGTGAGCGAATGCGTGACTCATTGAACAATTGCATAAAGTTGGACCTTACTGCAAATAGTCCTTGCCAAAATGAATGTGAGTGAATTTTGTTGGTGGATTCACCCCTCAAGAACCTCTCTAGTTTGTCTTCTTTGGGACCCACATGAACTTGATGGGGATCCTTGGATTTGAAATAGAACTTGTTGAAGTAGAGCTTGTAGTAGCCTTGGGAACCCACTTGACCGTGGCTTATGATTCATCTTCAAATGTGGCAATCTCCTCTTGAAGATTGTCCTTGTCCTTGAGCTTGTGGTCTTGTGGTGGAAGGTCATCTTTGTATTTTGTTACCTTGGGGAGAGTAGGTTCATACTTCTCCCTTCGGGGAACAAACTTCGTCTCGGGGGTATTGAACTTCTTCCCATTCAACTCCATTGGCGTTGAAGTAGCCAATACCTTGGTTCTTCTCGTGTCCTACATGCTTGCGTACAATCTCCTGAATTTTCTTACTTCCGGCAAGACTGTTGTAGACACCTTTTTCTAGAATTCCTTTCAATAACTCATTTTCTTTCTCAAGCGTAACCTGGATAAGAGAATCATTAGTGGAATCAATAGAACTACTAGAAGCACCATCAGTGGATTTAACATGTTTTTGTTGGTACTAGATGAGGAACCTTTCTTGCCTTTGTTACTAGTTTTCTTAGGTTTACCTTGTGGAACAAAAGTATACAAGAGTAATTGTTTCACTAGATAAGTGGAACTCTTCTTTCAAAGATCGTCATTGATAGCTTTAAGAAACTCATGTTCTTCCTCTAAATTTAGCTTCTCGAAATGTAGCTTCTCAATAGTTCTTAGAAGCCCTCTATGATCATCTTGAGTCGATTCATGAGCTAACTTCAGAGTGTTTAGTTCTTGAGTTAGATACTCAATCTCCTTCTTATCATCATCACACGACTTATCTTGACTAGCATGATTATTATCAAATTCATTTTCACTAACAACACTAGTTTTATGAAAGAGCAAGTTATCATCTCCAAGTAAGTCATCTGTCGTGGGAACGAGCCTGATAGTAGATGGTAGGGATACGAAAGGAGAGGGCAGATTCCTAGCTACGGCAAGGATGTACACACAGATGTATGAGTTTAGGCCCCTCTCGTGGAGGTAACAAACCTATGTCTCAATGCTTGGGAGCTTTATGTCGTGTGGAATATATGGATTACAATGGTTGCGGACCCTTGTGCAGGAGGGGCGGGGCGGCTTATATAGAGTTCGCTACCCCTCATAATTGCCTAGCATCTAAGGGTACGATCGTGGGGTTAAAGTCTACCGTTACTGGTAATGTACGTAATAAAAGCTACTAATGACCATTGAACCAACGTCTACCCATTGGGTTCTTGATGATGGCTCCTGGTCTTCTGGCGTCGAGTGAGCGTGAGGTCTTCCGAGTGACACACGACTGCCAAGTGAAGGAAGGAGTCTCCGAGTGGATATCTGTCGAGTGACTTTGAATGTCTCTAGGAATACACTCGGAAGTTCATGCTTGATCTTCAAGTCCTCCATGCAGTGTCCTTAGGTAGGGTATGTAGGACTTGTCTAGGACCCTACCCTAGGTACATATCCTCATCATTAGCCCCCGAATGGGTCAGGGTTCGAGTGGTGAAATGTGGTATCAATGTCAACCTTGAGTTAGGGCATCAAATACTTTGAATGATATATGGGGTTTCAATAAAACTTGCGTCGACTGGACTCTGAGTATTAACGTCCATTCAGGATCGGCACGCAAAGTCTTCCGAATGATATTCGGGGCTTCAACGAAACTTGTGTCAATTGTATTCTTCTCCGTTCGCCCGGATCCATTCAGCCTTAAAAGTGCCCGAGTGGATGTTCAACACTCATTTTTTTCCGCGTGAACTGAAGGTATCTTGGAAGGTGATGGGTCGGTCTAACAGACCCGGATGTTGCGGGATACGAAAATTTGGGAAGCACGCACGCGATTATGACGCCACGATCAGGGCAAGTGGAGGCACGACGCCCCGATTCTCGCACCGGTCATATCGCCATGTACTGGGCATCGTGAGCGGTTGGCGTGCGTGGTGATCTCGCGGGCCCACTAATCAATGGGACACTCGGCAGAGTATAAAGTCTCACGCACCACGGCTTGCACTGTACTTCCGCCCATTCTTCCTCTGTTCCTTCGCCTCCCCTGCCTCGAGCACCCCATCTTGTTCTTCTCCGACAAGATCCGCCGCTGAGATGACGAAAGGCACCATGGAAAAGCTGGAGCAAGCTAAGAAGGGGGCAAAGAAGCTCAAGGGCAAGAAGCCCTCGACTGCTCGATTCACCGCGCCGGCGGGATGGATGCAGGGGGACTTTCTCCCCTCTGTAGTCACTCGCGAGGACATGGAGGGCCTTGTCGCCGACAGGCTCATGGTGGACGATGCCTAGAGGCTGCCGAGGGAGGAGCGTGAGCCGGAGCCGTGCGAAGGGGAGCAGATCCTCCTTCTCTCCCATGTTGAAAGAGGTTTCTCCATGCCACCCCAACCGTTCTTTAGGGGATTTCTGAATTTCTTAGCTGCCCAACTGCATCACCTCTCGCCAAATGCCGTTGCATATATGTCTGCATTCGTCACTTTGTGCAAGTGCTTTCTGGGCTGCTCTCCCCATTGGGGGTAGTTCAAGCACCTCTTTACAGTCAGATCATAGACCGTGAAGAAAGCTCTCCCCGCTGATGGGAATACTCATGTGCTTCAGCTGTGTGGAGGTTGAGGAGTTCAGAAAAGAGCGCGTAGTTCCTTCCCTGTCATGACTTTTCCTGAGTCTGTTAGAGGTTGGCAGTCGACCTGGTTCTACTGCAAAGATGCAACATCACCCAATATGTCGACTGGCCTTCCCCCCTATACACCCGACCATCCATCTGTCCACAAATCTCTGAGGGTGACTGAAGAGGAGCACGTGCAAGTGGGTATCTTAGTTGAAGCAGTGGTGCAGCTGATCCGGGGTGGAGTGACCGGTATGGACCTGTTGGAGACGTTTCTCGGTCGACGTATTCAGCCAATCCAAGCCAGATACCACACCATGTGGCACTACGTAGGCCCTAAGGACTCGACCAGGACGCATCCCAAAGAAGTTACATAGAAAACTATCGAACAGTGGCTTCGTAGCATCACTGGAGCTTGCGACAATCCTTTGGGAGCCAAGAGGATCCGACCTTACTCGTCCGAAAACCCGCCGAAGAATCTGGTGAGTTACGTGGTGTCGACTGATATGTTTGTACTTTCGAATGATACATTGACTTATAAACTGACTTCCTCACTTGAATCATGCAGGAGTGGACAAACATGCACTCGCCTGTTCCCAACAGGGACCATGCTGAGGACGGTGTGGTGAGCGACGGCGGCAGCATGGACGACGACAGTCCCTCTGACTCCAAAGATGTATACACGGACTCCAACGAAGAGGAAGAAGTCGAGTCACCTCCCCGGCACGAAGGCCGCACCAAGTCCCGTCAGGATCCGGCAGCTGTTGAGGATAGGGCTCCAGGCCCTAGTGAGAAAAACCCGAAGCGGAGTCGCCCTTCAACTGTTGAGTCGAGTGAGAGGTTGGCCAAACAGCCCAAGCAAGTCATGACCAAACCTCGCAAGGCTTTGCCTCGCATTAGGATGGCCGTACCTGTCGTCTTCACGTAAGTATTTATTTTCGAATTCTTTCTGTTGACTGTGGCCTTGAGTTGTAGCTGACCGAGTGTTGTTCAATCCGTCAGAGTTGCTACGTCTGTAACCTTGCCTCGTCGAGATGGAGGGGAGGCGATGGACATTGACACTGCTGACGCTGCCACTTCTCATACAGGTTAGCAAGTTCTTGATTCATCCGAACCGGACTCGACACATGCAAATGCTAATATTGTCGGTTCTTGTTGCAGAGGTCATTCAAGTTGAGGATGACGAGGAGCACCTGGATACTTCACGCACTCGTATCCGAAGAGCTTCATCCATGCAGGCGCCTCAGCGCTCGACTGCAGAGTCCTCCTAGGAGATAGGTGACTCGACACAACTCAGAGCTGAACCTATAGTGCCTCTGTCACATGCTCCTCCAGCTGTCTCGACCGTTGTGACGTCAACTCCAACCAGACCCACTCAGACTGCCTCAGCTGCCCCAGCAACCATGCCGATCACGCTTGTGATGGCCTTCTCTCTGCATTGCGTTCTGGAAGATCAAACCGGAGCTGCGAAGGAGGCCATGATCCAGGCGGAGCAGATCATGCTGAGAACCAAGGAGGCGTACGAGGCCAACAAGCTGGCTTACGATGTCAGCGCAGCCCTCCGCACCAATGTTCGAGTAAGTTCGCTTGTAAGTACGTTTCCGATTGAATTCCTGTCTTTTCTTGGCTATTGTACACCCACTGGGTGCTTATCCCCTCAAACAGATCGGATCATAGTCGAGTAGGATTGGGGTCAATAGTACGCGTGGTACTAGAGTCACTCGACATGTCGAGTGTTCTTTTTTCTGACGAGTTACTCGACGGATCGAGATTTAACCGTCTCAGTGGGCGCACTCTTAGTGCACCCACTTAGTGTAGTCCCCGAGACCGCTGTCGAGTGCTTGCATCAGCAAGGGTCTTAGAGCTTGTCGTACCCACCACTCCGCAGTTACTCTGTAGGTTTCATGGATGTTATTAACAAACCATGATATGACGCTGCATAAGGATAGACTGCACTTCTCAAAGTGATGGATATTCCAATGATGGATGTTTTTGACGCTCGACTGATCGAGAATCGGCAGATCCAGTGGGGGCTTGCTAAGTGCACCCACTGGGTGTAGTCCCCGAGACCGCTGTCGAGTGCTTGCACCAGCGGGGGTCTTAGAGTTTATTGTATACAGGATACATTTCGCCATGGATCCCGCCACTTCGTAGCTACCTTGCAGGTTTCATGGATATTATTGACAAACCATGATATGACGTTGCATAAGGATAGATTGAACTTCATAGAGCAGGGAGGCGTGTCACTCGATGGGTCAAGCGTTCTGACAGGGGTGGCCTTGTCGAATGTTTTAATAACCAGTGAGGGCACGCTAAGTGCACCCACTGGGTGTAGTCCCCGAGGCTACTGTTAATCGCAGACGATAAGTAGTAGGCTTGAAAACTTGTCGTACACGTGGTACTAGAGTCACTCAACATGTCGAGTGTTTTTTTCTTATGAGTTACTCGACGGATCGAGAGTTAACCGTATCAGTGGGGGCACTCTTAGTGCACCCACTGGGTGTAGTCCCCGAGACTGCTGTCGAGTGCTTGCATCGGCAGGGGTCTTAATAGAGACAACTTTAAATTTGTTTATGACGCTCGGAGCGCCAGGCCACTCGACATGTTGAGTGGATTTTTGCTTGAATTCTTCTTAGGTTGTTCCAAGGTTGTAAGATAGTCATTTGCCAGTGTTCATAACTCAGTCAACTGTCCCAGTGGGTGTAGTCCCCGAGGCTACTGTTAATCGCAGACGATAAGCAGTAGGCTTGAAAACTTATCTTACGCGTGGTACTAGAGTCACTCGACATGTCGAGTGTTTTTTTTCTGACGAGTTACTCGACGGATCGAGAGTTAACCGTCTCAGTGGGGGCACTCTTAGTGCACCCATTGGGTGTAGTCCCCGAGACCGCTGTCGAGTGCTTGCATCGATAGGGATCTTAATAGAGACAACTTTAAATTTGTTTACGGTGCGCGGAGCGCCAGGGCCACTCGACATGTCAAGTGGATTTTTGCTTGAATTCTTCTTAGGTTGTTCCAAGGTTGTGAGATAGTCATTCGCCAGTGTTCATAACTCACTCGATTGTCCCAGGCACCACTTGCCAATTGAATACCTATTTTTTTGGTTCGAGAGGGCTTGCGAACTTGGGACGCAGTACAAGGACGTGTAGGATGAAAGGAACAAGCTACGAGTGGATCTGGCGGTCTCCAACAAAGCTCTGGAGCGAGCGCGTGCTGAGATGAAGTCTTTGGGAGGTAATTACTGCCGACTTTCCACATTCTCCTCCTCACTCTTCATGTTTTGAACCGATTGCTCTCACTCGAACAGACGTATGCAATGAAAACCGTCAACTCCAAGCACGAATCAACAATGTTGTTTCTTTCGATTCCATGAAGAAGGCGCTAGAAGAGAAGGACAAGGCGCTTGCTGACGCTCAACGAGTGTCCAAGGACAAGACGGAAGGTGCAAATCAGAAGCTGGAGGCCACCAAGAAACTGGAGGATCAGAACACCAAGCTAAAGTAGGAGCGTGCGGACCTCGTCAAGAAGGCCGAGCAACTGACCAAGAGGAATAGTGGCCTGGAGAAGCATTTGGGCGAATTCTCAAGGAAGATGTATATTCTACTCGATGATGAGTGTTTCTTGTCGACTAAGCTTTGTAAAATCTTTGAGGGTCACAGTTCACCGATTCTCCTCCCATTCCCCATTGTTTAACAACATTCTGCCAAGACTTTGAGAAGGAGACACGGGAGGTTGAGCCCAATCTGGATCCCACCGAGTCACCAGTTGCTGATGCAGTGGCGATGAACATGCTACGACTCAACTTCCGACTCCAAGGCGTCTAGACCTATATCGCTCGACTGAAATCTGCCATGGAGAGAATCGACAAGGAGCTATGGCCTGAGGACACTCTTCAGCTCGACCTCAACTCTATAATGGTTCGCCTGAATGAACTTCCCAGTCGAGTGTAGGATTGGAAGAAATTTGCTACTCACTGCGGGGCTGATGTGGCGTTATCACTTGTCAGGGTCCATTGCAGGGACGTGAGGGAGGAGAAGCCGAAGGAGCTCCAGGTGGTAAACACGAAGAAACTCCAGTTTGAGGACTTCATGGAAACGTTCATCGAGGCAGCCACCAGAACCGCCAATGGCATCGACTTGGACACTTTTCTCAAGCCCGCCAGCCCATCACCTGTTTAACAAACTTGGTCTTTAGAAGAAACACTTATATTTGCCTCGGTATGCCGAGTGGAGTTGTATCCCTTAAAACTTCATTCAGGCCTTAGGCCTGAGCACATTTGCTTCCGTATGAAACATTTATCTGCGGTTTACCCTTTGGATTTTATTCGTATTTGGCTTTAATCATCTGTTCAACTGAGTTTGTTTTTAACTTAGGGGATGCGTCTTCGCAGCTAAGCCCCCGAGTGTGAGGATTGCTCATCACTCAGAATATTTTTGAACTTAGGCGAATGTCGATTCGCGGCTAAGTTGTCGAGTGAATGGATTACTATCCACCCGACGAGGTTTTTTACTTAAGCGAAATGTTTTTCACAGCTAAGCCCCCGAGTGTGAGGATTGCTCATCACTCGGAGTATTTTTGAACTTAGGCGAATGTCGATTCACAGCTAAGTTGTCGAGCGAATGGATTACTATGCACCCGACAAGGTTTTTAACTTAGGCGAAACATGTTTCGCAGCTAAGCCCCCGAGTGTGAGAATTGCTCATCACTCAAAGTATTTTCGAACTTAAGCGAATGTCAGTTTGTAGCTAAGCTGTCGAGTGAGCGGATTACTATCCACCCGACGATGTTTTTTACTCAGGCGAAATATGATTCGTAGCTAAGCCCCCGAGTGTGAGGATTGCTCGTCACTCGGAGTATTTTCGAACTTAGGCGAATGTCGATTCGCAGCTAAGTAGTCGAGTGAATGGATTACTATCCACCCGACGAGGTTTTTAACTTTGGCAAAAACGTGTTTTGCAGCTAAGCCCCCAAGTGTGAGGATTGCTCATCACTCAGAGTATTTTCGAACTTAGGCGAATGTCGATTTGCAGCTAAGTTGTTGAGTGAATGGACTGCTATCCACCCGACAGGGTTTTTAACTTAGGCGAAACTTGTTCGCGGCTAAGCCCCCGAGTGTGAGGATTGCTCATCACTCGAAGTATTTTTGAACTTAGGCGTATGTCGATTCGTAGCTAAGTTGTTGAGTGAATGGATTGCTATCCACCCGACAGGGTTTTTAACTTAGGCAAAACATGTTCGCGGCTAAGTCTCCGTGTGTGAGGATTGCTCATCACTTGGAGTATTTTTGAACCTAAGCGAAGACGGATTCGCAAATAGTTCGCCGGGTGAATGGACTGCTATCCACCCAACAGGGTTTTTAACTTAGGCGAAACATGTTCGCGGCTAAGCCCCTGAGTGTGAGGATTGCTCTTCACTCAGAGTATTTTTGAACCTAAGCAAAGACGGATTCGCAAATAGGCCGTCGGGTGAATGAACTGCTATCCACCCGACATGGTTTTTAACTTAGGCGAAACATGTTCGCGGCTAAGGCCCTGTCGTGGGAACGAGCCTGACAGTAGATGGTAGGGGTACGAATGGAGAGGGCAGAGTCCTAGCTACGGCGAGGGTGTACACATAGATGTATGAGTTCAGGCCCCTCTCGCGGAGGTAACAGCCCTACGTCTTAGTGCTCGGGAGCTTTATGTCGAGTGGAATGTAGAGATTACAATAGTTTCTTCACCCTTGTGCAAGAGGGGAGGGGCGGCTTATATAGAGTTCGCTGCCCCTCATAATGGCTCCGCATCAAAGGGTCTAGTCGTGGGGTGTAAAGTTTGCCGTTACAAGTAACGTACGTATTAAAAGCTATTAAGGGCCATTAAGCTAGCGTCTGCCCATTGGGCTCTTGATGATGGCTCCTAGTCTTCTGGCGTCGAGTGAAGCAAGGTCTGTCGAGTGACACACGACTGCCGAGTGAGAGCGGGAGTCTCCGAGTGGATTACTGTCGAGTGGTATTCAAGTCCAGTGATCCACTCGGAAGTTCATGCTTGATCTTCAAGTCTTCCCATGTGGTGTCCTTAGGTAGGGTATGTGGGCCTTGCCTAAGACCCTACCCTAGCTACATATCCTCGTCATTAGTCCCCGAATGGATCGGGGTTCGAGTGGTGGAAGGAGGTATCAACGTAGACCTTGAGTTAGTGCATCAAATCCTCCGAATGATATTTGGGATTTCCATGGAACTTGCGTCGATTCAACTTTGAGCCTTAGCGTTCATTCAGGATCGACACGCCAAATCTTCCGAATGATATTCGGGTCTTCAACAAAATTTACGTCGACTGAATTCTTCTCCGCTCACTTGGATCCATTCAGACTTAAAAGTGTTCGAGTGAATCGAGCGCATCTTGGGGAGGTGACGGGTCGGTCTGACGGGCCCGGATTTTCCGGGATACGAAAATTTGGGAAGCGCGCGCATGCGTGAAGATGACGCCATGATCAGGGCAAGTGGAGGCACGATGCCTCGATTCTCGCACCGGTCATCTTGCC
This sequence comes from Hordeum marinum, assembly GCA_022496015.1. Lineage (NCBI taxonomy): Eukaryota > Viridiplantae > Streptophyta > Magnoliopsida > Poales > Poaceae > Hordeum > Hordeum marinum. The sequence goes on along the minus strand of CM039675.1, from coordinate 270,424,718 downwards.
ACGCACTGGGCGTCGTCAGCGGTTAGCGTGTGCGGTTATTTCGCAGGCCCACTAGTCAGTGAGACGCTTGGCAGCATATAAAACTTCCCAAGGCGCGGATTGCACAGTACCTTCTGCCGGTTCTCCCTCTCTTCCTCCGCCTCCTCTGCTCCCCAATGCAGCACACCGCTCTCCTCCGACCAGAGCCGCCGCTTCGATGACGAAGAACGTGACGGAGAAGCTGGAGCACGCAAAGAAGGGGACGTCGAAGCTCAAGGGCAAGAAGCCCTCGACTGCTCAGTTCACCACGCCCGGGGTGGATGCAGGGGGATTTTCTCCCCTTTGTTGTCACTCGCGCCGACCTCGAGGGCCTCGTCTCCGACGGGCTGGTGGCGGACGGCGCCTGGAGGCTGCCGGGGGAGGAGCACGAACCGAAGCCGTGCGACGGAGAGCGGGTTCTTCTCCTCTCCCATGTAGAAAGAGGTTTCTCCATGCCACCCCACCCATTCTTTCGGGGTTTTCTGAATTTCTTTGGTGCGCAACTACATCACTTTCCGCCGAACACCATGGCGTACTTGTTTGCATTCGTCACCTTGTGCGAGTGTTTCCTGGGGTGCTCTCCCCATTGGGGGTTCTTTAAGCATCTCTTCACGGTCAGATCACAAACTGTGAAGAAAGTCCTTGCCACCGATGGGAAGACTCACATGCTCCAGTTGTGTGGAGGTTTAGGGGTCCAGAAAAGGCAACGTAGTTATTTTCCTGCCATTACTCTTCCCGAGTCTGTCCGAGGCTGGTAGTCGACCTAGTTCTACTGAAAAGATGTAGCTCCACCCAACATGTCGACTGGTCTTCCCCCATTTTCACCTGACCGACCCGCTGCCCCCAAGTCCCTGAAGGTGACCGACGAGGAGCATGTCCAAGTAGGTATCCTAGTCGAGGCAGTGGTTCAGCTGATCTGGGGAGGGGTGACAGGCATGGATCTTCTTGAAACATTCCTCGGTCGACGTATACAGCCACTCCAGGCCAGAGACCACACCATGTGGCATTACGCAGGTCCAACTGACTCGACCAGGACGCATCCAGAAGAAGTTACACAGGAGACTGTCGACCAGTGGCTTCAGAGCATCACTGGGGCTTGTGACAACCCCTCGGGAGCCAAGAGGATCTGGCCTGACTCGGCTGAAAACCCACCGAAGAACCTGGTGAGACGTGTGATGTCAACTGATACATTTGAACCGTCGAGTGATGTATTGACTTGTAGTCTGACTCTCTTGTTTGAATTATGCAGGAATGGACGAACATGCACTCGCCCGTTCCCAACGGGAACCATTTGCATGATGCCGTGGTGAGCGAGGGCGGCAGCGTGGACGGCGACGGACTTTCTGACTCTGAGGATGAATATGAAGATTTGGCAAAGAGGAAGGAGTCGAGTCGTCCCCTCATCGCGAAGGCCGCACTAAGGCCCTCCATGACCCGGCAGCTGCTGAGGACAAGGCCCCGGGCCCAAGCGAGAAGAACCCAAAGCGGAGCCGCCCTTCAACTGTCGAGTCGAATGAAAGACTGGCCAAGCAGCCCAAGCAATCCACCTCCAAGCCTCGCAAAGCACTGCCCCGTATGAGGGTGACCGTACCTGTCGTCTCCACGTAAGTGTTCATTTCCGAATTGTTCTGTCGACTGAAGTCTTGAGTTATATCTGAGTGAAAGTTGTCTAATCCATCAGAGCTGCAACATTTATGACCTCGCCTCGTCGAGCTGAGGACGCAATGGATGTTGATACCGCTGACACTGCCACTTCTCATAGAGGTAAGAAAGTTGTTAGTTTGTCTGAATAGGACTCGACACATGTAGATGTTGATGCCGTCGGTTGTTGCAGAGGTCATTCAAGTGGAGGACGACGAGGGGCCGCTGGACACTTCGCGCGCTCGCACCCGAAGGGCGTCATCGTCGCAAGCACCTTAGCGCTGAACTGCGAAGTCTTCCCAGAGGAGAGGTGACTCGACGCGAGCTAGGGTTGAGCCTGCAACACCTCTGTCGCATGCTCCTCGAACAATCTCGACCGTCATGACGTTGGCTCCGACTGGACCTCTTTAGGCTGCCTCAGCTGCTCCAGCGTCTACACCGACAACACCTATGATGGCCTTCCCTCTGCATCGCACCCCGGAAGACAAACTGGAGATGCAATGGAAGCCATGATCCAGGCGGAGCAACTCATGCTAAGGACCAAGGAGGCGTACGAGGCCAGCAAACTGGCTTTTGACGTCAGCACAGCTCTCCGCACCAATGTCCGAGTAAGTTCGATTGTAAGTCCATTGTCGATTGAATTATTGTGTTTTCTTGGCTGCCGTACACCCACTGGGTGATTGCCGTAGAATGTTTGAATTTTCTCCATTCAAATAGATCGGATCGTAGTCGAGTAGGACTAGGATTGGTAGTACACGCAGTACTATTGTCGCTCGACATGTTGAGTGTGTTTTCATACGAGTTACTCGACGTATCGAGAGTTAACCGTCTTAGTGGGGGCGCTCATAGCACACCCACTGGGTGTAGTCCGCGAGACCGCTGTCGATTGCTTGCATCGGCAGGGGTCTTAGAGTCTATTGGATATAGGATACACTTCGCCTTGAATCACACCATTCTGCATCTACCTTGCAGGTTTCATGGATATGATTTACAAACCATGAGACGCTACATAAGGATAGGCTGCACTCTGTAGAGTAGGGTGGGTGCGTCACTCGACGGGTTGAGTGTCACGACATGGATGACCTTGTCGAGTGTGTTTTTTGACGAGTTACTCGACAGATCGAGAGTTAGCCGTCTCAGTGGGGGCGCTCTTAGCGCACCCACTGGGTGTAGTCCCTGAGACCTCTGTCGAGAGCTTGCGTCGGCAGGGGTCTTAATAGAGATAGCTTTCTGTTTGAATTTTTTTACGGCGTGCGGAGCGCCAGAGCCACTCGATGTGTCGAGTGGACTTTCTGTTTGAATTCTTCCAACATGGGTATTCGCCGGTTTTAATAACTCAGTCGACTGTCCAAGAACTACTTGCTGATTGAACTCGTGTCTTTTGTTGGTTCCAGACGTCTTGCGAACTTGGGACGCAGTACAAGGAGATGGAGGAGGAGAAGAACCAATTGCAGGTTGACTTGGCGGTTGCCAAAAATGCCCTGGAGCGAGCACATGCTGAGCTGAAGTCTTTGGGAGGTAATAAGTGCTGACTGTCAGCATTCCCATCTTCCCCTTTTCATGTTTTGAACCGAGTGCTCTAGCTCGAACAGACGTGCGCAATGAAAATCGTCGACTCCAAGCGCGACTCAACAATGTTGTTTCTTTAGATTCCATGAAGAGGGCACTGGAGGAGAAGGACAAAGCACTTGCTAATGCCCAACAAGTGGCCAAGGACAAAACTGAAGCTACAGAGTAGAAGTTGGCGGCCGTCTAGAAGCTGGAAGAGGAGAACGTGAAGCGGAAGCAGGAGCATACGGATCTTGTCAAGAAGGCCGAGAAATTAACCAAGAGGAGTAATGGCCTGGAGAGGCATCTGGGTGAATTCTCGAGGAAGATGTATCTTCTGCTCGACGGTGAGTATTTCTTGTCGACTGACATTTGCAAAAACCAATTTGAGGGTTGCAGTTCACCGATTTCCCTTCTTCAACAGAATTCTGCCAGGACTTTGAAAAGGAAACAGAGGAGATTGAGCCCATGCTTGACCCCACCAAGTCGCCAGTTGCTGATGCGGTGGCGATGACCATGCTGCGGCTTAACTTTCGGCTCCAGGGTGCCCAGGCCTATATCGCTCGACTGAAATCTGTCATGGAAAGAATCGACAAGGAGCTATGGCCTGAGGACACTCTTTAGCTCGACCTCAACTCCATGATGGCTCGCCTAAATGAACTTCCCAGTCGAGTGCAAGCTTGGAAAAAATCTGCTGCTCATTGTGGGGCCGACGTGGTGTTGTCACTAGTCAGGGTCCATTGTAGGGACGTGAGGGAGGAGAAGCTGAAGGAGCTCCAAGTGGTAAACACGAAGAAACTCCAGTTCGAGGACTTCATGGAAACCTTCATCGAGGCGGCCACCAGAATCGCCGACGGCATCGACCTGGACACTTTTGTCGAGCCCGCCAGTCCGTCGCCTGCCTAGAAACTTGAGTCTTTGGAAAAAACAGTTAAATTTGCCTCGGTATGCCGAGTGGAACTGTATCCCTTAAAACTTTATCCAGGCCTTAGGCCTGAGCACATTTGTTTCTGCACAAGACGTTTATCCGCGGTTTTATCCTTTGGATTTTTCTCGCGCTTTGGCTTTCAATTGTCTCTTTGACTGCTTTTGTTTTCAACTTAGGCAAACTGTATTCGCAGCTAAGCCACCGAGCGTGAGGATCGCTCATCACTCGGACTATTTTAAACTGAGGCGAATGTCGATTCACATCTAATATGTCGAGTGGATGGACTACTATCCAGTCGACGAGGTTCTTAACTTAGGCGAAATATATTTGCAGCTAAGCCCCCGAGCGTGAGGATCACTCATTACTCGGAGTATTTCGAACTTAGGCGAATGTCGATTCGCAGGTAAGCTGTAGAGTGCATGGATTACTATCCAGTCGACGAGGTTCTTAACTTAGGCGAATTGTATTCACAGCTAAGCCCCTGAGCGTGAGGATCGCTCATCACTCGAAGTATTTTGAACTTAGGCGAATGTTGATTCACAGTTAAGCTGTCGAGTGGATGGATTACTATCCAGTCGACGAGGTTTTTAACTTAGGTGAAATCTATTCGCAGCTAAGCCCCCGAGCGTGAGGATCGCTCATCACTCGGAGTATTTTGAACTTAGGCGAATGTCGATTCGCATCTAAGCTGTCGAGTGAATGGATTACCATCGCCTTGACGAGGTTTTAACTTAGGCGAAATGTATTCTCAGCTAAGCCCCCGAGAGTGAGGATCGCTCATCACTCGAGTATTTTGAACTTAGGCGAATGTCGATTCGCAGCTAAGCTGTAGAGTGCATGGATTACTATCCAGTCGACGAGGTTTCTAACTTAGGCAAAATGTATTTGCAGCTAAGCCCCAGAGCATGAGGATCGCTCATCACTCGGAGTATTTTGAACTTAGGCGAATGTCGATTCGCATCTAAGCTGTCGAGTGAATGGATTACCATCGCCTCGACGAGGTTTTAACTTAGGCAAAATGTATTCGTAGCTAAGCCCCCAAGCGTGAGGATCGCTCATCACTCGGAGTATTTTGAACTTAGGCGAATGTCGATTCACATCTAAGCTGTCGAGTGAATGGATTACCATTGTCTCGACGAGTTATATTTTTTTTTGAACCCAAGCGAAGACAGATTCGCAAATAGGCCGTCGAGTGAATGGACTGCTATCCACCTGACAGGGTTTTTAACTTAGGCGAAACATGTTTCGCAGCTAAGCCCCCGAGTGCAAGGATTACTCGTCGCTCGGAGTATCCCCAAGTAAATAACTGCACGGTTGGAATCGACGAGGTATTAATTTCAGAGACACAAATTGCATTGATGAAGAACTCTTATTACATTAGAAAACTAATGTCTGAAGTGTAAAAACGTCGAAGCAGGTCTGCATTCCAAACTCGTGGCTCATCCACCTGCTTCATGAGATTATATAAGTGATAGGCTCCATTGTTTAGCACCTTGGTGACTACAAAAGGGCCTTCCCATGCAGGAGCTAGCTTCTGAGGTCGGTGCTGATTCACTCGGAACACCAAATCTCCTTCATGGAACGCTTGACTTATGACATTCCTTGCATGGAAGTGCCGCAAGTCTTGCTGATAGGCTGTGGTCCAGATCAGAGCCATCTCACACTCTTCTTCCAGAAGATCTACCCCATCTTGCCTGGCCTGCTCCGCTTCAGCTTCAGAATACAACTCTACTCGAGGAGAATTGTGGGCCAAGTCACTCGGCAGTATAGCTTCAACACCATAGACAAGGAAGAAAGGAGTTCGTCCAGTCGACCAATTAGGCGTTGTCCTCAATTCCCACAAAATAGACGACAGCTCAGTTACCCATGCACTAGCGGCATGATCCAAATCGCGCATGAGACGAGGCTTCAGACCTTGCAGAATGAGACCATTAGCCCGCTCAACTTGCCCATTGGTTTGAGGAAGTGCAACGGAAGTGTGATCCACTCGGGTGCCTTGGGAGTTACAGAATCTCCTGAATTCTTCCGAGTCAAAATTAGTGCCATTGTCCGTGATGATGCTATGGGGAATGTCGAAATGGATAATGGCCTCCCTCATGAACATGACCGCCGTGTGGGAATTCAGCTTCTTGATGGGCTTCGCTTCAATCCACTTGGTGAACTTGTCGACTGCTACCAACAGGTGGGTGAATCCTCCTTTTTTGGGTCGGAAAGGACCAACCATGTCGAGCCCCCAAACCGCAAATGGCCAGGCAAGTGGAATTGTATTAGAGCAGACGCTGGCTTGTGTGACAGGTTTGCATAGAACTAATAGCCTTCGCAAGGATCAACAATGTCCTCAGCCATTTCATTAGCCCGTGGCCAATAAAACCCCGCTCGGTATGCTTTAGCGACGATCGCCCTTGAAGACGCATAGTGTACGCAAGTTCCTGAGTGGATTTCATCTAGAATCATTTGACCTTCCTCGGGTGAAATGCAGCGCTGGGTGACACCAGTCACACTTTCTCTGAATAGCTAATCTCCCATCACAGTGAAAGCCTTGGACCTGTGCACAATTCGTTGAGCCTCTGCTTCATCTTCAGGAAGATCCTATCTGAGGATATAGGCTATGTACGGTACATCCCAGTTGGGAATGATAACTAGCACCTCCATGACCAGGTCAATCACAACAGGTACATCGACTTCAGTCGAGTCAGAGGAGCTTAAGGTTTGCGGGGGCTCTTCAGTGAAGGGATCTTCATGAATCGAAGGAGTGCGCAAATGCTCCAGGAACACTCCGCTGGGGACAGGTCGTCGAGTGGAACCAATCTTGGATAGATCATCAGCTGCCTGATATTTCAGTCGAGGAACATGGTGAAGTTCCAGACCTTCAAATTTCTTCTCCAACTTCCGGACTTCATTGCAGTATCTAGTCATAGCAGGGTTTCTAACATCCCACTCTTTCATCACTTGATTCACCACCAAATCTGAGTCGCCATAAACTATCAAGCGCTTGACGCCGAGCGAGATAGCCATGCGCAACCCGTACAAAAGTGCTTCATACTCTGCCTCATTGTTAGAGGAATCAAAGTGAATTTGCAAGACATAGCTGAGCTTGTCGCCTCTGGGGGATATCAGAACAACGCCAGCACCGGACCCATTCAACATTTTGGAGCCATCGAAGAACATTGTTCAGTGCGCCGAGTGAACTTGGATAGGCTATTGCTGTTCGATCAACTCGGCCATGAAATCTGCCAATGCTTGGGACTTGATTGCCTTCTTGGCCTCGAATCTGATGTTGAAGTGTCCCAGCTCAATTGCCCATTTAGCCACTCGACCTGATGCATCGCGATTATTGAAAATCTCTGATAAAGGTGCATCACTGACAACTAAGATCGAATGGTCTTGGAAATAATGTGCCACCTTCTTCGTTGATAAGTAAATACCATACACCAGCTTCTGATAATGAGGATATCTCTGCTTTGAGGGGGACAAAACTTCCGAGACATAATAAACTGGCTGCTGAACCTTAGAGGCTTTGCCTTCCTCTTCTCGCTCGGTAGTCAGCACTGTACAGACGACCTGATTTGTGGTCGCGATGTACAGGAGCAAGGGCTCTTTGCTGGCAGGAGTGGCAAGCACCGGCTGGGTGGACAGCAGGGCTTTGAGCTCCACAAACGCTGCTTCGACTTCAAGAGTCCAGTCGACTGTGTCTGATTTCTTCATCAACTGATACAAGGGCAGAGCCTTCTCACCAAGACGAGAAATGAATCGACTCAATGCCACCAAGCAACCTGTGAGCTTCTGAACATCGTGCACTCGCATGGGAGTATTCATACGGGTAATGGCGCTAATGTTCTCGGGATTGACATCAATTCCTCATTCGGAAATGAGAAAACCGAGTAAGTTGCTGCCAGGGACACCAAAGGTACATTTGGCCGGATTCAGCTTTATGTCGAATCGCCTCAGATTGGTAAATGTCTAAGCAAGTCAGCCAGCAGGTTGGAACCATTGCGGGACTTGACCATTATATCATCCATGTACGCCTCGACATTCTGAGGGATCTGGTCGAGTAAACATTTTTTGAATCATGCGCATAAAAGTAGCATCGGCATTCTTGAGACCAAAAGGCATAGTGATGTAGCAGAAACACCCAAATGGGGTGATGAAGGCTGTTTTTATTTCATCTGGGCCAAACAGACGGATCTGATGGTACCTAGAATAGGCATCCAAAAATGATAATCGCTCGCACCCCTCTGTCGAGTCAACAATCTGATCTATGCGGGGGAGCAAAAAATGGTCTTTCAAACACACCTTATTGAGATGTTTGAAGTCAATGCACATGCGCAACGACTTATCTTTCTTGGGCACCATCATAACATTCGAGAGCCACTCGGAGTGGTAAATCTCCCGAATGAACTTGGCTTGCAAGAGACGAGCCACTTCTTCTCCGATTGCCTTGTGCTTCTCAGTCGTGAATCGACGCAAATGCTCCCTGAAGGGCTTGGCCTTCAGATCCACTCGCAGACGGTGCTCAGCCAGCTCCCTGGGATCCCCGCCATGTCAGCAGGCTTCCATGCAAAGATATCCCAGTTCTCACGGAGGAACTGGATGAGCTCGGCTTCCTATTTTTTGTCGAGTGTTGTCGAGATATTCGTCGGGGTAGCGGTTGGATCCGTTAGGTGGATGTGCACCTTCTTCACTTCTCCTGCTGACTGAAATGCCGACTCGGAAGCCGGCTTTTTTGCGCGGAGCAAATCAGGAGGGTCAGTGGTTTTTTTGTACTCCTCCAGCTTGACCATGGCCATCTGTTGATCGGTGATCTTGGACCCTTGCTGGAGACACTCTTCGGCCCGCTGTCAATTTCCAGTGACCGTGATCACACCCTTAGGGCCCGACATTTTCAGCTTGAAATACACGTAACATGGTCGGGCCATGAAACGTGCATAACCGGGTCGACCCAAAATGGCGTGGTAAGCACTCTTGAAATCCACGACTTCAAACGTCAACTTTTCTTTCCGGAAATTTTTGTTATCTCCGAATGCCACATCCAATGCTATCTAGCCGAGTGACTTGGCCTTCTTTCCTGGGATGACCCCATGGAAATGCATGCTACTTTCGCTAAGACAGGACATAGGAATGCCCATTCCCTTCAGGGTATCCGCATACAGAATATTCAGGCCGCTGCCGCGTCCATGAGGACCTTTCTGAGTCAAGTTCCCTGCACCACCGGATCAACTACCAGAGCCTGTCGACCGGGTGTGGCCACACGGGCAGGATGGTCAGTTTGGTCGAATGTGACAGCATACTAAGACCATTTGAGGTAGGTGGGGGTGTCTGGCACAGCCATGTTGATCTCTCTATTTATGACTTTCAGACGGCTCTTGCTCTCGACGTGAGCAAAGATCACCAGTGTAGCAGTGACATCCGGGAATGTTTCCTTTTATTCATCTTCATCTTCTTTTTCAAGAGATTTCCCACTCGACTGGTCTCCCTTGAACTGCTGGATGAGGGTTCGACATTGTCGAGTCGTGTGCTTGGGCAAAATCAGGTTGCCTTCTCCATCTTTCTTCGTGTGAATCACACACGGCTGATCCAAGATATCGGTCCTGGCTGACCCTTCCCCTTCTTGGGGGCATACTGAGCTTTGGCCTTGCCCTTGTTCTTCGACTGAGTTGCCAGTGCTGCCGCCTCTACTAGAGCTGGGTCTTTAGCTTTTCGCTTTTGTTTCCTATTGTTGTCGCCGCCAGACTCGTTGGCGACCGCTTTTCCTTTGCCGCTACGGAGGCGGTCTTCTTCCTCGCCATTGGCGTAGCGAGTGGCAATTTCCATCATCTTGCCGAGTGAGATGTCACCAGTGTTCCCGAACTTCAAGTACAGCTCTCTGTATCTCACACCAGCCTTGAAGGCACAAACAGCCTGGTGTTCCAACACATTTTCCACCGTATGATGCAGGGTGGACCATCGCTGAATACAGTCCCTTAAGGTTTCACTGGGCTTCTGGACGCAGTGCTATAAGTCGACCAGACCTGCGGGGCGCTTGCAAGTGCCCTCGAAGGTCCGGACAACCACTCGGGCAAGATCTTCCCAACAATGAATGCTAGAAGGGGCCAAACGATTCAACCAACCTCGACTTGGACCATCCAATATAAGAGGCAGGTGCTTCATTGCGACATTGTCATTCCCGCCGCCAATCTGCACAGCCACTCGGTAATCATCTAGCCAAGTCTCTGGTTTTGTTTCACCAGAAAACTTTCGGATCCCTGCCGCCATTCTGAAGTTGGGGGGAATCTCCACAGAACGTATAGCTCTGCTAAAACACTTTGGACCAAACATTGCAGCTGAGCTTCCACTCGGGACATCTCTGTCGTGTCCTTCTCTATAGGCTCTGCTCTTGTCGATCCGCTTCTGAAGAAGGTATGCACGAGCATCAAAGTACGCGTCTCGCTCGTCACCGAAGGAGTGCCTGTCGTCCTAGCGCCGGGGCGCGTACGGACCACTCTGCGGAGGAGTGGGCAATCGACGGTGGTCTTCGCGGTGATGCTGATCTCTATCTTGCCCTTCATGATATCCGCCGCCTCGACAACGTAAGGGCGACCCAGGACTATGTGCCGACTGAACAGTCTCTACCTTGGGTGAATTGATGTGTATCTTGTGACGAGACTAGGAAACTACTGAATTCTGGCATTGTGCTGCATCCAACAGTGCTCTGATCTGCAACAGCCCTCTACCAGCCTCTGACCGGGATGGCTGAATGGAATCTGCTATCCTAGCCGCAGCAGCAACATTAAGCACGGCAGTTCGGTATACCTCGACGCCATCGTGAGATCCAGTCGGGAACAGCTGTCGCTGACATCGATTGGGGCGAGGCGGGCATGGACAGGCGTGCTCGCCGATCTCTACCTAGTGCTCTTCTAGATGAACGCGCGTAGCCTCCAAACCCTGGGCCTCGGCGATCGTGCCGACGATGGGGTATGAAGGACCTTATCATCACGACGCGACTGCACGTTCGATGGACCACCAACCTCGAGCTCGCCACGACCAAAGCCAGGTGGTCAGCTCTGATGAGATCCCGCCATAAAGACCTCCAGTGCGGGATCGCAGCTCTCGCACTCGAAAGGCACGTCGGACGGATCGAAATCCGACTTGAACATGCCATGAAGGGACTTGGCAGGTTCTAGTGCTGCAACCTGCGAAGAAGCTTGACGCGCCGCTGTGTGTTCGACCCACCGCTGGAGTCGTGAGCGGCCGGACCGCTTGCGAACGTGAACGCGAATCAAGCCGATGCGTAAGGGGTCGACGGCTGATGCAACAACATGCCGCACGGACTCGCGTGGAAATGTGCGGCCCCGCGGACCGGGAGCGCCTCGACATCAAGAGGCGCCTCCTGAAGCCATGCCGAATCGTCGGCGATGAAAGTGAGCGCTCCGAAACGGATCTCGTGGCCCAGAGCAAAAACACCGCTGGAAGACATGTTGAAGGATGAAAAACGCAACCTCGTTGGAAGTCGGTTAGACGCCTGCCCCATGGTGGGCGCCAACTGTCGTGGGAACGAACCTGACAGTAGATGGTAGGGGTACGAATGGAGAGTGCAGAGTCCTAGCTACGGGGAGCATGTACACACAGATGTATGAGTTCAGGCCCCTCTAGTGGAGGTAACATCCCTATGTATCAGTGCTCGGGAGCTTTATGTCGAGTGGAGTGTAGAGATTACAATAGTTTCTTCGCCCTTCTACAGGAGGGGAGGGGCGGCTTATATAGAGTTCGCTGCCCCTCATAATGGCCCCGCATCAAAGTGTCTGGTCATGGGGTGTAAAGTTTGCCGTTACAGGTAACGTACGTAGTAAAAGCTATTAAGGGCCATTAAGCCAGCGTCTACCCGTTGGGCTCTTGATGATGGCTCCTGGTCTTCTGGCATCGAGTGAAGCGACGTCTGTCGAGTGACACGCGACTGCCGAGTGAGAGCGGGAGTCTCCGAGTGGACTACTATCAAGTGATATTCAAGTCCAGTGATCCACTCGAAAGTTCATGCTTGATCTTCAAGTCTTCCCATGTGCTGTCCTTAGGTAGGGTATGTGGGCCTTGCCTAAGACCCTACCCATACATATCCTCGTCAGCCCCTGAGTGTGAGGATTGCTCTTCACTCGGAGTATCCTCAAGAATGTAACTATACGATTGGACACGACGATATATATTGCAGAAATGTGAATTGCATTGATGAAGTATTCTTATTACATCAGAAGATTCTTGTCTCAAGTATAAAAACGCTAGAGCAGAGCTGCATTCCAGGCTCGTGGCTCGTCTATCCACTTCATGAGATTGTATAGGTGATAGGCTCCATTGTTTAGCACCTTAGTGATGACAAAAGGGCCTTCCCATGCAGGAGCAAGCTTGTGAGGTCGGTGTTGATTCACTCGGAGCACTAAGTTTCCCTCTTGAAATGTCTGACTCTTGACATTCTTTGCATGAAAGCACTGCAGGTCTTGCTGATAGGCAGTAGTCAAGGATTAGAGCCATCTCTCGCTCCTCCTCCAGATGATCTACACCGTCCTGTCTGGCCTGTTTAGCTTCAGCCTCAGAGTACAGCTCCACTCGAGGAGAGTTGTGGGCCAAGTCACTCGGCAATATGGCTTCAGCACCATAGACAAGGAAGAAAGGAGTTCGTCCAGTTGACCGATTAGGCGTTGTTCTCAAACCCCACAAAACAGACGGCAACTCAGTTACCCAAGCTCTGGTGGCATGATCCAAATCGCGCATGAGACGAGGCTTCAGACCTTGCAGGATGAGACCATTAGCTAGCTCGACTTGCCCATTGGTTTGAGGATGCGCAATAGATGCATAATCCACTTGGGTGCCTTGGGAGTTACAGAAGTTCCTGAATTCTTCCGAGTCAAAATTAGTGTCGTTGTCCCTAATCATGTTGTGCGGAATGCCGTATCTAATAATGATCTCTCTCATGAACGTGACCGTTGTACGGGAGTTCAGCTTCTTGATTGGCTTGGCTTCTATCGACTTGGTGAATTCGTCTACTGCTACCAACAAGTGAGTGAATCCTCCTTTTCCGGGTCGAAAGGGGCCAACCATGTCGAGTCCCCAAACCACAAACGGCCAGGCGAGAGGAATTGTCTTCAGAGCAGACGCCGGCTTGTGTGACAGTTTCACATAGAACTGGCAACCATCGCAATGATCAACGATGTCTTTAGCCATCTCTTTAGCTCGTGGCCAGTAAAAACCAGCTCGATATGCTTTAGCAACAATCGTCCTTGAAGACGCATGGTGGCCAAAAGTTCCCGAGTGAATCTCGTCTAGAAACATTCGACCTTCCTCGAGTAGAAGTGCACCCCTACAGGGTATGAAACTATTCGAGTAGCCGCGTCCTCGGATATGGACTACTTGGAGAACTTATGCTATTCATAGATAATTAAATGGGTACTCATAAAATATCAAGACAAGTGTGAGTACCATGGATGGCACTCTCATAGGAGACGAAAGTGAATCCATGGTGGTGTATTGTTATGGAGTTAGTGGACTCGTGTGCGATATATAAAATCTAAACAAAGAGTTAAAATTTGTATAGTGTATATTAGCCATGAGTCAAAGCTGGCATTGCTACATAAACTCCACCACTCCCCTTGTTGATACATGAGCATGAATAGTCTAGGTATGCTTTAAACACTTGCTGAGTACGTTTGTACTCACGTTTGCTTAATAACTATTGTAGATGAGACTCAGGACCCATCAGGTGGTTTCTACCTAGATGTCAACGATGCTGAATAGCTGGTGTCCTAGCTACGACCTTATGCCTTGTGGCGGGCTATAGATAGTCAGGCCATGTGCCTTTTTACCCTTTCATCTGTCTATACTCAGACAGCTTTATGCTTCCGCTTGGTTTGTGTGAACTTGTTTGTATGACTTGAGTGTCGGATCATGTGACCCCTACCTGTAAGAACATATTATGCAAGGCTCGTCTAAGCCTCTTAAGTAAAAGTTGTGTTGTCGTATGGTTATGTTGTCATGCCATAGTTGTATCTATGCATATTGGGCATGTCGTGCGTACCTTTGACGTGCAACGGTTTGTATGGGATCCGACACCTAGTCATGTGCATTTAGTAGTACTCTTTACGGGAAACTGCCTCTTTGTGCTTCCACCGAGCCTTGGTAGCTTGCTACTGCTCCGAACACATTGATTGACCAGCATGTATCCTTCTTTGCTGTTGTGTCTATCCCTTCGGGGAAATGTATCGCAGTGTAATGGAGTCCCTATAGCCTGCTACGACTCGTCTACATGCAGTGATGACATTTATGTCCCACGGCGTAATGTAGTCCTTGTAGCTTGCTATGACTCGTATACACACTCTTGAGGCCGACACCTGCATTGCTGGGCTACGTATGCCTGTTTCCGTACGAATGTACCACTTGGGTTCTATGACTAGTCATGTCGTCCCGGGTTCTCTGTCGTTTGATTGCCAGTGACATGTTCACATACGTGAGCCAAAAGATGCAAACGGTCCCGGCTAAGGTAAGGCTGCAGCCGTGGAGCTTACCGTGCATGAGGCCGCAAAGTGATGTGATATGTTACAGTCTGGATTCATATGACTTAGGATCGGGGTCCCGACATTCTCCAACTTCCGGACTGCATTGTAGTATCCAGTCATAGCGGGGTTTCGAACATCCCACTCTTTAATCACTTGATTCACCACCAAACCCGAGTCGCCATAAACCATCAGGCGTTTGATGCCGAGTGAGATAGGCATGAGCAACCCATACAAAAGTGCTTCATACTCTGCCTCATTGTTGGAGGAATCAAAGTGAATTTGCAAGACATAGCTGAGCTTGTCACCCTTGGGAGATATCAAGACAACCCCAGGACCGGACCCATCCAACATTTTGGAGCCATCAAAGAACATTGTCCAATGAGCCGAGTGAACTTGGATAGGCTGTTGCTGCTCAATCCACTCGGCCATGAAATCTGCCAATGCTTGGGACTTGATTGCTTTCTTGGCTTCGAATTTGAAGCCAAAGTGTCCAAGCTCGATTGCCCATTTAGCCACTCGACCTGATGCGTCTCGATTATTGAAAATTTCGGACAAGGGAGCATCACTGACGACTGAAATTGAGTGGTCTTGAAAATAATGCGACACCTTCTTTGCTGATAGGTAAATACCATAAACTGGCTTCTGATACTGTGGATATCTTTGCTTTGAGGGGGACAATACTTCCGAGACATAATAAACTGGCTGCTGAACTTTATAAGCTTTACCCTCCTCTTCTCGCTCGACAGTCAGTATTGTACTAACGACCTGATTTGTGGCCGCGATGTACAGGAGCAAGGGCTCTTTGCTGGCAGCAGCGGCAAGCACCGGCTGGGTGGAGAGCAGGGCTTTGAGCTCAACAAACGCTGCTTCGGCTTCGGGAGTCCAGTTGAATGTCTCGGACTTCTTCATAAACTGATATAAGGGCACAGCCTTCTCACCAAGACGAGAAATGAATCGACTCAATGCTGCCAAGCAACCTGTGAGCTTCTGAACGTCGTGCACTCACATGTGAGTCTTCATACGGGTGATGGCGCTGATTTTCTCAGGGTTGACATCAATCCCTCGCTCGGAAACGAGAAAACCGAGCAACTTGCCGCCAGGGACACTGAAAGTACATTTGGCCGGATTAAGCTTTATGTCGAATCGCCTCAGATTGGCGAATGTCTTGGCCAAGTCAGCCAGCAGGTCAGAACCTTTGCGGGACTTAACCACTATATCGTCCATGTATGCCTCGACATTCCGAGGGATCTGGTCGAGTAAACATTTCTGAATCATGCACATAAAAGTAGCGCCGGCATTCTTGAGACCAAAAGGCATGGTGATGTAACAAAAACACCCGAATGGGGTGATGAAGGCTGTCTTTATTTCATCCAGGCCATACAGACGGATCTGATGGTACCCAAAATAAGCATCCAGAAACAATAAACGCTCACACCCCGCTGTCAAGTCAACAATTTGATCTATGCGGTGGAGCGGAAAATGATCTTTTGGGCACACCTTGTTGAGGTGTTTGAAGTCAATGCACATGCACAACGACTTATCTTTATTTGGCACCATCACACCATTCGAGAGCCACTCGGAGTGGTATATCTCCCAAATGAACTTGGCTTGCAAGAGACGGGCCACTTCTTCTCCGATTGCGTTGCGCTTGTCCGCCGCTGAGCGACGGAAATGCTCCCTGATGGGTTTGGCTTTCGGATCCACTCATAGACGGTGCTCAGCTAGCTCCCTGGGAATACCCGGCATGTCAGCAGGCTTCCATGCAAAGATATCACAGTTCTCACGGAGGAACTGGATGAGCTCAGCTTCCTATTTACTGTCGAGTGTTGTTGAGATATTCGTTGGGGCAGCGGTTGGATCCGTTGGGTGGATGTGTACCTTCTTAAATTCCCCTGCCGACTGAAATGCCGACTCGGAAGCGGGCTTCTTTGCATGGAGCAAATCGGCAGGGTCGGCGGTTTTCTTGTACTCCTCCAACTCTACCATAGCCATCTGTTGATCGGCGATCTTGGAGCCTTGCTAGAGGCATTCTTCAGCCCGTTATCAATTGCCGGTGACCGTGATCACGCCCTTAGGGCCTGGCATTTTCAACTTGAGATACACATAACATGGTCGGGCCATGAAAGGTGCATAAGCGGGTCGACCCAGAATGGCGTGGTAAGCACTCTTGAAATCCCCGACTTCAAATGTCAACTTTTCTTTTCGGAAATTTTTGTCATCTCCGAATGCCACATCCAATGCTATCTGGCCGAGTGACTTGGCTTTCTTTCCTGGGATGACCCCGTGAAACTGCATTTTGCTCTCACTCAGATGGGACATCGGAATGCCCATCCCTTTCAGGGTATCCGCATAAAGAATGTTCAGGCCGCTACCGCCGTTCATGAGGACCTTTCTAAGATGAGTTCCCTGCACCACCGGATCAACTACTAGAGCCTGCCAACCGAGAGTGGCCACAAAAGCAGGATGGTCTGTCTGGTCGAATGTGATAGCATATTGGGACCATCTGAGGTAGGTGGGGGTATCGGGCATAACCATGTTGATTTCTCTGTTGATGACTTTCAGGCAGCTCTTGCTCTCGACATTAGCAAAGATTACCACTGTAGCAGTGACATCCGGGAATTTTTCCTTTTCCTCATCTTCATCTCCCTTCTCAAGAGATTTCTCACTCGGCTGGTCTCCCTTGAATTGCTAGATAAGGGTTCGACACTGTCGAGTGGTGTGCTTGGGGAAAATCAGATTGCCTTCCACAACTTTCCTTGTGTGTATTACACACGGCTAATCCATGATATCAGTTCCTCACTGATTTTGCCTTTCTTGGGGGCATACTATGCTTTAGCTTTGCCCTTGTTCTTCGGCTGAGTCGCTAGTGCTATCGATTCTGCCTCAACCGGATCTTCAGCCTTTCGCTTCTGTTTCCGATTGTTGCCGCCGCCAGCCTCATTGACAACTGCTTTCCTTTGCCGCCACGGAGGCGGTCTCCTTCCTCGCCATTGGCGTACCGAGTGGCGATTTCCATCATATTGTCGAGTGAAATATCACCCGTCCGCCCAAACTTTAGGTATAGTTCTCTGTATCTCACACCGGCCTGGAAAGCACAAACAGCCTGGTGTTCCGACACATTCTCCACTGTATGATGCAAAGTGGACCATCGCTGAATATAATCCATTAAAGTTTCATTGGGCTTCTAGACACAATGTTGTAAGTCGACCAGACCTGCCACACGCATGCAAGTGCCCTCAAAAGTTCGGACAAACACTCAGGCAAGATCCTCCCTACAATGTATACTGGAAGGAGCCAGGCGATTCAGCCAAGCTCGAGCTGAACCATCCAACATCAGGGGTAGGTGTTTCATTGCAACATTGTCATTTCCGCCAACAATTTGCACAGCCACTCGGTAATCAACTAACCAAGTCTCTAGCTTTGTTTCGCCAGAAAAATTTCTGATTCCCGCCACCATTCTGAAGTTGGGGGGATCTCTGCAGAACGTATGGCTCTGCCAAAACACTCGGGACCAGACACCATGTCTGAGCTTCCACTCGGAACATCTCTGTCCTGTCCTTCTCTGTAGGCTCTTCCCTTGTCAATTCGCTTCTAAACAAGGTAGGCGCGGGCGTCAAACCCCGCATCCCGATCATCACCGAAGGAGCGCCTGTCGTCCTGGCGCCGGGGCACGTACGGACCACTCCGCGGAGGAGTGGGCACTCGATGGTGGTCTTTGCGGTGAAACTGATCTCTGTCTTGCCCTTCACGGAAACCGCCGTCCTGACGGCATAAGGGCGATCCAGGGCTATGTGCCGACTGAACGGTCTCTGCCCTGGGTGAATTGCTGTGTATCCTATTGTGGGACTGAGAAACTACTGAATTCGGACGCTGCGCTGCATCTAACAGTGCTCTGATCTACATTAGCCCTCTTCCAGCCTCTGACCGGGACGGCTGAATGGAATCCTCTATCCTAGTAGCAACAGCAACATGTAGCATAGGAGTTCGATATACCTCAACGTCGTCATGAGATCCAGTCGGAAATAGTTGTCGATGACATCGACTAGGGCATGGTGGGCGCTGGCGAGCGCGCTCGTCAATCTCCGCCTGGAGTTCTTCCAGACGAATGCGCGCGGCCTCCAAAGCTTGGGCCTCGGCAACCGCGCCGACGATGGGAGTATGAAGAACCACCTCTTCACGGCGCGACTGCTCTTTCGACAGACCTCCAGCCTCGCGTCTGCCAAGGCCAAAGCCAGGTGGCAAACTCTGATGAGAGCCCGCCATCAATACCTCCGCTGCGGGATCGCAACTTTCCCACTCGGAAGGCATGTTGGACGGATCGAAATCCGACTTGAACACACCATGAAGGGACTCGGTGGGCTCAAGTGCTGCAATCTGTGGAGAAGTTTGACGCGCCGCTGCATTTTTAACCCATCGCTGAAGTCATGAGCGGCCGGACCACTTGCGACCGCAAACAGCGAGGGGAGCCGACGTGTAGGGAGTCGAAGGATGATGCAGCAACATGCCGCAGGAACTCACGCGGAAGTGCGCGGCCCCGTGGACCGGGAGCGCCTCGACATCGAGAGGCGCTTCCTGGAGCCATGCTGAATCGTCGGCGATAAAGTTGAGTGCACCGAAACGGATCTTGTGGCCTAGAGCAAAAACACCGCCGGAAGATATGTCGAAGGATGAAGAATGCAACCTCACCGGAAGTCGCTTAGACGCCTACCCCACGGTGGGCGCCAACTATTGTGGGAACGAGCCTGACAGTAGATGGTAGGGGTACGAAAGGAGACGGCAGAGTCCTAGGTACGACGAGGATGTACACATAGATGTATGAGTTCAGGCCCCACTCGTAGAGGTAACAGCCCTACGTCTCAGTGCTCGGGAGCTTTATGTCGTGTGGAATATATGGATTACATTGGTTGCGAACCCTTGTGTAGGAGGGGAGGGGTGGCTTATATAGAGTTTGCTGCCCCTCATAATTGCCTAGCATCTAAGGGTATGATCGTGGGGTTAAAGTCTACCGTTACTGGTAACGTACGTAATAAAAGCTACTAATGACAATTGAACCAACATCTGCCCGTTGGGCTCTTGATGATGGCTCCTGGTCTTCTGGCGCCGATTGAGCGTGAGGTCTTCCGAGTGACACGCGACTGCCGAGTGAAGGAAGGAGTCTCCGAGTGGGTATCTGTCGAGTGACTTTTAGCGTCTCTAGGAATACACTCAGAAGTTCATGCTTGATCTTCAAGTCCTCCATGGAGTGTCCTTAGGTAGTGTATGTAGGCCTTGTCTAGGACCCTACCCTAGGTAAATATCCTCGTCATCATCCTCATCACTATTAATGTCAATGTATTCGAGGTGTGATACCTTGGGGACTTTATCCATGTAGCAATTTCCACTTCCTTAATTTGGTGAATCAAATATTTCATGGGAATTGGAGGATAATAGTGCTAGTCCGGCAACACCTTCATCATGACTATATCGGAGTCGGAGTATAGCTTCTCTTGAATTGGTTGTTGGATTTGGAGTTGTAAACCAGTTCACCAACATGATCTTGATGCCTTATTCTTGTGTAGCTCTTAGTGTACTTGTCCTTTTTCTCCGAGTCATTTCTTCCCCGTGAATGTCTTTGCTCATAACGATAATCTCGACTCCTTCTCTCTTTTCGAGGTGACTCATCTCTTGAGCTTCTTCTTCTAGGTGACTCTTCTCTTCTTTTGTGTGTGTGTGGGGGGGGGGTTGTGCACTCATTGGAGTAGTGTGTGGGCCTTCCACAATTGTAACAATTCCGGTCATGACTAGATGAAGGCTTCTCTTCATATCTTGAGTTGGAGCTTCTCTCCTTGCCTCTATTCTTGTAGAACTTGTTGAATTTCTTGACCATGAGGCTTATCTCTTCATTGGTAATAAGGTTGTCACTTGAGGTAGCGAGAGTGTCACTTGAAGCTTTGTATGCACCGCCGAAGGTATTTCTATGAGCATCGAGCCGCCGATGATTTCGGGAAGTGGTAGGTTAAGTAAGTCAAGCCCTTCTAAGCGAAGAATAGTGGAGAGAAATGGTAACGTAATAAGGGAAAGAGAGCTAGCTGCTTCCATATTTCCCCCAAAAAAGAACCAAAAAGTTCTAGAGGCATCTTCCATTCATTTTGGTTTAGGTCTTTCTGCACCATATTTAGATCTTCCCTTTCTGTGATCTGGAATTCCCAGCAAATCCACGACTCCTCAAATACAATGGTATTTCACACCCGGTGGATCTTTCAATCTACCTCCTCTGACTAAGACTATAGAATGTTCCTTTGAATTATGACCTTCGCTTGGAATGGGAGCAAACCTATCATATCGATTGCTCAACCGTACTTTTGATATCTTACGTAGAACTAAATTAGGTTTTTTTGGTGTTCTCGTTCAAACACTAGGCATACTCCTTGCTTCTCGGGACATTGATCCAAAGCTCGAGTACGGTCGGTGCGCCGTTTTCTTCTCTACCATGACGAATCAATTGATTTTTGTTCGTCTGGATCGATGGCAGGAGGAGCAATCTTCTCCGAACCATTGACTCTAGTGTTTTTGTCCTTGTCCTACCATACCACGAATGGCTTGAAAAGCCATTACAGGAAGGTATTGGTGGGAACAAGGTCGCGATTGGCACCCATGCGAGAAGGACATCAACAGGTTCATCGTTATCTCTGGAAACGTGGTGGAATTCTAGTCCTTCAAATTGTGCGGATATCTTGAGGATGGAATTTCTATATGCCACCATCTCTGGGTTTTTGGCATCAAATTATCCAATTATTTGAGAGAAGGTTATAGTCTCCTCTTACCTCCAGCCATTGTACACCCATGGATTCCACCATCCGAAGCCCGTGAAGTAGGGCCTCATATCCAGGGTTCTCGTTGGGCCACCCAAACTTGGGTAATGCAAGCCGCGCCAGGCAATGCCAGGACCCGCGCCAATGGGTGCGAATGGATAGGTTTTCCTCTTTTGTGCTAAGGGAGCAAGGCCAGCTCGCCGGTTCCCAAAGAAACCACCAAAGGTTTCCTCTTTGGTGAAAGAAGACCGAGGCCGGGGGCTCGACAGGACGGATGTCATTCCCAAGCCCACCGGCGTGTCATGGTAAGAAGCTTTAGCAGGCATGGACCGCTTTTGTTTGGATAGCCTAAGATGTTGTCCCCCTTCAAATGGCTCGCTGTGGGAACCCTTCCCACCTTGTGATTTTAGGTAAGAGGACCATGGGCTAGTATAAGATAGGACAGGTGTAACGACCAAGATGCGGTTCTATCCCAATAAGTCTCGAGGTCCTTGAAGGGGATAGAAGCATATCTAAGAGTTTCGCAAGTACAACATCATTGCATACATTTAATGAAGAGAAGAGTATAATATATTGGCTTACACTCACCACATGCTAAATTACAATGTCACTCAAAGCATTCGTACATTCATCCATAAAAGCAGGGTCTGGCTACGGACGAAATCAAATGACAAAAGATGGTATCCAGGGATCATGACCACGTTACCTCTCTACTCGTCGGGATACGTAAGATACATCTTTCCACGTTCTTCATCATACTTCCACTGGACCCTCGATGCCTGAACAAGGTAGTCATCATGGTTACATGTACCTATAGTGTTGTAATCTGTGAGCCACGGGGACTCAGCAATCTTGTAACCCGGGTGTCATGGTTTTATCACGGCAGATGTCCAGGTGAACGGACTTGGATTCGAAGCCATTGCTAAAGTGATGGACTCAAAGGGATTGGGTGGGACAAAAGACACGAGTTTACCCAAGTTCGGCCCCTCAAGTCAAGGTAACAGCCTACGTCATGCTTGTGTTTGTATTGCTTGATGTATCGATTACAAGGGAGCTATTGCTTGACCTAATTCTCAATAAAATGATCTCTAAGTCACCCCGGGTCTTGCCTTTATATAGGAGGTCAAGACCACGGGTCATACAAGTCTATCCGACTCTCATTACATGTCCGAGTCTACCTCTATCTTATCTTGCCTTTCCTAACCAAGTTGTCTCCAGACGGCGGCTTACTCGCCCAGGTCTTCTCTATCTGGGCCACACTCCGACCCATCTTGTCAAGCCACCAAATGTCTTGGGATTAAGTATTCCCGGCCCACTCTTGAACTGGTATACGAGCCGCCCGGTGTGACCCGGAGCCTTTAGGGCGGGTCTCACCGTGGGGTTATATCCCCAACATTAGGCCCCAGGTTCATTTGAGCTTGCTCACTTTAGCTTTCTTCTTACTCCTCGGCGAGTCGCCCAGAAAATAATGACCTGCCGTGACATCACGTCAAATCTTCTTCCTCGCTCACTCTTCCTCTCCTTCCTCTCGACGCCTCCGCTTCCGCGCATCTCATTCCGGCGCCGTCTCCTCACCATCGTCGACAAGGCCGCTGCGTCAACCTATACGTTCCAGAGCGTTCTCCGTGTTCGCCGCGCCGTCTCCGGTGAGTCCTTCTCCCTCTAGATCCGTAGCCATCCTCAGCAGGGTTTCATAGAGCTCTGCCACCACCGCTCAGAACTCGAGCTTCCGTCAATGCGAGTCACACTTAGCCCATGAACTTTTGATGATATCTCGTCCCCACTGTGCCGCTATGTAGGAGACCGATAGTAATGCTACGCAGATTTTCCATAGCTCTACTTGTCGTTTTTCAACTTTCTTTGCTTTTGCTAGTTCGTCTCCAGGTCTGAAAATAGGAGTATTTCCTATGTTTTGTAGATCCGCAATCTTAGCGTTTACTTTGCGAAACCTGTTTTCCACACTTAGCCGAATTTTGCTTCGTCCTTTCATAATCTTGACCCGCCATGTATTCCGACTCTCACGAACCATATCCTGGCGGCTTAATGTTTAGATATTAAGCTTGTCACTGCCTGTAGACGTCTGCCATTCCCTGACTCGTCACTCATTGCTTATCTCGCGCAGTTGTTTAAGCCGCCACCATGTCTCGTGCATCCAACTCATGCAATTGGGTCGGCTCTTGCATCACGGACGAGTTCCTGATGGATTTTGTGCACGTGGGCACCCTTCCCACCAAAGAGGTTATCCATTGGCGGGTTCCGGGTAATGAGCTGAAACCCGTTCCTCGGGAGGGCGAGGTAGTTGTCTTCTCATATCACATTGAACGCAGGTTCGTACCCCCCGGCTCAAAATTCTTCCGGGATGTCCTTCACTTTTACAAGCTGCATCCTCAAGACCTTGCCCCCAATTCCGTCTCAAACATATGCAACCTCCAAGTGCTCAACAAGGTCTATCTGCAAACTGAGCCGTCTGTGGGCCTCTTCCAGGAATTCTTTTATGCGAATTGGAAGACCAAACTGAAGGCCAACCCCAGCTTAGAACTCGGTGGAATCTCCATTCAGAGGCGCCTGGATATAACCTTTCTGGCTGTTCAGATGCCGAGTCATCCAAAAGATTGGAATAAAACTTGGTTTTACTATAAAGATGCCTCCCTAGAGGGTGAGCATCCGCTGCCGGGTTACCGCCCCTCCCTGCTCAACACAAAGCTTCCCGTCCGGCTGTCAACTTCTGAACATGCAAGGCACGAGCCAACTCACGCCAAGATTAGAGCCCTCATGGCCAACAGATTGATGGGATTAGACTTGATCCGCTGTTGGATCTCTTGGAGTATTATGCCTTTGAGCCGGAGAAGCCGCCTCATGTGCGGATACCCGGGCCTGTACGATGATTCCCACTGCTTCAGCCGGACGACATTAACCGAAGATGATATTACAATTGTCATCCGGAGCCTGGTCCATGAGACGTCAGGAGCTTGCAGTGCCATTGGGCTGGTGCCTTTCTGTGTCCTTAACCCGGCCTCGGACGTAAGGCGACTCTTCATAGTCTCTTATCTTTGTTTAATTATGTTGTGGCAATTCATCACTATTAGGCGGCTTACCTTTTCAGGCTGACTACGACTTCTGGAAGTAGAAGTATGTTCCTCTTGCGAAGAAGAACAAGAAGAAGGCCCCGGCCAAGAGGACAAAGAAGACCACTCCTCAAGAAGAATGGTTTGAACCGCCAGAATCATCCGGCTTAGAGGTATAATTTGATCACTCTTTGCCACCTCGTTATTTATGTTACTGATAACAACCATTCACAGGACAAGGTAGAGACGAGCCGCACCAACGCTCCTGAGGTAACTTATGTTTCATTCAACTTAGAATGTTTTGTACCCCAGAAGATACGACGGTTCGTTCGAAAAGTTCCCCTTTCTCATCCTCTTGCTTATTTGGATCCCCAATTTCTTTTGAAAAAGCAATAACAAGCCGACCGACGTTAGACCCGGAGAGCCAGCTCCACTGATCTCATGTCCGGGTTACCCAACTCCCCCGCTCAGAAGAATCACCCCGCAGAAGTATGCATTTCTTCTCTGTTTGATTTTACTAGCTTTTCTTTTGTAATTTCAACATTGCCTTATATTTTCTGAACTGTCTCTCAAGGATCACCTCCGTCCGGCGACTCTACGGCCACTGCTCTGCCGCCTCCAAAGATTAATCCGTTGTACATGTTTTTCCAGCATTATGTCCGGCTCTTTAGCGGTTGTGACCCTTGGACTCCGACTTTCATGCTTTTCTAGGACTCAAGCCAAGCAAAGGAAAACCAACAAGCCCTCCCTTGGCCCTACTGCTCAAGAACTGGAGCTTGCCAAGCCGGACGCGCCTATGCCAGCTGTGGACCCCCCAGCGACCTCTATAGAACCGACTGCTGATGACATTATTCTAGAGAGCCCGCAAAGGGACCTTTCCAAGCTGCCGAGCCATGCCAAGGCTGCTCATGATACCACTACCCCGGACGTCGTGATTACCGGTGCCGGCTTGCATTCTCCTTCACCTCACGTGCTGACCAAGCATAGTGAAACGGCTAAAGCTTCTAGGAAGTTGGAGTTTGAGCTCCCCACCTTAGAGAAAATGATAGCTGATGAACTTCATGTTGGCTACATGACCCGGCTGTCTACAAGCCGGGATCTGGAGCTCAAACTCGTTAACTTAATGAAGAAAAAATATGAGGTATTCCTTTTTCCTCCTTATACCCTTACATAGCCCCCAAGGGTCGAGTTAATATTGGCTGATAATAATCCGGCACTTCTACCTTGGTAGAAATAGAAATATTTAGCATGTGGGTCTCATCTTGCTTAGAGGTAACCGCAAATCATCGTTGTCAGCCCCAAGGACCGGCTCAAAGTTCATAACATTGAGCCGGAGCTTTATATAAGATAGATAATAGATCCAATTGTAGCCCGCCAAGTGCGGACTCAATATTGTCAACGGTTGAGTCGGGACTTCATTGAGAATGGTTAATAGAAACAACTGTAGCCCCCAAGGGCCGGCTCAATCTTGTCGAAGTTGAGTCAGGACTTTCATCTTTAACAGCTTGAAGAACCAATATGTAGCCCCCAAGTTCCGGGTTAACTTGATAAAGATGACCCGAAACTGTCTTGAAAATAGACATTAGCCCCCAAGTGTCATGCATATTGCCTGCAATCTGTTTGAGACTTGCTGTATTTTTGAAATTTTCTCCCTATGTCGGTTTATTCCATGCTTCGATATATCGCAGGAAGCTTTAGTCGACGCCGGGTCAGAAGTGGCCGGCTTAAAAAGCAATCTAGCCGCACAGCAAGCCACCCGAAGTGAAGCTGATGAGAAATGTCGACTCCTTTCTGAAGAGCTGGCCAAAATCAAGGCTGACTTCACCACCTTCAAGGAATCTTCTAAAGCTGAAGAAGCCGCCCTGACTAAACGGGCAGATCACGCTGATCTGTGGCTCATGATTGTATCTGATGAACTGCAATCCTTGAAACGGCACACCATGAAGATGGCAGCCGCCCTCTTTGGTAAGTTTTTGACGACTTTAACTCAATTGATGTATTGTACTTGTGCCGGCGACTTACAACAAGAACTCCTTCTTATGCAGGTCCTAGGAGCCGCCAACTTGCCTCTAACAGCTTGCTGCCCCTAAAGGCCATATATACTCTGACAGAACAACTCTACTGCGGCGCTATGTGTACCATCAAAGCCGTGCAGTACAAGGATGTCGTCCCTTCAACTCTCAAGGTGGTCTTAGAACTTCTCTCCACAATGCCCAATCAAATCATAGAATTATTGAAATCATACGCCTGTTAGGGGGCGATCGTAGCTATAAGCCGGGCGTTGGCTTTTGCCCCCGAGTTAACTCTGGCTGAAATGATGGATGGGTTCCCCTCCAAGAAGGACGATGGCTCTGAACTTTCAGATGCTGACTATGCCCGTGCGTAAAGAATTCCAAAGTTCTGGCCTCCGTCTTAGGAGAAGAGGTTAACATGGCGACTTACCACGCAGCTTATAGCGCAGATCAAAAACGGATCCATGGCCCTCTCTTTGAAAGCAAAGATCTAACATCCGCCCGCAGTAAGAATCTTTTCGCCTCTAAACTTGACCCGTCCCCCTTGTTTGAAGAAGGAACCTTTGCGGCTTTAACCAACTACAACTGGGACTTGGACAATCTCCAGATCAGGGCAGCCGAAGACCCAGAGTAGGGTGACCCGTCAGCCAGCTGATCGCGCTGTAGACACCTGTTGATAGCCGGCTCTTTATGACTCGCCATGAGCGGTGTAACAAACTTGATATTTTTGGGCTCCATACAGAGCGTATTTAATAGAATAGTACCAAATTTTGCCTTTGTTGAACTGTGCCATCGCGCACATATGAAAGTCCGGCTTAACATATATATATATATATATATATATATGTCATATTCCTTGTTCTTCTCATTGTATGCCTTACCAGCTCTTTGCAGCTTGATTTCCTGCGTGAATAGATGGGATTCATTGCTTGGCTTAAGAGCCGGCCGACAAGGTTTGGTAAGTTATACCCATAAGCCAGGAAGCCCCCTGTACGACTATTTGACTTGTCAACATTTTTGGTGTAAGAGCCGGTTGTTAGGGATAGATAAGCTACACTCGGAGGTGGGAAGCCCCCTTCGACAACCAAAGTTGACTTGTCAACTTTTTTGGCATAAAGCTGGCTGTTAGGGTTAGATAAGCTATACCCAAAGGTAGGAAGCCCCCTTCGACAGCCAATGTTGACTTGTGAAAAAATTTGGCATGAAAGCTGATTGTTAGGGATAGATAAGCTACACCCGGAGGTGGGAAGCCCCCTTCGACAACCAAAGTTGACTTGTCAACATTTTTGGCATAAATCGACTGTTAGGGTTAGATAAGCTATACCCGAAGGTAGGAAGCTCCCTTCGATAGCCAATGTTGACTTGTCGACATTTTTGGAATGAAAGCCAGTTGTTAGGGATAGATAAGCTACACACGGAGGTGGGAAGCCCCCTTCGACAACCAAAGTTGACTTGTCAACTTTTTTGGCCTAAAGCCGTCTGTTAGGGTTAGATAAGCTATAACCGAAGGTAGGAAGCCCCCTTCGACAGCCAATGTTGACTTGTCAACATTTTTGGCATGAAAGCCGGTTGTTAGGGATAGATAAGCTACACCCGGAGGTGGGAAGCCCCCTTCGACAACCAAAGTTGACTTGTCAACTTTTTTGGCATAAAGTCGGCTATTAGGGTTAGATAAGCTATACCCAAAGGTAGGAAGCCCCCTTCAACAGCCAATGTTGACTTGTCAACATTTTTGGCATAAAGCCGGCTGTTAGGGTTAGATAAGCTATATCCGAAGGTAGGAAGCCCCCTTCGATAGCCAATGTTTTGGATTTTTCTTGCATCGATGAAGATATGCAACATGGCAGAGGCCTCAGCTTGTAGGGATACTACTTTATTCATATATAAATATGATATGTACAAATGATAGTGTACAGTGGTGATTCTCAACAATCTCGGGTGTAATAAGGCCGTAGATGCGCTATGTTCCACAGCCGACGAGTCTGCTGACCCGAAGTATCTGAGTCGTCCCAGATGTCAATGAGGTAATATGACCCGTTGTTGAGATTTCTGCTGACCACGAAAGGTCCTTCCCATGGAGGAGATAACTTATGCATATTTGCCTGGTCTTGAATTAGCCGCAGCACTAAGTCGCCCTCTTGAAATGTCTGGGTCTTGACCCTACTGCTATGATAGCGGCGCAGGTCTTGCTGATAGATCACCGAACGGGCAGCCGCAAGCTCTCGTTCCTCCTCCAAAGCATCCAACGCGTCTTGACGCACCGTCTCATTATCCGTCTCAACGTAAGCCGCCACTTGTGGCGAGTCATGCCAGATGTCACTTGGTAACATGGCCTCTGCATTGTAAACCATGAAGAAAGGTGTATACCCTGTCGATCTGTTGGGGGTAGTTCTGATGCTCCATAAGACGGACGACAACTCTTCCACCCAACAACCCGGCGTCCGCTGTAAAGGGACCATAAGCCGTGGCTTGATACCTCTCAAGATTTCTTGATTAGCCCGTTCTGCCTGACCGTTGGACTGTGGATGAGCAACCGCCGAAACATCGAGCCGGATGTGCTCCTCATCGCATAATTTTTTCATAGCCCCCCTGGACAAGTTTGTGCCATTGTCCGTGATGATGTTGTGAGGGTAACGAAAACGGTAGTTCCACCTTTTAAGAAACTGAACCGCTGTAGCCGTGTCACACTTGCTGACTGGCTCAGCCTCTACCCACTTGGTGAACTTATCGACCGCCACCAAGAGGTGCGTTTTCTTATCCTTGGACCTCTTGAAAGGTCTGACCATATCCAGCCCCTGGACTACAAACGGCCAAGTAATTGGTATGATGCGCAATTCTTGAGCCGGAACATGAGCACACCGGACAAATTTTCTTATCCTCTGTATCTTTGTGAGCTGTCAACCAGAAAAAACCATGCCGGAAAACCTTGGCCTCTAGAGATTTTGAGCCGGCGTGATGTCCACAATCTCCAGCGTGAATTTCATTCAAGATTTCCTGACCCTCCTCTGGTGGTACGCAATGTTGAAATACCCCGGTAACACTGCACTTGTGCAACTCACCATTAACTATTGTCATGGACTTAGATCGCCGGGTGATCTGTCTGGCCAGATTTTCATCATCAGGTAACTCGCCCCGGGTCAAATAAGCCAGGTAACGTAGAGTCCAATACGAAATAGCATGTAGAACCGCCACCAATTGCCTCTCTGGGCCAGGAACAGCCAAATCTTCCTCTGAAGGTAACTTGACAGTCGGGTGATGTAAGACATCTAGAAAGATATTGGGCGGCACCGGCTTTCGCTGAGAGCCTAACCTTGACAAGGCATCAGCCGCCTCATTCCTGCGACGATCAATGTGATCTACCTGATAGCCTTTGAAGTGACCAGCAATGACATCCACCTCCTGACGATAAGCCGCCATCCACGGGTCCTTGGAGTCCCAAGTGCTTAAAACTTGCTGAGCCACAAGATCGGAGTCCCCCAAACACCTTACCCGGCTTAAATTCATCTCCTTAGCTACCCTGAGGCCGTGAAGCAGGGCTTCATATTCAGCCGCATTATTGGTGCAAGTGAACATCAACCAAAGCACATAACAGAACATATCACCTTTGGGACATGTTAAAACAACTGCTGTCCCTCATCTTTCCATCTGCTTGGATCCATCAAAGTGTATAGCCAGTACGTGTTATCCGACTTTTCCTCGGGCGCTTCACACTCTGTCCAATCATTTATGAAATCCACAAGGGCTTGAGACTTGACAGCCATACGGGGTACGTATTTCAGATTGAGAGGTCCCAGATCCAATGCCCACTTAGCAATCCTACCAGTGTCTTCTCTATTCTAAATTATGTCCCCCAACGGAGCAGAGCTGACCATGGTGATCTGGTGCCCTAAGAAATAGTGCTTTAACTTGCGATTGGCCATGAATACCCCATACACTAGCTTCTGCCAATGTGGATATCTCTACTTGGATTCTATCAGGACCTCATTGATATAATAAACCGGCCTCTGAACCGAATACTCCTTCCCGGCTTCCTTGCCCTCGACCACAATTGCAGAGCTGACTGCCCGGTTGTTACCCGCCATGTATAGTAGCAATGGTTCTTTCTCAGTCGGAGCAGCCAATACCGGTAGCTCAGTGAGCTGCTTCTTGAGCGCCTCAAATGCTTCACCCACTGCTGTACTCCAGACAAAATTGTCTGTCTTTTTCATCATCTGATATAGGTGGGTAGCTTTCTCACAAAGGCGGCTTATGAACCGGCTCAACGCGGCGATCCGTCCTGCCAGGCGTTGGACATCGTTAATACATGCCGGCTCTGCCAGGGAGGTGATAGCTTTGATTTTATCCAGGTTAGCCTCAATGCCACACTAAGACACCAGAAATCCCAAGATCTTGCCAGCCGGAACACCAAAGACACACTTGGCCAGGTTAAGCATCATCTTATAGATCCAGAGATTGTCAAAGGTTTCCCTTAAGTCGTCCAAAAGGGTCTCCTTATTCCTTGATTTGATCACAATATCATCCACATAAGCATGAACATTATGCCTGATCTGACTGTGAAGGCAATTCTGCACAAAGCGCTGATAAGTCGCCTGGGCACTCTAGAGCCCGAAAGGCATAGATACATAACAAAAGGCTCCAAACGGCGTAATGAAAGTCGTCTTCTATTGGTCCTTAACTTCCATCTTGATCTGATGATATCCTGAATAAGCATCCACGAAGCATAGGCTTTTCACAACCCGCTGTAGCATCAATGATATGATCAATACGAGGGAGAGGAAAGGGATCAGCCGGATAAGCCTTGTTAAGGTCTGTATAATCCACGCACATCTGCCACGTGCCGTTCTTCTTGAGCACAAGCACCGGGTTAGCAAGCCACTCCGGGTGAAAGACCTCGACGATGAAACCCGCCGCCAAGAGCCAGGCGACCTCTTCCCCAATGCCCTTGCGTCTCTCATCATTGAACCACCATAGAAACTGCTTGACAAATTTAAACTTAGGATCCACATTAAGGTTGTGCTCAGCAAACTCTCTCGGTACACCCGGCATGTCAAAAGGTTTCCATGCAAAGATGTCCCGATTCTCACGGATGAATTCGATGAGCGCGCTTTCCTATTTGGGATCCATGTGAGCCCCAATGATGTACTGTTTGGATGAGTCGCCCGGAGTGAAATCTATTGCCTTGGTATCATCTGCCAAAAACTTGAGGGGCGGCTCAACCTCCATTGTGGGCTTTTTCTGCGGGGTCATATCCTTCGGGTCAACATTCCCCTTCTCAAACTTAAGCTCCTCCTGAGCACAACTGGATTCTGCATAAGCCGCGTCTCCTTCTTCGCACTCAATAGCCATATTCCGGTCACCATGAACGGTAATCGTACCTTTTAATCCGGGCATCTTGAGCTGTAAGTAGACATAACAGGGCCTAGCCATGAACTTAGCATAAGCCGACCGCCCAAACAACGCATGGTAAGGGCTCTTGATCTTGACCACTTCAAACCACAAGGACTCCACCCTGTAGTTATATTCGTCACCAAATGCGACTTCCAAAGAAATCCTGCCCATCGGATAAGCGGACTTGCCTGGCACCACACCATGAAAAATAGTGGATGAGGGCTTAAGATCCTTGTCAAGCAGCTTCATCCACCGAAAGGTATCATAATAGAGGATGTTGATACTACTGCCTCCATCCATAAGTACCTTATTCACCATATATCCTCCCACTTGGGGGGCAACAACTAAGGCCAGCCACCCCGGGTCATCAACACGCGGTGGGTGGTCCTCCTGGCTCCATGTTATGTCATATTTAGACCACTTCAAGTACTGCGGCAGAACCGACGCAACCGCATTAACCGCTCGCTTGAGCAAATTCTGATCCCGCTTGTTAAGGCTGGTCATGAAAACATGATACTGGACCAAATTGAGTTGCTTTGGATTACTTTCATACCCCGACTGGTTATGTTGCTGATGGTTGTTGTTACCAGAGTGTTGCGGATGTCCTCCGTGATTGCCCTAACCATGATGACCGGATCCTGAGCCACCGGATCCAAATCCGGCTCTTAACCCACCCGGTCCTGAGCCGTCGGGCGGGCCACCGCCCTGGTTGTTGTGTTGCTGCATGTGGTAATTCTTGAACTTCTGCATGATATGGCAATCACCCCATGTGTGCGCGAAGGCTTACCGGGCTGGGTGTGTTCTGGATAGGGATTTTTGAGCATTTCCTCAAAATTGAAAGAAGTCCTGTTTTTATTAAAAGGCGGCCTGAACTTCCCATTGCCTTTAGGATGATTCTGGCTAGTGCTTGCGTTGGCCACCAGTTCTGACCCGCCGTCCGGGTTTTTCCGCTTACTCTGGTTACTATTGTTCGCCGCACCCTTTCCCGGGTTATTCCTCATACCTTGGCTGGTCTTCTCCTCATCAGAACCCGGATCCTTCGTGTTATCAGAGTCAACGTACTCCATAAGAGACTTCATGAGTTCTCCCATGTCCTGGCACATATGCTTGAGCCGTCCAAGCTTCTGCTTCAAAGGCATGAAGTGACAGTTCTTCTCTAAGATCAGCATGGCTTGAGCCGCCGTGATCTGTTCTGATGAGGGGATGATGGTCGACACCCGTCGGACCCAATGATGAGCTGACTCACCCTCCTGTGGGACGCAATGATACAGATCCATGATGGTCATAGGCTGTTTGCATGTCCCTTAATTTTTTTTGATGAACCTTGCCCTTAACCTAGCCCACTAATTGATGGTATTGGGTGGCAACCCTTTTAACCACGTGCGAGCCGGACCTTCAAGCATCATGATGAAGTACTTAGCACACACCGCCTCACTGACATCTAGCACCTCCATAGCCAGCTCATAACTTTCGATCCAGGGCTCCGAATGCAAATCATCAGTATAATTCGGAACCTTGCCAGGTCCTTTGAAATCCTTCGATAAACATTCACTTCGCAGAGCCGGCGATAAGGATGGCACTCCCACGACGCTGGTAGTTACTCCTGCTCCTACTGACACAAAGGGCGCGGGCTCTTGGTGAGTCGCCGTGGCCAAAGCTGCTGCCTCTTGCTGGTTTCTCGCCCGGTTTATGAGCGCTTGTGCATCTAGAGCCGCCTGATCGTCCCCCGGAGGTCCTCTCTACCGATCGCTGCTGGAAACCGCTGGCGACTCATAGCGCCGACTAAAGCTCGGGTTGGGGAGAGGGGTTGAATGAACGCGGCTCCAACTGTGAGTATATTTCTCCTACTGGGCCATCGTCGTCTGAAGGTATCCAATGTCATTTTGTACCTATTCCGCAAAAGGTGCTTCATCCGGAATAGGGATTGTTTCAAGCCAGGTGGCCGCGGCCACCATGTTCTCAGCTGGGTTAGAATGATGACCCACCAGTGTTGGAAAGACCACTGGTGAACGTCGTCTGGTTTCCAGGTGCATCTGCTGCTCGTCCCGTTCCTGGCATGTTGAAGAGATTCCTAGCCTCATAATGTTCTAGTAAGCGGGATTGATGCCTCATCCGATGCACCGCAGTCGCCAATTGCTATTCCAGCCCAAGGTAGAAAGCATCCGTCTTAACACATTCTGCCTCTTCCTCCATCTGGATCTTTAGCTCAGCTATCCTCTGTTGCTCCTCCGCCATCCGGTCCTTGAGCCTCACAATCTCTAAGTTCCGCGCGGCTTGGTTATCTGGCGTAACTTTAGTGGCCATCAGGGCCGCGAGCTCGTTCATTAGATCTATAAGAACTTGAGCCGGCGGCAGCGGGTCAGCCCCCGAGGTTGCTACTCCAGTAGCCGTGCTACTCGCATCCAGGGCCGAACCTGCCATGAACACTGCTGCATGAACCGGCGGTCCAAGACATCCGGCTCAGAACAATCCGACTCAGGGTAAAGCTCATCGTAGCCCCCGAGCCCACCGTTGTGAAGCTAGTAGATCGACTTTGTTTGCCCGCTCGAAGATTCGTCCTCTGAACAGACAAGAGTCTCCTGCGATGCAGAAGCTTCAAGATCCATACCTTGAGTGAAGCCCACAAAGACGTGCTTCCGGCCCGGGTTAACATGGGCGGGCTGCACAACATGGGCAGGTTGCGCGCACCAGGCCGGCTCAACGATGTCGGTGCAGACGTCCGGCCTGGGCGTAGATCTTTCAATCCTACCGGTGAAAACATGGATCTCGTCGAAAGGAACCCAGAATCCATATTCCACAGAGCCGACATCAATCCCCCAGCCGGCGTCGTCGATGTAGATCTGGCCACGGTGACTCTTATTCATCCTTCCGACCATGTATTCCTCGAGCCCTGGGAGAGAACCGTTTAGAACTCAACACCACCAAGTGCAGGCCCCATAGTGGGCGCCAACTGTCGTGGTTTTATCATGGCAGATGTCCGGGTGAACGGACTTGGATTCGAAGCCATTGCTATAGTGATGGACTCAAAGGGATTGGTTTGGACGAAGGACACAAGTTTACCCAGGTTCGGCCCCTCAAGTCGAGGTAACAACCTACGTCCTGCTTGTGTTTGTATTGCTTGCTGTATCGATTACAAGGGAGCTATTGCTTGACCTAGTTCTCAATAACATGATCACTAAGTCTCCTCGGGTCTCGCCTTTATATAGGAGGTCAAGACCACAGGTCACACAAGTGTATCTGACCCTCATTACATGTCCGAGTCTACCTCTATCTTATCTTGCCTTTCCAGACCAAGTTGTCTCCGGACAGCGGCTTACTCGCTCGGGTCTTCTCTATCCGGTCCACAGTCCGACCCATCTTGTCAAGCCGCCAAATGTCTTGGGCTTAAGTCTTCACGTCCCACTCTTTAACTGGCGTATGAGCCGCCCGGTGTGACCCGGAGACTTTAGGGCGGGTCTCACCGTGAGTTTTATCCCCACACCGAGTACCGAAACTTGTAAGCTATTGGGTGACGAAGGGTAAGTGGTGATGTTGCAGCAAGCACCTAAGCATTTATTTGAGTGGCTACCTTACGATACAATAAGTAGATGTGGAGGCATTCACATAATGGTCGAGAACTAGCATGATCACTATGTGATCCTGAACACCTACTTCTGTCAAACATAACCCCGCCATGTTCTCTCTCGGTTTATGTTCACGAGCAGAGACAATCACGGTTATGCACACGGTAGGTGTATTTTATTTAAGTTTACTTCAAGTTTTCTATAACCGGGTGTTAACCAAAATTTCCAAGTTGCCAGGTAACCGCAGGCACGACTTTTCGAAAGATTAATCCCTGAGGGGTGCTCCAACTCATCCATCACAAACTAACCACACGCCGCAGGAATAACCTCGACCACGAATCTCGTGATCTTCCTAGGCAATTCCACTGGAAAACCGCAACCTCGAGATAGCCCAAAGAAAAATTGGAATTCCTCACGCAAGACATTCGTGAAAGGTAAAACAAGTCTAGCAAGACCTCCCGGTGATCCAGATCTGCTTTCAGAGCCATGTGCTCTATATCAACAGGCATCATCCGTCTATGCAAAGTGGACAGTTACCTACAAAATTCCTCGAGTTGCCCCAAGGTGGCATGACCGACTTCTACGTAGGTGTACTAGCACTCATCAGGAGCACTGGCCCGGGTGGTTGATTAATTATCCACGGTGTAGCTATGCCCTATGCAATTTTATTAAGTTGTTTAGCAAATGTAGTACAAATGTTGAGTCTTTCCTAACAAGTTTTAATCTAAAACGAATGGTCAACGGGGTTCCCATAACAACCGCGAGCATGTTAGGAGCACAAAATATGGAACATAACACCGGTAACAAGTAACTATGGTGGCAAACGTGGAACAAAACACTAAGCAAAAGGCCAATCCTTCCGCCTTACCAAGATATATAGGTGCATTAAATTAAATAGCAATAAATATTATGATATCTCCAAATAACCATGTTATCACATGGAAACAACCTGCACGTGGAGCTAAGAACACCATAAGAGGGGCTAAGAAGCGCTATCTTAGCCAAACAAGGTTCGCTAGGTAGTGGAGGGGTTAGAGGCTTTCATGGCAATGTAGGAGCCTAGTCATGCAAGAGGTAGGTAACGAAAGCATAACCATATGAGTGAGGCATCTAGTAAAGCAAAAATAGTGTCGAGATCTGGGTACGGTCATCTTGCCTGATGGGTGTTCAGCGGGATATAGAGCTGGGTCCTCATAGACGTTCTCTAGTGGTTCCTCATACTCAGGCTCGACAGTCGGATCTACCCAAAGAGAAATAACCCCAATAAATATACAACCAATATGCAATGCACAAGCAAGATGATGCATGTCCAAATTAGTGCATTTGACATGGCAACCTAAGCTAGTCATGTTCCACATGCAAACATTAAGTTGTTTAGTACTCTAGACAGAACCACATGTTTAGTTGTATGAACATGCACGAATATGTCAAATTTGGATGCATCATGTAAAGTCGATGCAAATGCATATGTAGGACATTGCAAACGGAGTAACGTAGCTCACCATGCGCTCACGGGAAGATACGAACGTCAACGGAGATAAATGCAAAGATGGAGAAGTACCTAGGCTATTCCTTGGTATTCCAAGGATGCCACTGGATAGGGAATGAAAACCAACAAGAATAGACCCAAAATCACACAAAACAATGGAGTGTATCTCCCACATTTCACAAAACAACTCCACAAACAATTTGTCCACAAACAGCAACATGTCATCTTGTAACACATGAATTCATGAGCTACATCAAGCTTTACACCACAACCAAAACATGTACAGGAAGTATGCAAGAAGGTTGACAAATCATCTATCTACATAACTTAAAAGGAAGCATGGATCAATAGCAATAAAGCTCACAAGATGACATGTTAAAACAGATTTCAGGGGCTTAGTGAAAATTCTAGTTTAACAGATTCTAAGTTAACCTGATAGCAACTTGACAGCAACAAATAATTATCCTAGATACCATTTCAAGGTATGAAACTTAGCGAATTGATAGAGGACATCATCTACTACAAAACACTAGCACCAAGCAAGACTAAAACATCACAGATCACTTGGTAGCATCCCCTAAACATGGCATGAAAATAACTACTGATTCTCAGACTTGGAAGTATTTATCATGTTGAAATGAACAACTTTTCTTAGCTACTTTGGAGCAAGAAACCCACCAATAGACAAGCTCATCATGGCAAAATAAAATAATAGGGCCTAATACCAACAAAACACTACCACATTCATGTTGACAAGAACAACATTGCATGCATGGATTAATTCATACAAAAATGACAAAATCCCACCTCATCAACAAAATATCTCTTTTGCAAACTTGCTAAAAAGTGAAATCAAACTACACCACTGGATTTCGTGGGAAATTCTACCCCAAATTCATATATCACACTCATATATTTGCCTAGGAAAAATCAACACAAATATAGCTCAAAAATTGCACCAAAATCTTATATGCCCTATAAATCAAAACTTTCCTATTATAGCCATTGCGAAAAATGGCTATGTCCAGATCTGGACATATTCCAGAAATAGAACATTTCATAAATTATA
The DNA here is from genome assembly GCA_022496015.1 of Hordeum marinum. Classification (NCBI taxonomy): domain Eukaryota; kingdom Viridiplantae; phylum Streptophyta; class Magnoliopsida; order Poales; family Poaceae; genus Hordeum; species Hordeum marinum. The sequence goes on along the minus strand of CM039675.1, from coordinate 270,386,692 downwards.
GAATAGAAATAACAGAAATGTAAAATAAATAAATAATAGAGGGGGCCCACCTGGCAGTGAGCCAGGGCCCCCTGTGAGTATGACAAGTGGGCCACAGGGCCCACTATCATATCTCGCACAAATCACACAGAAAGGAAAAAAATGAGTCAGGGGAGGATCAAACCCGCGACCTCTCGGTCGCTCGTCGGGCGCGCTACCACTGCGCCACAGCACGATCCTCAACAGGGAGGTGTATGCACTCCTCTTGAGTTGTCCCTGACGGCTCTAACGAAACTGAAGAAAAACCCAGCACGCACGACACTATGGAGAGGGGTCTCCGGTGAGCCTATAGGCGGGTAACGGAGCAAGGGTACTACGACAGGGGTAGCGGGTCACGTGGTGATCCCATTCCCTACATCTACGCACAGCAGAGCGCCTAGGAGGAGGAGGCAAAGCGAGGCCACAACTCCTGCTCACGGCCATAGCAGCAGCGCGCAACAGCAAGCGGTAGCAGGCTCAAGTGCTACGGCAACTATGCGACTACGCGGTGAGAGAAGGATAGTGGAATTGACGTGAGCTCATAGTGGGAGGTCGACGGAGACAAGCGGGCCGGGGTGACGGAGACGAAGACGAAGATCCGCGAAGCTTTGTGTCCTCGCAACAGATGACGTCTAGGATGGAGATGCGGAGGCATGTCCCTCCTTCTACCGCCGAGAACAGAACAGGGGCAACGATCTCGATCTCCATGACATCTCATAGGAAGCGGGGGGAGGGGGGAAGCCGCCGGAGATGAGGGCGACACGGCGACGGCGACTTCTCCTATGAACCTCTACTCTCTCTAAAACTTACCAGGAGGAGGGGAAAGGAGAGAGGTGGCGGCAGCTGGAGGGAAGTGTGGAACCCTAGGAGGGGCAGGCGGCTTTATAGGGGCGCGGATGGACGGGACGGCCTCATCGTCCGTGAGGGCTCACGGCGCTGAGCTGGTGCTCGCTCTCTCTGCAGACTGACGGAGGGAGACGGAGCAGGTAGCCGCTAGTTGTTGGGCTGGGCCGCGGAACAGCTCAGGCCCAAGTGGGCTCTGGCCACTCTCCCTCAGGAAAAACACAGGCTAACATTTAACAAAAGCACACTTGCAATAATTCATAGAGAAAAATAGTGGGATGTTTTGGCACATATAAAATATATTTGGACTGGCACAATTGTACACTAATTTATAAAAAAAATGGAGTTGGCATTGTTCAGCAAACAACATAAATGACATATATTAATTATAACAAACTGTTTTACAAAGATTCAAAAGACAACAGCTCCAAACATGTTTTAGAGATAATTACAATTCTAAACAGAATATTTGGAAGAGGTGCATCATTATTAAGGAGGTGAACCAGCAAGTAAATTCATCACATGTTGCATATATGTGAAATAGGAGAGGTGGTGGGCATAATTTTCTTAATAGAAAGTTGAGAGGAAGTTCATCACACCCAAAACCACACATGAACCCTACACATATCAACACCACAACACCATCATCCTCAACCACACATAAGATAACATGAGGCAACATGAATGATGACATGATGCATGATGCAAAAGACTTGGAGCAATTCTTGATAAGGAAACCACAATGGCAAAACATGAAGGTCCACATGATAAATATATTACAAATAAGGCAAGGAATGTACTTGGGTTGTTACAACTCTCCTCCACTACACGAGGATCTCGTCCCGAGATCTAAGAATGAAAGAACTCTGGAAATTCGGAACGGAGAAGATCCTCACGTTCCCAAGTGGCTTCTTTTTCGGAATGATGAGACCACTTCACCTTGAGAAACTTGATTGATTTGTTGCATGTATTATGCTCAATTTCTTCAAGAACAGCAACTGGATGCTCACAATAGGATAGGTCTTCTTTGATATCAATGTCTTGGAGGTCAACGGTACGCTCGTGAGTCTTGAAGCACTTTCGGAGCTGAGAGACGTGAAGCACGTCATGAACATTTCAGAAATTTGGAGGAAGCTCGACTTGGTAGGCAAGGTCACCCCTCTTCCCACAATTTTGAAAGGACCCACAAAGCAAGGAGAAAACTTCCCTTTGATGCCAAAATGTCGAGTGCCTTTCATGGGAGAAACTCTAAGATAGACAAAATCATTGATTTGAAAGGAGACATTAGGATGCTTGTTATCATAATAGCTCTTCTGGCGGGATTTGGCTGCTTTTAGATTTTCACGAATGACACGACACATCTCTTCTGCTTCAATGGTCATGTCATTTCCAAGAATTTGACGCTTGCCGGTTTCAGACCAATTGAGCGGGGTGCTGCACTTCCTGCCATAGAGAATCTTGAATGGCGCCTTTCCGGAACTAGCTTGGAAGCTGTTGTTGTATGAAAACTTGGTGAACAGGAGGCAGTCTTCCCACTTCATGCCTAAAGAGATCACACAGGCCCTGAGCATGTCTTCGAGGATTTGATTGACTCTCTCAACTTCACCACTTGTATGAGGGTGGAAGGCAGTGCTGAAATGGATCTTAGTACCCATCACAGTTTGAAAGGAATCCCAAAACCTGGAAGTGAAGAGGCTTCCACGATCTGACGATATGAGCTGGGGAATACCATGCAAAGAGACTATCCTTGAAGTGTACATCTCTGCTAGCTGAGCTGTCGAGATAGATTCTTTGACCAGAAGAAAATGAGCTACTTTGGTGAGCTTGTCGATAACCACAAAGATGGCACCGTTGCCTCTCTTGGACATAGGGAATCCAGTAATGAAAACTATCTCCACGTGATTGAATTTCCACTCTGGAATAGGGAAAGGCTGATGGAGACCTGCTGGACGTTGATGTTCCTCCTTCACTTTGTGGCAAACATCACACTCGTTCACGAACTGAGCAATCTCCCTTCATACAAGTCCACCAGAAGGTTTGCTTGAGGTCCTGATACATTTTGGAACTACCTGGATGAATGGAGAGGAGAGAATTGTGTGCTTCATCCATGATAACCTTCCGGAGGTCACCTTTTGGAACCACCAGCCGGTCCTCAAAGAACAAGGTATCTTTGTCATAAACTCGAAAGCACTTATATTTTGGAATGCTCTTGGCCACACCGTTCTTCACTTTCTTCACCATAGCATCAAGAAGTTGAGCTTAGTGAATCTGATCTTCCAGAGTTGGGGAGACTTGAAGATTGGCAAGAAGTTCTGGAGGAACAACTTGGAGATTGAGCTTGCGGAAGGCTTCACAAAGCTTGGGTTGAAGAGGCTTCATGATAAGACTATTGAAGTATGCCATTCAGCTGAGTGCATCTACAGTGACATTTGCTTTTCCAGGAGTGTACTCAATGCTCAGATTGTGCTCCTCAATCATTTCCACCCAACGCATCTGCCGAAGATTGAGATTTGGTTGGGTGAAAATGTACTTCAAGATCTTGTGGTCAGTGAACACCTCAACTGGTCTTGCCAACAATAGATGTCTCCATGTGAACAGAGCATGAACAACTGCTACAGACTCCAAATCGTGAGTGTGGTAGTTCCTCTCGCTAGGTTTCAACTAACGTGAGGTATAAGAAATAATCTTCTTATCTTGCATGAGAATGCCACCAAGACCTGTTGGAAACATTCCCTAGAGGAAATAAATAAAGTGTTTATTATTATATTTCCTTGTTCATGATGATTGTTTATTATCCATGCTATAATTTTATTGATTGGAAATACATTGCATGTGTGGATATATAGACAACATTTTGTCTCTAGTGTGCCTATAGTAGACTAGCTCGTTGATCAAAAATGGTCAAGGTTTCCTAGCCATTTACATGAGATGTCATTTGATAATGGGATCATATCATTAGGAGAATGATGAGATGGAATAGACCCAAACTATAAATGTATCATATGATCATGTCAGTTTATTCCTACAGTTTTCTGCATGTCAAGTATATGTTCCTATGACCATGAAGATCATGCAACTCACGGACATCGGAGGAGTGCCTCGTGTGTATCAAACGTCGCAACGTAACTCGTGACTATAAAGGTGCTCTACAGGTATCTCTGAGGGTGTTTGCTGGGTTGGCATGGATCAACACTGGGATTTGTTACTCCGTGTGACGGAGAGGTATCTTAGGGCCCACATGGTAATACAACATCATAACAAGCCTTGTAAGCAATGTGACTAAGTGTTAGCCACGAGATCTTGTATTATGGAACGAGTAAACAGACTTGCTGGTAATGAGATTGAACTAGGTATGGAGATACCGATGATCGAATCTCGGGCAAGTAACATACCGAAGAACAAAGGGAACATCATACGGGATTAACTGAATCCTTGACATAGAGGTTCGATCGATAAAGATCTTCGTAGAATATGTAGGTATCAATATGGGAATCTAGGTCCCGCTATTGGTTATTGACCGTAGAGGTGTCTGGGTCATGTCTACATAGTTCCCGAACCCGCAGGGTCTGCACACTTAAGGTTCGGTGACGTTTCGGTAGTATAGAGTTATGTATGGTGGTGACCGAAGGTTGTTTAGAGTCCTGGATGATATCTTGGACATCACGAGGAGCTCCAGAATGGTTTGGAGGTAAAGATTGATATATAGGAAAGTGGTATTTGAACTCCGGAAAATTTTCGGGCATTTCCGATAGTGTACCGGGAGTGACTAATGGGTTCCGGGGACCACCAAGTGGGGCCCACTTACCCCCAAAGGGCCACATGGGCCTTAGAAGTGGCGCACCAGCCCCTAGTGAGCTGGGCAAGCCATCCCAAGAGATAGAGTAGATTCCAAGTTTGGGAGAGAGTCCCACATGGAATCCACCTCCCTAGTGGGAACTGGACTCTCCCTCTTTGGTTCAGCCGAACCTCTCCTTGGAGGAGAGGCTAGGGCTGCCTCCTCTCCCCTCCCTCCTATATATACTCAAGGATTTTTTCGGCAGCCCCAACCCTAATTCTGCCAAGTGATGCCCTCTTCTTCCTCTAGATCGGTTTTCAGCAGTGCTTAGGTGAAGCCCTGCTGGAATTTCTCCACCACCATCGCCGCAACAACGTCGCGCTGCTGGAGAAATCGTCTACCTCTCCGCTCCGTCTTGCTGGATCAAGAAGGCATAGATCTTCACCAAGCTGCACGTGTGCTGAACGCGGAGGTGCCGTCCGTTTGGTACTTGATCGGGAGTTTGTGGAACGGCTTGTTATTTGGATCGCGGAGACATACCACTACATCAACCTCGTTATTTAACACTTCCGCTTAGCAATCTACAAGGGTACATCGATCCAATCTCTCCTCTCATAGATGCTCATCTCCTAGATTAATCTTGGTGAAGCATATGAATTTTTTTGTTTCCCATGCAACGTTCCCCAACAAGACCTTGGACGGAAGCATCCCAGAACACTTGGAAAGGCTTTGATTGCTCGGGAGGAACAAAAACTGGAGCTAAAGTCAGCTTCTTCTTGAGTGTATTGAACTCCACATCACACTCAGGAGACCAGGTATACTTGACATTCTTATGGAGGAGGTTGGAAATAGGCTTAGAAATTTGAGAGAAGTTCTCCACGAATCTTCTACAATAACCTGCAAGCCCAAGGAAGCTACGAAGTTGCTTGACATTCTGAGGAGCCTCCCACTTCAAGATGGCCTCCACTTTCTCAGGGTGCACCTTGATGCCCTCGGTAGAGATGATGTGCCCACGGTAAACCTTTTCATTGAGCCAAAACTCACACTTGGAGAACTTCACATAGAACCAGTGCTCTCTTAGCTTGTCAAGCACAAGCCAGAGATGCTCTGCATGCTCTTCTTCAGTCTCCGAGAAAACAAGAATGTCATCCAAATGCACCAAGACGAACTCATTTTTGAAAGGAAAGAATATGACGTTCATTATTCTGGAGAAGGTCGGAGGAGCATTTGTGAGACCAAAGGACATGACGGTGTAGTCATAAGAACCAAAACTCGTCCTGAAAGCAGTCTTTGGAATATCTTCTTCACGAATGCGGAACTAATGATAACCCATTCGAAGATCTAGCTTCGAGAAAACCTTGGCACCTTTCAGTTGCTCAAACAACTCATTGATGTTGGGAAGTGGATACTTGTTCCTGATTGTCTTCTTATTCAATGGACGGTAATCGACACAAAGTCAGTCCGTGCCATCCTTCTTCTTGACAAACAGAACACCACAACCCCATGGTGAAGTACTTGGTCTGATCAGACCCAGACATTCTTGTTCATCTAGCTGGTTCTTCAATTCTTTCAGCTCTTAGGGCGCAAGATTATAAGGACGCTTGCACACTAATTCAGTTCCAGGTTCGAGATCAAATTCTACTGGACGGTGTGGAGGCATTCCTGGCAATTCTTCTGGAAAGACATCTTCATACTCACAAACAACCGGAATCTGAGAAATGGCTGAGATTTCACTCTTCTCATTGACAAAAAAGAGAAGATTCGTGTCATCACGAGCTGCGAAAATGATCACGTCTTCTGAAGGATGAGTCAATTTGACTTCTTTGGCTTGACAATCAACATACGCCTTGTTCATAGCAAGAAAATCCATGCCAATAATGAGATCAATATCGGAATTGCCTAGAACAATTGGAGAAGTGATAAAAGAATAATTACCCATCTTGAGAGAGACATCCAGAACTATCAATCGCAAATTCACCACTTTGTCGAGAGAAACTATTGATAGAGGCTTGGACAAATTAACGGGACATAAATCATGCATCTCAGTGAACGGCCATGAAATTAATGAATGTGATGCACCAGTGTTAAACAAAACTTTTGTAGGAATAGAATTAACCAAGAGATTACCCATTATCACTAGAGAAGAATCCTCTGCTTCAACTGCATTCACCATGTTCACTCTTGCTGACTTGGGGTTGTGCCTCACCATAGCATTGCCTGGAGGTCCGACTAGAGGAGGAGGCAGAAGACACCGCTGGTTGGTGCACTTGTTTGAGTAGTGACTCTTCTGACCACACTTGTGACTAGTAACATCTGAGAGAGGGCGGAAGTTGCCTCGAGGAGGAGCATTTGCTTATTTCGGTGCCTGGGGTCTCTACTGAAATCCTGGGTTGGGTGGGAGGGAAGGACCACGACCACAGTGCTACCTCTGCTACTAAGGAGGACGAAACGGAGGTGGAGGAGGAACGCAATACTTCTGCTGCTTAGGAACCATCTGAGAGTTGGAAGAAGAAGAGTAGGATTCTCTGGATAGCTTCCTTCAGTTCTCTAACCTGAGCTGAGTTGCCTCGACCTTTAGAGCCATGTTATAGAAATGATCAAACTCAAAAGGCTCGAGCAAGACCAGACCTGAATGAAGTTCATCCTCGAGACCACCTCTGAACTGATAAATCTTGGACTTCTCATCAGGAACATCTTGCTTAGCATAGCGGGCCAAATTCTAGAACTCGATGTTATACTGATAGATAGAATTCCTTCCCTTCTTCAAATGCCTAAACTTCTGACGCATCTCCTCGACAAAGCTTGACGGGATATGATGAGCTCTGAAGTCATGACAGAAATCATCCCACATGATAACACGGTCGCCCCTGGAGTCCTTGTACTGCAGCCACCAATCTGCTGCCTGACCTTTGAGATGGAAGGTCGCGAACCTGACGTAGTCTGCAGGCCTGACATTGCTGCACTCATAATGCTTGTTCATGTTGCAGAGCCAATCATCCGCATCCAGAGGCTGATCACAGCAAGTGAAGGACTTGGACTGTTTGGCGAGGAACTGGTTGAGAATCGCGAACTGAGGCTGATTCTACAAATTCCCTTGATGACCTTGATGTCCCTGATCTCTCTCTTGCAATAGTATGAGCAACATCTGAGTATTCGCATTGGTTGCGGACATCACAACTTACCATGCCTCCGTAGGTGGAGGTGGAGGAGGTGGTGGGGGTGGTGGAGGGTTAGACTGCTCCCCATCACGACCTGGATTCCCACGAGTTGGTGGAGCCATCCTAGTGATGGACAAGAACATCAGCACACCATTTACAAAGATGATAGAAATAAGCCTAATCAAATGGCTTGAAAGAAATTCAGTGGAATATCATCAATTGCATTCATACTGAAAATTAGTAGCAATGCCTTCTTCGGGTTTGTGATAACATCATAAGATCTTGAAGCCACTTGAGTAAACACAACAAGGTATTGAGGTAAGATGAGCTCGGAACAAATGTATAGACCCTCATACATCTTAAGAAAGAAAATCCTAGGTAACTACTAGAATTCCCACCTAAGAACTTCCGAAATCTTTGGTTATGCAATCGGGTGTTGGGCATACACGGAGGCAAAATATCTCCACACAACAAACAAGCCCCACACTCCAACTGTATCCATCCATCAACACATAACCAAGAAAACCTTGGAAATCGTCTACCTCAGACCTTCGAAAAACATCTGATATACTAGCTATGTCAAAACACCCGATCGCTCTCCCAGTATTGGGTGGCGCCAAACTACTCTCAGCACAAATAGTATAGAAGAGTTTTCGATGTTGGCGACCTCTGGTATTCCGGAACTGCAACAATACAAATGTGATGACAACACCTCGAAGCTCTACTCCCCGAGACACTGCCACAAACCCTAAATGTTAGGAGGCACCAAGAACAATGTTCTTGTCACAAGATATCGAAACGATCCCAACAATACCCGCATGATCCTAAGAAAAATTTGAGTGAGAAGAGGAGTATAATTAAAAAATCCTAAGTCGTATACCTCACCAGAGTATAGAACAGGAGTAAAAGAAACGTAATCTCCTATATATAACTAGACTCAAAATAGTTTTTCACTAGACTCGACTCGGACAAGTTTGATGAAGCAAGGGGCTCCTATGGTCGTATGGATTTGATTACCAACTTGTAACGACCAAGATGCGGTTCTATCCCAAAAAGGCTCGAGGTCCTTGAAGGGGATAGAAGCGCATATAAGCATTTCGCAAGTACAACATCATTGCATACATTTAATGAAGAGAAGATTATCATAGATTGGCTTACAATCGCCACATGCTAAATTACAATGTCACTCAAAGCATTCATACATTCATCCATAAAAGCAGGGTCCGGCTACGGATGAAATCAAACGACAAAAGATGCAATGAGACTGCCTTACTATCCCAAGGATCACAACCATGTTGCCTCTCTACTCATTGGGATGCGTAACATACATCCGGCCATGTTCTTCATCATAGTCCCACTGGAGCTGCGACACCTCAACAGTGTAGTCATCATCGGTACCTGTACCTGTATTGTTGTAATCTGTGAGCCATGAGGACTTAGTAATCTTGTAACCTAGGTACCGAAACTATGTAAGCTTTTGGGTGAGGAAGGGTAAGTGGTGAGGTTGTAGCAAGGACCTAAGCATTTATTTGAGTGGCTAACTTACGATAAAAATAAGTAGATGTGGTGGTCTACACATAACTGTTGAGAACTAGCATGATCACTAAGTGATCCTGAACACCTACTTATGTCAAACATAACCCCACTGTGTTCTCTCTCGGTTGATGTTCACGAGCAGAGACAATCACGGTTACGCACACGATAGGTGTATTTTATTTAAGTTTACTTCAAGTTTGCTATAATTGGGTGTTAATTTTTTTTCCAAGTTCCCACGTAACTGCGGGCACGACTTTCCGAAAGATTAAACCCTGCAAGGGTGCTCCAACTCATCCATCACAAACTAACCACACGCCGCGGGAATAACCTCAACCACGAATCTCGTGATCTTCCTAGGCAATTCCACTGGAACACCGCAACCCCGAGATAGCCCGAAGAAAAATCAGAATTCCTTGTGGAAGACATTCGAGAAAGGTAAAACAATTCCAGCAAGACCTCCCGATGAGCAAGATCCTCTTCTAGAACCGTGCGCTCTCTATCAATGGGCATCATCCATCTATGTGCAGCGGACGGTTGCCTAGAAAATGCCTCGATTTGCCCCGATGTGGCACCGCCGACTGCTAGGAAGGTGGACCAACACTCATGAGGAGCATTGGCCCGGGAGGTTGATTAATTATCCACGGGGTAGCTATGCCCTATGCAATCTTATTAAGATGTTTAGCAAATGTAGTACCTATGTTGAGTCTTTCCAGACAAGTTTTAATCTCAAATGTATTGTCAAGGGGGTCCCCATAACAACCCCGAGCATGTTAGGAGCGCAAAATATGGAACGTAACACCGGTAACAAGTAACTATGGCGGCAAAAGTGGAAAAAAACACTGAGAAAAAGCCAAGCCTTCCATCTTACCAAGATATATAGGTATATTAAATTAAATAGCAATAAATATTTTGAAATCTCCAGATATCCATGTTATCACATGGAAACAACCTGCACCTGCAATTAAGAATGCTATAAGAGGGGCTGAGCAGCGCTATCTTTGCCAAACATGGTTTGCTAGGTAGTGGAGGGGTTAGAGGTTTTGATGGCAATGTAGGAGGTTGTTCATGCAGGTGGTAGGTAACGAAAGCATAACGATAAGAGCGAGGCATCTAGCAAAGCAAAAATGGTGTCGGGTTCCGGGTACGGTCATCTTGCTTGATGGGTCTTCAGCGGGATACAAACATGGGTCCTCATATATGTTCTCTTTGGGTTCCTCACACTCAGGCCATACACTCGGGTCTACCCAAAGAGAAATAGCACCAATAAACATACAACCAATTTGCAATGCACAAGCAAGATGATGCTTGTCCAAATTAGTGCATTTGACATGGCAACCTAAGCTAGTCATGTTCCACATGCAAACATTAAGTTTTTTAGTACTCTGGACACAACCACATGTTTAGTTGTATGGACATGCATGAACATGGAAAATTTGGATGCATCATGCAAAATCGATGCAAATGCATATGTAGAACATTGCAAACGGAGTAACGTAGCTCACGATACGCTCACGACAAGATATGAACGTCAGCGGGATAAATGCAAAGATGGAGAAGGACCTAGGCTATTCCTTGGTATTCCAAGGATGCCACTGGATCAGGAATGAAATCCAATAATAATAGACCCAAAATCACACAAAACAATGGAGTGTAGCTCACACATTTCACAAAACAACTCCACACACAATCTGTCCACAAGCACCAACATGTCATCTTGTAACACATGAATTCAGGAGCTATAGCAAGCTTTACATCACAACCAAAACATTTACAAGAAGTAGACAACAAGCTTGACAAATCATCTATCTATAGAAACTTAAAAGGAAGCATGGATCAATAGCAATGAAGCTTACAAGATGGCATGTTGAAACAGATTTCAGGGACTTAGTGAAAATTCCAGTTTAACAGATTATGAGTTAACCTGATAGCAACTTGACAGCAGCAAATATATCCTAGAGACCATTTCATGGCATGAAACTTAGCAGGTTGACAGAGGACAACATCTACTACAAAACACTAGCACTGAGATTGAGCTTAAACATCACACATCACTTGGTAGCATCCCCTAAACATGGGATGAAAATAACTACCGATTCTCGGACTTAGAAATATTTATCATGTTGAAATCAGCAACTTTTCTTAGCTACTTTGGAGAAAGAAACCCACCAATATACAAGCTCATCATGCCAAAAGAAAATACCAGGGCCTAATGCCCACAAAACACTACCACATTCATGTTGACAAGAACAACATAGCATGCATGGATTAATTCATGCAAAAATGACAAAAACCCACCTCATCAGGAGAATAACACTTTTGCAAACTTGCTCGAAAGTCAAAACAAACTACACCACTGGATTTCTTGGGAAATTCTACCCCAAATTCATATATCACTCTCATATGTTTGCCTAGGAATAATCCACACAAATCTAGCTCGAAAATTGCACAAAAATCTTATATGCCCTATAAGTCAAAACTTTCCTATATTAGCCGCTGCCAAAAATGGCTATGTCCATATCTAGACATATTCTAGAAATGTAATATTTCATAAATAACAGAATAGAAATAACAGAAATGTAAAATAAATAAATAATAGAGGGGACCCACCTGGCAGTGAGCCAGGGGCCCTGTGAGTATGACAAGTGGGCCACAGGGCCCACTGTCAAATCTCACACAAATCACACAGTGTATTCTCACTATCAGAACCCACGACCTCTCGGCCGCTTGCCGGGTGCGCTACCACTTTGCCAAAGCACGATCCTCGATAGGGAGGTGGATGCACTCCTCTTGAGCTGTGCCTGACGGCTCTAACGAAACTGAAGATAAACCCAGCAGGCATGGCACTACGGCGAGGGGCCTCCCGTGAGCCTACAGGCGGCCAACGGAGCAAGGGTACTACAACGGGGGTTGCGGGTCACGCGGTGGTCCTGTTCCCTACATCTATGCACGGTAGAGCGCCTAGGAGGAGGAGGCAAAGTGAGGCCAGAGCTCCTGCTCACGACCATAGCGGTAGCGCGCAACAGCAAGCAGCGGCGGGCTCAAGCGCTATGGCGACTACACGACTACACGGCGAGAGAGCGATAGAGGGATCAACGTGGGCTCACAGCGGGAGGCCAAAGGAGACATGTGGGCCAGGGCGGCGGAGACAAAGATGAAGACCCGCTAAGGTCTCTGTCCTCGCCAAAGACGATGTCAGGGATGGATATGCGGAGGCATGCTCCTCCTTCTATCATTGGGAACAAAATGGGGGTGACGACCTCGATATCCACGACATCTCAGTTGAAGCGAGGGGGAAGCCGCCGGTGACGAGGGCGACACGGCGACATCGACTTATCCTCTGAACATCTGCTCTCTTTGAAACCTACCAGGAGGAGGGGAAAGGAGAGAGGTGGAAGCGGCTGGAGGGAAGCGCGGAACCCTAGGCGGGGCAGGCGGCTTTATAGGGACGTGGATGGACGGGAAGGCCTCGGCATCCGTGAGGGCTCACGGTGCCGAGCTGGCTCTCTCTCTCTCTCTCCGCACACTAACGGAGGGAGACGGAGCAGGTAGCCGCTAGCTGTCGGGCTGGACCGCGGAAGAGCTAAGGCCCAAGTGGGCTCTGGCCACTCTCCCTCACGAAAAACACAGGCTAACATTTAACAATAGCATGCTTTCAATAATTCACAGAGAAAAATAGAGGGATGTTTTGGCACAAATAAAATATATTTGGACTCACAGAATTGTACACAAATTTATAAAAAAATGGAGTTGGCATTTTTGAGCAAACAACATAAATCACATATATTAATTATAACAAACTATTTTGCAAAGATTCAAAAGACAACAACTCCAAACATGTTTTTGAGATAATTACAATTCTAAACAGAATATTTTGAAGAGATGCAACATTATTAAGGAGGTGAACCAGCAAGTAAATTCATCACATGTTGCATATACGTGAAACAGGAGAGGTGGTGGCCATAGTTTTTTTAATATAAAGTTGAGAGGAAGTTCATCGCACCCAAAACCACACATGAACCCTACACATATCAACAACACAACACCATCATTCTCAACCACACATAAGATAGCATGAGGCAACATGAATGATGACATGATGATTATGATGCCATGATGCAAAAGAGATGGAGCTATTATTGATAAGCAAACCACAATGGCAAAACATGAAGGTCCGTCGTAGGAGAGTATCGACCCGAGATATGCACTTGGGCTGTTACAATAGGCTTCCGTCGTAGGAGAGTATCGACCCGAGATGAGCAAGAACACTCCTTTATATCCTAGCATACTCACGAGCAATCCAGACAAGCAGGAGTAGGGTATTACATTGCGTGGTGGCCTGAACCTGGGTAATTGTTGTGTCCGTGTTCTTCTTCCTTAGTTCGTGCTAGTAGCATCGTCGCCGGAGTCTGTCGAGGTAGGATAGAGTTGGTGAACTAGCACACCCCATAGTTCGAACCATCTTAGGTCCCTGGAGCCTTGACTCCAATGTTCAGAGCACCAGGTAGGGGTGGGCCACTATTCTTAGGCTCAGTCTGAGCTACTCCGTCCAACAACCCCATGGCCGATGCCAGCCTCCTTCACGCTGGACGCCGGACGACCTGCCTCGACTAGGCCACACCCACGAACCGCGACAACCGCCACCATCTCGCGAACCTCACGATGGTCGTCGTCCCTTACCACAGTCGATGCGGTCGGTGGGGCCCCACTTCGTGTTCTCCCCTGCAACGAGAGTACCGCGCTGCGGAGGTTTTCCCACCTCGTTCCCGTCGAGGGTACCTAAACGCGCGGGATGCATTGCTCATGGCTAACGAGCTCCTCCGTCACCGGACGACGGGCGGCGGCCATGATGCCTAGTTGAATCAGGTCACCCAACTCGTCGCCATCGCTAGGTTTGACGGCTCCCACATTGTCCCTTCCCTCCTTGCTAGCCCACGTCGGCAATGTGGCGCACGAGATTCCCACACTTTTATGCCTGCGTGGTAACCTAGACGAACCCGCGAGTGACGTGCGCCCGCTAGCCCAACCCTGCACCTTCTTCTTGTTGCTCCGAGCCCTAGAACCGGAGCCCGAGTGGGAGCCCGGCCGCGATTGCGCTACGCTCGAGAGGGCCAAATTCCTGTTATGCGCCTTCCATCATGTGCGCACCAACATCACCAGGGACTGTCGAGCGCTCAAGCACCCTCGCGACGAGTGCACCCACCGGCGCCCCAGCCACGACGGACAGGATGCCAGCCACGGAAATAACCAAGGACGTGACAGGCATGGTGATCAAAGTGGCAACCCCCACCGAAATGATGGACGCAAGCTACATCACGGGGAGCCTGGCATGGGCGGCCCCGAGGGCCGCGACTTCCGTGGAACGTCGTCCCTCCCCAGCGATCGGTGCCGCCCAGCAAAGGTGGGGGCTGCCATCTTGGCGAGGAAGCCATACACCCCGAGGGACGACGCGCAATAGCATGATTTCTCAGCGGAGCACATGACCCGGCACAGGGCCGCCCTCCTACATGTGGCCGGCGTCGGGGGAACGTCGCCCTGCTAAGGCCGGTGACCGCGCGACCCACCGGAGGTCCGCAACACATCACCCCTCCCGGCGCCAGAGGCGGTGTCAGGGCCGCAGCCGTCGCAAGTGTGCTCCCCTTTCTGTGCTCTCGGATGATGAATAGCATCGCGGTTTCCAAGACCCTTGTCAATGAGGGTGTGGGCATCAATGTGTTCTCCGTCAAGGCCTTCAAGGCGCTCCGGACGTTCGGCGACCGGTCTTGGGAGTGATCGGGGACTCCACCGTCCACTAGGGGCAAGTGTGCCTTCCCGTCACTTTTGGTCCATGCGAAAACTACCTTACCGGGCTCATTGAATTTGATGTGGCGCATATCGATCTCCCGTACAACGCAATCTTGAGATACCCTGCGCTCGCCAAGTTCACGGCGATGGCCCACTACGACCAAAATGCCCTCAGGATGGCTGGACATAGCGAGATAGTCACTGTCCCATCCGACAAGCTGGGTGCGGTGTGCCCCCTTGAGCGGGCTTATGGAGTGGTCACGCTCGAGCACATGAACGACAAGGAGGGTCCGGGGGCTCACAAGGTCACTCCCTAGCGGAAGAGGCAGCAGACGCCCGCCCAAGGCCCCTCCAAGCGATGGAAGCAATGCCAGCACCAGGACTAGATTGCTCGTAGCGCCCTAGTAATCAGCGGCGAGGGCCTACCACCCCTGCATAAAGTGCTCCTCTGGGCGGCGAGGGTTACCGCGCGTTGGTGTGCGAGCTTCACCAAATGCACCAGCACATCAAGTTTGATCCCGATCTAACTTCGTGCTATGACGATGCCCCTGACCCCGCAGAGCCCCTGTGTCTCCGCGCATTGAGTATTGGGGTAGCAGGATACGATGGCGATGCCAAGGCGAACTGGTTCCCCATGGTCCTCGAGGGTCCCGCGCGCCAGTGGGTCATGAGCTTGCCTGAGGGGACAATCTCCTTGTGGGGAGAGTTTTGTGGGACGACCACCGCCAATGCCATGGGTCCGTGGGATTGCCCTCCCCCTAATGGCAGTCAGCGGCACGTGAAGCATCTCCCTAGACAAACCTTGCACAAGTATATCCAGCGCCTTAGGAGGGGGCGCGGTGGAGCCATTTGACCAACCTAGGGAACCTCCACGGCTCCCCGCACCAAGCTGCCCCGTGCTTCCCCCCTGCTACGACCAGGACATCAGGTGACCTTTTGGTTCACGCAGGTTAAACCCCCCCCCCATTCACTGGATTATGCTTGAGCTGGCGCACCTTCGTTATGTAATGTTCCTGGTTATCTTTTGTTGAGTTTTTGTCATTTTCTTTCCCTCGAGCTTCAATACCCCGTCGTTACCTGGAATCGCTTCACCCTCGCACGTACCACCCCCCGACCATTCCATAACCGAGGGCTGGACACGGCGTCTGTGCTCGGGTTCACGGGCTGGCCCTCATGAACGTCGCCTAACTAGGATCATTGGTGTCTCACCCTCCCATGGAACTATTGCGGGTGGGCTAGTGAGGATGTGGTTCGGCTCGTGCCGTCACTGGTAGAGTGTTCCATCGCCTCGGTCGCCACACCTAAGCGTCCGCCCGACACGTGCTGCACTCCTATCCCGAGGGATGCGAGCCGCCACGCCAAAAGTCGGGCACGAATAACTTGAGGCATGGGAGGGGGCCTCCTGATCCATATAAAAGTATTATAAACGTAGGCAATCATGGCATGAAAACTTCATAAATTATCGATACTTTGGAGACGTACCAGCATCCCTAAGCTTAATTCATGCTCGTCCTCAAGTAGGTAAATGATAAAATAAATAATTTATGAAGTGTGAATGCTAGCATACTTAATCGTTTTGATCCTTGATAATTACACACTTTTCTAGTATCATAACTAGCAACTTTTTCTCATAAAAATAAGCATAGAGTAGCAATCAATTCACATGTCATGGTTCAAAAAATGCATTATCTTGAAACTTAAGAACATATGTTCTTAGTCATCAAATAATTTCAATGCATTATCAAGTCTAAGTAAGAGCTCCACATACTCAATTATCATATAGTCTTCTATGATTGCTTATACTCAAGGCATATTTTTAGAACAAGCATCATTCATCGAACAAATAATAAGATAGGGTCTTAGTTTGGCCTCCCAACATACTTATCATAAAGATTATTGTCAACAATAATGAATCATGACCAAATATATTTGACTGCATATATCTGTTTGGATATTTACCCACCACGTGGTGCTTGCCAACTAATAGACTGAGATTGGAATAAGAAGTTGTCTCAACTTGAAAAGTAAATAGATTGTCCCTTCGTAGAGGGAAACAGGGATTTGTAGAGGTGGCAGAGCTCATTGTTTAAAACATAGATGAATATGTAATTCTGGGTGGTGTGCCTTTACTATCAATGTCACAATGGACTTTTCAATATCTTCCATGCTAATCACATTATTGGCGGTTCCCAAACATAATTGAAATTTTACTCCCCCACCACCATTCAAACACATTCCATGGCTGGCCGAATCCACGGTTGCCCTCCAAACAATCAACTTTCTAGGGGCATTTCTTGTTTATTCATTTTCATATTATGCAGGACTAGGCATCCTTGATAGCAGCCTCTCTCGTGTAATGAAAAGTGAATAATCACTCATCTTGAGAATAACTCGCTTAGCATGGAAGAGAATGACCACCTTGCCACTCCATGAGCACTACACGCACACAAAATGGATGCTTATTTGAATGTTTAGAGGTGGCACATGCAAATTTACTTGGAATGGCAGTGAAATACCATATATAGGTAGGTACGGTGGACTCTCATGGAATAAAGTTGGCTCAAGGATTTGGATGCACAAGTGGTATTTCTACTTAGTATGAAGTTTTGGCTAGCAAAGGGTTCTAAACATGCATCACACATTGGACGATCCATAACAATATAACTTCTATGCAAATATACCCAAACATAACCATTACATTGTCTTCCTTGTCCAACTTCAAGTATTTGATCAAGTTTGAAAATAATTGATCGGTATTCACAATCATAAAAGATGTCCAAGATAATATATTTGTATGTGAAAGTTTTCTTTCTTATACTAATCATTCATGAATTGCTTGTATGAAAATACTATTATTGTTAAACTCCAATTGTTTTTACTTTATAAACCAGATGTGAATCTACTACTAAGAAGAAATCACAAGTAAAATTTTAGATTTATGATATCAATTCATTCACAATTTACTCTTAGGATATTAGTGAAGCACAAGAGTAAACATTCAACTACACTCAAAAGATATTGGGACAATTCCATTTCTCCCTCTAACTTGAGCCACCACCTCGCATTTGCCCCTAATTTTTTGGTATGCTCAAAAATATCCCTCTACCATCAAGTCACCTTATAGAAATGCCCTTACCGTTTAGTTCGGTCAAAGGGCTTTGACCGTGTGGTGAATAGTAATTTGAGAAAATAGCAAAAAAACAAAAAATCTGAAATTTTGTGGGATCGAAGATACTCAAGGGCGCAAGGTGCGTGCTAATTTTCGTGCTGTTTAGACATTCCAGGAGTCGTGGCAAAGGAAAAAAATGTAAATATATATAGTTTGAATAGTAAATTCAAAATAATAGCAAGAAAATTTAAAAAATGTGAAATTTTTTGGAATTAAATAGGCTTGGGTGTGCAAAGTGCTTGCAAATTGTTGTGATCAAATGACATGTGAGGAGCTCTAGCAAAAAAGTGCATTTTTCAAAGTTCTTTTGAGCCAATTTGTTGTTTTTTCTCCATGAGCTTCTAAAATGTCCAAACACAACAAAAAATTTCACACCCCTTGCGCACCGGAGCATCTTGGATGCCACAAAAATTCATTTTTCGAATTTTCTTGATATTTTTTCGAATTTGCTGTTCACAGGCATACAGATTTACTGTTTTCCTTTGCCACGACCTCCTGGAATGTCCAAATAGCATGAAAATTTGACACACCTTGAGCCCTTGAGTATATTTTATCCCACAAAATTTCAGATTTTTTTGAATTGTTTTTCTATTTTTTCGAATTTAATGTTCACCAGACGGTCAAAGCCCTTTGACCAGATGGTAATGACATAGAAGGGCATTTCTATAAGGTGCCTTGACAGCAGAGTGGTATTTTTTAGCATACCAGAAATTTAGGGGCAAATGCTAGGTGGTGGCTCAAAGTTAAGGGAGAAGTGTAATTGTCCCAAAGATATAAGTGAAGATCAATGAGTAGTCAAGCAATTAAGTAGCTATGTGAGGACTCTCTCTCTCTCTCTCTCTCTTTGTAAATAAATATTTTCATATTTGATATTTTATTCAAACATCAAACAAAACACAAATACATTCCAAGAATAGCACATATCATGTGGACAAATAAAAATTTAGGCTCAACATAGGCTAACCGATATTTGACGTAGAGAGGTGGATGAGTAGCATCCCCAAGCTTAGATGCTTGAGACATCTTGAAATATTTACTTGTGGTTCCTTGGGCATCCCCAAGCTTGAGCTTTTGTATCTCGTTCAATCCTCCCATATCCCTATTTCACCTAATTCTCAAAAACTTCATCCACAAAAAACTCGAAAAGAACTCGTGAGATAGGTTAGTGCACATAAGAATAAATCAACTCTTTAGGTACTGTGAAGACAAGTTGCATAATAATTTTAAAACATTATATATTGTATACTATCATTTCCACAATTTATATCTACCAATATAAGTCATGAAAACTATAGGAAAAGTGGATAACAAAACTATGACAACAATTTGTCTAAAGAGGACAGTCTGCAGTAATTAATTTAAAAAGTGCACTTATGTAAACCTAAAAATTATGAAAATTTGGACATTATAAATAACATATATGATAATACTGCTTACAATTTTCAGAAATTTTCCACGTTCTAGTAAAATATGAAAATTCAAACACTACAACAAAAGTTTTTGTTTTTACACAGCACACATCACACATAAAGTTCAAGCATTCTAAGGGAAATTATTGAAAATTTTATTGAAAATAAAAATTATAAATAACATCTAACAGAAAATAAAATAATAATTACGCTCCAGGCAAAACATATATCATGTGACGAATACAAATATAGCTCAAAGTAAGATATACCGATAATGTTGGAGACGAAATAGGGGATGCCTTCCGGGAAATCCCCTAGCTTAGACGCTTGAGTCTTCCTTGGATATTATTTTGGGGGTGACTTGGACATCCCAAATCTTAGGTTCTTTTTGCTCCTTATTCACCTGATATTGGTATCTCACCCAAAACTTGAAAATTTCAATCACACAAAACTTAACGGAACTCCATGAGATGGGTTAGTATAATAAAGATTGATCATTTACTTAGGTACTGCTGAGAAAAGATTCATAATTGTTCTCAACTAATACCTAATGTATTACAACATTCCCATAATTTATATCACTCAATATAAGGTATATAAATACTTAAAATAAGCAAATTGGGCATGCAAAACAGAATCTCTCAAAAAGAAAATAATCTGTGAAGATATGAATGAACACCATACTTACCTGACTCTAAAAATTATGAAAAATAGGAAAACACATAGAATTTGCATAGAATGTGTCAAAATTTCAGACATTTTTAATGCTCCAGCAAACTCAAAGGAATTCTACACTTGACATAAAAGTTTCTGTTTTTGCACAAAATCAAACAAGCAAGTTTCCACACTATCCCTAATGCTTTACTTGGCACTTTATTCAAATAAAATAAAAAAAATGATTAGTACAATATATTAATCATGTCAACACAATAAAACAGAAATTAAAAGTGTTGGGTTGTCTCCCAACAAATTGTTTTCTTTAATGCCTTTTAGCTAGGCGTGATAATTTCAATGATGCTCACATAGGAATAGTAATTGAAATATGCAAGAGAGCATCATGAATCACATGATGAGCACATTTAAGTCTGACACACTTCCTACCCATAGGGATTTTGTGATTCAACAATTTATGAGAGCAAGAATAAAGTTTCATAGGAAGGCAAACAAGCATAACTTCAAAACTTTGAACACATAGATAGGAAACTTGATATTGTTGCAATTCCGACAAGCATAGGTTCCTCCCTCATAATAAATTTCCATATCATCATGAAGGAATCTAAAAATATAACTATCACATAAAGCATTCTTTTCATGATCTACAACCACAGAAAAAATATTACTCTCCACATAGGCAAAGTCCTTTTCATTCATGGTAGTGGGAGCAAACTCAACAAAATAGCTATCATGAGACAGTTGATTGGAAAAATCCAAATCAAAATCAAAATCATGCCAACATGTTCCATGGTTATCATTACTCTTAATAGCATATGTGTCATCACAATAATCATCATACATAGGAGGCATGCTATAATCATAGTAAATATCATTGTCACGAGTAGGTGAACAAAAATGAACATCTTCATCAAACATAGCATCCCCAAGCTTGTGGCTTTGCACATCATTAGGATCATGTATATTCAGAGAATTCATGCTAACAATATTACTATCATGCTCATCATTCTAGGAATTCACATTAAGCATTTTCATTTCTTTTCCTCTAACAATTGAGCACAATTTTCCGAACCGTCATTTTTCACTAAAAACATTATAAAGACGAAGCAAATGAAGCAACCTAAATTCCTTTTTTGCAATTTTCTTTTAAGAAACCAAACTAGTAACAAACAAGAAACTAAAAGATTAAATTGCAAGATCTAAAGATATACCTTCGATCACTCGCCTCCCCGGCAATGACGCTAGAAAATGGCTTGATGTCTACTATGCAACTTTATTCTTGTAGACTATGTTGGGTCTCCAAGGGCGGAGTTTTTGTAGGACACAGGCAATTTTCCCACAAGTGGATGAACTAAGGTTTATTAATCCATGGGAGGTGTAGGATAAATATGGTCTCTTCTCAAACAACCCTGCAATCAAATACAAGAAATCTCTTGTGTACCCAACACAACCAATACAATGGGAAATTGTATAGGTGCACTAGTTCGACGAAGAGATGGTGATACAAGTGCATTGTGGATGATAGAAATAGGGTGTTGTAATCTGAAAATATAAAAAAATCAGGGGTAGGAAGTGTAAAACAGCGAGCAAAACATTGTATAAATGCTTGGAAATAAGCCCTAGGGTCCATACTTTCACTAGTGAAATCTCTCAAACATACTAACAAAGTTGAATCATATAATCATCCCATGCAACAAAGAATCACTCCAAAGTTCCTATCTAGCGAAGCGTGGCAGGATGTACGTCACGTATCCAGACGAGTAGAGTGGCAGTGGTCGTGATCTTCCGGGCTAGCAAGCCAGTATCATTGCATCATTTTATCGTTTGTTTTCGTCCGTAGCCGTACCCTATCTTTGAATTGATGTTTGAATAAATTGTGTGGAATTGTAATTTAGCATGTGGCGAGTGTAAGCCAACTCATATACTCTTCTCTTCGTAAATGTATGTAATGGTACTGTGCTTGAGAATGGCAAGATGCGCCTCTATCCCTGTCGAGGCCCCCGTGTCTTAATATGGATAGGCGCGCATCTTGGGCATGAGAAGTTGGTATTTAGAGCCATACGACCATAGGAGCCCTTTGCTTGATCGAACTTGGCCGAGTCAAGTCTAGTTAAAACTATTATGAGTCTAGTTATATCGGAGAGTAGGTTTCTTTTTAATGCTCTTCTATGCTCTGGAGGTATTCGACTTAGGAATTTTGATTCTACTCCTCTTCTCGTTCAAAAAAAATTAGGATCATGCAGATATTTTTTAGTCTATATGATACCGATGTGACGAAGTTCTGTCTTGGTGCCTCCTGTCTGACTTGATTTCTTCCAACGAGTTGAGCTCCAGGGAATTCTTCGCACATCATTATCATTCAGCTTCCTTAGTATCTCAGGACGAAGAGTGTTCGGAATTACTTCCATACTTGTCGTGGTGAGATAAGGTCGGAGTCACCCAATACTTGGGAGGCGTTCGGGGTACCACCATGGTTAGTATCGTTGTGCTTTCGAGGATTTGAGTTAGATGGATTTGCGAAAGCCTCTGGTTACGTGTTGAAGGATGGATACAGTTGGGGTGTAGGTTTGCTAGTTGTGTGAGATATTTCCTCCTTGTATCCCCCCCACCAGATTACATAACCAGAAATTTTTTTGAAGTTCTTAGGCTTGAACTCATGTAGTTATCTAGGATCATCTTCTTCAGATATATGAGGGCATATACATTTGTTCCTAGCAACATTAGCTCAATACTTTTGTGTTATTGCAAGTGGCTTTTAATATCTGATGATGTTATTGCGAAACAAAGAAGGCATTCTTACTTATTTTTCAGTAGGAAGGTTGTTTGTGTTATTCGTTCAATTTCTTTCAAGCATTTTGATTCAGCTTTTGAATTCATCTTATCAATGAGGTGCTGATGTTCTTGTCCATCTACAGGATGGCTCCAACAACTCGGAGGAGTGCGGGTCGTGATAGGGAGCAATCTGATGTTCCACCACCTCCGCCACCGCCTCCTCCTCCAGAAGCTTGGCAAGCTTTGATGGCCGCAACCAATGCGAATACTCAGATGTTGCTCAGGCTATTGTAAGAAAGAGATCAGGGTCAGCAAGGTTTTCAAGGGAATTTTCAGAATCAACCTCAGTTTGCGAAACTCAACCAGTTCCTTGCCAACCAGCCCAAGTCTTTCACCTATTGCGAGAAGCCTTTTGACGTTGATGATTGGCTCCGTGACATGAGTAAGCATTTTGAGTGCAGCAATGTCAGACCAGAGGACTTTGTTAGATTTGCGTCGTTCCATCTCAAGGGTCAGGCAGCAGATTGGTGGCAGCATTACAAGGACTCCGGGGGCGATCATGTTGTTACTTGGGATGATTTCTGTCGTGGCTTCAGGGCCCATTACATTCCGACAAGCTTTGTCGAGGAGATGCCTGAGAAGTTCAGGCACCTGAAGCAGGGAAGCAAGTCTATCTATCAGTACAACATTGAGTTCTAGAATCTGGCCCGCTATGCTAAGCAAGATGTTCTAGATGACAAGTCCATGATCTATCAGTTCGGAGGTGGTCTCAAGGATGAGCTTCTATCGGGTCTAGTCCTTCAAGAGCCTTGTGAGTTTGATCAGTTCTATAATATGGCTTTAAAGGTCAAGGCAATGCAGCTCAAGTTGGAGAACTCAAGGAAGCATTCAATGGATTCCTATTCTTCTTCTTCCAGCTCTTAGATGGTTCCTAAGCAGCAGAAGTTTTGGGTTCCTAATCCTCCTCCGTTTTGTCCTCTGCAGCTGAAGCAGTTCGGTGGCCGTGGTTCTTCCCATCCACCCAACCCAGGATATCAGCAGAGGCTCCAGGCTCCCAAGTAAACAAATGTTCCTCCTCCAGGCAACTTCCGTCTGCTATCTGAGGTTACTTGTCACAAGTGTGGTCAGAAGGGTCACTACTCAAACAAGTGCATCCACCGGCCTCTTCCACCTACTCCTCCAGTCAGACCTCGAGGCAATGCAATGGTGAAGCATAATCCCAAGTCGGCAAGGGTGAACATGGTGAACGCAGCAGAGGTAGAGGATTCTTCTCAAGTGATCATGGGTAATCTCTCAGTTAATTCTATTAATGCAAAAGTGTTGTTTGATATTGGTGCATCGCATTCATTCATGTCTAAAGCATTCTTCGCCAAGCATGATTTTGATTCTGAATATTTGAGTAAGGCCTTGCCTGTTGTTTCACCCGGCACTCATGAGCGCTAACAAGGTGGTTCCGGATGTTTCTATCAAGATGGGAAATTATTCTTTTCTAGCTTCTCCAATTGTTCTCAGAAATTCCGATATTGATCTCATTCTGGGCATGGACTTCCTGGCTATGAACAAGGCATATGTTGATTGTCCAGCAAAAGAAGTCATGCCGACTCATCCTTTAGAAGATGTGATTATTTTCGCAGATCGCGATGACACAATCTGTCTCTTTGCTCTAAATGACAAGGGTGCAATCTCGGCTATTTCTCAAATTCCGGTGGTTTGTGAGTATGAAGATGTCTTTCCAGAAGAATTGCCAGGAATGCCTCCGCACCGGCCAGTCGAGTTCGTGATTGACCTCCAGCCTGGAACTGAACTGGTTTGCAAGCGCCCTTATAAACTTGGCCCCGAAGAGCTGAAAGAGTTGAATAAGCAGCTACATGAACAAGAACGTCTGGGTCTAATCAGACCAAGTTCTTCTCCATGGGATTGTGGTGTTTTGTTTGTCAAGAAGAAGGATGGCATGGACCGACTTTGTGTCGATTACCGTCCATTGAACAAGAAGACAATCAGAAACAAGTACCCACTTCCAAACATCAATGAGTTGTTTGAACAACTGAAAGGTGCCAAGGTTTTCTCGAAGTTTGATCTTTGCACGGGCTATCATCAGATTCGCATTCGCGAAGAAGATATTCCAAAGACCGCTTTCAGGACGAGTTTTGTCTCTTATGAGTACACCGTCATGTCGTTTGCTCTTGCCAATGGTCCTCCAACCTTCTCAAGAATGATGAACTTCATATTCTCTCCTTTCAAGAATGAGTTCGTCTTGGTCTATCTGGATGATATCCTTGTGTTCTCGGAGACATGAGAAGAGCATGCAGAGCATCTCCGGCTTGTGCTTGACAAGTTAAGAGAGCATAGATTCTATCCCAAGTTTTCCAAGTGTGAGTTTTGGCTCAATGAAGTGATGTACCTTGGGCATGTAATCTCTGCCGAGGGCACTAAAGTGCACCCTAAGAAAGTTGAGGCAATCTTGAAGTGGGAGCCTCCTTAGAATGTGAAGCAGCTTCGTAGCTTCCTCGGACTTGCTAGTTATTTTAGAAGATTCGTGGAGAACTTCTCTCAAATTGCTAAGCCTCTGTCTAATATCCTCTAGAAGAATGTCAAGTATGTTTGGTTTCCTGAGTGTGATGTGTCGTTCAATACGCTCAAGCAGAGACTGACTTCAGCTCCTGTTCTTGTTCCTCCTAAGGAGTCAAAGCCTTTCCAAGTTTTCTGTGATGCTTCTCTCCAAGGTCTTGGTGGTGTTCTCATGAAAGATAATAAGATAGTTGCTTATACCTCGTCTCAGTTAAAGTCTGCCGAGAAGAACTACCCCACTCATGATCTCAAGTTGGCGGCAGTTGTGCATGCTCTGATGACTTGGAGGCATTTCTTGTTGGGTAGACCAGTTGAGGTGTACACCAATCACAAGAGCTTGAAGTACATTTTCACTCAACCCAATCTCAATCTTCGGAAGTCTCGTTGGGTGGAAATGCTTGAGGACATCAATCCAAGCATTGACTATACTCCTAGAAAAGCAAATGTCATTGCAGACGCGCTTAGCTGAAAGGCGTACTGCAACAGTCTCATTCTGAAGCCTCTTCAACCTGAGCTTTGTGAAGCCTTCCGCAAGCTCAACCTTCAATTTATTCCGCAAGGATTTCTTACCAATCTTCAAGTCTCTCCGACTCTCGAAGATCAGTTTCACCAAGCTCAACTTCTTGATGCAATGGTGAAGAAAGTGAAGAAAGGTGTGGCCAAGGGCAATCCAAAGTATAAGTTCTTTCGCATTGATGACAGGGATACCTTGTTCTTTGAGGACCGCCTGGTGGTTCCAAAAGGTGATCTTAGGAAGGTTATCATGGACGAAGCATGCAATTCTCTTCTATCCGTTCATCCAGGAAGTTCCAAGATGTATCAGGATCACAAGCAAACCTTCTGGTGGACTCGCATGAAACGTGAAATTGCTCAGTTCGTGAACAAGTGTGATGTTTGTCGCAGAGTGAAGGCGGAACATCAACGTCCAGTAGGTCTCCTTCATCCTTTGCCTATTCCAGAGTGGAAATTCGATCATGTGGAGATGGTTTCCCAAGTCCAAGAGGGGCAACGATGCCATCTTTGTGTTTATCGACAAGCTGACCAAAGTTGCTCATTTCCTTGTGGTCAAAGAATCTATCTCGACAGCTCATCTAGTAGAGTTGTATACGTCAAGGATAGTTTCTTTGCACGGTATTCCTCAACTCATCTCATCTGACCGTGGAAGCCTCTTTACTTCCAGGTTTTGGGAGTCCTTCAAGACTGCTAAGGGTACCAAGATCCGTTTTAGCACTGCGTTCCATCCGCAGACAAGTGGTCAAGTTGAGAGAGTTAATCAAATCCTTGAAGACATGCTCAGAGCCTGTGTGTTTTCGTTTGGCATGAAATGGGAAGACTGCCTTCCATATGCTGAATTTTCATACAACAATAGCTTTCAGGCAAGCTCAGGCAAGGCCCCTTTCGAGATTCTCTACGGCAGGAAGTGTCATACCCCGCTTAACTTGTCTGAAACCGGTGAACGTCAAATTTTTGGCAATGACATGATCACCGAAGCAGAAGAGATGTGTCATGTCATTCGTGAGAACCTCAAAGTAGCTCAATCCCAACAGAAGAGTTATTACGATAACAAACATCGGGATGTCTCCTTTCAAGTTGATGATCTAGTCTATCTCAGAGTCTCTCCCATGAAGGGCACTGAGCGGTTTGGAATTAAAGGGAAGCTAGATCCTTGCTTTGTTGGTCCTTTCAGAGTTGTTGGCAAGAGAGGTGAACTTGCATATCAACTAGAGCTTCCTCCAAACTTCACAAATGTGCACGATGTCTTCCATGTCTCTCAGCTCTGGAGGTGCTTCAAGACTCCCGAGCGTACCATTGACCTCCAAGACATTGATCTCCAAGAAGACCTCTCTTATCGTGAGCATCCAGTGGTTATTCTCGAAGAAACTAAGCATAAGACTCGCAACAAGTCAATCAAGTTTCTCAAGGTGAAGTGGTCTCATCATTCTGACAAAGAAGCTACTTGGGGACGTGAGGATCTTTTCCGTTCCGAATTTCTAGAGTTCTTTCGTTCCTAGATCTCGGGTTGATATCCTCTTGTAATCTGGGAGAGTTGTGACAACCCAAGTGCTGCCCTTGCCATTTATGGTCGTGTAATCTATCTGAACCTATGTGTCATGTGTTGAATGAATTGAGTTTGCTTCTTTGCCATTTGCTCACTGTCTCATGCATCATGCATCATGTCATCTCATCATCATGTCATGCATATATTCTTGTGGTGTGCTTCCATGTGGCATTGTGTGAGGTGTTAGTAGATCTTGTGTGTTTGTGGATGTGTGCATGTGTGGGCAACAACTTCCTCCCTCTCCCTTATTTTCAAAACTACACCTTAACCTTTTATTCCTTTTGTTTTTCTTCAACAGAATTAACTTGCTAAATAAATTTGTTAAAAATGTTCATGGTGTAGATATTATTATTTTGAGATTATATGTGTTGCTATCTTGGAGTTGGAGCTATGGGCTCTTGGGGTTTGCAATAAAATAGGGGCTATTATTTTAAAAAGTATTTAATTTGCTTGCCCTAAAAATCATCTTGGTATTTTATTTAAATAGGGCATATTTCTTTTTGTGTAAAAGTATTTTTGTTTTGTCAAAAATCCTTTTCTTTTACTCTCGGGCTTTTGTTTCGTTTTCATTTATTTATAAATAGAAAACCATGTTGTTCCTGCGAGAGAGAGAGAGAGAGAGTTAGTGGGCTTCCTCCTCCCCGCAGTGGCCCAATAGCAGCTTTGCGCAGCCCAGCCGGCCCCCTCGCGTGCGCACGTTCGTCGTCCTGTACGGGAGGACATCGGCAGAGGCCACGTCGACCGGCTTGTCGATTTGACGGCCGACGGTGCTCCCCTTGCTCCTTTTAAGGTGTCCTCCATGCCCTAGCTCCTCCCCTCGCTATTTTCCCCCCTCTTCCTCGCCGAGCCACCGCCAGGTAAGGTAGCCTAGTGCCATGCCGTCGCTGCACCCGCCGTGCTCCAGCCAAGCAACAGCTCATGCCCGGAGGTAGTACCCGCCTCGTCTTCTTCCTCCCCGACGTGTGGATCGTGCGAATAGAGTCCTTGCCGTCTTCCTCGTCTTTGCACGCATCGTCTGCGAGCCTAGAGCGCCCTCCTCATTGCCGTCTTCCTTCTGTAGTCCCGGTGCAGCAGCGGTGCCAGACTTCTTAACCTCGTCGCCGCCTGTCAGCCGCGTCCCGACCTCTTCTTTGTGCCCAAGGTACAGGAGGTACTCCCCTGTCCTCCTCCATGCCCCCTCGTAGTTGTTGGCCTCCCGTAGCTATCGCTAGCGCCGTGCCTCCGACATGCTCCCGGTGCTCCGCCGTTCTCTGAATTTCGAATTCAGAGAGGAATCGGTCGCACGCCTCCCGCTCCGTGCCGCCACTCCCTCGCCATGGGGATGGAGTCCCTAGGGATCCCGCATCTCCCGCCGAGGTTCTCGCTCGCCGGAGACCTCCCCTGTGCTCGCCTCTACCGCTGTCGATTGCTGCCGCTGCGTAGATTCAGTTTCGTCAGTAACTGGTTGGCTAGTTAGTACTAGTGGGCTCGTTGCCCCTTCTGTTATGCTTCGATGCAGTAGCGCAGTGGTGTTGCGCTCGGGGGACGACCGTGAGGTCGCGAGATCAAATCACTATCCCCCATTTTGTTTTTCTTTGTATGATTGGCCAGTGAGAGTGTGTGTCATGTGGATCCGGTGTGCCAACACCGGATCCCGTGTGCTGGCATTGTGTGTGCTAGATCCCGTGTGGCCTGCCTGGATCTGGTGAGGCCGTGTGTATGTTAGTGTGTGTGTGCCTACGTGTGGTGTGTGTGTGTGGATCTGGTGTGACTGGACTGATCCAGAGTGTGTGTGTGTGTGGCATGTGTGTATGTGTGTATGTGGGGTTCTGAGTGTATGACAAGTGGTCCCAGGCCCCACTTATCATCCTCTAGGGGTCCCTGGTGTCTATGCAAGGTGGGCCCCTCTTAGTTACTGTATTTATTTTATGTTTTTTTGTGTTTTATTGTGTTTTAATAGGATATTTCTAATTCTGAAGATATTCCAAATCTGGATAAGGACATATATGAACATGCTAATTTTTGGTAAGTTTTCACTTATAGGAATGATGGGTATTTTGCTAACTAGTGTTTTGCCATGTTGCTCCATGCAAACATAGGAGTGTGATATATGATTTTGGGGTAGAATCACCCAAGGAATTCATTGGTGTATCTTGTTAGGTCATTTGAGCAAGTTTTTCAAAATGTCATTTTGTCCCAAAGTGCAATTTTGTCATTTTAGTTATATTTAATCCATGCATGCTATGATAATTGTGTCAACATGAAAGTGGTAGCCTTTGATGAGTAGAATGCCATGGTATTTACTTTTGTCATATTTAACTTGCATATAAGTGGGAACCATGCTCCAAAGTGGCTACTAAAATGTTGCTGTTTTCAAACATGCTAAATATTTTAAGTCTGAGAATCTGTTAACATTTTTATGCCATGAAAAGTGGATGCTACCAAGTGATATGTTGTGAATTGGCCCAAGCTCAGTGCTAGTGTTTTGAAGTAGATGTTGCCCTATACCATCCTGTTAATTATCATGCCATGAGGTGGTCTCTATAACCAATAGATTCTGCTGTCAACTTCCTATGAGCTTAACTCAGATTCCAGAAAACTATTATTTTCTCCAAGTCCCTAAAATCTGTTTCATCATGCCAACTTGTGAGCTTCATGCTTATTGATATGTGCTTCCTTTCCAGTTTGTGTAGTTGGATGATTTGATATGAATGCTATGTAGTTTCTATAAATGCCTTGTTTGTGGTTGGAGACTTCCTGTAGCTTTAGTTATTTGCTGTGAAAGTTGCCATATTGCTGTTTTGTGATAGATTATTTGTGCTAGTGTTTTGTGGCTTGTGGGAGCTATGGTCCATGGAATTTCTTGATCTTTGACTCTATTGTGGTTGGTTTTTTATTGTCTAACAAGTGGCTACCTTGGAATGCCAAGGAATAGCCCATGGCCTTCATTGTCTTGTGTTTTTCCTTCGTAACTTGGCGTGAGCGTAGCGTGAGAAGCATTTGTTTTTCCTTCTACATATGCATTTGTATCAATTTTGCATGAAGCATCCATATTTTCCATGATCATGCATGTTTAAAAGTTATGTCCAGAATTGTAAACAACTAAACTATTGCATGAGAAACATGACTAGTTTAGGATTGCCAAGTTAAATACTTCAAATGCATCATGCATCATCTTGTTTGTGCATTGCACCTTGGTTGGTTGTTTATTGTTGATGTTTGTCTTGGGTAGACGCGAGTGTTGAACCTGAGTATGAGGACCCAGGAGAGTACCACTACGAGGACTCTGCTCTTTGTCCCTTTGAAGAACCAACAGGCAAGATGATAGTACACGGGTCCCGACATTATTTTTGCTTTGCTAGATGTCTCGCTCTTATCGTTACATATGCGTTACCTACCACTTGAATGTCAAGCCTCCTACATTGCCATGATAGCCTCTAACCCTCCACATCCTAGCAAACCTTGTTTGGCTAAGTTACCGCTGCTCAGTCCCTCTTATTGTGTTCTTAGTTGCAAGTGCAGGTTCTTTCCATGTCATAACATGTATATCTGGCATATCACAATATTATCTGCTATTTAATTTAGTGCACATATATATCTTGGTATGGTGGAAGGCTTGGCCTTTTGCTCGGTGTTCTGTTCCACTTTTACCGCTATAGTTTCTTATTACCGGTGTTATGTTTTCCATATTTTGCGCTCCTAACATGCTTGGGGTTGTTATGGGGACCCCCTTGATTATTCGGTTGAGATTAAAACTTGTCTTGCAAGAACCAACTTTGGTACTATTTGCTTAATCAACTTAATAAAATTGCATAGGGCTTAGCTACCCCGTGGATAATTAATCAATAACCCGGGCCAGTGCTCCTCATGAGTGTTGGTCCAAACTAGAGTCATGTGCGGTGCCAACTCGGGGCAACTCGGAGATCTCTATTAGGCCACTGTACGCTACGCTCATCCGGTCGTATCCTGAGAACGAGATACGCGGCTCTTATCGGGTTCGTCGACACGTCGGGTGGTCTTGCTGAACTTGTTTTACCTTTCTCGAGTGGCTTGCGTGAGGGACTTTGATTTTCTTCGGGCTATCTTGAGGTGTCGAAATTCCTTTGGATTTGCCTAGGATGATCACGAGATCCGTGTTCGAGGCTATTCCTATGGAGTGTGGTTAATTTATGATGGACTAGTTGGAGCACCCCTGCATGGTTAAAACTTTTGGAAAGCCATGCCCACGGTTATGTGGCAACTAGGATATTTGTTTAACACCCGGTTATAGTCAACTTGAAGTAAACTCTAATAAAATTCACCAACTGTGTGAGTAACCGTGATCGTCTCTGCTCGTGAACATGAACCGAGAGAGAACACGGTGGGGTTTTGTTTGACGTAAGTAGGTGTTCGGGATCTCTTAGAGATCATTCTAGTTCTCACTCGTTTAACGTAGACCACGTATTTATTTTCATGTTTCGTAAGATTAGCCCCCATAAATGCTTAGTGCTACTGCAAACTAAACACTTATCTCCCATCCAACCTATAACACTACTATGGAAAACCCTAGTAGTAGCGCTCGAAATATGCATAGTAGTAGCGTTGGGTCCAGTGCTATTGCTATCGCGCTACAGCTAAGTTTTAGCAGTAGCGCTGGCCTGGCAAGCGCTACTACTATGTGTTGTTAACAGTACCGCTAGTATTCTTGCTTTCACATATTTACACCCTCTATGTATTTGTGATGTATTTATACAGGATCTATACAGTAGTTTCATCAGATCATACTAAACATACACTATTATCATCATATCATAGACATACAGTACTCTCGTCATACCATTATGATCGTTCAACACAAATATCATCACATCTCGAAAATAGCGATACACAAGAGTGATCATGTCATGTCTCGAATAAGTGCAAATGCATGGTCATGGCACAAACACAAGTTTTCATCATTTCTATCTAAACCATGATGTAGAGGAGAAGAGCGATCAGCATGAGCAAGAGCACGACTATGTAGTACTTGAGGCACCGGCAGTCCCGCCCCCACTCATGCTGGAGAGTCCACCTCAAGTAACTACTTTCTGCTTCAGCTCTGCTATCAAACCCTCTGTGGCTAGCACCTGGGTACCTAAGCACCTGGGCCTGAGTGTGTGGCCAGTGGTCGTATACTCCTGGAACCCTCCCAACGAACGCGACGAGCCAGTCCTTCGCCATCTCTGATCTATGTACCTGCATCAACAGTTGATCAATTGAATGATAATATGCAAAATAATGTACTTAAGAAAACAAGGAGGCATAATTAGCAAAATACAGGCAACTTATAGTAAACATAAGTGATGAAGTTCCTCATATATACCCAAACTAATTAACTAGAAATAGCGTTCAGTCCTCCACGTCGGCGGTCCAATGTTCATAGTCAGGGATGAAGCACCTGAGCTTCGTGAAAGGCTTAAGGTATAGATGCTAAGTGAGTAGAAGTGCTCGGACATCATCCCGTGTCATTGTTGGCCCATGGTAGAACATCCCTGTTGGTTCGAGGACCTACTTCATCAACACTTGGGCAAGTTCACACTGTACGTGATAAAACTCAGCTCGGAGTTGAAGATCCGGTGTCTGTCCTATGCTTGTGGCCCAGCTGACAATCTCGGCATCTTTGTTACTAGGTGACATGCGAAGGCGTTGATTATCCCTTCTGTACTCGAGCAGGTGATGCATGAGGTAGAATCCATCAGCCTAACTGGTGTGTGGTTGCTGGATGCAGCAGAAGTCGGTCTTATGGCGGAAAATCAGCCCGTCCTTCCTATTCCTTTTCACCTTTATATATCCACCAGACATGCTGAAGGTAAACAGGGCACTATTGATAACTCTCTTTACGTGCGTGTAATCCTTTTTCTTGATGTTCTTCGATGAGTCCAAGTATATAGCATGGGAGTATTTTGGGTACAGAACGATGAGCACGACGCCGCCCCCGCTGCGCAAATGTAGTACACACCTCTAATTAGCCTCCATGCTTGCAAAGGAATGATTAATGACACTTTTGAAAGGATATGCATGGATGACTTACATGGGGTGATAAGGCAGGAGAATCACTTCCATGTCCTTATTGGCGATCACGAATCTGCCGAGGTACTTGCTCGCATAGTCACGGTGCTCTTTTCAAATTGCCAAGTAGCACTCGTGCATATCTCATGCATATAGAACGGGTCTACGACGCAGATATATCGTATGTTCTCGATCCTGATGAAATAGTTGAGATACATCGCATACATGCCGATGAACTGGAAATCCAGCTTGGTCATGTGGAACATGTTGTAGATGTAGTCGAATCGCAGGATGAACTGATTCGCGGGCCAGGTGTCGACGTACAACTTCCCACCGGACACCTGAGCCGCGTAAAGCGGGTATCCTAGTTTTCCCCGATCAGAAGGTTTTTTTCTCTAGCTAGCACATCTTCATGGAGTCTCCTTAGATCATTGTTCAGTATGTTATATAGCACTTTGGGGGGTAGGATCGGCTCGCTGGCGACATGGAAACAATTCTTACCTTCGACAGGTATTCTGTCTACCACCCGAGGCTTTAGAGGCGGCTGGCTGCTTGAAGCAGCTCTGGTGCCTTTAGGGCCTTTCTTTCCAGTCTCCTCCTTGGCTTCTTGGTGGGTAGCAGCGGTAGTGATCCCAACATACCTTCCCTAACCACCACCCCCAAGTGTCATCGGGCTAAACATTGGACGGGCCTCGGGGGTGCTAGGTAGAGGCGGCATCTGGAGGCGTCTCCTATGAGGATTGCTTGAAGAGAGACTTTTTGCATTCCGCCTTAGGATGTTCCGGCTCCGGCAAATCAAGAAACATCAATTCATCATCTCCATGCTCATAGCCTGAGTCATCGTCGTGCTGAGCCATCAACCTTCCATCATTGTAGGCGGTATTGAAATACTTATCTGGGTCATCATCATCATCCTCCATCTCATCAACATTTGCTTCTTCCACAGCGAGGGCGACATGATCTGGCACTAATGGAGGCTCTCCCTCGCGTCGTCCGCTACCACCCGCCACGATAGGTGCTGGTAATGTGGTAGGTGGGGTGGTGTTCATACCTTCTTGAGAAGGTGGCATTGGCGTGATACTGGGCGCCTCGAGATGAAGAAGAGACTTCGTCCAAGGCAAGAACCAGCTCTTGGATGCGCCAATCCTTGGGGGGGGGGGGTCTCGTCGTCATCAGCTGGTACTAGAGGAGGCAAATCCTTGAAGCCTGATAAGACACTAGCCATGTTGACCTTGAAGATGCCATCGGGCATCTCTCGGTTGTGGAACATGCGGTCCTTCGGCTTCACAATCGTTGCCTTTCCCACGGCCACCTTCTGGCCTTTGATGTCGTAGAGTACGGTGCATGGGGTATCGTCGGCCTACAAAGAAGACATGTCTGCGACGTCAAACATCCGAAAGGCCATTGAAACGGAAGACTATAGACATGCAGGTGAAAAGGGTATGACGTGTAATTACCGTGAGGGCGTCGAGCTCAGCCAGCGATGAAGGCTTGCCGAGCATGAAGGAGATGGAGGTCGGGCTGGTATGAATAGGAGCGGGACCTTTTGCAGTTGCTTGAGCAGGTGTCGGTGCTGTGGTGTTCGCCAAATTGCTCCCGACAAAGCTGGGAAGGGGAAAGTCCTTCGGCCGTGCATTTGGACAATTCTTCATGAAATCGAAAAGTGCCGGAATCAAGCTGACCACCACGTCAGTAATCGCTGCATTGACGGCCCTTCGCAACTATTCTTTGGTCTCAGCTTTGGTCTTATTGACCGCAATCGCGATCTTCTCATCGATGGTCTGCTGAGCGATGACGACTGTCTCTTCCTTCTTTCCTCTGGCTCCTTGCGGTAGCACGTCTTCCACGAGGAGCCATCTCCGACGTGATGCACACGTCCATAGGACGACGGCTTGTCCATCGGGACCTTTTTCAGTATGTTCAGGGCCCGGTTGAATGGGGTGTCCCACTTGGGCCTCGCTGACGACTGTGACGACTCATCACTTTCGGCTGCCTTTTGGTGCTGCTCTTTCTGCAAAAGGGACATGGATGGTTTACTAACGTGAAAAAAGCTTGTAGTCGAACTGATTGGAAGCTAATATGATAATGTGTTAATATAACAATTACCAGAAGTCTCATGAACTTCCTCGTGTTCGGGTCCGTGTAAAAGATCTTGTTAACTTTGTCCCACTTGTGTCGGTCCCTGATCCAGTCATGCTCCAGCGGGTCGGTGAACTCCGCCAAGGGGTCTGGGATTCCGTGACTTTCACGTTCGGTGTCCTCCTTGGCCCATACGTGCCTTTTTACCTCGTGACCACAGCTTCTGAGGCGGTGGGGAGGCGTGTTCCTTGCCTGGAGCGCCTTCATTTTCTCCGACCTTGCCTTGACTTCTTATTTACCGCAATTCTCCTAGAAATTTTCAAAGTCCTCTTCCGTTATTGACGGATTATCAGCATGAATCTTGGACCATGGCTCATTCTTCGCAATCGCTTTTTGCACCCGAACTTTCCAAGAGGACAAGTCATTGGTGAACGTCACCATCGCATTGGCGTTTATCTTTGTCATGGCAACGTCGTCCCACGGGTATTTAAATGTGCTTTCATCCCGGCCGGGGAACAGGAACCTATTGTGCAACTTCTTTAGGAGCATGTGCTCCATATGTGGTATCTTCTTCAACATAACATCATTGATGTTCGCGGTTTCCCTAAGGATCATCCTAGTTGATTTCCCCAGCACGAGCGCGCTTCCTCCGGCGTCGTTGGCTCTAACTTCTTGGGGTGCATCTCCGTGACCACAATTTGTCCGATGCCGAGCTTGTTTGGTTTTCGTGACCTCTTCTTCTTTGGTGCTTTACCGGCTATGACAACATCGTTGCCGGTCTCGGGGGTGGTGTCGGTGCTGGTGCTAGTGCCGATGTCGGTGTCGGTGTCGGTGTTAGGGTTGGTGCCACGGCCGCCACCATGCAACCCCATCTGGTGTTCGTCCAGGTAAAATCGAAATAGTGTTATGTTGCCTCGTGGGGGTCTACTACGAGGCGAGCAGAACCCCCGGCTTCGGCATCGGAAGACATGTTTCCTATTCAACAATTGTAAATAAAAGATATAATGAAGAGAAAAAAGGGGCATATATATATTTGGTCGGAATGTTGATTCATTCCCCTTCCAGTAAATCCCAGGTACTCCATATGTCCTAGTTTCTAGCACAAGTTGCAACTGAAAATTTCGGCATGACCTTTGCTAAAAAGTGGACATATGGAGCACCTGAAATTTGCTGGAACGGAAATGAATCAACATTCCAGCAAAACATAGGCCACTCGGATATTTTTTGACATTCAACTAGCACAACACATCACAATCTTTCGACAGTGATATACATCTGTGTCCAAGACAAGTAAACAAGAATAAACGGCACAGCCACTTGCCAGCAGTGTTATCTTTGTATCCTATGCCGGTAGAGATTTTTGCAGCTATGATGCGGCCATCATGTCAATGGCCAAGCAATTTACTAACAGCAACAAAGAAACTATGTGCTTGACTGAAACTCCCAAGCCATGAGTGGGCCATGGCGACATTCTGGAAGCGAGTTTTGTATGTATCTATCTATCTGTGCAAGGATCGTCAGATGCCATGAATAAGAGCTCTAACAATAACATAATAGCCTACAAATTAAGGTGCCAAACAAGAAACATACTAATTATACACGTGTGTTGTTGGTCGTTCATCCCAAGAGATTGTAATACAGAAACCCTAACAGATACGCCGTCGGTGCAGGACGAGATGCGATGTCGAATCCAAAGAGACAGTCAAAATTGGACAAGGGCCGGAGAGAGCAGCTTTGCCCAAATCACTGTCGGAATCGATCACCGCCCACAAGAAAGCACTAGATGGCTAAAGCGGGGAGGGGAGCAGAGGGGATCGATTGGTTGCGGGAGACCTAAAGAAATCGCTGCCGCGGCGACCGGACGTAAGGAGATGGGATTGAGGGGTGTTAGGTCAAGCAAGAAACGAACCTTGCGGCAAAGGGTGGCGGCGCTGCGTGCTGACGAGCCTGGCTTGCTGTTTGGATTGCTTCGTCGTCCCCCCGTCCGTCCGATCGTCTGCGCTGCTTGAACGCTTGGTTGGGTTGGCTTCTTCTTCCGCCTCCCCTCCGCCACTTATAGTTGGGAGCTACAGCGCGGGGAGGCACCGGAGCTGGCCAGAATCGGCCGGCGACGGCGGCGGCAGAGGGGGGATCGGGAGGAGCACACGCTGCGTGCGGAGGGGGGGAGAGCAAGAGCGAGAGCAAGAGCGAGAGCAAGAGGTGGGAAGGAGAGACGGGGGAGCCCGCGTGGGGGTTAACCCCAAATAGCAGTAGCGCTAGTTTAGGAACGAGCGCTATAGCTACCTTAGCTATAGCGCTAGTTCCTAAACCAGCACTACTGCTACAGGGGAGCCCGCGTGGGGGTTAACCCCAAATAGCAGTAGCACCGGTTTAGGAACTGGCGCTATAGCTAAGGTAGCTATAGCGCTTGTTCCTAAACCAGCGCAACTGCTAAATATTCCAATTTTATTTTTTTTATTTTTTTCCTTTTCTAGTTTTTCGTTTTCGTTTTCTTTCATTATTTTCCTTTTCTTTTATGTTTACTTTTCTTTTCTTTTGTATTGATTTCTCCCTTTTGTTTTTGTTTTTTTTGTTTTTCTCCCGATGACGGCGTCACCCTCTCGCACACTGCGCGAATATGATCACCGAAACCATGCATGTGGTGGTAACATATCAGTTGACCGATAATGGTTACTTAAGTGCGTACACAAAATAGATACATATATATAAATGATGGTTTCTGATAAGCTGCATTGACGATGTTTCACGTTGAGCTTCTACCCTTTCTTGTTCATTGCCGAGTAATTGAGCCCCTCCTTGTGACTTTTCCGGAGCCATGGAGTATGATCTTTCTTAGGTAATGTAGTATTTATTCTTCTTTTCACGTATGCTTCATTGTCATCGTCATCTTCCCTCATTGGGTTGTCGTATTGGTCGTAGTCTTCCTCGTTGGCGACTCCATCCATTCCGATGATGCTCCTTTTGGATCTCCTCATGATAACATGGCTGGGATTGGCCGGATCGGTTATGAAGAAGCATTGTGTCACGTGCTTAGCATGTACCCATGGCTCATTTTTGGCAATGACGTTAACGTTCATGGGAGTGCTCTTCGCATCGGGTATAGACATGGTGGTGCAATACTTGTTTTCTCTTACGACGTCCTTGGCCCATCTAACATGGAACATCATCGCATCATGCATTCCAGCATAGTCAAGCTCCCAGATCTCTTTGACCCTTCCGTAGAATCTTTCAATTCTGCCGTTGGCGTCGGTCACACATTGAATTGTGACCCCGAAGTTCTGGTAATCACTGTCCATGTGTTTGGCCTCCGTGTAGAACGTGTGCCCATTGATATCGTAGGACTGATAGGTTGCGAGCTTGGGCGCGGGGCCATGTGCTAAGGCATAGCAATCCGTTTGAACTGCCCTCTTCCGGGGGATTTTCAAGAACTTGTTCTTTGAACCAACGCAAGAAAGTGGCGTTGTGCTCTACAGTAACTTCGTCGTCCGTCTGGAGCATCCCCTTATCATGATACTTCTTTGTGATGCTTTCTTTGTGCCATGCCACATAATCATCTACCACATCTACGTGTTGTAGAACTACTAAGTTAGCCTTGTCAAAGTCGCTCCGTCGATACGAGTAGTCCACGTGCAATTCCCTTCGACCGTTGTTATGACCATCTCCTTCGAGCTTCCCATTGTGCTTCTTGACGGGCAAACCAACAACAGGGTCTCCGATGCCTATATAATTCTCGCAAAAGGAGACACACTCATGCGTCAGATACCCCTGGATGATGCTCCCTTCGGGACGGGACATGTTACGAATGAATCCTTTGATGACCCCATTCATCCTCTCGAACTACATCATGCTGTGAAGGAATGTCGGCTCGAGGTCAATGATGTCGTCCACAATGTGGACACACAGATGCACCATGACGTCAAAGAACGCGAGCGGGAAGTATATCTCAAGCTCACATAGTATGACAACGATCTGTTCCTGTAGCCTTCGGAGCTGCTTCACAATTATGAACTTTCGGGAGATAACGTCAAAGAAGTTGCAGAGACCAGTAAGCGTGTCATGGATGTGCTTCTCCATTATCCCTCTAATGGCAACCGGTAGTATCTGCGTCATCATCACATGACAGTCATGAGACTTCATCCCGCTGAACCTTTTCTTCTTGGGGTCTACAAATCTGCTTATCTTCCCACAGTAACCGGAATTGACTTTGATTCCCATAAGGCACTTGATGAATTGATCGATCTCCTTCACACTTAAGGTGAAGCAAGAAGGGGGGCAATATTTCTCCTCCTTCTTGTTGACTTTTCTGCCCCTTCCCCCTCCTCCGTCTCTGTCTTCGTCTCCTCCGTTAACTTTTTACGGTGGAGATCTTTCGTGATCTTCAAATCTTCCAAGTCTTTCCTTGCCTTCGACCCATCCTTGATGTTCTTCAGCATGTTCATCAGTGTGCAAAGCAAGCTCTCGAGGACATTCTTCGTGATATCACTACAGGAATCAGGCACTTTGTCGTCAGCCATCCCAGACGGCAAAGGCATGCGTCACGGACAGCAAAGGCTTTGCCGTCCGCCAGCAGACGGCCAACGGTCCGGCTGAATAAGCCACGGTAAAGGGTGCTTTGCCGTCTGCTGGCGGACGGCAAAGACCATTGCATCTTTGTCGTCCGCCAGCGGACGACAAAGGGCATGGACAGTACACGTGGCAACGTAGATCTGTTAAGGGCTTAATGGCGTGCTTTGTCGTCTACTGGCAGACGACAAAGACCAGGTGCTTCGCCGTCCACTGGCAGACGACAAAGAACCCACCTAGGCCGTCCTGGTGCCACCCCAGGTTGCACACGTAGCTGCCATG
Organism: Hordeum marinum; assembly: GCA_022496015.1. Taxonomy (NCBI): domain Eukaryota; kingdom Viridiplantae; phylum Streptophyta; class Magnoliopsida; order Poales; family Poaceae; genus Hordeum; species Hordeum marinum. Next base: position 270,346,002 of record CM039675.1, on the reverse strand, counting down.
TGGCAGCTTTGCCGTCTGCTGGCGGACGACAAAGAGCTTTGTCGTCCGCCAGCAGACGACAAAGAGCCTGCACAACCCCTATTTTTTCTGTTTTTATTAAATTCATTCATTTTCACATAATTTCACATATATATACAAACACATTTGAAAATACTTTCAACAAGCATAACAACACATTTACATACCAAATCATATCCCTGCCATATGGATATGATCATCCAACACACATATATATATACATACCAAATGAAAAGTCCATATGCAACATATATAGCTAGCCAACATATCCCACAACAAGCATACAATGGTTTCATCCATACATACATATATAGGTAGCAAGTTTCACATTGTTCATCCTACGAAATGAAAACAAAAAGGAAGCACAAGCAGAAGAGTAGACTTCATGAACGCAAGCTTCCTCATCGAAAGCAAATCTGCAAATTGGGAAAGAAGGAAGTTAGAAGAAGAAGAAGAAGAAGACTATAAGAAGAATACTAGCTAGAAGAAGAAGAAGAAGAAGAAGAAGAATTTATCTTCTCTTTCTTTTTCTCCTCTCTTCTCCTCTTCTCCAAGGTAGTAATGCAATTTTCTAGCTAACTAAGCATATCAAGTCATTTTGGAGGGAAAAAATGCTAAGTATAGGTCATTTTATAGCTATGCTAGGTAGAATATATCATTTCGGAGTTAAGTAAGGTTATTATGTCATTTTTGAGGAAAATAAGCTAAGTATAGGTCAATTTGGAGCTAAACCAAGGTTATTATGCCATTTTTTACCTAAGTCAGCTAATTATGTCATAAATGAACTAGCTAAGCTAATTATAGATCATTATTTAGCTATCCTAGGTAGTTATGCCATTTTGTACCTAAGTGAGCTAATTATGTCATAAATGAGCTAAGCTAGCTATAGATCGTTATTGAGCTATCCTAGGTAGTTATGCCATTTTATAGCTAACTAAGCATATCAAGTCATTTTGGAGGAAACAATGCTAAGTATAGGTCATTTTATAGCTATCCTAGGTATATATCATTTTGGAGCTAAGTAAGGTTATTATGTCATTTGTGAGGAAAATAAGCTAAGTATAGGTCATTTTGGAGCTAATTAGGTCATTTCTTAAGCTAAGTATGCATTTGTTAAGCAAAACACTTGGGAAAACTTACCATCATCACGGAGGTGGAGGACCGATCGGGTTTGCGCCAAGGTGAGACGTAGAAGGTCGGTCGGGGTTGTGGCAGACGCAGGAGGATCGGTCGAATACCTCACATTACTAATATTAATCTTCATCGTCTATATATGCTCCGACATCAATAAATGCATAATCATCATCACTATCAGTAATGACGTGCTCATCAACATCATCAATAAATGCATCGACATGTGGAAGGCCTCTATGTAATCGGTCAAGCATTGTCAGGTCATCGACAGCAGTAACCTCTTCTTCTTCTATCTCTTCTTGTTCCGGCTCAGGGGTGAAGTCGGGTTCACTGTCTCTGTTGACCTCAATGTTCTGGGGTGTCGGTGGTGTCGTGTCGGCGATCCTCGACCCGGTTACGTCGATGCCGACGCACCCCTCCTCCTCCTCTTCTTCTTCTTCTTATTCTCCTTCTTTTTCTTCTTTTCTTCTCCTCCTCCTCTTCCTCCTTTTCTTCTTATTTTTCTTCTTCTCCTTCCTATTCTTATTCTTCTTGATCTCCTTATCCTCCTCTTCTTCTTCTCTCTTCTTCTAATTAACTACAACTAATTAACCTAACTACATTACTAAATTACTAACTAAACTAAACTATTAACTACAACTAACTAAATTACTAACTAAACTAATTAACTACAACTAACTAACTAAATTACTAACTAAACTATTAAAAATGAAAAAATAGAGAGGGGGAGGGGCTCATCGGAGTGGGGGAGGTGGAGAAGGTCGACGCAGGCGGTGGGGCGTGGGTGCAAGCGGCGGGGTGGTGGGCGCTGGCGGCGGCCGGTGGTGGCGACATGGCGGTGGGGTGGGGGTCGTGGGCGGCGGCCAGCGGTGGGCGCGGACGGCGGGGGTGGGGTGGTGGGGGTGGGGGCACGGGCGGCGGGAGGCGGGAGGCGGGGGTTGGGGTGGTGGGGGTGGGGGCGTGGGCGGCGGCCGGCGGTGGGCGCGGCCAGCGGGGGTGGGGGCACGGTGGGGGTGGGGCGACGGGGAGGAGAGAGGGAGAGAAAGAGAGAGAGGCGGGCCGAGGGGTGTTATCCGTTAGTTAGCCCCCCTCTTTTCCGTCCGCTAGCGGACGACAAAGAGGGGGGGCGTTAGGTCAAGTTGCGGGCTGGGTCGTCAATGGGCCCCGTCCCTCTTTGTCGTCTGCTAGCGGATGGCAAACCTCCTTTGCCGTCTGCTAGCAGACGGCAAAGAAGTGGCTGATGGCTAAGCCACCCTTTGCCGTCTGCAACCTCTTTCTCGTCTGCTTTCTGCTAGCTGATGGTAAAGCCACTCTTTGTTGTCCGCCAGCGGACAGAAAAGAGGTGGCAGACGGCAAATCTTCTGATTCCACTAGTGTATGCATTTGATCAAGGCAATGAGGCATGTCGTTATTGGGCCAGTACTCAAGGTCCCAGAAAACAGACCTCGTTTTCCATACCTTCAGCAGCGACTCTAGCGCCTTTTTGATCTTTCCCGGCGCGGGGCACTGTTTCCAGTTTCTCAATAGCTTGTCGATTTTGGCGCCGCTCCTCTTAAGTGGAGGTACTCGAAGCTCATCCAACCCATTGAATAGATCTGCACGCTTTCTCCACGGGTCATCCTTCTCGAGCCATCTACGATGCCCCATGTACACGATTTTCCCAGACCCGTCATCTTTCGTTGACGTAAGGTGCTGAGACATTGTATTATCCATGCACCTCGTGCATTCGTAGTATCCGTGGCACACCTGGCCTGAGGTGTACCCGTAACCGAGATAGTCGTGCACCGTCGTCATCAGCACGGCTCTCATATGGAAATACTCTCCTTTGCTAGCATCCCATGTCCATGCCGGTGTTTTCCATAACGTGTCTAGCTCCTCTTGCAGAGGCCCCATATATAGGTTAATACTATTTCCCGGTTGTTTGGGCCCTTGAATCAGCATGCTCATGTGTACGTACTTTATCTTCATGCACTTCCATGGGGGGAGGTTGTACATCCATACAAACACGGGCCATGTGTTGTGGTTGGTGTTCTGGTTTCAAAACGGATTCATGCTATCGGTACTCGCACCAAGCACGATGTTCCTTGGATCTTCTGCAGCAAATCCATATACGGCGTTGAATGCTCTCGACTGGCTACCATCTATGAGGTGTCTCAGCTTCAGATCATCTCCATTGTCGGGATCCTTCCTCTCTACGTGCCAGCGCATGAGATTTGCTTCCTTAGGATCAACGAAATACCACTGTAGATGGGGAGTGATCGGAAAGTACCATACAACTTTCTGAGGAGCTTTCTTTCCTGCCTTCTTGTATCGAGAAGCATTGCACACTAGACAACTAGTTTTTCCCGCGTGATCCCCCCGATAAATGATGCAATCGTTGATGCATGCGTGGTACCTAATGTGCGTCAAATCGAAAGGGCAAACGATTTTCTTGGCCTTCTCGATAGTAGTAGGACACAGGTTCCCTGCGGGAAGAACTTTATTATGTAGATACTTCAAATGCTCATCGAGGCTTTTGTCTGTCCATTTGTTTTTGGCCTTCGTCTTTAGAAGTTCGAGCGTGAAACTCAAGCGAGTCACATCGGGATCGCAACCGTCATACAATGGAGTCTTCGAGTCTACTTCAAGTTGCGCCGGCTTGACCTCCTCTCTAGAACCAATTCTCTCGCTAGTCGTACTCTTGCGAAGGAGGTCTCGAACATGAGGGTCATGCACGACTGCACTTAGTAACATCGAAGACAGCGACGTGACCTCTTCTCCGCCATGTCTGGACTCTTCTTCGTTGTGTCCGGAATCTTCTCCGATGCTGTCATTTCCAGACTCTTCCCCAGCGCTATCGTCGTATCAATCGGTCATCTCTTTGTCGAGCCCCATGTCCTTATTCCCTACCCAGCGCTAGTGCTAAGCCCTTAGTTGTAGCGCTGTAGGAATACAGCGCTACTGGTAATTAGCATCAGCGGTTTTATTTTTCAAGCGCTACTACAAGGCTCTTGTCTATAAGGTTTTCCCTAGTAGTGTAAGCTTGAATAGTCTTGGTACCCGGGTGCGACATTGCTGAGTCCCCGTGGCTCACATATTACTACAACAAATACAGGTGCAGGTGCACATGAGATCGTGCCAGATGATGTGACGCAACTCTAGTGGGAGTACGACGAGGAGCGTGGCAGGATGTACGTCACTAATCCAGACGAGTAGAGTGGCCGTGGTGATGATCTTCGAGGCTAGCACGTCAGTGTCATTGCATCATTTTATCATTTGTTTTCGTCCATAGCCGGACCCTGTCTTTGAAATTATGTTTGAATAAATTGTGTGGAATTGTAATTTGGTATGTGGCGAGTGTAAGGCAAATCATATACTCTTATCTTCATAAATATATGTAATGATACTGTGCTTGCGAACGGCAAGATGCGCCTCTATCCCTGTCGAGGTCCCCGTGTCTTAATATGGATAGGCTCGCATCTTGGGCGTGACACCCCGTTATAAGCAAGGCGCATCATCTCCGACCCGCAATCTACCGTCATCAACAACTTCTGCAACAAACAACTCCAACGGCAAAAACCCTCCGCCCTACTCTCCAAGTCGCCCGGAGGCCCGAAGTCTACTGTTGGGGGGATTACCCCTGGGTAAGCTCAAGGAGACGAGTCAACATTTCAAAACACCAGGGGAGCCACCCCCGGTATGCCAAGCCCAACGAATCAACAAGACAATCGAAGAAGTGAAGACAAAGTTGCGGCCCGGTTGGCTGGCTCCTCCCGGCTAGCTACTCCTCGCTGGCTCCTCCCGGCTTGTTACTCCTGCCTGGCTCCTCCCGGCTGGCTACTCCTGGCTGGCTCCTCCCGGTTGGCTCCTCCTGGATGGCTCCTCCTGGTCGGTTCCTCCTGGCCAGCTCCTCCTGTCCAGCTCCTCCTGACCGGCTCCTCCTGGACGGCTCCCCCTAGACGGCTCCTCCTGGCTGGCTCCTCCTGGCCAGCTCCGCCCGACCGGTTCCTCCTGGCCAACTCCGCCCGACCGACTCCTCCTGGCTGGCTCCTCCTAGCCGGTTGCGGCCCGACTAAGTTAGCTCCAAGCGTCCCATTGGAGACGAGCTGACGACATTGTAGTTGACGAAATGCATAGCCAACCACCCTGCTAGAGTCGGCACTATTGGCGAATAGTGCCTTGTAGTGAACCCATCACGCGTCACTTCACTGAGCTCCAATAGTGACGCACTGTAGCCTGCATCATCAGTCATTTCACATGTCTCCTCCAATAGTGTTATTAGGCCATGTGGGCCACCCCTTGTCCCTTGGGCCTCCCTATATAAGAGGCACCAGGGGAGCTCACCCATGGGCAAGCAAGCTCTCCAAGAGCTCCCTCATTTCTAGCATTTCCCCTCTCGCTCTCACATGTGAGGCCATGGAAGGGAGCAGCCAACACCCTCTTCCTCCTCAAACACAGCTCCAGGAGCAACCCTGTACTACAAATATACCTCATATACACACATGCAAGAGTAGGGGTATTATCTCTCCGGAGAGCCCCGAACCTGGGTAAACCACCACGTACCATTACCCTATCCCGTCCCGGATCTCCACTACAACGTTGCTCTCACCTCTTAAGCCATCCCATGGCATCTGCCGGCCCTGCAGCACCCCCCATGAGAAAACAACAACAAACGGCCACACAGAGTTATAAAGGAATGCAAAAAATTTAAAAACATGATAAACCATGCATAACAAATATACAAGCATTGAAAGGTCTTCAGACATATTACAACGCATTGAATCGTACATATTCTCTTTTGAACACTGCGACTCTATCGCCTGAGCACCTTCCATTACTCCGGAAAAGTATAGCTCGAGGCGCCTATGCTCCTTCCCAGGAGGAGGAGGGGCGGTGGCTACCTTCATTGGATCAAGCCCCGGCCAGTGCACCTTGGCCTTCGCAAAGGACATTCGAACTCCCTCGATGCAGGAGGAGCGCCTTAGTGCATCAATCCGGGGTGAGGCATCGCTCAATTTCTGCACCAGGCTGAAGTAGCTGCCCGGCAGTGGCTCGTTGAGCCATAGCCGAATACAGAGATCCTTCATGGTTGGCTCCACCATCCGGTGTAGCTCCATCAGCTGCTTCAGCTGCTCAACAAGGAGAGGAGAGAGCCCGGGGGCTTCAAACTGCGCCCAGAATAGACGAGCTTCATCTCCTTCTCCCTGCGAAGCATAGAAATTATTCGTGTCCGCTGTGCTCTTCTGGAGGTCGGAGCAAACGGCTGAGGAACGCCACACCTAGGTAAGCAACTTGAACTTGCTATCCCGAAGACACACTTCAATAAGTACGTCTTACCATCTGTGATAACCTTCGCTTGGCGTATTTGCTCCTCAAAGAACCGCCTATCCCCCCGCTCTTTTTGGAGATCGGTTTTTAGGTTGGATAGTTTGGCCACGTGAGGTCCTTAGCCCGAGGTCCTCACACTTTTGGCCGGCGTCTTTGAGCTCCTACTGGATCTCCTCAACCCGAGCCTCATGCTTGTCGCTGGTGGCTCTTAAGGCGGAAAGCGGTAGCCGATTGTTCGGCTGCCGCCCTCTCAATCGCTGCCTCCTCTTTTACATGATGCAACTCGGCCTTGAGCTTCTCTATCTCCTTCACCGAGGCTTCACAAGCGTCAAAATTTGAATACGGCATCGATGGTACGATGGCGATATTTACAAGATATTTAATTGAGCTTACCTTGCGCCTTGTCGAATCTCTTGTTCAGAGCATCAAGCTCGTCTTCGGATTTTTTGAGCTTCCGATTCAGCTCGTCTGGCTCGACGGCATTTACAGTCGCCGTTGACGACGAAGCCTGAAAAAAACAAATCCTTATCAGGTTACAGGGGGTCAAAACTTCCGAACTGTCATCAATACGATCCAGTGTTTGGTCCTTTTTAACGGCTGTTAGAACATTCCGAACTTATATAGTCATGTACAATGTGCGGATAGTGATCTATGATGGATCCCCAGGAGAGTTTTTCTAAACTCAGATAGGGATCGGGGGCTGCCATGTACATAATCATAACACAAAGAAATTAATATTTCACAAATAGAGTATTACGTGGCTCATCTGAAAGACCGTCAGGAGACCTTTGAAGGCCTCCTTCAGTCTATTGTCGACGGACTGAATGCTCTGCAATAACGCACCCATAAGGGTGCGGTGCTCCTTGGAAATGGAGGCGCTTGATAGAGACTCCCCCATAACCGGCCACCCATTGGTCAGTGGTCCTGGTGGTGATCGGATAACCCAATTGCCAGCCGGGGATTGGACCAGTGCCTCCGGAGGCGTCGCATGCTCAGGAGATGTCCTCGAAGGGGACTGAATGCCCTCTCGTCCGGTCCCCTCGGTGTCCGGGCGGGGTTCTTCCCTCGGTCTTTGGTGGCCGAGGCGTTAGCCTCGACCATGACGTCGTCACCCCCACTACTGGTGGCCGGCTCCCCAGGGGTCTGTTGGGATGACACCTCCATGTCATCCTTCCCGATGCCCGGAGTAGTGGGATGTGACGCAGTCCTGCTCTCCGCTAGTTCGGTGGGTGGGGTTTCCTTGTTGAAAATCTATTCGGTGGGGAGAATGCAGGTGGGATACAAAATCGATAAGCGCTCACATGATAAAGATGTTTCAAACTTATTGTTAATAGTCAAGGAAGTCTTCGATCCTGACCTGCAAACTGGGGGCTTGACCCTTAGATTCCTTCGTGGAACCCTCTTGAAGTCATCGGAATCGGTATCCGAGTCCAAATTGTCGTCGGACAGAATTACCTGTGTCCAACGCGCTTTCTTCGGGGCAGGAGGGGGTACCTCCTTTGTGGTGTCCGATGACGCCACCCTCTTTCTTGCGAGGGGGAAATATCCATCCCCTCGTCGTCAAGTTCTTCCTATTGATTGGAGGAGGCATGGGTTTCCCCAGACACTTCTACGCAGGCCTTCTCGGCGTCCGGTAGGTCTCTTATACATAGGCCTTCTCGGCCTCGTTTTTTCTTCTTCTCCTTCTTTGCTGGCGCCTCGACGAGCATCTCCAACAACATGGACCTGATGTCTTCGGGCTGAGGTGACGGGTAGTCGCTGCCCTTGGCCTTGCTCAGCCATTTCTGTAAAAGTGGCTAGAGAGATGCTTAGATTTTTTTCGGAAAAATGAAATCGATCAAACAAAACTATGTTAGAGATGCTTAGATTTTTTTAGGAAAAATGAAGCCGTTCAAACAAAACTATGTTATACCTCGATAGGAGGTTTATCAGCGTGTTGACCCCGATCCTCCTCCTCGGCTGACCAGTCCTTCTACGCCTTGAACAGTGCCTTCCACAGCTTCTCCCGAGTAGTTCGGAAGGGCTAACGAATAGTGGGCTCATCATCGAGCCGACAAGCCTACATGGGAGAACTCCGGCGCTAGCAGGGGACGATGCATCGCTGGAGCATAACCTGGACCACATTGGCCAGCACGATGCCGTTTCTGATCATGGAGGTGATGCATTTCTATAGATTTTCCACCTCTTTGTCCGACTCCTAGCCGAGACCCTTTCGGAGCCATGAAGTCAATTTGATGGGGGCGGATCTGAATTTGGTTGGAGCTGCTTGGCCCTCATCCCTTGGCTCGGTGATGTAGAACCACTCTTTCTGCCATATTTTCATAGTGTCGATGAAGGTACCAGATGGCAATCCAACGCGGGGGAGTTTGCCAATGACGGCTCTCCCACAGTCTGCGTGTTCGCCTGCGACACACTTCGGCTTGATATTAAATACCTTGAGCCAAAGTCCGAAGTGTGGCTTGACTTGCAAGAAGGCCTCGCAGATGGTGATGAAGGCGGATATGTGCATGAAGGAGTTCGGTGGGAGGTCTAGGAAGTCGAGGCCATAGAAGAATATTAACCCCCTGACAAAGGGATGGAGCGGGAAGCTCGATCCCCAAATAAAGTGGGGGATGAAGACCACCCTCTCACCTGGCTTGGGGCTGGGGATCACCTGGCCCTTCTCCGATGCACGGTGGCCGATGTTGGTGGGGAGGTAGTCAGCGTCCTTGAGGTCATGGATGTCCCGGTCGGCGACAATGGAAGTCTCCCACTTGCCGTTGGAGCCAGAACCAGCCATGAATGAGCTTGGAGGGGGAGTAGTTGAAAACCTGGATCTGTGCTCTGAAAGCTCAAGAGATTGGGGAAGCATAAGGTGTGAATGGGAAGCGTGTTTAGGCCTTGGGGTTTTCTTTCCCTTTTATGAGGCTTATTGTCGTTAAGCATCCCTTTGCTGTGCCGCATATCGCTCCGCGTCCCAAGATGTATGTGCCATTATGCACGCATGATTGAACATATCTCGTGTTGAACGGAGCATGGTCTATGCATTGATGGATCGTGCTGATGAAAACGGCCTCAAACCACGGTTTGAGTTTTTGCAACTGGTCTGACGATCGTGGTGGGTCGCGACCTTTCGTTAGAAAGGTTGTTAGGGAACTCTGTTTGGTCCTTGAGGATTGTCCTTCATGGATGAGCTATTCATGATGTTCGGATGGGACTCTAATCGGAAAACTACATGTCATCGGAGGCCGAACTGAACTTGGAGGGAAGAACTCACCTCGCAAGCCGAAGACTCTGATTATATGAAGCAGCTAGAGCTAAGACCCTTTGCGTTGAAGGCAAGTTCAGGGGCTACTGAGGGAGTCCTGGTTTAAGAGGTCCTCGGGAGGCCAACCTATTTCTTATGGGCCAGACTGTATGGGCCGTTTGCCGAGCATTGGATCGATCAAAGCCCTGTCTCCAGGAAGGAAGCTTCGAGAATCATTGGTATTGCATTGCTTGAAAACAAGGCCTAGGGTTTTTACTTTGGCTAGTGCAATCTCTCAACAATGCTAATATAATTGCATCACATAACCATCCCTCAACGTCCAACAAAGAATAACTCCAAAGCTCCTATCTAGCAGAGAACATAAGAAGATATTGTTTGTTGGGTACGAAACCACCTTAAAGTTATCCTTTCCAATCAATCTATCCAAGTGTTCGCACTAACATAACCAAGTTATCCTTTCCGATCGATCTATCCAAGAGTTCATACTAAAATAACCAAGTTATCCTTTCCGATCGATCTATCTAAGAGTTCGTACTAGAATAACACCATATGATACGCATCAACCAACTCTAATGTCACCTAGATACTCCAATGTCACCACAAGTATCCATGAGTTAATTATACGATATGCACCAAACAATTTCAGATTCATAATACTCAATCCAACACAAAGAACTTTAATGAGTGACCCAAGATTTCTACCGAAGAACATGGTACGAAAACGTGCAATCAACCCCTATGCTTAGATCCCCAAGGTCACCGGAATCCGCAAGTTGATGCCATAACATATATCAAGTGAATCACTTGAATACCCCCATGTAACTACGGGTATCTGCATGCAAGACATACATCAAGTGCTCTCAAATCCATAAAAGTATTCATTCACATAATAATAAAATCTCAAAGGGAAAACTCAGTTCATCACAACAAGATAGAGAGGGGAGAACACCATGTGATCCAACTATATTAACAAAGCTTCTGATACAAAAAGATCATGCCATCTCAAGAACACAAGAGAGAGAGAGAGGGAAATTGAACACGTAGCTACTGGTACAAACCGTCAGCCCCAACGGTGGACTAGTCCCTCCTCATCATGGCCTCCATAGGGATGATGATGATGGCCTCCGGAGATTATCTACCCTCTCTGGGAGGGTACTAGAACACCTCCAGATTCGTTTTTCATCCATACAGGTTCCAGCGGCGGAACGAGAAGTCTAGGGTTATTTGTGATGGTTTCTATATTTATAGGAGTTTTTGGCATTGGTTTCATGCGAAGGTTGGCCATGAGGTGAGGAACATACACCAGGGCACGCGAGGGGGATTGGCGCGCCCTTGTGGGTGGTGCCCACATCGTGGCTCTTATAGCCCTCCCACAAAGCGTCTAGTGCCTCTTTTGTTCCAAAAACGTCAAAAAGTTTTGGGCGATTCCGAGAATTTTCATTTTCTGCACAAAAACAACACCACGGTAGTTCTGCTGAAAATAGCGTCAGACCGGGTTAGTTTTAATAAATCATATAATGTGCATCAAAACCATATAAAAGTATTGTACACATAGGTGAATATGGCATGAATACGTCATAAATTATCGATACGTTGGAGATGTATTGACATCCCCAAGCTTAATTCCTACTCGTCCTCGAGTAGGTAAATGGTATAAGAAATAATTTATGAAGTGTGAATGCTAGCATAGTGCATAAGTTTGATAATTTCAATCACTCTTCGTAGCATCATAATAGAAACTCTTTCTCACAAAACTCATCATGATAAAGTAGCAAGCAATTCACATGTTAGGGTTCAAACAATGAATTCTCTTGACACTTAACAACCTATGTTCTTAGTCACCAAACAATTGTAATTCAACTTATTATCAACAAAGCCTAAGTAAAAGCCCTACATACTCAATCATCATATAGTATTCTATGATTGCTAGTAGTCAAAGCATATTTTTATAACAAATATTATCCATCAAACAAATAGAAAGGTAGGGGCTTAATGTTTTGCCTCCCAACATACTTATCAAAAAGATAATTGTCAACAATAATAAGTCAAGATCAAATATATTTGACTGGCCATATGTGCTTAGATCTTTCCCCACCACATGATGCTTGCCAACTAATAGAAGTAGGTTGGAATAAGAAGTTGACTCAATGTGAAAAGTAAATAACATGAAAGTAAATAGATTGTCCCTTCACAGAGGGAAGCACGGATTTGCATATGTGCCAAAGCTCATTCTTTAAAACACAGATAAATATAATTTTGGGAGGTGCATGAGGGAGTTTGGGTCTAAGGGGTCCTCGGGCCGTCGGCTCATTCCTAGTGGGCCGACCTGTTGGACTGATCTATTAAAGAACGAACTATAAACGATCCCGTATCCACGAAGGAAAGCTCTAAAGAATGGCGTGGCCGCCAAGTTCCAAAGATAGGATCTGCATATCTATCCCTTGTAAAAGGTCGGTTGTGTGTAACCCTAGGGACCCCCTTGTGTCTATATAAACCGTAGGATCCCCATTCGTACAGGACAAGTGAACTCATATAGGGTTTAGCTTCGACGATCTCGAGGTAGATCAACTCTGTAGTCTCAATACACATCAATACAATCAAGCAGGACGTAGGGTTTTACCTCCTCATGAAAGCCCGAACCTGGGTAAACACTCTCTCCTTCGTTCCCTGTTACCCATCGATCTAAGGTCCATAGCTCGGGACCCCCTACCCGAGATCGTTCGGTTTTGACGCCGACATTGGTGCTTTCATTCAGAGTTCCATTGTGAGATCACCAGAAAGGTCTATGGCTTGCTTAGTTATCAGTGATTAGCTCTGCAACGGGGACGTCTTCGTCCCTGGGCAGGTCTTCACCTTCGGCACCATCACGTTGCAAGCTGACCTGACTGGCCGTCTGGGCCAGATCGGAAACTTTTCCATCGATCGGGGAATCCGGTCCGAAAACCTAGAATTCTCCGCTGGTATGACCCCCGCCGGGCTCTTGGTCTCATCTGGCATGTCTGGCAACTCCGAAGCCTCAACTTTGGGTCCCTCGCTCGGCTTCCCATCCATCAGGCAGCTCCGTTTGTGTTCGGATCCGGCCATAGAATCCGAACACCCCAATCTGGCCCTCACTGGACACCCATCCCTCAAGGACACTCTCGACGATACTCCGGAAAGCCTTCAAGAGACGGACCCGGACAGCCTCTCGATGATAAATGAGATGCTGAACCGGATCTAGTCATTGCTGATTGCGAACGATCGAAGCCCGAACCTTGTTTAGTTCGGACTGAGGCTGGATCATGAAGGATATCATCACCCACCACCCAGTTGGTAGCCACTATCAAAGACTGAACCGACAGGCTAGATTACGCCTCCGATGGGATGGAGGACATGTATGACGAGGTCGACACCCCAACCCCTACTAGTACAGGACGATGGACTGCCACCTCATCTTACGATGTCTATATGGTGGATACACCCGCCAACAAGGATGATATCACCCCCGATCTGAACAGCCACAGATCCGAGGAGCCGTCGAAATGCCGGCAGCAATGCAAGCAGTCCAAGGCGAACAAAGGAAGGGGAATCATTGTGGGCACCGGAGAAAATGATACACCGACAGACCTCGAGTACCTTGAATCCCTAGGGCAACCACTAGAAAACCTCGAGAGGCCTGTGACCCCAAGGACCCTGATAATTCCAAGGATAACAACTATCTTCCCCGGTCGACGAGGACAATAGCCTCGAAGACGAAGATTTCAACATCCCAGAGGATCCACAAGACCAAGAATTCTTCAGGCGACGGCTTCTAGCCACCGCCCGGAGCCTAAAGGCCAAGCAGCGGCAACTTCAAGCTAAGGAGGACACCCTCAATGATAGATGGACGAAGGTCCTGGCAGTTGAAGAAGGGCACTACACTGAGCGTCCGGACCACAACTGGAGTTATCTACGCCGAAGATTGCTTCCCCAATTCGACAACGAGCCTCTCGAGCGCACACCTCCTAGATACACAAAGCATGACCAGCCGGATCGCCCCCCTCGAGGAAGAGACAGAATGGCTAAGGATCCCGAATACATACCGGACTTACCCTGTGGGAGGGGGATGGCTCCAATGTGGTACAGGGATCGGCACGACCTGTGACAGGACCTGAATTATAGAGCAGACCACACTAGATCCATCTACGGATCCAGGGGATACTCCCCCGCTAGACGGGATGGAGACCAACCATGGTTTGATCACAACAACCGAGAACTGGAACAACACCGGGCATCATAAGTGGAATTTCGGCACAATGTGGCCCAAGTCAAAGGCGCCGCCCACCCACTATGCTTCACAGAAGAGGTCATGCAGCACCAGTTTCCCGAAGGGTTTAAACCCGCAAATATTGAACAGTATGACGAGACAATAGACCCTGCTGTATGGATCAAAGGTTTTCTTCTCCGCAAACATATGGCCAGGGGAGACGACCTCCATGCCATTAAATACCTACCACTAAAGCTCAAAGCGCCAGCTAGACACTGGTTAAACATCCTCCCCAAAAACTCCATTGGAAGTTGGGAGGAGTTTGAGGATGCTTTCCGTCTAACCTCCAGGGCACTTAAGTCTGACCTCCAGACTCCTCCGACCTAAGCAATGTTGTCCAGAAGGAAGGAGAGTCGGCCCAACAGTTTTGGAATAGGTTCCTAACAAAGAAAAACCAGATTGTCGATTTTCCAGACGTCAGGGCAATAGCCTCCTTCAGGCATAATATCTGAGATGAATGGTTGGCTAAACAGCTCGACTAGGATAGGCCGAGGACAATGTTCGCCCTCGCCGCACTCATGACCCGCTTTTGCATGCGCGGAGATAACTGGTTAGCTCGTTGTGGTCAGAATCCTGAAGACTGGGGCACCTCGAAAACGTGGGATGGCAACGGCAAGTCATGGCGCCATACAAACAAGTGCCGCCATAGTAGCGGGGAAGCCAATGATACGACTATAAATGTCGGATTCCCCAGCTCAAAGCCCAACCAACGAAGGAAGCCCTCTAAAGGGAACAAGGATGGACCTATTGTGCTAGAAAAAATCATGGAGAGGCCCTGCCAGATCCATGGCACCCCGACCAAGCCTGCCATGCACACAAACCGTCAATGTTGGGTGTTTCGACAGGCTAGCAAATTAGCACCCGGGGAACAGGGCAAAGGACCACGCAGCGATGATGACGAAGAGCCTCGCGGTCCGAACAATGGAGGTCAACAGCAATTCCCTCTAAAGGCAAAAACTTTGAACATGATATATGTCACACACATACCAAATAAAGAAAGGGAACACGCCCTCCGGGAGGTCTACACCGTAGAGCCTGTAGCCCCAAAGTTCAACCAATGGTCAGTTTGCCCAATCACCTTCGATCATAGGGACCATTCGACCAGTATCCGTCACGGAGGTTCATCTGCCTTCGTCTTGGATCAAATCATCCGTGGATATCACCTCACCAGAGTTCTAATGGATTGAGGAAGTAGCCTTAATCTGATATACTCAGATACGGTGAAAAAGATGGGCATAGATCCATCGAGGATTAAACCTAGTAAAACTACCTTCAAAGGAGTTATTCTGAGTGTTGAAGCCCACTGCTTCGGTGCTGTAACACTCGAGGTTGTGTTCGGATCTCCCGATAACTTCCAATGTGGAGACTTGATCTTCAACATTGTACCGTTCTGCAGCGGCTACCATACGCTACTCGGTCGCATAGCGTTTGCTCGCTTCAACGTCGTTGCCCACTATGCCGATCTGAACATCAAGATGCCTGGACCCAAGGGGCTCATTAATATCAATGGAAAAATGGAGCAATCTCTCCGGATAGTAGAACACACCACAACCCCAGCAATCGAATGTCAATACGACAACGAAGCTCTAGGGTCCCAATATGCCTCCAAGACGCGATAGGAAGGCAAGCGAGCCTGAGCCCAATCGGACCCAACAGTGCCACCTCCCACTCATCAAAAATTGGGACACACTCCCCACAGTACGGCCCGGCAACCCATCAGGTATGCCCCTCGAAGACACAATTTCACTCTTATAATACCATGGGCAGTTGTGGGAACCTACTTGTGAGGACTGGATATCTGGCTTAACCGAACTTCAGTCCAATCACTTCTTCAGCCACAAGTGAGATACCATTAAGGATCTACAAAGTGTTAGGCCTACACACCCCATGGCGGCTATCACGACCTCCCCAAGGTCCGTTTGCCAAACAGCAACCACCCTAAAGAGGTTCCGCAACTCCCCGTTCAAGGGCAACAGCGCGCAGCCGGGCTCGAGGAGGACGTCAAGCCACCCATCGAGGACCCTGAATAAAAATGCGATCATGTAGAAGATTGCTTTTCCCTTTTTTTCACAACAAGAATTACCTATAATAGCCGCCTCGGAATTATGAATCATAATATTATTACATATGCCCCGACATTTAGTACTTCTATTACACAACTTGTTTTTTTGCATACCTGTGACATATAGATAAATTGTCCAATTACAGATAGGTGCAATCTGCTGATAGACCGATTGCTAGGGTATAATTAAAACACCCAAACATCACCTGTTACTATGTATTGCACATTCGGCGTCTCAGATATCACATTATATGCATCGGTTCCGAATTATGTCTTGGGTCAATGGTTGGGTTGCCCCACTCCTATGCTTGCCCCTTTTTGTTCCGCTAGTTCAGCTAAAAGTGCAAATGGGAGAACCACTGCGATTGTATCCACAGCTAGCCTGGCAAATACCTCAGTGGAGAAAGCCAAAAACTATTTATCATAATAAGTGAGAGCCGGTTTTCTATCCGAGTTAAGTATCAAACTAAGAATCAATGGGGATTCTCCCATGTCATACTAAGGGTTTGTACCTTTCCAAACCACGTGGTACTAGTCTCAAGCTTTGGCCAAACAGACTACCACAAAACATTGGGTGCTTGTCACCATCCCCCGCATTCGAGCTCCTAAGGCTAAGTGAATGCACTAAAGCAAAATAGTCTGATTGCCCCATTTTCCTCACTAGCACCTATGGGTGTCGATATATCAGATAAGGACTAAATGCGGAGGTTGAAACACTCCTCCTAGCAACTACATGGGGGATAAAGCCGATGACTCGCAAGTTTTAGATAAAAATGGCCACGCAGGAGTCAAAACAATACATAAATATGATATATTCGGGACAAGCATAATAAAACATAATTGTCTTCAGGTTATAATGATAATACCCTCACTCATACTTTACATTTTTAGGGCACTGGGTCTCTATAGACCGAGCACCCTCTAATGCAGCATGGAAATATAGCTCGGGGCATATGTGCTCCTTCCCAGGAGGCAGCCGCACGGTGGCCATCTCAATGGGCTTGATACGCGACCAGTGCATTATGGTCTGTGCAAAAGCCACCCACGCTCCCTCGATGCAAACCGAATGCTTCATGGCCTCAATCCGCGGAACGGCGTCGTGAAGTTTCTGCAGCAGACCGAAATAGCTACTCGGCAACGGCTTCATAGGCCATAGCTAGATGCAAAGGTCCTGCAGGGCCGGCTCTGCCATCCGGTGCAGCTGGATTAGCTGCTTCATCTGGTAGCTGAGAAGGGGATGTGACTCAGGAGTTTCAAACTGCACCCAGAATAGTCTCTCCTCCACATCCCCATCCCGGACTATGAATTGCTTCACCGCGTCCGCCACGCTCCTCGGGAGGTCCGTAAAGGCGCCTAGGGAACGACACAACTATGTAAGAAAGGCGAACATGTTTACACCAAAGGAACATTGCAGTAAGTATGGCTTACCATCTGCAATCAGCCTGACTTAGCGAATTTCTTCTTCGAAGAACCGCCTCTCAACGCGCTCCGATTTAAGATCGGAGGTAAGCGTGGTCAGCTTGGTCGCCTGGTCTTTGACTCTTTGCAACAAAGCCTCGCACTTTGCGCTGGCATCCTAGAGCTCGTATTGGACCTTGGCTACTCGAGCCTCATGCCTGCCGCTCTCCACCTTTAGAGAGCTTAGCTCGAAGGTTGCCTTATCGGTTGCCGCCTTCTAATCGGCAGCCTCCTGTTTGGCACTCCTGAGTTTGGCCTTGAGGTTATCGACCTCTATGCTTGAAGTTGGGGGCATAACGAGAAGCAAGATCAGGACCCAAAATTCGGGATAATCCCCATTAATGAGAAAAGCAATAAACTAGGCAACTATGGTTAAAAACGACCTTGCACTTCGTCCAACTGATTGTTAAAACGGTCCAGCTCCTCATCGGAGCTTTGGAGCTTCCGGTTCAGCTCAGGCAGTTCAAGGGCATTGGATGCTCTAGCCGAGGACAATGCCTGCAAAAAAACAACTTATACATAATAAAGAGTTCGGGTTATTCGATGTCGAAATATACGCCTACGTTTCTAGTTATTAGGACCCCTGGGCGAGTTTTTCAAACTCACATGCGGACCGGGGCTACTATACCCATAAGGAATTCATGACCATATAAAGAAAATTCATCCTTATGAAAAAGAGCATGGCTTACCTTGAAGCCCGCAAGTAAACCACTGAGGGTTTCCTTCAGTCCGCAGTCAATGGACTACATACTTTTTAGAAACACACCCATAAGGGTGCAGTGATCTTTGGCAATGCGGGAGTCAGACAATGCCTCCTCCATCATGGCCGGCCACCCAGCCACGGTCCGCTCGGTCGTGAGCGGCACCGGCGGTGGCACTTCTCCTCCGCCTCCTTGGGTAGGCAGGGTCGACGACATGGGAGGCATTGAAGCCTCCAGAGTCAATTGCGAAGGGAGCCTGGACAAATTACGGCCCGCCTCCTTATCCGCTAGGAGGGGTTCGACCTCCTCTCGTCCAACACATCTTGGTCTTCGATAGCCGAGGTGTGCGCCTCGGCCATCACCATCTTGACCCCGATGTTCGGTGCAGGGGGTCCGACGGGATACCACCTTTGCGACCTCGCCTATGGCCAGAGGGGGCATGGTGCGGGACAACGTCCCACTCTACGCCAGCACGGCTAGTGGAGACTCCCCATCTGAGACCTGTTCGGTGGGACATATCGGGATGGACTGTATCAGGAAAGCAATTGAATAAGTTAGTTCTAGAAAATCTATGTGGATAAGCCAGACGGTATATGTATTCAATACCTCTGAGTTGGTCCTTGACCTTGGGGTTCCTTCGAGGAGCCTCTCGAAAGCTCCGAAATCATCATCGAAATCTGAGCTATCATCCGCCACAATCGCCTTGGTCCTACACGGCCTCTTCGGGCGAAGGGGAGGAAGATCCTCCTCGGTGTCCTGGGGCGAAGCCTCTTCTTTATCTGGGAGAGTCGATCTATCCCCTGTCTTCCGTGTGCTCCTCCTCGTGTGCAGAGGAGGCTTGGGTCTCTCCATACTTGGTATCCGAAGGACCCCTAGGGCGTAGGCCCTCGCGCACCTCCTTCTTCTTGTTCTCCTCCTTTTCTGGCATTGCATACGGCGCCATGACCAGCATCGCCGTCAGTAGGGGCAACCTAGGGTCTTCGGGCAAGGGGGTGGGTCGTTGATTTGCACGGCTTCCTCTAGCTAGGCTTGTAGAGACAAGGAGAGGAAGGGTTAAACCATTGCTCAGGATTACAATTCGGAATGCTATGGGAAATTCGAGCATACCTTCAAAGGCGGAGTGTCGGTGTCCGAGATGATGTCTTCTTCTTCAGCCGGCCATTCCTTCTAGGTCTGAACAATACTTTCCACAACTTCTCATGAGTTGTGTGAAAGAATTTGTCCATGACCGAGTCCCAGAGGTTGTAGGCCCATATCGGGGTCTCCCGGTGCTAGCCGGTGGAGGATGCCTTGGACCACATTGGTCAGCTCGATGTTGGACTCCACCATCTGGGTGATGCGCTTTTGCAGCGCATTCACTTCCGAGGCAGATCCCTAGTCGAGGCCCTTCTTGATCCATGAGGCTAGCCTCACGGGGGTTCCGGATCTGAATTTGGCCGATGCCGACCAGCCCGCGTCTCGTGGTTCGGTGATATAGAACCACTCCTTTTCCCAAGCCTTCAAGGTACTGATGAAGGTGCCGTACGGCCACCCAACCCACAGGAGCTTGCTGATTACAGCCCTGCCACAGTCGGTGTGTTGACCGCTGACCATCTTCGGCTTCAAATTGAAGACCTTGAGCCATAGGCCGAAGTGCGGTTGGACTCGTGAGAAGGCCTCACAAACGGTGATGAAGGTCAAGATGTGCATAAAAGAATTCGAGGGGTCGTGGAAGTTTAAACCGTAAGAGAACATCATCCCCCTAATGAAGGTATGGAGAGGGAAACCCAATCCTCAGAGGAAATGGGGGATGAACATTACTCTCTCGCCCGTCTTTGGTGTTGGCACCAGTTGTCCCTCTTCCGGAGGACAGTGGGGGATGCTGGGCGAGAGGTACCTCGCGACCTTGAGCTCTCAGATATCCTTGTCGGTGATGCATGAGGCCTCCCACTTGCCTTGCAAGCCCGAGTCAGCCATTGGCAACCTCGGGAAAGGTGGCTTGGAAGGAGGAGGAAGAAATGGATCTAGGGACTTGAGGCTGGGGTGCGAGATGGAGTCGAATCTGGAGGCGTAGTAAGACCCTGGGGGTTTTCTCCCTTTTATGGGAGGCAGTGTCACATCCTATGTTTGTATCACCTTGTTATCCTTGGATTTACAATTGGATCCAATTAAAACTTTTTCACTGGTTGTGCTTGTTTGAATTGTTGCTTGTTTGCTTGTTTGGTTTTTGTGTATGGCACTCTTAGATTCTATCCCTCTCCATATTCATCTTCCTTGACCCAAACTTCTTGCCAATGATCATGTCATGTGAATAGTGCCCAAAACTAATTTTATCAAATATTATTTTGACCAAAAAGGATTTATTCAAATTAGGTTTTCAAAAACCCCTGAGTTGAGGTTTGCACTTCAAGTCCTCCAATTAGGTGGATCCTTTTTCCCCAAAGGCTTTATTTGAAGCCTACTATATTTATGACTTCCCAAAACCACCATATATTAGTTTTAAAGATTATTTTAATATTTTATTTAAAGGCTTTTTCTTAAGATCAGAAATGTTTTTTCATAGGGAAAAATTACTTAAATAATTTCAAAATATTTGAGAAAATTTAGGGAAAGTCAATGGACATATATTTTCCATATATATATGAGTTTCAACACATTGTCATGTTCAAAATCATGGGCAAAACCCCTCAAAACCCTTTCTGTCCAAATCAGGATTTTGAAATATTTCTATAAGAAATATTCTCAATAAATTCCAAGAAAATTTCAGCAAGTCAACATTATCATAGGTGATGATCTTGCAAAGTTTCATCTCAATCCAAGTTGATTTGATTCATCAAACTATTCCAAAAACCTCCGTGTCCAGATTCAAATTTGAACAACCCTACATTGTGAAGTTTCTTCCCTTGACCCCAAACTTTGTGGACATGTTCTAATCACCAAATCATGGTGCTACACTAGGTGGTGAATCAAGGGGATTAGCTTAGCATGACTCAATCTACAGAAACCAGATTCTATTGATTTCTAGGGTTCCACAAAGTTACATCGTGAACTTTCATCAATCAAGCTCAAACTTGGTGATGAGGCCTAATTCTAATCACCATTTGATCATGTCAAATCTTATGGCAAGAAAAGCCCGTTTGCTTCCTCTAATATCCATCAAACATCTTCTGCCAGAATGGCAAAAACCTTGTTTGGCCCCTTTCCTATATTTCCCTTGAGCCTAAATTCTTACCACAACCTCTCAGTATTACCTGCTACTCCAGCAAGACTTGTGTGGCCTCAGCTCAATAATGGGTGGGGTAAAACCCCCCATTTCAGCCTCTGATTCACCATGGTAGGAGCTTCTCACCCCTATCTTCTTTCTCTCTCCACTTACCCTAGCTCCCAAGCATCCTAGGGGCATCTCCAGTACCCCTAGGAGCTAAAAGAAAAGCCAGGGCACCAGAGCATGCGGGGGCAGGCCATACCGGCCATAACGGTGCTCTAGAGCGTGCTACAGTGCGCTCCCGCACTGTAGACGTCCCCATCTTGACCGCCCCGACCACCTAGGGATGAGGGAGCGTGTCCCCCGCCCGCCCCTCGACATCCACAAAGGGCCAGGAGGTCGATCCCCTCCTTCCTTCTCCTCTGTTGTCCCCCTTCACACGCGCATGACACCGGCCGAGAGCCCCAATGGCTAGCCTCACACGCACGCGCCTTTGGCCCACCTAGCTGCCCTCCTCCTATTCGCGGGCACGGACCAGGTCCACGACCACCGCAGACACAGCCCAGGGCACCCCGAGATCCGTGACGATGCCCCCAAGCTCGCCATGCGCCATGCCCACGGTGAGCTTCGGCCACCACTACATAAAGGCCCCCATGCCTCCCTCTCGCTTTGGGTCGCCTCTCCTTCCTTCCAAACGCGCCTCCAAAGACCCAACTCGACCTCCCCGAGCTCAAGCGCTCGGGATCAAACTAGTCGCCGCCGCATCGGTCCACCAGTGTTCGCGAGGTAAACAACCTCCTCCGCCCCCGTTTGGCCTCGATCCAGAACCCCCGCTTCCTCTTGATGCATCTCCCCCTTCTCACCATCATTTTTGCAGCACGGGACGACCCTGGTGACCTCCTCCCATAGCCCTCCACCACGGCCTTCTCATTGTCGGTGACTCCAGCCACCCCCGTCGCTCCTTTGACCTCCAAGGGATCGGCGACTCGAACCCGAGCCCATTCCTGCAGCCGCCCATCGCCGTTGTGCCCTACACCACCACCGGTGAAGCCCTCTCCTCTTTGTCCCGAGGTGGGAGAAGGACCCGATAGGGGGCCCCACCTGTCGGCCTCTCCTCGCCTCTCCCTTCCTCTCTGTCCCGCTGGCGCCAAGGGGCCCGCCTATCGGGTTCAAACCAACGAGGTGCGCGTGCCTGGCTGGGCCGGCCTAGCTGCTAGCCTCCTCAGGGCCCCGAGCATAGTGCCCATTTTTCTTTTCTTTTTTCTTCCCTATTTTCCAAAATCCCACAGATCAAAAAATGAATCATGTGCAAAATATTTTTCCACCTAAAATCTTGGGAATAATAAGTAGAATTTAATAGTGCCATTTGTGAAAATGTTGAAAACTTTTTATGCACTGTTTTATTTTAAAACCTATTTTAGGCATATTTTTCCTGTGTTTAAATAGTTTTTAAAAATGTTTTCACGGCAAAACCTTAAACAAATGTTCTTAGTATAGTTTGTAGCATTTATCAGAGTAGGGTAGCATTTTATTAGTAGATTTGTGTGCTCTGTTTTTGTGTGATGCTTATTATTATCGTTATTTATCGCAGTGACAGATTGCATTGTTGACGAGGAAGTTGGACCTGAAGACTTCGAAGACCCTGAAGACTTTGTTGAGCCAGGAAAGCAGCCCTTTGACCATGTTAAGAAACCATTTTCATGCATGTCATATAGCACCTTATTCCTTGTTGTTGATCATGTGATATGGTAACCACTTCGGTGGGATACCTCTATTACTTTTACCGTTGATACTTGCATCATGCATAACCCTACCATCCTTATGAGGGTTGTGTGGGTGGGAGTAGATACAATGCTAGTAGATGCTATGCAAGTGGGATCGGGAATATGCATGACGATGGAAACAAAATAATTTCAAAGACTTTTCAAAAAAAACGTCGGGTGCCACTAATGCCCAAGGGAGATGATGATGAGCTAGGTAGCCACTTGATAAAGAGGTGGTGTACCGGAGCAAGTGAGTGTGTGTGGTTTTCGAAAACGGATTAGATTTAAGATTTGTTGACCGTCCCAACCTTACATGTGCGACCGTTGTACCATTATATGGGAAGGGGCTTTGTAGATTACTATGGTTGGTGCTAGCAGGGATCCCGCTTTACCAGTGGCGAGAGTGAAGTGGTCACTCTCGAGACGGGGTCGTCCCGGAGTGGAAGGTCATGCGCAGTCTTTACAGGCACCGGGCACACCATTGCGTGCCCTCATGGATGATACGCGTGATGTATATCACGGGGGATGGCACCAACGAGTGTACTCTTTGTTTCGTATCACCATGGGAAAGGCATTGCTTGGGTGGTTACCTCGGGTATGTAATATACGGCGAGTTGTGGATGACACGAAAGTTCCCCGAGTCTTGTGGGTAAAGCGCGCAACCTCTACAGAGTGTAAAACTATTCGAATAGACGTGTCCACGGTCAAGTTCAGTTGGGTGGTGCTGCTTAGACTATGTCCAGATGTTTTCACAAAACTTGGTGTGAGTGTGGCAAAGAGATACTTGAGCTAAGTCGGAAGACTTGATGAAATGATTGAACATGTGATGTTCAGCCCCTTGCTTATGATGATATCTATAATTTGTTCATATGGATATCTGCCAAATGTTGATGCATGCTTACAAAGTTACTTAATCATGTCATTGCATACAAAATCATCTTTCTACAAAACTTACCTACTAAGTTCTATATCATTTGTTGTTATACCTTGTTCCACAACATGGGTTGCTTGCAAGTACATTCAAAGTACTCATTAGCTTGCCACCGGTTATTTAATTGGCCAGGCATGGAAGAACACGAGTACGGTGAAGAGTTCGTTCATGATGAACATGCGAACTAGGATGCTTCCTAGTCAAAATGCGTGTAGGTTTAAGGCAGATGGCATGGTTTCACGCTTTCGATCAAGATTTCCGCTGCTTGTTATGTTTAGTGTTTGGCCCTTGTGTCCCTATCTATGTAAGAATTGACCTCCATGGTCTTTATTTGTGTAAGACGGTATTTAAGGATGTAAGACTCTTGTTATTTAGCTTCTGTGTATTCAGTGAGCATTGATCTTTGGGATTACCGTACATGTGCATTCAGTGATCATGACTTATGAGTCGGGGTCCCCACAGGCAGTAACACCAAGGGTCCTCTTTTACTGCCGTGGGATGTGTCACTTCCGAAAGCAATCATGTCATTATACGTGCGCGTGGTTACCCATATCATTACTCGTATCCCATGAAATGCAAGGCATGATCTTCGTATTAATGGGGCGTGCCACTGGAAAAGCGGCCTCCAGTCGCTAATCGAGTTTTCAAAATTGGCTCTTGGGGCTTCTTGTTAGAAAGGTCAGGTAAGGTTACTATTCACACCCAGGCGTTTGGCCTTCAGGATAAACAAATCGTGTTCTAGAAGACAGAGCATCGTCAAGGGACGAGTTAAGATCCGCCGAACATAGAGGGAACTCACCTCTCAAGCCAAATACCATGGATGCGTGAAGCTACCGAAGACTGCATTCATCGGCGTTGAAGGCTAGTTCAAGGGCTATTGAGGTAGTCCAGGACCAAGGGGTCCTTGTCAGATTTTGGGCTCCGCAAAACCCAAAGATGTTCGAACTCAGGGGCGTGTGCGAAGATCCCCACCAGCTTTGGCCGCAAGCTCAAAGCTCCATAGCTTCGTCGAAGGGGACTCGCTCGATCGTGGCAAAGAAGACTAACACATAGATTTACCCAGGTTCGGGCCACCGCGAAGCATAAAACCCTACTCCTCCTTTGAGTGGATTGCCTCTCAAAGAGGGTTGTGGATGAACTGGTATAGTGGTGAGTAACCTCGCATGGGTGCTCGATGGGTTTCGGATCTCCCCCCTCTATGGTGCATCCTCACCCCTATTTATGTTGACCCGAGTACTCTTCCCTTATCGCTGGTGGGAAGGGATGCCACAACGGACAAATTCTAAAGGGACAGGTGGTACATCTTATCCTGACGAAAGGCAGTCTTCGCCTGCAAAGTAGCCGGCAGTGACGTTGGAGTGGGCTCGGCGGTGTCGTCCGTCCTATGGGGACTATGGTCTTGGCCTTGTTGCGCTAGAATGGAAACCTTTGGGGGACGCCTTGGGAACCTGCATACGTCCTTACCTCCTTTGCACCAAAGAGGCAACTGCCTCCTTTGTGCACGCTTGTGCTCGTCTGGCCCCGTCTGCGTCACCTTCAGCCTCGTGAGGCAAGCGCTACATAGAGATCTCCATCCCCTCGGGAGGCAACTCGGGAAGGCCTCCCTCCTCCAGAGGTCTTGGCGCGATCCCCCTCGCGTGGGTGAGGCTCACGCGAGGGCCTTGTCTTGAGTGACGCCGCGACCGGCCATACCAGGCCATTGAAGTGGGCCACTCCCTGGACCGCAGGTAGGTCTAGGTACCCCCGGTGCCAGAATGCCGACATTAACCCCCAAGTGCAAGGCGTGCTTGGCTTGGCTTCTGGGCAAAGCCAAGGAGGCAGTCCCGACAGGTAGAGGGCCCTATCTTGCTTGCAGGCCAGGCTTGACACGCGATGCTCTCCAGGATGCTAACGCCTCCATTTCTCCATGCTGCCTTGGCAATTACCCCGGCCGACATATTGCCCGACACATGCCACCGTGCCGTCATTGTTGCTCTTTGAATCCGCCGTCCGCTCCCCCTTTTCCTGTGGCTCGCGTCTCTGCAGTGAAGCCCACGGGGCCAAGCGCCTAGGAATCGTCCTCAAGCCTCCATTCTTCCTAGAAGAGGAAGAGCCCCGAGGGCAGTTGCTACACAGCACCCTAGGTGCCGGTGAAGAGGAAACGGATTGCCGTGGATGAGTAAGGTTTCGAGCCCCCTCATTCCTTCTCTGATGTGCACCTTCTGAGTTTCTATTACGCGGGTCTCCTCCTGACGAAGAGAGAGAGGCACCGCCACTGCCACCTCCTAAGGTCACCGGGTCTATGGTGGCCTTGCATCCCGCAGGTCTCGGATGCAAGTTCTCTCCGTTCTTCTCCACACGCGGCCTTCAGTTTGTTGTGGCGGGGCCGTGTCCTCCGACGTCGCTCCTTTCAAAGAACCGCACGCCCCTTGTGCCAGGGCCTTCCTCAAACAAAGACACAGGTTCCCCAGAGGCATGGCTTCCACCTGAGGGGAGGAGGAGGAGCCCCGGGGCTTTCACCGTGGGCACGTGGTCCTCCGCACGCTTTCCCTGCTGGCCTAGGGGAAGACAAAAGCCCTGTCTGGGTGCTCGAGCTCGCGTGTGGCTGCAATGCAGCGAAGCATGATCTCCTCCAGACCGTGGCGAGCACGCTCGGACACCTAGGAGTGGAGTTGGTCGACACCGACACCCACCTCGAGGCAGAGCACGAGAAACTTACGCGTGAATGGCACTGTCTTGGGGTCGCCATCAACCTCGGCCGCCTTCAGCGAGAGCGCGCTTGCGCTGGCGTCAAGGGGTCCCTTGATGCGGCAAGGGAGACCCGCGATCATGCCCTCACGGAGGCCCAAACCGCTGACAGAAGACGCGAGGCATTGGAAGAATGCTTGGGGGATCTTCGAGCCTCCAATGCCGCTCTTGAAAGACAAATCCAGGTGCAGGGCCATACTCAATGGTTTGGCTGTCGAACCGCCGACTAGTGCTGCGAGGAACCACGTCCCTGAAGACTCGTTGATGATAGAAGCACTAGAGCACAGCCTAGAGCGCGAGAGGCTGGAGGTGAGGGAGCTCCAAGTGTCCCTTGCCGAGGACTCCCTCACCATCCGTGAGGCGAAGGTCTAGGAGGAGATCAGCGATAGGGTGGCGGTAGTTCGGCGCGCCCTCACCCAGGATTATCGCCCAAAGTTGAAGCTCCAGGAGTCCCGTTTCCGCAAGCGACGCGACGACCTGCAAAGGGAGGCTGACGACCTCAGAAAAAGGTTAGTCCTAGAGAAGCATCACCGGAAGGCCACGATGGCGCCCAGTCTGCTACCGAGGCCGAGTTGTCCTTCCTCTATAAACAGGTAAAGGGCGTCACTTCCTTCGTGGGTAAAGCTTCGGATGAGGCCCACCGTGCTCGCGGGCTGCAGCAAATGCGCTGCAAGATTTTCTAGTACCTCGAGAAGGAGGCCCACCGGTCCTTGAGCAGTATCTTTGGCGAAAGTGTCTCGAGCCCGCTCGTCCCTGATGATGTCGGGTACCTGTGCTTCTTCTACAGGGTTGTGGAGCGTCTCAAGAGGGGTGCGGAGAAGATCTGCGAACTCATGGAGGAGAAACGCTGCGACTTCCTTGCAAGGGCGGCTTCACGCTTCTTCAACCATCTCCTTTGCCTCGACCCACACTTTGATTTCAAGACTGTGCTCGCTCCCGTGCCCGAAGTGATCCAAGGCGCCCTTGCCGAGTGGGTGGAGGACCATGTGGAGGACTTGTTCGTGGGGTTTTCTTCAGCTGATTGGGAGGACCCGCTCAGGGCCAAGGAGCACGAGGTCGGCGATGGTGGTGATGATGAGGGCTACGACGGCAGCATGTTCCCATAGGTAGCCTTCATGTTTACCTATCAAAGTAACAAACGTGGCCCTGCGGAGGTGTAAGTGCATTTTGAAATGACCCTTTTGTGAGGCTCCCTTACAATGTGGTAGGCAACATTTTACTCCCTTCTGCCAAGTATCCATGTCGATTTGGTCGATCGTGTTGCATGAGGGTCTAGATGACTAGGCCTTGTCAAGACGTGCGCTGAAACGCGTCCACCGTGTACAACTTGCACTCGCGAGATACGCGAGGAAGAAAAAAAGGGTTGGTTGGTGCCGAACTTCTCAAGAAGGAAAGACACGAAGCAGAAACCGTTACCAAAAAAGAATGCCCCTCCCCCTTTCCTGAAGAAAACTATAGAACTTCAAATTTCATTTCAAAAGGTGGCAAATTCTAATACAAAGAAAGGAGGATAAAGAACTGTCATGTCCGGCACCTTGGCTAGTCTTCGTCTTCCTCCCAGCGCGGAGCATAGGGCTTCCACTAGGCGTGGGCGGAGGACTTTGTTGTCTGCCGGCGCAGAGCATGGGGCTTCCACTTGGCCATGGGTGCGAACCCTTCCTCGTCCTCAGGGGGCTCCAGGCGTATACAACCCACTCCTTATTACGTCAGAGTGTCATGGGTTGAACCCAGGGGCATGCAGGGAGCTCCATGCCTCGCAGACACAGAGCGCCCCTTCCTGTCCCCAAGCATGATATGGTGGAGCGAGTCTGGCTACGAATGGGCCCTCAAGCGTGGGGGTAAGCCCTCACACCCTCCGTACGTAGGACCCATCTCGAAGTAGGGCCTCAGGCCCAGCAAGGCGCGGGGGCGAATGTCGTTGTTATAGTGGCGCCATAGACCCCTATGTCATGGACGAGGCCGTGCACAAGATCCTCGCATCAGGCATGAGGCCAGCTCTCGAAGTAGTGCCCTAGTGCACCTCACTAGGGTGCTTGGGGGCCTTGCACAGGTGTCCGATCCCCTGCCTCCATGCGGACTGGACCGGACCTGGGGACATGGGGAGTACCTGGTATTTTGCCACTAGACGGGTGAGGCCTAGTCCAGGGACATGGGCATGTGTTCCACCCTCCGTATCTGGGTAGGCGACGCCCATCCCGGAGAAATGGGCGTGTGTTTCCAGCCTCCCTCTCCGGGCAGGGAGCACCAGTTCTGTGGACATGGGCATTTGTTCCACCCTATGTTTCCAGGTAGAGAGCGCCCAGCCTAGGGACATGGGCATGTGTTCCACCCTCCATCTCCAGGCGAGTAACGCCTGGTACGGGAACTCAGACATGGTAGCTCCCCACCTGCGATCGTGCCTTGCGGAGCTGCCTACACCAGGCAGCTTCGCAAGACCGAACCCTCCAGATTCCCTCATTAGGCCAACCATGCCAGCCATGACGAAAGTGTTGGGGAACGCGACAGAAAACAAAAATTTCCGGTATAGCGAGCACGCCCAGGACCACTATGGAGACTGCATACAAGGTTTGATCTGATCCTTACCGACTCGAAGCGCAGCGGAAGAAGAGTCGGTGGAGATCGTTGGTGCAGATCCCCGCAGCTAGGATTTTACAACCTCCCAACCGTGAGGATGTACACTCTCGTCGGACAGCCCTTCGGGAGGCGGTCGGACAGTCCCCCGGACGATGTCGCAGACAGCCCTTCGGGAGGACCCTCGAAACTCGAACGAAGACTCGGACAGCCCTACGGGAGGACACACGAACAGCCCCTCGGGCAAAAGATCGAAACTACGACCTCTCTATGGGGTTGCACACATACAGTGTCATCTATCCAGCAGGGCTTCGCCGTCCAGAACTAGTTCCTGCCGGAACCCAGACAGCCTTCCGGCTCTACGAAAGACTCTTTTTGTGGGAGGGAGAGAGAGAGCTTGCAAAGCAAAGCATGTGTATGAGAGCACAAGGATGAATAAATGGCAGCCCACTCACCTCCTATTTATAGGAAAACCAAGGGGTAGGGTGGTTTTACAATAAAACCCAAAATGCACATGAATGAAGTCCTTCCACAAGGGCATAAAAGTGAAACCAAGGAACAAGAGGGACTCCATGAAGGAGTCCACCATGTGGCTGGCCACAACCTCATGTGGGGCCCCAAAAATGGCCCCAATCCATCCATGTCATCCCCAAGATCTTTTGGAGCAAAGCCCCAAAAGGTGGCTTTCCATAAAGTAGTCCAAAAAGCACTTTCACTATTCACGGCGACATTTTTCAGCGTCCGCTCGAACTAAAAATATTTATGTGGGCATAGAAAAATTCTAGTACCCCACTAAAATAATTTTCAATGCGATCCGGAACAATTCCGGAATAGTGATTTTCATCTGCGAAAAGCATCTGAAGTGGTTCCGGCAGCTCCGGAACATTTCCGGTTTTCATCCCGGAAAATTCCAGAAAGTTTCCAGAACGATTCTGGCACCCTTCAAGAATTATCAGGCATGTGCCAAAACCAATTTGACTTTTTGGTATCCCCTGAAACAACTTTTCAGTTTCACCGAAACTGTTCCGGTGACCTGTCTGCGGAACTTTTCCACTGTCCGAAACTTTTCCGGTGTCCGAAACTTTTCGGTGATTTTCTCTCAGACTCCCTGTCTAGTATTCAACAGATAGATGAACCTTAAGCATGTGACCCTATAGGTTCGGTGAAGCATAGACATGACCCGGAACCCCTTCCGATCAATGATCAACATCGGAGCCGTGGACACCCATATTGACCCCTATACCCACACGAATGAATATTCGAGTGAACCTCTAGTTGTCGTGAGCTATTCCTGTTGCTTTGCGATATGTTAACAATTACCCGAGGTGAGACATGTAGGCATCCTCGTGGATCAACAACTTGTCCACTATGCCAGTTACCTCGTTGCCGGTATTGTTCTCTTTTCTTGTTCCCGTGTTCCGGCATCCCCGTGATCAAATCACAAAGTGTCTGGCCAGACGATGATGGATACCGTAACACCGAGAGGGCCTAGAGATATCTCTCCATCGTCGGAGGAGCAAATCCCAATCTTGAGCTATCAAGTTACTTGACATACTTTTCCATGAACCCGTAAGCCGCCGTAATAGCCACCCATTTACGGATGACGTTTAACAAACCCCAAAGTTCATGAAGCAAGCATGAAGAAACTCGATACTCTCATGGTCTAAGGAATTATGCAAACGTTAACCATCTCTGTGTTATTAACCATTAACTTGTGACAAATGTATCTCATAGCATAACATCAATTCGGATCGATTCAACACGAGTGTTCTACCAACATCGCATCCTCAAAATTGCTGGCATAGCCATGCCCATGATCAGGAAAACAGGACCATCATGCAACACTTGAGCCAGTCTTAGAGGCAAGACTAGGAATACAATTCACCGTTTATTATACCACACGTGCACATGAGTTTCCCTCCAAGCCTCATTTAATTTGTAGACTCGAGAATCATTGCAGTTATAGCATGGAACATAAACATTCATTACAAACTTTGGAGATACAAAATAACTGTTATTACTGCCTCTAGGGCATATCTCCTACAGACTCCCACTTGCACTAGAGTCATAATCCAGTTACATGGCTTCCCTAACACCAATGGCTATCCGGTGTTGCTCATGCTTTGCTCGTGGTAGAGGCTTTGTCATCGGGTCTGACACATTCAGATCCGTGTGAACTTTGCGTACTTTCACTAAACCTTCTTCGACATGATGTCGAATGAGTTTATATTTGCGTTGAATATGCATTGTCTTATGGTGTGAACATGGCTCCCTTGCCTAAGCCACGGCGCCACTATTATCACAATAGATCTCCACCGGATCCAGAGCACTTGGAACCACACCAAGGTCTTCAAGAAATTGCTTGATACCGACAGCTTGCTTGGAGGCTTCAGAAGCAGCAACATATTCCGCCTCCGTCGTAGAATCTGCCACAGTCTTTTGTTTGGAACTTTTCCAATCAACTGCACCGCCGTTCAATATGAAAACATAGCCAGATTGAGATTTGAAGTCATCTGGGTCTGTCATGAAGCCTGCATCAGTGTAACAACTTACAATGAGCTCTTCATCACCTCCGTACACAAGGAGTAAATCCTTGGTCCTTCTGAGGTACTTAAGAATACCCTTGACTGCGGCCCAGTGTTCCAATCCTGGATCACCTTGGTACCGGCTGCTAACACTTAGCACATAGGAAACATCCGGTCTTGTACATAGCATGGCATACATAATAGAACCAACTGCCGAAGCATATGGAATATCATTCATTTGTACTCGCTCATCGAGGGTCCAAGGACTCTGATTCTTGCAAAGCACTGTGCCAGGTGACATGGGGAGTAGGCCTTTCTTGGAGTTCTCCATGTTGAACCTTTTCAACACCTTGTCAATGTACGTGCTTTGGCTAAGAGCTATTAGGCGTCTTGATCTATCTCTATAGATCCTGATGCCCAATACATACGCCGCTTCACCTAAGTCTTTCATTGAAAAACTCCTTTTCAATGA
The DNA here is from genome assembly GCA_022496015.1 of Hordeum marinum. Taxonomy (NCBI): domain Eukaryota; kingdom Viridiplantae; phylum Streptophyta; class Magnoliopsida; order Poales; family Poaceae; genus Hordeum; species Hordeum marinum. The sequence continues at coordinate 270,313,617 of CM039675.1, read as the reverse complement.
GTCTTTTATTTCGCTAAGTAAATTCACATCATTTCCAATCAACAATATGTCATCCACATACAAGATTAGAAATGCTTTTGCGCTCCCACTAAACTTCTTGTAAACACAAGATTCTTCATCGTTCCTGATGAAGCCAAACTCTTTGACCACTTCATCAAAACGAATGTTCCAGCTCCTTGATGCTTGCTTCAGACCATAAATGGCTTTCTGAAGCTTACATACCTTTCCAGCATTCTTAGGATCGACAAAACCTTCTGGCTGTATCATGTATACATCCTATTCAAGGTTTCCATTTAGGAAAGCCGTTTTGACATCCATCTGCCATATTTCATAATCGAAATAAGCAGCAATTGCTAGTAATATCCGAACAGACCTAAGCATAGCTACGGGCGAGAAAGTCTCGTCGTAGTCCACTCCTGGAACTTGCGTGAACCCTTTCGCGACAAGTCTAGCTTTGTGGATAGTAATGTTACCATCCGCGTCCGTCTTTCTTTTGAAAATCCATTTGCAACCAATGGGTTTTACGCCATCTGGAAGTTCTTCCAAGTTCCAAACTTGGTTTTCGTACATGGATTCCATTTCGGATCTCATGGCCTTGTGCCATTCCCTTGAGCTAGGCCCCGCCATCGCTTCCTTGTAGTGCGCAGGTTCATCGTCTTCAAGAATGAAGATTTCGTTATGAAACCACTCAGGTGGCTGGATAGCCCTACCTGATCTGCGTGGTTCAGTAACAACATTGTCTGAAGTTTCCGCATCACATGCGACAACTTCCGGCTCGGTTGTAGGGATAATTTGTGGAATTACTTCCAGTTCCTTAGCCATATCAACGGTTGCCAAAGATTCACTAATCTCATTAAGTTGTACTGTCCTCCCACTCAATTCTTTAGCGAGAAATTCTTTCTCGAGAAAGTGTGCAACCTTTGCGACAAACATTTTGCCTTCGGACTGGTGGTAGAAGGAATATCCAATGGTGTTATTTGGATAACCTACAAAGTAACATTTGTTTGATCTAGGTTCTAGTGTGGTTGGCTGTAAACGTTTTACGTATGACTCACAACCCCAAACCTTGAGATGCGACACACTAGGTATCTTCCCACACCACATCTCATGTGGTGTCGTCTCAACAGACTTAGACGGCGCTCTGTTTAATGTATAAGTGGCAGTGAGTAGTGCGTGACCCCAAAAAGATATCGGTAGATCTGTAAGAGACATCATCGACCTTACCATGTCTAACAGGGTTCGGTTACGTCGTTCCGACACTCTGTTTCGCTGTGGAGTTCCGGGAGGCGTAAGCTGTGAAACGATTCCACGGTCACTCAGATGTTGGCCAAACTCATGACTAAGATATTCGCCTCCGCGATCAGACCGCAAAAACTTAATCTTTTTGTCACGATGATTTTCTACCTCATTCTGAAAATCTTTGAACTTTTCAAAGGTTTCTGACTTATGCTTCATCAAGTAGATATAGCCATACCGACTTAAATCATCAGTAAAAGTCACGAAGTAAAAATACCCACCCCGTGCGGCCGTGTTAATTGGACCACATACATCACTATGTATTATTTCCAATAATTCACCCGCCCGTTCAGGATGACCCGTGCACGGCGTCTTGGTCATTTTTCCCATCAAGCAAGCTACACATGTGTCAAATGATTCAAAATCAAGGGACGGTAAAACTCCATCTTTATGGAGTCTTTGCATGCGTTTCTTTCCGATGTGGCCAAGCCGACAGTGCCACAAGTAAGTGGTGGTGGTATCAGCCTTCTTAAGGCGTTTAGCATTCACGTTAAAGACATCATTTCCACAATCAAGATTCAGTATGAAAAGGCCCCCAACAATGGGTGCAAATCCATAAAACATATCCTTACAATAAAGTGAACAACCATTGTTCTCGGACTTGTAGGAGTACCCATCGTGTACTAAACATGATCCAGAGATAATGTTTCTACACAATAACGGAACAAAATAACAGTTACTAAGTTCCAAAATAAATCCTGAAGGGAGACGTAGAGGCATAATGCCGACGGCTTGAGCGGCAATCCCAGCGCCGTTCCCGACACGCATCACGACTTCATTCTTTGCCAGCTTGCGCACCTTCTGAAGCCCCTGTATCGAGTTGCAAATGTGAGCAACCGATTCGGTATCAAATACCCAAGACTTAGAATTTTCGCTAGCAAGCAAAACGTCAATGACATTAACTTGTATAACAATTATACCTTTTCCGGTTTTTCCGGACTTCTTATCTTCCAGATACTTCTTGCAGTTTCTCTTCCAGTGTCGTGTGCCCTTGCAGTAGAAGCACTCAGTTTCATTCTTGGCTCTACCCTTAGATTTGCGTTGGAAACCAGTCTTACCGGCGCCCTTGCCCTTCTTTGGCTTGCCTTTCTTTTTGAAACTGGCAGTTTTATTCACAAGCAACACTTGCTTGCGTTTTTTCTGCAGTCCTCCTTCAGCAGTTTTTAGCATGGCAAGCACCTCATTTGCTGTTTTGTCCATCCCATTCATGTTGTAGTTCATGATAAAACCGCCATAGGACGGGGGGAGTGAACCTAGCAACAAGTCCATAACATGCTCTTCTGGAAGTGGGAATTCCAGGATTTTAAGCCTTTCAGCGTAGCCAATCATATTGACTACGTGCTCGCCAACTGAACTGCCCTCAGCCATCTTGGTCTCCGCCATCATTTTCATGATGTCAAAACGTTCAGACCGTGCATTAAACTTGTAAAGAGCATCCAGATCCTTGATCATATCACAGGAGTTATGGAATTCAAAACGTTTTTGAAGCTCTGAACTCATGCAAGACAGCATGAGGCACTGCACTAAGTTGTAATCATCATCCTTAGTGGCCCAGACATTTTGTATGTCTGCCGCGGCTGTTGCCGCCGGTTTAGGAGGAAGAGGTCCGTCAAGCACATACACTTTCTTAGCACCCCGGAGGACAATCCTCAGGGTACGGACCCAGTCCGCATAGTTGTTTCCATTCGCAACTAACTTCTCTTTCTCTAACATAGGGCCTAAGTTGAACGCGGTGTTGCGAGCCATTTGATCTACAACAGAAAACACAAGTTCATTTAGACTTTGTTCATAATGATTTTTGGCACTAGTGAATAAATAATTTTTTATTCTAAGGTGCACTCCCACTCAAATCAATATCTCTCATAATTGATTGTGAGTGATGCAAGACCCAACTTTCAATTCAGCGTCAAGGATGTAACCATCTCAAGTGACGAGAATTTCAATTGGTAGGCCAACTTGCCAATCACATCTCTATGTGACTCTTGTTCATCTTTCGATGCATGTGTTCCGAGCTCATGACTTTCATGCCTGAACGTCAAGACAACCAAGTGATCTCGCTGCGAGGTCTCAACTCACCCGCCTCACACTTCTCTAATCGTTCGTACCCATGTAACCATGTGATACCCCGAAGAGATAGGTGCCGTGACGGTGCTACACTTGGGAGAACACTAACTACTTGATATTCTAAGTGAGAGATCACCCTAATAAAGCGACTACCGCGCAATTAAGAAGGGTGCATCAAGAGGGATAAACATCTCAGGCAATTCATAATAGCATGATATGGTGTAGCCCCTTCTGATGGAGAAGTCAAGTATTTCTTCGTCTTCGGCATTCGCTTCGGTTTTCACCTTTGCGAAGATTGCCACCACCTTGTCGATGCACCAGATAATATTGCTATCTCTATAGCTAATAAAATAAGTGCATTACATAAGGTTGACACGCAGGTCATTAAAGTGCAATCATATGGCTCCAGCCATCATGCCAAATCATGACACGCAGGTCATGTTAATTACATCATATAGCCATCTCATACATAATCAAAATTGAATATGAGCTTTGCTATACCACATCACATGCAAACCATCCTGCAAAACCAAGTTAGACGCCTCTAATCGGTTTATACAAAGTTTTATTTTACGTGGCTTCTAAGGTTTTGACTCAAACCGCAGCTACCAACGTTTATCATCAAGTATGATAATTCAAGTTGCTAGATTAACTTTCCAGGGTGTATGAAACACGAGATGATAAAATCTCGAGCCCCATACTAAACTTCGTCATACGCGTGACCCCCGTGCAGATCATATCTGCATTGCCCTTTCATCTGCGAAACATCCATATTTCTTTTGACTATGGTGGAACCCAAAGAACTGTTAGCACTTCGTTGATCTGTCAATCAGCATACTCAGGAGCAGCATGAAAGGATCGCGGATTGTCAGAACTTTGTAAGATTCCACCATTCCGTCAAGATATGGACTACGCAAATTCACGGGAAGCAACAGGAACATCGGGTAACATATTTCATCTACTACCCGCACAAATAATTTTCAGCAATAGATCTCATCTACTACAAAATTATACTATGCAATACCCATACATCTCATGTATTCTAGATCATAACATGCATCTACTCATAGCCTGGCTCTTGATGCCACTGTTGGGGAACGCGACAGAAAGAAAAAAATCCGGTATAGCGAGCAAGCCCAGGACCACTATGGAGACTGCATACAAGGTTTGATCTCATCCGTACCGACTCGAAGCGCAGCGGAAGAAGAGTCGGTGGAGATCGTTGGTGCAGATCCCCGCAGCTAGGATTTTACAACCTCCCAACCGCGAGGATGTACTCTCTCGTCGGACAGCCCTTCGGGAGGCGGTCGGACAGTCCCCCGGACGATGTCGCGGACAGCCCTTCGGGAGGACCCTCGAAACTCGAACGAAGACTCGGACAGCCCTACGGGAGGACACACGAACAGCCCCTCGGGCAAAAGATCGAAACTACGACCTCTCTATGGAGTTGCACACATACAGTGTCATCTATCCGGCAGGGCTTCGCCGTCCAGAACTAGTTCCTGCCGGAACCCAGACAGCCTTCCGGCTCTACGAAAGACTCTTTTCGTGGGAGGGAGAGAGAGAGCTTGCAAAGCAAAGCATGTGTATGAGAGCACAAGGATGAAGAAATGGCAGCCCACTCACCTCCTATTTATAGGAAAACCAAGGGGTAGTGTGGTTTTACAATAAAACCCAAAATGCACATGAATGAAGTCCTTCCACAAGGGCATAAAAGTGAAACCAAGGAACAAGAGGGACTCCATGAAGGAGTCCACCATGTGGCCGGCCACAACCTCATGTGGGGCCCCAAAAATGGCCCCAATCCATCCATGTCATCCCCAAGATCTTTTGGAGCAAAGCCCCAAAAGGTGGCTTTCCATAAAGTAGTCCAAAAAACACTTTCACTATTCACGGCGACATTTTTTAGCGTCCGCTCGAACTAAAAATATTTATGTGGGCTTAGAACAATTCTAGTACCCCACTAAAATAATTTTCAATGCGATCCGGAACAATTCCGGAATAGTGATTTTCATCTGCGAAAAGCATCTGAAGTGGTTCCGGCAGCTCCGGAACATTTCCGGTTTTCATCCCGGAAAATTCCAGAAAGTTTCCAGAACGATTCTGGCACCCTTCAAGAATTATCAGGCATGTGCCAAAACCAATTTGACTTTTTGGTATCCCCTGAAACAACTTTTCAGTTTCACCGAAACTGTTCCGGTGACCTGTCTGCGGAACTTTTCCGCTGTCCGAAACTTTTCCGGTGTCCGAAACTTTTCGGTGATTTTCTCTCAGACTCCCTGTCTAGTATTCAACAGATAGATGAACCTTAAGCGTGTGACCCTATAGGTTCGGTGAAGCATAGACATGACCCGGAACCCCTTCCGATCAATGATCAACATCGGAGCCGTGGACACTCATATTGACCCCTATACCCACACGAATGAATATTCGAGTGAACCTCTAGTTGTCGTGAGCTATTCCTGTTGCTTCGCGATATGTTAACAATTACCCGAGGTGAGACATGTAGGCATCCTCATGGATCAACAACTTGTCCACTATGCCAGTTACCTCGTTGCCGGAATTGTTCTCTTTTCTCGTTCCCGTGTTCCGGCATCCCCGTGATCAAATCACAAAGTGTCTGGCCAGACGATGATGGATACCGTAACACCGAGAGGGCCCAGAGATATCTCTCCATCGTCGGAGGAGCAAATCCCAATCTTGAGCTATCAAGTTACTTGACATACTTTTCCATGAACCCGTAAGCCGCCGTAATAGCCACCCATTTACGGATGACGTTTAACAAACCCCAAAGTTCATGAAGCAAGCATGAAGAAACTCGATACTCTCATGGTCTAAGGAATTATGCAAACGTTAACCATCTCTGTGTTATTAACCATTAACTTGTGACAAATGTATCTCATAGCATAACATCAATTCGGATCGATTCAACACGAGTGTTCTACCAACATCGCATCCTCAAAATTGCTAGCATAGCCATGCCCATGATCAGGAAAACAGGACCATCATGCAACACTTGAGCCAGTCTTAGAGGCAAGACTAGGAATGCAATTCACCGTTTATTATACCACACGTGCACATGAGTTTCCCTCCAAGCCTCGTTTAATTTGTAGACTCGAGAATCATTGCAGTTATAGCATGGAACATAAACATTCATTACAAACTTTGGAGATACAAAATAACTGTTATTACTGCCTCTAGGGCATATCTCCTACAGAAAGCCACTCACGGAGTCATATACGCTCATCCTGTTGTTTCAGTAGTCAAGGCCGCATCTTCCGCGGCTTGGGCGCGCGTCGGTGCGGACGTCGTGTACGCGCTCGGGCCTCTGGGTGCGGGTGTAGACGAGTCGCTGGCTTCCCACATCAGAAGCGGCGAGCGTGCTGTGAGACGCATGGTGGTGCCCACCCCGCATATGCAGTGCCTCCTGTAGATCTTCCTCCATGCCAGGGCGAGCTCCTGCATGCCTGGCACCCTGGGCCGCGCCCCTTGTTGTAGGATCGAAATTAGGTCTAGAGGGGGGTGATTAGACTACTTCACCAAATAAAAAACTACTTTTTCCCAATTTTAAATGTTGGCAGATTTTAGCATTCCTAGCAAGTCAAGCACACCCTACACATGCATGTCCACGACTATAGCAACGGAAACTAAAGACAAGCATGAGTAGTAAAGGAAGGGTAGTAAGATCAAACACAATTTGGAGACACGATGATTTTTCCCATGGTTCCAATAGGTAGTGCTATCGTACGTCCACGTTTATGGAGTCTTCAAACCACGGAGGGTAACGATTGCGAGAGTCCACGAGGGCTCTACCCACGAAGGGTTCCATGAAGAAGCAACCTCGACTATACCATGATGGCCTACGTCCAGGGAGGACTAGCCAAACTCGGGGTAGATCTTCACGAAGTATGCGATCTCCTTGCCCTTATAAACTTCTTGGTTCACTCCACAACATGAAGTAGGAGCCTCCCAAGAAACACCTAACCAATCTAGGAGGCACCACCATCCAAAAGGTAATTGACCCAATAATGTCGATGAACTCCTTGCTCTTGTGCTTCAAGATGATAGACTCCTCAACACACAATCACTCTCTCATAGATTTGGCTTTGGTGGAAGAGATTGATTGGGTGGAAAGCAACTTGGGGAGGCTAGAGATCAAGATTCATATGGTTGGAATGGAATGGCATGATCTCAACACATGAGTAGGTGGCTCTCTCTCAGAAAATCGGTTGGGACAAGTGGGGATCTGTTCTGAGTGCTTCCCTTGTGAGTGAGTGGTGGTGGAGGGGTATATATAGGCATCTCCAAAAATTCAACCGTTACACCTTAAGTGACCAACTCAGTGACACCGATATGTGAATCTCGGTGGTACCAAGTTTATCCAAAGTTAGGAACTTTTGAATCTCGGTGAGACCGATAAAAATCTCGGTTGCGCCGATTAGGTGACCAACGGTCAGATTACCAAACTCGGTGATGCCGATTCAACAAACTCGGTCGGACTGATTTTGTGAAAGTTGGTAATAGAATGTGGGCAACCCAAACTCGGTGGCACCAAACCAGAATCGATTGCACCGATGGGTTAGGGTTTCGCTTGAGTCTGTCTGACGGTGGGAATTGGTGGCATCGAGTGTGAAGTGTTGGTTGCACCGATTTTGAGTGTTTGGCTTGGGGTAGACCTTTTTGGAAGAGCTTGTGGGTGTTTTTGCTGACTATCACTTGTGCACGTATGAGCATTTTGTTCACCAATAGTACCTTACCCCCTTTTGATAGTATTGGCTTTCCTATTGACTCAAAGTGACTTATCACAAAGTAAAATGTAGAGTCCTCTTGCTTGAAGCTTTTCCAATCTATTTCCTTGCATCTTGGGGTATTCCACAATATTTTTACCAACCCATCATTGAACTTTTCCTGAGGTATGCTTAGTGGAAACATTAGTTCAACGACATATATGTTGTTATTAATTACCAAACCACCAAGGGAGCAAATGTGCTTTCACTTGTTGGAGCCTATGCGTGTCATAGCGCTCTCCCCAGGGGTATATGCATGCCTCCAGCATCACGTCGGTCGGTTGAGGGACTCCACAGATGCGAGCCCCTAGGCTCGTCCCGTGAGGGAGCGCTCGGGCAACACCAGTCACGCCGGCGTGCCAAGCCATGTGATGCAGCCATTAAGGGTAGAGATTACGAGCGGTGTGGTATTGTTGTAGTTCATGGGCCGTGAGGAGCACGGCTCGCCTACCCGCTAGGTCGCGGTGGGCTCGGGAGGAAGATGTTGCGACGCGAGCGTGGGAGGGGGTGGTTGACGATGCCGCGTTGCGCGAAGGATGAGGGCCGCAGGCCCCTACGTCCGTCGAAGGCTGGACTGGCGATGGCGTCCGCCGACGGGGGCAAGGCGGCACGGGGCACTCGACGCGGGCATGTGCCCTTTAGCCATGGATGCAGCAAGCGGAGGCGAGGTGAATCTTGCAGAGGGATTCCACCATGCCCCTACCTGCCGTGCCAAATGTCGGACTTCGGGCTCCAAAAAACCTAAAGAGGTTCGAACTTAGGGGCGGGTGCGAAGATCCCCACCAACTTTGGCCTCAAGCTCACAGCTCCAAAGCTTCATCAAAGGGGACTCACTCACTCGTGGCAAAGAAGACTAACACACGGATTTACCCAGGTTCAGACCGCTGTGAAGCGTAAAAGCCTACTCCTACTTTGGGTGGATGATGTCTACTACATAAGCTTCTTCTTGTAGACTCGTGTCGGGCCTCCAAGCGCAGAGTTTTGTAGGACAGCGACAATTTTCCCTCAAGTGGATGACCTAAGGTTTATCAATCCGTGGGAGGTCTAGGATGAAGATGGTCTCTCTCAAACAACCATGTAACCAAATGACAAAGAGTCTCTTGTGTCCCCAACACACCCAATACAATGGTAAATTGTATAGGTGCACTAGTTCGGTGAAGAGATGGTGATACAAGTGAAATATGGATGATAGATATAGGTTTTTATAATCTAGAAAAATAAAAACAGCAAGGTAACAAATAGTAAACAGTGAGCAAAACATTGTATAAATGCTTGGCAACAAGGCCTAGGGTCCATACTTTCACTAGTGCAATTTATCTCAACAATATTGGCATAGTTGAATCACATGTAAGTACCTCTCGTGCGACAAAAAGTTCACTCCAAAGTCACAAATAGTGGAGAACTAACGAAGAAATTATTATAGGGTACGAAACCACCTCAAAGTTATCTTTTCTGATCAATCTTATGAGCAATCCCTATAAGTGTCAGGGACAGCCCTAGAGTTCGTACTAAAATAACACCTTAAGATACACATCAACCAAAACCCTAATGTCACCTAGATACTCCAATGTCACCACAAGTACCCATGGTCTTGATTATATGATATGCACCACATAATTTCAGATTCATCATGTTCAATCCAACACAAAGAACTTCAAAGAGTGCCCCAACATTTCTACCGGAAAGTCAAGACAAAAACGTGTGCCAACCCCTATGCATAAATTCCCAAGGTCACGGAACCCGCAAGTTGATCACCAAAACATAAATCAAGTGGATCAATAGAACATCCCATTGTCACCACGGATATCGCATCACAAGACATACATGAAGTGTTATCAAATCGTTAAAGACTCAATCCGATAAGAAAACTTCAAAGGGAAAACTGAGTTCATCACAAGAAGATAGAGAGGGGGAAACTCCATATGATTCATCCATATCAATAAAGCTCGCGGTACATCAAGATCATGCCATCTCAAGAACACGAGAGAGAGAGAGAGGGAGATCAAACACATATCTACTGGTACATACCCTCAGCCCCGAGAGTGAACTGCTCCCTCCTTGTCATGGAGACCACCGGGATGATGAAGATGGCCCCCGGTGATGGTTTCCCCCTCCGGTAGGGTGCCGGAATCACTACAGGAATAAGCTACTTTACCGTTAGCCATCCCGGACGGCAAAGGCATGCATGCTAGACGGCAAAGGCTTTGCCGTTCGCCGGCAGACGGCGAACAGTCCGACTGAATAAGCGGACGACAAAGACCGTGGACGTCACACGTGGTAGCTTACGACCATTAAGGGGTTAACGGCGTGCTTTGCCGTCTGCTGGCAGACGGCAAAGACCCCTCAAAAATAATTATGTCATTTTTGAGGAAAATAAGCTAAGTATAGGTCATCTTAGAGCTAAACCAAGGTTATTATGCCATTTTTTTACCTAAGTGAGCTAATTATGTCATAAATGAACTAGCTAAGCTAATTGTAGATCATTATTTAGCTATCCGAGGTAGTTATACCATTTTGTACCTAAGTGAGCTAATTATGTCATAAATGAACTAGCTAAGCTAGCTATAGATCATTATTGAGCTATCCTAAGTAGTTATGCCATTTTCTAGCTAACTAATTATATCAAGTCATTTTAGAGGAAAAATGCTAAGTATAGGTCATTTTATAGCTATCCTAGGTAGAATATATCATTTTGGAGGTAAGTAAGGTTATTATGTCATTTTTCAGGAAAATAAGCTAAGTATAGGTCATTTTGGAGCTAAGTAGGTCATTTCTTAAGCTAAGTATGCATTTGTTAAGAAAAACACTTGGGAAAACTTACCATCATCACGGAGGTGAAGGACCGGTCGTGTTTGTGCCAGGGTGAGACGTAGAAGGACCGGTCGGGGTTGCGACTGACGCAGAAGGATCGGTCGATGATTATCGAGAGGCACGCTGCACCAAAGATCATTTGCAATGTCTCCTTAGCATGATGCAACTCAAATGTGAATACTAGTAACTAATGACCATTCAAATGAAACTCACCGTGGGTGCTATAGAAATATAGGGCATCGACGGAGGGGTCTGACCATTGTTCTGGCACACGGTCTGCACATTTTGTTTTCACGAGTCATTCACATTAGTTAGTGATGAAACGAACAGTACGTGCATGATAAGGCTAATATGCAGGAGAAACTTACCATGAGGAGCTCGTATAGGGCCCGGTGAGACGCGTCATTTCGGTTCCTCTCCTCCTCCAACAGACTAGCCGTCCTCTCCTCCATGTCCCTCTCCCTCTGTGTCGCCTGCCTGTTTGCCTCTGCTAGAAGCTCCTGGGCCCTAGCCTCAATGGCGAGCTCCATTGGCCGTGGACAATGCCTTATCTCAGGATCAGAGCTCGTCTGGCGCTTCTTGATCTCCGGGAGAGTTCTAGGACGATGTATCAGTCCATCCCCAATGGCTATCGAGCCATGGGGCCTCCCACCACTATATATCATCACGAGCTCTAGATCAAAAGGACTCTGGCTCGGGTTGAAGTCCTCCCCTTTCCTCGCCTTCCCCTCATCTCTGTACCTCACGATCTTGTTGTGGGAGGAGATGTTGCTGAAGCTCTCTGGATGATCGAGGTCATCCTCAGAGAATGCCTTGGCCTTCTTGTACGAGGCAGTATGGGCCATGGCATAGAGGTTGAGCAGAGGTGGCACCTCCTTCTTGTTTTCTCGTGCCTAAAAGAGAGGAACAAAATATTAGTTAAGGGCTCAAGCTAGCATGAAGAATGAAATTGCATGAATCATGAAGCAAACCACATACCTAGTTATCCCCGTACTCAAATAGGTTGGAGCTCCCTTGATGGTGTGGCACGCCTCTCATTTGGGCATGCTTATCCTTGGCCTTGTTGTGTTCGGCTAGCCATTCGGGAGAGCACCACTCATCCACCAATGCCTCCCAACAGTCCATCCTATCCGCACACCATCTTGGGGGCACCTAAGTTAGACAAGAGAAATTTTAGTGCTACGCATACGACTCAAATCAAGGAAACTAAGTACAAGGCCTTAAGAATAGATAATTACCTTCATTAACTTCTCCTTACTCAGATAATTATTGCGACACTTCTTATTGGCCCTCTTAATGTTAGTCGAGGAGTAGTAGTCTCGAACAGCCTGCACCCGAGCCTCGTGCCGTAAGTTCTGAAGTAGGCGCTTGCACTCGGCTTCGAGAACAACAGCCGCTTTCACCTCGTCTTCCTCAAGACACCTGTAGAAGGTCTACAATCAAACAAGACAACACTGATTAGTAAAATCACTAGTTGCTATTGATTTTTAATTCTGTAAAGGAGAAATTACCCAAAAGCGACGGATCACAGTGTCAGCCACCGTCTCGCACAAGACACTGTCGACCATCTCCTCCGGCTGGGCCGGGGCAGCCATGTACAGCTCCCAGGTCAGTGCTACCGGTGGAACCTCACGCTCACTGGGCAACTAGACCTTCCCCGAGAAGTGGTGCCGGAGAAGCACACCAAGGACCCTGTTGGGCCTGCGGACACCATGCTCGTGTTTCCAACCCATACAGTATGACAAGGCCAACACATTAGATATTTATTTGAAGAAACATGAAGGCAAAAGGTTAAAAAAGAGTAAATGCACTTACTTCTCCGCATTAGGCGCAATCAGCCACCTCTGATCGCGGGTCGTCGGCACAGCGGGAGCTTTGTACAACTACGCTGGTAGACCTTCTTTCCCTCCTCAACCAGCTGGCCCTCGCTATAGGTGTCCTCAAATAAGTTGTCCTCGCTACCATCAGCATGGCCACTAGCCTCCGAAGTCACGTGGGATGAAGACTCTGGGACCCGAGTCTCCTAGGACAAAGACTCTGGGACCGAAGTCTCCTCGGACGAAGGCTCGGTGACCCGAGGCTCGTCGACCGGAGTTCAAGACGGGTCCAAGTCAGACGGTTCCACCTGAGACGGAGCACTCCTGTGGTCGGGAGAATCAGCTGGGGGTGGCGGCAAGGAAGGCACAGCAGCCTTCCTACTTCTAGCACCTCTCTTTGTCTTCCCCCGACCTCTCCCGGTCGAAGAAGAAGCACCCGCCGGTGTCTGCATACTGTGTACCAGCACTCTCTAGAGTTTTTGGGGTGGAATAATAGCACCCCTCCCAGCACGCGCCGAGGAAGGAGGCTCAGAGCGCTCTCAACCCGTGCCCACCATCTGTCAAGACCTGCAATGACAAAGAGTGAAAAAAATTAGATCAACATAAAAAAATTGAATACCTAATAACATGAACTAATTAATAATATATATGTACATAATAATAATAGAATACATCACATTACTAATATTAATCTTCATCGTCTATATATGCTCCGAGATCAATAAATGCATAATCATCATCACTATCAGTAATGACGTGCTCATCAACATCATCAATAAATGCATTAACATGTCGAAGGCCTCTATGTAATCGGTCAAGCATTGATAGGTCATCCACAACAGTAACCTCTTCTTCTTCCATCTCTTCTTGTTTTGGCTTAGGGGTGAAGTCGGATTCACTGTCGCTGTCGACCTTAATGTTCTGGGGTGAAGTAGAGCGGTTCTTCAAACGTTTTTTGGAAACACGTGTTTCTTGGAAGAATTCTCCTTCATATGTGTCTGGGTTAATGTGAGGTTCATAATCATCTTCATTGAGGGGAGGTTGTCTAAAATGTGGCGGCACGTCATAAACGACATCCCATCCTTTGAAATTTGGATCCATTTGGCAGGCCCACGGTAGATAAAAAACTTGGGTCGCCTGTTGAGCCGTAATATAGACATCTGGAACATCGAAATGGGTGCTTTCTTTGATTTCGACTAGCCCTATATGTTCATGAGTCCTTCTAGTCTCCTTCGGCTGGAACCAATAACATTTGAAGACTACGACGTTTGGTGGGTTTTCACCAAAGAATGTAAGTTCATAAATTGCTTCAACTGTTCCATAATACTCGACCCCTCCTTCGCCGACAGCGGAGACACAACAATTTGTAGACTTTCGGTCGGCCATAGATAGCTCTTTGCCAAAAGTACGAAAGCAATACCCGTTGATATCATATTTGTCAAATGAACGGACCTTATAGTAAAAACCGTTAGCGACATGTCTCAATTCGGAGTCCATAGACTCTACATTAGCCTACAAGTTTAATATGAAAGGATTGTTGCATTAGCCGCAAACTAGGAAAATAAATGAAATTGTCTAATTAATGCAAATTACCGTTTGCTTGAACCAAGAGATGAAACCGGGATAGCCGCCTCCATGCTTTGCCAGAAGCTCATACTCTTCGATGGAATCCTTTTCGATCACCGCTCCATCCGAGAATTTGGTGACGTATCGACTGTATCACATATCCGGGAATAAGAGCATTTCAAAGGAATTAGAAGTTGCGAAACAATGTCGAGAACTTACTCGATGAATGGCCGCGCTTCTGTTAGGTTGTTGAAGATATACAACGAAATGGTCCGCCATTCTTCGACATCCAATGCTATTGCTTTCGAAGCACCGGCTGGTGCGAGCTTCCCTTTGAATAGGCTGAGGTTGGATCAACCTTTTTCATGGTCATCATCATTGTACCGAGGCTTCGAACTATGCAAATGATGATTCTTGGATTTGTAGTGTGTTTTCACAAAGTTTATCGCCTCCTCAGTAATGAATGCCTCGGCCATCGATGCTTCAACTCTACGTTTATTAATACATTTTTCTCAAAGCATCTTCTACATCCTCTTAGTTGCGAAGCACCAACAATTTTGCACGGGCTCCCCAATCTTGCCTCGGTCGGGAGATGCAAAATCAAATGCTGCATTGGATTAAAGAAGCCCGGTGGAAAGATCTTTGTTAACTTGCAGATCAACTCTGGTGCCAACTTTTCCAGTTCGTCTAGCACGTCAGGTGATAGTTCTTTAGCACGAAGAGCACGAAAGAAATAGCTCAGCTCTACTAGTACTAGACATTCATCCTCAGGGATAAAGCCACGCAACATTACCGGCATTACCCACTCAAGCCATACGTGCCAATCATGACTCTTGAGACCAAATGTTTTCAATTTGTCAAGACTCACTCCCCTCTTTATATTCGCTACATACCCATCGGGGAACATCAACTGCATTTTCACCCACAAGATCATTTCCCTCATAGCTGGCCTTCCAAGATTGAACCATGCCTTTGGCTTCCTCCAGTTCTTATTTCCTTTTGGTTGTCGAATGTTTTGTAACGGTCTATCACATAGAGCCTCCTAATCGACTCTAGCCTTAGGATTACCCTTTGACTTCCCCTCTATGCCAAACAATGTACCAAAAAGGGCCTCCGCGATATTATTTTCAATGTGCATCTCATCGATGTTGTGTGGGCAAAGGAGGTCTTTAAACTAAGGCAGATCCCACAAACATATCTTGTGAGTCCAGGCGTGTTCTGTATTATACCCTTTGAAATACCCTGGATGATCTGGATCTGGCTCGAGAGCATTTATCTGATCTAGGATCTATTGGATTGTCAACGTAGGTGGTGTAGTGTTTTTGACAACTCTACCTTTGATGAAATTCTTCTTGTCTTTTCTGAACTTATGGTCAGGATCCAGGAATTGTCTATGCATGTCGAAGCAAGAAAACTTGTGACCACCTGCAGCCAACGGAACTCAAGAGCTGCCTTGCATGTGGGGCACGGAAACCTTCCATGCACACACCAGCCAATGAATAGCGCATACACCAGCAAGTCATGCGACGAGTACATGTACCACACATGCATTTTAAAGTTCTTTTTGGTAGCGGCGTCGTATGTCTTGATCTCATTATCCCAGGCTTCTTGTAATTCATCCTTAAGCGCTGCATGTACACATTCATATTCTTCCCCGGATATTTGGGCCCTGGAATTATCAATGTCAGGAATATGTTCTTTCTTTTCATAATCTCTCCGAAGGGAGATTGAGTGGAATGACAAATACAGGCCAACAACTGTATTGTGTTGTCGTCATACCATACACATTGAACCCATCCGTGCTGATGGCAACTCGAGGATGCCTTGGATCTGCCGCTTTATCCTTATGTAATGCATCGAAGTGCTTCCACGCAAAAGCGTCTGAAGTGTGTCCCAACATCGGATTCCCGTCTGCATCTAGTTCTGTTCTTTTGCCCAATTTATGCCACGTCATCTGTCTGGCTGTCTCTTTGACCATGAAAAGATGTTGAAGTCTTAGTATGATTGGTAGATACCGAAGAACATTAATGGGGATTTTGGTCTAAATCTTCTCCCCCATACCGTTGTCTACAAGAACATACCTGGAAGCATTGCAAATGGGGCAATAGTTTAAGCCCGCATACTCAAGCCTAAATAAGGCACATCCATTCTCACAGACATCTATCTTCTCATATGGCATCTTAAGCGCACGTAGGATTTTTTTCGACTAATACATGTTTGCTGGAAATACATGGCCTTTGGGTAGAAAGCCTCCAAATATCGTCATCATCGCGTCGTAGCATTCTGTGCCCAGGTTGAACTGAGCCTTCAGAGCCATTACTTGCGCGATGGCATCTAGCTGACAAAGCTTAGTGTGCTGGTGGAGAGGACGTTTTGAAGACTCCAACATTTCATAAAAGGCCTTTGCAGATTCCTCCATCTCATCGCCTGAATCCAGCCCATCATCAAAGTCTTGCACCATGTCTTCGATCCCGGTACCATGCTCGTCGGTGCGACGACGAACCACCTCAGCTCTGGCACGTTGGGCAAACTCACCATGAAATGTCCAGACCGTATAATTAGGCATAAAACCCCACTTCTGCAGGTGTTTGATCATTTCAAACTTTGACTTCTTCTTAAAGTTGTCACAATCGACACAAGGGCACTAGGTTGTTTCCTGTCCATTTGCAAATGTGACTCTTAGAAACTCCTTGGTTTTGTTCTCCATTCACGGGTCATGTCTTTCTGACTAGTATGACCGGTGTACATCGACCAACGATCACTCGTCCTTCCTAGATACTGGACACACACAAAATATATATATAATTCAGCAAACCATATTCATCAGCTCATAGAGTTTGTCGATTTTATTACATCGATACAACCTAGACGCTAGTAGGTAAAGATAGCTCCTAATCCCACCCGAGTATGTGTAGATTGGGTTCGTTTTCCCATGCTCCGCTCCGGATCCGATGCACAATTTCGGCAGCACCTCCCTGTTGTTCTCCTGATACACGTCTCGGCAATAAGTAGGTAGGATGTGTACCCGGAGAACAACAGGGAGGCACTGACGAAATTCTGCATCGGATCCAGATCAAAGCATATGGGAAAACAAACCCAATCTACACATACTCGGGCTATCCATGGATAACGTTGGACAATTCGAAAGAATCACGGTTATAAATATGCTAATGAATGCATATTTATAGATGAAACCCTTTCGAACGGGAGACGCATAGTGGTCACGCATACTGATGATTGAAGACACATATAGCTAGCAAGTTTCATCCGCATGAAGACTGGAACAGAGGAAATGACGGGGGAGAGGAGATTTCATTTGTGCTCACCCACGAACGCAGGGGCGGAGCTCGTCGAACGCATCAGGAGGTCGTCGAACACCAGACCCTCGCAGCGACAAAACAATTGCACATTTAAATCCACCTGATCAACATAAATATGATGTTTTGGATAACAAAATCGAAAAATATATGACCTAACTCATAATTCACAAATATTTGACCCGTCGGCCTGTGGAAGGCCGAAGAACACCTTTTTCGGGATCAGAGTGTCGGGGGTGTTGTGTCTGGGTCGGGGTGTCGAGGGTGTCGTGTCGGGGTAGGGGTGATGTGTCGGGGTCTGGGGTGCCGTGTCGGGGTGTTGGGGTGTCGTGTCGGGGGCCGGGGTGTCGGGGGTCGGTGGCGTTGGTGGTCGGGGGTCGATGGTGTCGGTGGTCGGGGGTCGGTGGTGTCTATGGTTGGGGGCAATGGCGTCAGTGGTGGGGATCCGGGGCGTCGGGGGTCGGTGGCGTCGGGGTCAGTGGCATCGGAGGTTGGGGGTTAGTGGCGTCGGGGATCGGGGGCTCTTCTCTTCTTCTTCTTCTTCTTCTCCTTCTTCTTCTTCTCCTCCTCTTGTCCTCATCTTCTTCTTCTTCTTCTTCTTCTTTTTGCACTAACCTAATAAACCTAAACTAACACTAACATAATTAACACTAACCTATTAAACCTAAACTAACAGTAACCTAACTAACACTAACCTAAACTAACACTAACCTAATTAACACTAATCTAATAATCTAAACCTAAACTAAAATAAAAACATAAAAAGAGGCGGGGAAGAGCTTACTAGAGGGGAGCAGGGCAGGGGGCGTCGGGGAGGGTTGAGGGAGGGGCGGGGAGGGGCGAGGAGCACCGAGAAGGGCCAGGGAGCACCGAGGAGGGTCGGGGAGCGTTGGGGCGGTGGTGGCGGCCGGGCGGCGGGGACAGGGGCCCTTGGGCGCCTGGGAGCGGTGGGTGGCAGGGCCGGAGGGGGCGCGAGGGGGCGCAAGGGGGCCGCAGGGCACCGGCCGGGCCGATGGGGCGGCGGACGCGGGCAGCTGACATGGCCGGGAGGCGGCCCCGGCGGGCGATGGGCGGGGGTGGCGATGGGGCCACAGGATTCCGGGCGGTAGGGCGCAGGGGGGACCTGGCGCGGCGGCGGGGGCACCGGGGCGGCGGGGGCGCCGGGGGGTGGTGGGCCGATGGGGCGGTGGGCCGGTGGGGCGGCGGGGTGATGGGGCGACAGGGTGGCGGTGCACGTGCGGTGGGTGGTGGGGAGGAGAGGGAGTGAAAACGAGATAGAGAGAGAGAGAGAGAGGCGGGCCAGGGTGGGGCGCAGTCCCCTTTTTGTCGTCTACTAGCGGACGATAAAGGCGGTTTGCCTTCCGCTAGCAGACGAAAAATAAGGGGGCCGTTAGGTTAAGTTCTAAGCGACTCGTTAGTCGGGCCCCCTCCCTCTTTGCCGTCCGCTAGCTGATGGCAAACCTCCTTTGTCGTCCGCTAGCAGACAGCAAAGAAGTGGTTGATGGCAAAGAGCATCTTTCCCGTCAGCTAGTTGTTTGCTGTCCGTTTCCTGGAAACGAATGGCAAAGAACTTCTTTGCCATCCGCCAGCTAACGATAAATATGTTGTTTCCAGTAGTGAATGGGCTCCCGATTGGTTTTTCGTGGCTCTGGAGGTTTGCGGCGGCAGAACTTCAAATCTATGTTTCTTTTCGGAGGTTTCTATATTTATAGGAATTTTTGGCGTCGTTCTCACGTCAAAGGGGGCCACGAGGCGGTGACAAGCCTGCTAGGCGCGGCCAGGGGGTGGTCGCGCCTGGCAGGCTTGTGACCGCCTCGTGGCTCTTCTTGCCCGACTCCAATGTTTCGGGGTCTCTTTTCGTCCAAAAAAATCATACTAAATTTTCAGCCCATTCCAAGAACTTTTATTTCTGCACAAAAATGAACACCATGGTAGTTCTGCTGAAAACAACGTTAGTCCGGGTTAGTTCTAATAAATTCATACCAAAATCATATAGAATTATTGTAAACATGGCATGAATTCTTCATAAATTATAGATACGTTGGAGATGTATCAGTGAATTGCCTATCGAAGAGGGTTGTGGATGAAGTGGTATAGTAGTGAGTAACCTCGTGTGGGTGCTCGAGGGGTTTCGGATCTCCCCCCTCTATGGTACATCCTCACCCCTATTTATGGTGACACGGGTCATCATACCTTATCGCTAGCAGGAAGGGATCCGTCAATGGAAAATTTCGAAAAGGGACAGGAGGTACATCTTATCCTGATGAAAGGCAGTCTTCGCCTGCAAATTAGCAGGCAGTGACGTTGGAGTGGGCTCAGCAATGACGTCCGTCCTGCGGGGACTATGGTCTTGGCCTCATTGTGCTGGAACGTAAACCTTTGGGGCACATTGGGAACCTGTGTACGTCCTTGCCTCCTTTGCACCAAAGAGGTAACTGCCTCCTCTGCGCATGCCTATGCGCACCTGGCC
The DNA here is from genome assembly GCA_022496015.1 of Hordeum marinum. Lineage (NCBI taxonomy): Eukaryota > Viridiplantae > Streptophyta > Magnoliopsida > Poales > Poaceae > Hordeum > Hordeum marinum. The sequence goes on along the minus strand of CM039675.1, from coordinate 270,293,489 downwards.
CCGCCTACATCACCTTCATCCTTGCAAGGCAAGCGCTGCATAGAGATCTCCTCCCCTCGGGAGGGAACTCGGGAAGGCCTCCGTCCTCTGGAGGTCTTGGCGCCATCCCCCTATCATGGGTGAGGCCCACGCGAGGGCCTTGTCTTGAGTGACGCCGCATCGCGTCGTACAAGGCTATTGAAGTGGGCCACTCCCTAGGCCGCAAGCACGCAGGTCTGGGTACCCCCGGTCCCAGAACGCCGACATCCTCATGCCGTCGGCTCATCCACGCGGGCTGACCTGTTGGGCTGATCTATTGAAGACCGAACTATAGACGATCCCGTATCCAAGAAGGAAAACTCTCAAGAATGGTATGGCTCCCAAGTTCCAAAGATAGGATATGCATATCTATCCCTTGTAAAAGGTGGGTTGTGTGTAACCCGAGGACCCTGGTGTCTATATACACCGGAGGATCCCCATTCATAGCGGATAGGTGTACTCATCTAGGGTTTAGCTTAGACGATATCAAGGTAGATCAACCCTGCCATCTCCATGCACATCAATATAATCAAGAAGAACGTATGGTTTTACCTCCTCACGAGGGCCCGAACCTGGGTAAATATTGCCTCCTTCGTTCCCAGTTACCCATCGATCCAAAGTCCATACCTCGGGACCCCCTACCCGAGGTCTGCCGGTTTTAACACCGAAAGTGCACCATTCCTATCAGCATTACGACCAAGAGTCATCAGTATCTTGCATGTTAAACACATTAGCGGCGGTTCCCAAGCAGTAAAAGTAAAGCTTTACTCCTCCTCCACCAAAAAACACACTCCACGGCTAGCCGAATCCACAGGTACCGTCCATACCAACAACATTCCTGTGGGAGTTTTGTTTAATTATTTGGATTTTCATCTCGGTACTGGGAATCCCTATTATTGCCCCCTCGTGCAAGGACGAGTGAATAAACACTCATCATGAGAACAACCCGCTTACCACGGAAGATACTGACCACCCCCTGACGCTCCATGAGTGGTCCAGGCACACAAAACAGATGCTATTTTGAATTTTTATAGGTGGCATGTGCAAATTTACTTGGAACGGCAGGGTAATACTACATATAGGTAGATATAGTGGAATCTCATGGAAATAAATGGGTTTAAGGATTTTTGGATGCACAGGTAGTATCTCTACTTAGTATGAATTTTTGGCTAGCAAAAGATCCTAAGCAAATACCACATATTGGAGGATCCATAACAATATAACTTCTATGCAAATATACACAACCATAACTCATTAAATTGTATTCCTTGTCCAACTTTAACTAATTTTCTCAAGTTTTAAAATAATTAATGAGTATTCACAATCGTAGAAGATGTCCAAGATAATATATTTGTATGTGAAAGTTCTTTTTCTTATACTAATCATTCACAAATTGCTTGAATGACCAATATTGTGATTGTCAAGCTTCAAAAGATTTCAATTCATAAACCCAATGTGAAGCTACTACTAAGCATGATATGAATATATAATTTCAACTTCATGGTATTCAGTTCATTCAACAATTTACTCATAGGATATAAGTGAAGCACAAGAGTAAATGACAAGCTACTCACAAAAGATATAAGTGAAGATCAATGAGTAGTCAAGCAATTAAGTAGCCATGTGAGGACTCTCTCTATCTCAATAAACATTTTCATATCTGAGTATTTTATTTAAAACAGCAAGATAAATAGAAATAGCACTCCAAGAATAGCACATGTCATCTGGACAATGAAATATTTAGGCTCATCATAGGCTAAACGATAGTTGTTGATGAAGAGAGGTGGGATGTGTAGCATCCCCAAGCTTAGATGCTTGACACTTCTTGAAATATTTACTTGCGGTGCTTTGGGCATTCCCAAGCTTGAGATTGTGTATCTCGTTCAATCCTCTCATATCACGGTTTCACATATTCTCAAAAACTTCATCCACACAAAACTCGAAAAGAACTCGTGAGATAGCTTAGTACACATAAAAACAAATTAACAATTCATGTACTGCCAAGACAAGTTGCACAATAATTATTTAAACATCATCTAATTTTTACTATTGTTTCCACAATTTAAACCTACCAATATTGGCTATGGAAACTATAGGATAAGTAGATAACAAAACTATGACAGCAATCTATCAAAACAGAATAGTCTGTAGCAATTTATTAAACCAGTGTACTTATGTAACTCAAACAATTATGAAAATTTATTAAGTGATAAAGAGTTTATATGAAGATATTGTGTAGAAAATTCAGAAACTTACCATATTCCAGTAAAATACCAAAATTCAAACACTATAGCAAAAGTTTTTGTTTTCACACAGCACATATTAAACATGTAACTCAAGCGTCCTAAGAGGCAATTCTTGGAACTTTTTTTGGAAGACAAGATTAGAAATAACATATAACAGAGAACAACAAATTATAATGACGCTCCAAGCAGAACACATACCATGCGACGAATACAAATATAGCTCTAAGTGAGATGTATCAATAATGTTGGAGACGAAAGAGGGGATGTCTTGCGGGGCATCCCCAAGCTTAGACACTTGAGTCTTCCTTGGATATTACCTTGGATATCCCCAAGCTTAGTTTCTTGCTTCTCCTTATTCACCTCATATCGGTATCTCACCCGAAACTTGAAAACTTCAATCACACAAAAATTAACGGAACTTCATGGAATGGGTTAGTGTAGTAAAGATAGATCATTCAGTTAGGTACTATTAAAACATGATTCATAATTGTTCTCCAGTAATGCTACTTATTCTATCATTGTCATAATTTATATTACTCAATATAAGCTATGCGAACACTAAAACAAGCAAACTATGCATGCAAAACAGAATCTGTCAAAAACAGAACAATCTGTGAATATCTGAATGAACACCATACTTTGATGACTATAAAAATTCTGAAAATTTAGGACAACGCGTATAATTTGCATAGCAACTTTATGTAAACATTTCAGAATTTTTTTACACTCCAGTAAAATCAGATAATTCATATAATGTACGCAAACTTTCTATTTTTGCACAGAACAAACAAACAAGTATCCACACTGTCCCAAAGGCTTTATGTCACGCCCAAGATGCGATCCTATCCTTATTTTGGCTCGAGGGCCTCCATGGGGATAGAAGCACATCATGTCATTTTGCAAGAATGGATGTTATTACAAGTACATGTACAGAAGAGGTGAGTATATGGAATTGGCTTACACTCGCCACATGCTACATCAAGATCACGTCAATACACAACATATTCAACCATCATACATAAGAGCAGGGTCCGACTATGGACGAAACCAAACGATAAAATGGCATCCATCCTTGCTATCCCAGGCTGCCGCCTGCAACCCATCCTAGATCGATGAAGAAGAAGAAGAAGAACTCCAAATCAAACAAGCATCGCTCTCACATCAAAGCATTGCATTACCTGTACATGCAATTGTTGTTGTAGTAATTTTTGAGCCACATGGAATCAGCAATATCATTTCCAAGGGTATCAAGACTAGCAAAGCTTAATGGGTGAGGTATGGTCAAGTGGTGAGGCTGCACAAAGCAACTAAGAATTTTTTTTTGAGTGGTCAACATACGAATACACGAAGTAAGGTGGGTGGACTGCGCGTAACGGACGTGAACTAGTAATGATCACTAAGTGATCCTGAACACCAACTTACATCAAATATAACCCTGCCATGCTCTCTCTGAGATAAGGACTCATGAGAAGAGACAATCACGGTTACGCACACGGTTGGTGTATTTTATTTGAGTTTACATCAAGTATGCTATGGCCGGGTGTTAAACAAAGTTTCCAAATTGCCCCATAACCGCGGACATGGCTTTCTGAAAGATTTAACCCTACAGGGGTGCTCCAACTCATCCATCACAAATTAACCACATGCAGTGGGAACAACCTCGACCACAAATCCCATGATTTCAAAGGCAATTCCATTGGAAAACCTCAACCTCGAGATAGCCCGAAGTATTTTCGGAATTCCTCACTCAAGACTTTCAAGAAAGGTAAAACAAATCTAGCAAGGCCGCTCGACGTGTCGACGAACCTGATAGGAGCCGCGTATCTTGTTTTCAGGACACGACAGATAAGCGATGTGTACGGTGGCTGGATAGACATCTCCCGAGTTGCCCCGGGTTGGCCCCGCATGGTGCTCTAGTTTGGACCAACACTCATGATGAGCACTGGCCCGGGTGGTTGATTAAAGATCCACGGGTGCCTGCGGGTCCCTATGCAATTTTATTAGTTATTAGGCAAACGTAGTACCAATGTTGGGCCTTGCTTGATAAGTTTTATCCCAAAACAAAAATCAAGGGGGTCCCCATAACAACCCCAAGCATGCAAGGAGCACTCAATATGGAACATAACACCGGACCACAAATAACTAGGGGTGGCAAAAGTGGAACAAAACACCAATCAAAAGGTCAAGCCTTCCACCTTTTACCAAGTTTATATGTGCATTAAATTAAATAGCAATAATATTGTGATATAACAAAAATATCCATGTTGTCACATGGAAGCAATTGCACCTGCAGCTAGAAATGCTGTAAGAGGGGCTGAGCAAGCGGTGTCATAGCCAAACAAAGGTTTGCTAGGATGTGGAGGAGCTAGAGGCTTATCATGGCATTCTGGGAGGCTTGACAAACAAGTGGTAGGTAGCAAGACATAGCGATGGAAAACGAGACAACTAGCATGGCAATTATAGTAGTGGTATCTATGGAAATGGTCATCTTGCCTGAGATCCTGCTTGGAAGAAGAATGAATCCATGAAGAAGACGAGCCAACGTAGTCGAACGAATTCTCATACTTTGAATGCTTTCGGTACTCTATCAAGAAGGAACAATCCAAAACAACAATCAACACACAGTACACCACAACATATGCATGACATGATGCGCAAACAAATATTATGCATGTCCGGTTTAAATATGCAAGGCATGGCAAATCACATCTAACAACTACTACACATTAAAGTGAAGCTCAATATGTTGCATATTGACGAAACTCCATGATCGATTATTTAGTTCACTCTCGTTTAGTTACATGACAATATTAAATGTTGTTAAACATGGCAAGAGGTGAAGCATAAGTAAACTACCTACCTAGACATCTTAAATGAGGTTGGAAACAACTTATAACATTTCCGATATGACCCCATATGTTAATTTCGAAATTGGTCCAGATCTGAACTCACCATATTTTATATATATTTTTAAACAGAATAAAGTATACCATGCAATTCTACACGTCACTCTAGTCGATTTATATATGTGGTACATCTCAAACGGAGCTACGGTCTAAAAGTTATGACATGCACAAGATGAACATGACATGAATGCAAAATGCATGAAAATGACAACCACAAGCACTTCAAAATATGGATGCAACAAGATAATATGATACTACATGAAATTCTAAGAAAGTTCAACGACAAACACCCAAAATGCATGGCAAGAGGTGAAGCATAAGATAATATGATATTACATGCACACAAACTTACTCAAATGACAAAAATAAATGCACGGATAAATTATATGGATTTTTCTACCCCAAAACATATATAATATGAGGACTTTTATTATAAAACAAATGACACCACATATATGCGAGATTAGGACATAAACCGTTTTTGTCAAGTTATTCATGCAAATTACATGCAAGCAACACATCAAATATTCTTAGCTTGCATGAAACTGCAATATAATTAATCTATACATTTTACATATATTGTTTGATTAAATTGAATGCGCTTTTAAATATTTATGCGCAATGCAAATCATGACAGATATGCACTAACAGAAAATGACATGTTAAACATTTTTTTATCATAGGGAAAGCACGATATTGTGAATATACATGAAATTCTACACGTTTTACATATATAAATTATCTCAATATGATGCACGGTCAATTACTTATGAGCATTTTGAAACATGCATTTTCTGTAATAAAAAATGTCAATGGGACAAATCTGCTCCTGCTAGGCTACACAGAGGTGGGTACCACATATTAAATGGTGCACACGGGCGAGGGATAGGGCGGCTGGACTAGCTCACCTAGCGGGCCAAGCCCATGTCGGTGGCGGGGCGAGTTGGGCCTTGGCGGAGGGACGGCTGGGCCGCGGGCGCTAGTGATTGCCTACACAGGCACTGGCTCGGAGAGGCTACTGGTCTGGCTTGCACATGGGCGACAGGGGCAAGGTGCAGTCGTGGTCGTCCTCCCGGTCGAGGACGAGATCATGGCACGGTCAACGGTGACGGCTCGTTATATTCGGCGATAGGTCAGGCTTCGACGAGGTCCGATGAGCAGATCTAACGGATCCAGTGCGAAGGAACCCATTCCCGGCAGCTGCTAGCACAAACAGCAGCGAGGCAAGGCATCCATGGAGATTCCTGTGAGGTTCCACAAAAACAGGCAGAACCAAGGTTAGAGGGAGAGAGAGCAGATCCGGAGGATGGAGAAGGGAAGAGAGGCATGAGGGCATGGCGACCTGGTCCTGAGTCCGGCAGTGGTTCAGCGAGGTGGTGAGGCCGGTCAGGCTTGGAGGCGAACGGTCGAGTCTGCCCTCAATCCAGATCGGGGATGGGCTCTGGCTGCAGGGCTGCGGGAGCTGCGATAGGCACCCTGGGTCGTTGGATCTGAGATCCTGTGGTCCAGATCGACTGAAGCAGCTGTAGGGCTGGCCAAGTGGAAGTAAGGGACTGTGTGCGCACAGATTGCGAGGAGAGTCTGGCGGCGCTGCGGTTCAGGGGAGGCTAGGGTAGCACTGATTTGGTTAGGGTTAGCTATTCTGTAATGATTCGAGCTATACGATTGAGATCGGACGGCTCCTCTCATGGGGATAGGGTAGGTTGGGCTAGTGAGCTGTGTAGGAGGGCTACGTGGGGCTGAGAGGGAAGGTGACACGGCCCGTGACATGAGTTTTAGAAACATCGAAACGTTCGCTAATTAAACCGACGACGGTGCCGCTACGGTTGACCGTTGGGGTATCAAACAACCTCCGATTGTGCTGAAATTTGGCAATCGAACTACCTACAATAAAATAAGAATGCATGCCAACTTTCGACCCAATCCGAGAATATTTTATACGCACATTTTTAAAAACAATATTTTATCAATGCTACACGCGCGTGCATGTGTGGTTGGTCTCGAAACGGTCAACGACACAATCGGAGAGAACCGACAACTATGAACGGATGCAAGGATTCAAAAACGAGAGACAATTCTATGCATATGATGCGAAAGATGCAATGATGAATGCGACAACCACACAAATCACACGACAATAATGGAATTAATGGGGAATCTTCTGGAGCGTCGGTCCCAGGCTATTACAACTCTCCTCCACTAACAAGAGATCTCGTCCCGACATCTTAGAATAAAAAGGGGAAGACAAAAGAGAAAGAGGAAGAGGTAAAACTTAGTTGCTTCATTGACAAACGAGTGAAACCACATGAACTTGAAGTATTGCAAGAGATGAAGAATGACACGAGGAACAAGCAAGAATTCAAAAGAAATTTTGGCAGCACTCCGGTAGGAAATAGAGGCAAAACTTGATAAGATGGAGAGAACTTGAAAAGATAACACAACACTCCGGTTAAATGGAAGATCAAGGAGATAACATGATCTTGACAAGATGGGATGATTGTCAAGGAGAGCAACATCACTAAGCCTCTGGAACAAAAGACTAGAAGATAGATCGGTGGAAGGACAGAACGGAGAAGAAGATGACCACTTCTATGCCAATTCAACTTGAAAAGAGTCCTTACAAAGAAGAGATTGAATGGAATTGTTGAAAATCAACAACAAAAAGAAAAACTTGTTGTGGGCTTATGGAAAACATCTCAAAATTATGAGGTGACAACCGGCCACTAGCAGAAACAATGATACTTGGGAGCAACACGATATGCAAAAGTTCTTCCAACAAGAGGATACATTGCGAACTTGGATAATCGATGAACACCATGATAGAAACAATCCTTAGGAAATTCTTTAGGTGACATGCATGTCAAGATACCTCCGAGAAGGAAAAGATGGGTTTAAATATCTCATTCTTGATAACTTCTCTTTGAAACTCCTCATGAATCAATAATGCTATAACACCACCTCGAAATATAAGGGAGAATGAATTGCACTTTGAAATGCGAGAAAAGAATTCTTGAGATCCTCCAATAAGAATCTTGAAGAATATTTGGAGAAAGAATTACATCCTTAGCAAACCACCATGAAAAACCTCTTGCAAGAACTCTGAAATGAAAGGTTGATAGAAAACAATTGAAGGTTGAAAGAATAAGATTATGGCCTTGAGAGGTTTAGATGGAACTTCGCGAAGAGATACTTGAGAAAGATTGGAGCTTCGGAAAAGAAAAGATAAACCACTTATGATCGAGAATTTGATACCATGGACAACTCCGGAAGAAGGATGGAAATCACCTTGATGAAACAAGAATAAGAATTATGTTATGCTTATCCCTCATCAAGTTAAATTGATGACAAGCAATGGATTTGTCATACTACTTATTCCTCTTGCAGAAGATTGAAGAGAGGATATCATGAACATGAAGAAATGTTGAGCGAACCACCGGTAAGAATTTGAAATAATGAGGATACCATGAATGAATGAAGATATATGAGAATGAGTAGATCATGATCCACCTGATAAAAGATTTCAATGAAGCACCAAAAAATTGAGGTACGAATGAAGGGACAACAATTGAGGAGAATTCGAGAATGGAAGCTAAAAGCTGAGAACGAGGAATCTTCTGAAATGATGGCCTTCGGAGGATCGTGAAATGAAAACAATTACGAAATGCACCGGATAGATATGGGAGGAATTACTCATGATCGAAACAATTTGAGATGATAGGAACGGCCTAAAACCATTAAGCTTTGGAAGAATGAACAACGATTTAAGAGAAACTCTCCTTCGGTATTCAATGCTGAGAATGGTGACGAGAAACAACACCACGAATTACTGAGATACTCTAGAATAACGAATAAAGAATGGTTGAGCCAATGACGAAATTAATTCGAAGCGATCTTGGATAATGAATATGACTGATGAAAATCATTCTTATGTAATATTGAGAAGAACTTGAAGACCTCTCCGGAAAGATTAGAAGAGCCAGGTAAGATCCTGGGGAAACACCTGTGGGTTATGGGCCCACTCAAAGAAATACCATTGAAACGATTGCTTAAGAAGAGATGTCACCGGTAGAAAATGAAAACTCGACGAGCTGAGAACCTCAATATAAATTGAAAGGATTATAGAATGAAAACATAAAACTTCTAAGGTATCTTCAGCACTCCGGATAGAATAGAGAGATATGAAAACCAAGAAATACATGGACAAGAATTACCAACACAGGAAAACTATTTAACGAATGAATAGATATGATGAACATAGAGGGATTGAATTGAATTCACCGGAGAAGAATAACAGAGACGAAGAAATGATGAACTTGAAGCTCCTGAGCATCTTCACGAGAAATCATTGGAAACAAAGCAGAAGAGAAGATAGCGGAAGCATCACAAGAATACAAAGGAACCTAGATGAGAATTTAATCATTGAATTATAAGGGCGGGAGGGTGGGGAAAACAAAGAAAACTTGGGACAGATGAAATGAACTCCGGGAAAGAATAAGAGGATTGATCTTGCAAATATTGAAAGGATTGAATTCACTTGAAGAGAGCACACCGGATGAAAAGAATTGATATGACAACTTCATTGAGCAAAATAATTAGCATTCCCAGAGAATATGAGAACACATCTGAGGAAATATGAAATAACCACTTGACATCGAAGCAACTCGAATACCATATTCAAAAACAAAACAAAGGATGAGGCTTACAAAACAAGCCGGAAACAAACACATAATAGGGATTTCGTCCGATATTTTCATGGTAAGGTTTGCACGGGCTCGATCGTACATTGGATTGTCATATTGAAATGACGCTCGAATATTCTCCCTAGGCGTAGCGAACTACAAGGCTTGACGTAGCATACCGAGATCGTCCTCTGTAAAAAAGACCGTGAACAAACAAACCACTAGATGTCGAACCCCAACCTCACATCATGATCTGTTGGAACATAGCCTAGGTAACTACTTGAATTCCCACCTGAGAACTCCTGAAATCTTCCAGTTATGCAATCGGGTCCACGGATACAAGGAGCAAAATCCACCACTCAACTTCCAACAGTAATACTACGCTCCAATGTAACACATCCGTCAACACATAACCAGAGGCTTCGGAACTCCATCTATCTCGGCCCTCGAAAACACAACGATACCGAACATGGAAGTACCCCGGACGCCTCCCAAGTACTAGGTGACTCCAACCTTATCTCGCCAAAAAAAGTATTCAAGTAATTTTGAACAGCCTCCGTCCTGAGATACTAAGGAAACTGAATGATAACGATGTGCAAAAATCCCTTGGAGCTCTACTCCCCGATATCAGGAGGCACCAAGTATAGAACTCCGTCACATCGGCATCATATAGATTCCAAAATATCTGCGTGATCCTAAAATAAATTTGAGTGAGAAAAGGGTAGAATCAAAATTCCTAAGTCGTAATTCCTCACCAGAGCATAGAAGAGGAGTAAAAAGAATCCTACTATCTGATATAACTAGACTCAAAATAGTTTTTTTACTAGATTCGACTCGGCCAAGTTCGATCAATCAAGGAGACTCCTAGGTCGGTAAAGGCACTGATACCAACTTGTCACACCCAAGATGTGATCCTATCCTTATTTTGGTTTGAGGGCCTTGACAGGGATAGAAGCGCATCTTGCCGTTTTGCAAGAATGGGTATCATTACAAGTACATGTTCAAAAGAGGTCAGTATATTGAATTGGCTTACACTCGCCACATGCTACATCCAGATCAGATCAATACACAACATTTAAAACATCATACATAAGAGCAGGGTTCGACTACGGACGAAACCAAACGATAAAATTACATCCATCCTTGCTATCCCAGGTTGCCGCCTGGAACCCATCCTAGATCGATGAAGAAGAAGAACTCCAAATCAAACAAGCTTCGCTCTCACGTCAAAGCATTGCATTAGCAGTACATGCAACTGTTGTTATAGTAATTTGTGAGCCATACGGACTCAACAATATCATTTCCAAGGGTATCAAGACTAGCAAAGCTTAATGGTTGAGGTATGGTTAAGTTGTGAGGCTGCAGCAAGCAACTAAGCATTTTTTGAGTGGCCAGCTTACGAATACATGAAGGTGGGAGGACTACGCGTAATGGACGTGAACTAGTAATGATCACTAAGTGATCCTGAACACCAACTTACGTCAAACATAACCCCGTCGTGTTCTCTCTCGGATAAGGACTCACGAGAAGAGACAATCACGGTTGCGCACACGGTTGGTGTATTTTATTTGAGTTTACTTCAAGTATGCTATGGCCGGGAGTTAAACAAAGTTTCCAAATTGCCACATAACCGCGGGCATGGCTTTCTGAAAGATTTAACACTTCAGGGGTGCTCCAACTCATCTGTCACAAATTTACCACACGAAGCGGGAATAACCTCGACCATGAATCCCGTGATTTCATAGGCAAATCCATTGGAAAACCTCAACCTCGAGATAGCCCGAAGTATTTTTGGAATTCCTTGCTCAAGACGTTCGAGAAAGGTAAAACAAATCTAGCAAGGCCACCCGACGTGTCGACGAACCCGATAGGAGCCGTGCATCTCGTTTTAAGGACACGACAAATAAGCGAAGCATACGGTGGCCGGATAGACATCTCCCAAGTTGCCCCGGGTTGGCCCCGCACGATGCTCTAGTTTGGACCAACACTCATGAGGAGCATTGGACTAGGTGGTTGATTAAAGATCCGCGGGTGCCGACGGGTCCCTATGCAATTTTATTAGTTATTAGGCAAATGTAGTACCAATGTTGGGCCTTGCCAGATAAGTTTTATCACAAAACAAAAATGAAGGGGGTCCCCATAACAACCCCGGGCATGTAAGGAGCACTCAATATGGAACATAACACCGGAACACAAGTAACTAGGGGCGGCAAAAGTGGAACAAAACACCAAGCAAAACGCCAAGCCTTCCACCTTTTACCAAGTTTATATGTGCATTAAATTAAATAGCAATAATATTGTGACATACCAAAAATATCCATGTTGTCACATGGAAGCAATTGCACCTATAGCTGGAAATGCTATAAGAAGGGCTGAGCAACGGTAACATAGCCAAACAAAGGTTTGCTGGGGTGTGGAGGGGTTAGAGGCTTATCATGGCATTTTGGGAGGCTTGACAAACAAGTGGTAGGTAGCGAGACATAGCGATAGAAAACGAGACAACTAGCATGGCAATGATAGTAGTGGTATCCAGGGAAATGTTCATCTTGCCTGAGATCCTGCTTGGAAGAAGAATGAATCCATGAAGAAGATAAGCCAACGTAGTCGGACGAATTCTCACACACTGAACGCTTTCGGTACTCTATCAAGAAGGAACAATCCAAAACAACAATCAACACACAGTACACCACAACATATGCATGACATGATGCACAAACAAATATTATGCATGTCTGGTTTAAATATGCAAGGCATGGCAAATCACATCAAACAACTACTGCACATTAAAGTGAAGCTCAATATGTTGCATATTGACGAAACTCCATGATCAATTATTTAGTCACTCTCGTTTAGCTACATGACAATATAAAATGTTGTTCAACATGGCAAGAGGTGAAGCATAAGTAAACTACCTACCTAGGCATCTTAAATGAGGTCGGAAACAACTTATAGCATTTCCGAAATGACCCCATATGTTAATTTCGAAAATGGTCCAGATCTGAACTAAGCATATTTTATATTTTTAAACAACAGAATAAAGTATACTATGCAATTCTAGACATCATTCTAGTCGATTTACATATGTGGTACATCTCAAACGGACCTACGGTCTAAAAGTTATGACACGCACAAGATGAACATGACATGAATGCAAAATGCATGAAAATGACAACCACAAGCACTTCAAAACATGGATGCAACATGATAATATGATACTACATGAAATTCTAAGCAAGTTCCATGTATGGCATGCCCAAAACGGAGCTACGGTTCAACGACAAACACCCATACAAGGTTTAGTGCAAATCTGTCCAAAACAGCAACATGGCATTTTGCACACATGTAAACAACAAGCTACAAAGGTCTAAAATGCACAACAAATACATGGGGCAGTATCTTACATGATGCACAAAGTTATAGCACAGGAGCAATTTGTTTAGGATCGTGGATCACTAGGCAATAAGCTCACAATATAGCTAATTGAAAACAGTTTCAGACTTAGTCAAAATAGAAGTTTTGACGCTGCAGTTTTTATCACGAAGGCATATTGGCAGCAATAAAACTATATTCTACAGGGCATATAATGGCATAAAATTTAACAGCATTCTAGAGGACATTATAAAATACAAATAACTCCATTGCACGAACCTCAAAGGGGTTCTAGATCACTAGCAAAACACATGGCAAGACAGCAACAAAATATTACAAATTCCAGACTTGAGATATTTTGGACACTCAAAATAGTAGTATTTTATAGCATGTTGGCAACAAGAAAATAACACCTAAACATGCATTATCATGGCAAATGAAATGACCTAGGGCTAGTGCACATGTCAAAGGGCATATCTCATGTTCAAAATTATTTCATATCATGCATAGTTTAATTCACCCGAAAATGATAAAAGGGCATCACAGCCAAAATTAATGCATACAAACTTACTCAAATGACAAAACTAAATCCGCAAATAAATTATATGGATTTTTCTACCCCAAAAACATATATAATATGAGGGGTTTTATTATAAAACAAATGACACCACATATATGCGAGATTAGGACATAAACCGTTTTTGTCAAGTTATTCATACAAATTACATGCAAGCAACACATCAAATATTCTTAGCTTGCATGAAACTGCGATATAATTAATCTATACATTTTACATATATTGTTTGATTAAATTGAATGGGCTCTTAAATATTTATGTGCAATGCAAATCATGACAAATATGCAAAATAACAGAAAATGGCATGTTAAACATTTTTTTATCATAGCGAAAGCACGATATTGTGAATCTACACGAAATTCTACATGTTTTACATATATAAATTATCTCGATACGATGCAAGGTGAATTACTTATGTGCATTTTAAAAACATGCATTTTCTGCAATAAAAAAGGTCAATGGGCTAAATCTGCCCCTGCTAGGCTAGACAGAGGTGGGTGCCACATATTAAATGGTGCACACAGGCGAGGGATAGGATGGCTGGACTAGCTCACCTAGTGGTCCAAGCCCATGTCGGTGGCAGGGCGAGCTGGGCCTTGGCGGAGGGACGGCTGGGCCGCGGGGCGCTGGAGATGGCCTACACAGGCGCTGGCTCGGGGCGGCTACTGGTCCGGCTTGCACATGGTTTAGGATCGAAAGTAGTGCTAGAGGGGGGTGATTAGACTACTTGACCAAATAAAAATCTACTTTTTCCCAACTTTAATTCGTGGCAGATTTTAGCATTCATAGTATGTCAAGTACACCCTACACATGGATGTCTAAGAGTATAGCAGCGGAAAGTAAAGACAAGCATTTAAGCAATGAAAGGGCAGGAAGAGCAAATGCAATTGGTGACACGATGATTCTTCCCGTGGTTCCGATAGGTGGTGCTATTGTACGTCCACGTTCATGGAGTCTTCAACCCATGGAGGTAACGGTCGCGAGAGTCCACGGATGGCTCTACCCACGGAGGGTTCCACGAAGAAGCAACCTTGATTATACCATGACGACCTACGTCCACGGAGAACTAGCCTAACTCGGGTATATCTTCACGAAGTACGCAATCTCCTTGCCCTTACAAACTTCTTGGTTCACTCGACAACACGAATTAGGAGGTTTCCAAGCGACACCTAACCAATCTAGGAGGCACCACCCTCCAAAAGGTAATAGGCTCGATAATGTCGATGAACTCCTTGATCTTGTGCTTCAACATGATAGACTCCTCAGCACACAATCACTCTCTCACAGATTTGGCTTGGTAGAAGAGGTTGACTGGGTGGAAAGCAACTTGGGGAGGCTAGAGATCAAGATTCATATGGTAGGAATGGAATGGCATGATCTCAACACATTAGTAGGTAGCACTCTCTCAGAAAATCAGTAGTTATGAGTGGGGAACTTATCCGAGTGCTTCTCTTGCGAGAAAGTGGTGGTGGAGGGGTATATATAGGCATCTCCAAAAATCCAACCGTTACACCTAGTAAGTCAGACTCGGTGGAACCGATGTGTAAATCTCGGTTGTACTGAATTGCCTGAAAGGTAGCAACTTTTGAATCTCGGTGAGACAGATACATAAAACTCGGTTGCATGGATAAGGTGACCAACGGTCAGATTGCCAATCTCGATGACGCCGGTTCATCAAACTAGGAGGGGCTGTTTTGTAAACTTGCGTAACTGGAAGTTGGTAACCCAAACTCGTATGCACCGAAGCAGAATCGGTTGCATCGAAAAGCTAGGGTTTTGGCTGAGTCTGACTGAGGTTTGGAATCGGTGGCACCGAGTGGAATGTGTTGGTTGCACCGATTTTGAGTATTTGGCTTTGGACAGATTTTTGTGGAAGAGCTCGTGGGTGTATGTGATTACTATCACTTGTGCACGTATGAGCATATTGTTCACCAACAAAAACTTACCCCCTTCTAATAGTATTTGCTTTCCTATGGACTCAAAGTGATTTCTCACAAAAGGTAAAATCTGGAGTCATTTGCTTGAATCTTTGCAATCTATTTCCTTGCATCTTGGGGTATTCCACAATCCTTTTGCCAACCCATCATTGAACTTTTCCTGAAATATGCTTAGTGGAAACATTAGTTCGATGACATATATGTTGTTATTAATTACCAAAACCACTAAGGGAGCAAATGTGCTTTCAATCTCCCCATTTTTGGTAATTGATGACAACATATAGATCAAAGCTTCGACACATGATATAATCGATGAATATAATCATCTCTTTGAGATGTACGTGATAAGTAAGAGCTCCCACTAAATTTGTGCATCATTTTTAAATTTCTGTTTGAATGCAAATGCACAATCGATTAGGTACATGGGGCACTTCTTCCATGTCACATACAACTTGGTGGTGTGCGAGAGTGTCACAGCCCTAGTTTCTTTATGATTGCAAGTGCATTCATGCATGCATTTTTATTTTCAAATGAAGATGAAATGAGGAATGATAAAGCCTCATAATTCGAAATTTTGTCAAATAAGCATTATAAAAATTGCTTCAAACAATTCCTGGAAAATGTTCCTGGTTCTCTAATAAAATATTGGATTGAGTTAAAATTGTCAACCAATATTTTGGGATCACAGAAATATTTTATATTGGGTTTTTGAATTAATTTAATCCTATTTGCATTGGATTTATATTTATTATATATAAGATATAAGTTCAATAATCCTGAAATTAATTATGTGGCATTAATAACTTATACCTAGATCATATAACAATTTCCAAGATTTTATAAAATGGTTGGACATTTATTTTGAGCCAAAACAAAATATCAGAAATAAAAACAAAAACAGAAATAAGAAAGAAAAGGAGAAAGGCTTACCTGGCACGCAGCCCACCAGGAGGCCCAGCCCACAGGGGCATCCCTGTCTTCTACCTCTTCCCAGAAGGCAGAGGAGAAGCACGAGACGGCGCTGCCTGCCTACCTGGCCCCCCGTTGCGCTGGCGAGCGGGATGACCCCGCTCGGGATGTGCAGATCCCCTTGCCCTCTTCATTTCTCCCCTCGCCTTCTCCCTCTCCTCCCCCTCGCCATGGCCGAGCTTTGCTCGAGCTCGGCATCGCCGGCCGCCTAGCTAGAGCCTCCCTGTCACCCCAGAGCTCCTCCGTGATCCCCTCGTCCTTCCCATGGATCCAGGAGCCGCCGGAAGCCCTCCTCGCCATTCGTCGCCGTCTTCCCCGCATCGGTCGCCAGAGCTCGCCCGTCGATTCCCCAGAGCTCCGTCGTCCCCGAGCCCATTGAGCCCCCCTACAGCCTCCTTGTGAGCTCGCCATCTCTCTGCCCCTCTCCCCGTGGTCTCCTCTTCCCTCTAGCCGTCCCCTTTGACGTGACCGTACGGGCGCCGCCGCGAGAGAGCTTGCCGGCGAGCCGTCTGGCAGCCACGCGCTCTCCTGCCCCCTCCGGTGGACGCGCGCGAGCACGGGATCCTCCCTGGTGCCCTCCTCGTGCGAAACCGAGCCCCCTAACGCGTCTCCGGCCATCTCCGATGGTACTCCGCTGCGGATTAGGTCGTCGTCGGCCCTGCTCCGGCGGGCGTCGACGTGGCCGGCCGATTATGGCCTAATCCCCGTGATTAGCTAGCCCCAGTCGCTGACAACGGGCCCCAGCTGCGGGTCAAACCCCGGTCAGCACGGGGATTAGCCCGTGTCGCTGACGTGTGGGCCTCGCCTGTCAGGTTTGACCTGCATAGCCGATGTTGGCCTGGCTGACGTCGTGGTGACATCAGGCTGACGCTATAAATAGTTTTTAGAATAAAGTAATTCAGAAAATTCTAGAAAATCATATAAACTTCAAAAATTCATAGAAAATAATTTGTAAGTCAGATCAAAATAATTTATATATGAAACTTTATCAGAAAAATACAATGAATCTAATGTGGCATTTTCATGCATGTTAGAGCAAGTTAAATAGCCAAACTTGGACATTTTGTTCAAAACACAATAGGCCACTTCTCATATGGAGTTGAATTTGAACCTTGTGTTCAAACCATCTTCATTTAACATGTTGATAGATGCATTAGGTCAGACCAGCAACATATTGCCATGCTATTATCATGCGTAATTGTGAAGCATTTGCCTTGTTTAAATTGTACCTTGTTTGATTTTGTCAATAGACTTGCGAGACGTAGTTATCGATGACATCAAAGAACAGCTGAGTGCTTCTGATAAACAGGCAAGCAACCCCCCATGAGCATATTTGATGCAATCCCATCTCTCGCTCTTGCTCTCATTTCAATGCATATGGAGATACCGACGATCGAATCTCGGGCAAGTAACATACCGAAGAACAAAGGGAACATCATACGGGATTAACTGAATCCTTGACATAGAGGTTCAAACAATAAAGATCTTCATAGAACATGTAAGAACCAATATGGGCATCTAGGTCCCGCTATTGGTTATTGACCGTAGAGGTGTCTCGGTCATGTCTACATAGTTCTCAAACCCGTAGTGTCTGCACACTTAAGGTTTGGTGACGTTTCGGTAGTATAGAGTTATGCATGGTGGTGACCGAAGGTTGTTCGGAGTCCCAGATGAGATCCCGGATGTCACGAGGAGCTTCGGAATGGTCTGGAGGTAAAGACTGATATATAGGAAGTCCTGTTTTGGTCGCCGGAAAAGTTCTGGGCTCATCGGTAGTGTACCGGGAGTGCCGGGAGTGTACCGGGAGACCATCGGGAGGGGTATTTCTACCCAAGATGCTACATGGGCTGTGGGAGGGTAAATATCAGCCCTTAGTGGGCTGGTGGAAGTCCCACATAAGGCCCATGCGATTGGGAAGAGAATCCCAAAGAGAAAAAGGTGGAAAAAGGCAAAAAGACCAAAATAAGGAGGAGTCCTAGTCCTACTAGGATTGGAGGAGGATTCCTCCTCTCCTCCCACTTCGGCTGAAGCCTAGAGGGCTTGGCCCTTGCGCCAAGCCTCCTCCTCTCTTCCTTTGATATATACTAGAGGTTTTAGGGTTTTTGCACTTCATTTTCTGCCACGTGCTACCCTCTCCTCTAGTGCATAGTTTCTCCTCTACATCGGTTTTCTGCAGTGCATAGGCGAAGCCCTGCCGGAATAGCTCCACCACCATCGCCACAACATCGTCGCCCTACCGGAGAACTTTTCTACCTCTCTGATCCATCTTGCTGGATCAAGAAGGTAGAGATCGTCATCGAGCTCTACGTGTGCTGAACGCGGAGGTGTCGTCCGTTCGGCGCTAGATCGGAAGGACCGTGATCAAGATCGCAAGACGGATCGTGATGAGATCGCGAGACGGATCGTGATGAGTTTGCGGGACGGATCGTGATTGGATCGCGGGACGGATCGTGATGAGATCGTGGGACGGATCGTGATGACTTCATGGGACGGATCATGATTGGATCGCGAGACGGATCGTGATGAGATTGCGGGATGCTCGGTGATTTGGATCACGAAGACGTTCGACTACACCAACCGCGTTTCTTAATGCTTCTCGCTTAGCGATCTACAAGGGTATGTAGATCTAGTCCCCCTCTCGTAGATGCTCATCACCATGGATAGATCTTGCGTGTGCGTAGGAAAATTTGTGTTTCCCATGCAACGTTCCCCAACACCTCTAACCCCTTCACATCCTAGCAAACCTTGTTTGGCTAAGTTACCGCTGCTCAGCCCCTCTTATACCATTCTTAGTTGTAGGTGTAGGTTGTTTCCATGTGATAACATGGATATCTGGAGATATCACAATATTTACTTCTATTTAATTTAATGCACATATATATCTTGTTATGGTGGAAGGCTTGGCCTTTTGCTTGGTGTTTTGTTCCATGCTTACTGCCATAGTTACTTGTTACCGGTGTTATGTTTCCATACTTTGCGCTCCTAACATGCTCGGGGTTGTTATGGCGACCCCCTTGATTATTTGGTGCAGATTAAAACTTGTCTTGCAAGACCCAACATTGGTACTATTCACTTAACAACTTAATAAAATTGCATAGGGCTTTGCAACCCCGTGGATAATTAATCAACAACCCGGGCCAGTGCTCCTCATGAGTGTTGGTCCAAACTAGAGCACTGTGCGGGGCCAACTCGGGGCAATTCGGGAGATTTTTATCAGGCCTCCGTACACGTCACTTAGCCGTCGTGTCCTGAGAACAAGATACGCGGCTCTAATCAGGTTCGTAGACACGTCGGGTGGTCTTGCTAGACTTGTTTTACCTTTCTCGAGTGGCTTGCATGAGGAACTCTGATTTTCTTCGGGCTATCTCGAGGTGTTGGAATTCCTTTGGAATTACCTAGGATGATCACGAGATCCGTGGTCGAGATTATTCCCGCGGAGTGTGGTTAATTTATGATGGACTAGTTGGAGCACCCATGTAGGGTTAAACCTTTCGGAAAGTCGTGGTCGCGGTTATGTGGCAACATGGAGATTTTTTTAACACCCAGTTATAGTTAACTTGAAGTGAACTCCAATAAAATACACCAACAGTGTGAGTAACCTGATCGTCTCTGCTCGTGAACATGATCCGGGAGAGAACATGGTGGGGTTATGTTTGACGTAAGTAGGTGTTCAGGATCTCTTAGAGGTCATGGTAGAACTCGATCGTTTTACATAGTCCACCATCTTACATTCATGTTCTCGTAAGATAGCCACCTACCCCCATCCTACCTAATAAGCTTGAATAGTCTCGATACCCGTTTGCGAGATTGTTGAGTCCCCGTGGCTCACAGATTACTACAACAAATACAGGTGCAGGTGCAGATGAGATTGTGCCAGATGATGTCACCCAGCTCCAGTGGGAGTATGACGAGGAGCATGGAAGGATATACAACACATATCCGGACGAGTAGAGAGGCCTTGGTTGTGATCTTTGGGACTAGCAAGATAGTTTCATTGCATCTCTTTTTCTCGTTTGTTTTCGTCCGTAGTCGAACCCTGTCTTTGGCATGATGTTTGCATAAACTATGTGGATTGCAATTTAGCATGTGGCGAGTGTAAGCCAACTCTTATACTCCTCTCTTCATACATGTATGTGATGATACTTTACTTGCGAAACGACTAGATGCGCCTCTATCCCTATCGAGGCCCCCGTGCCTTAATATGGATATTTGCGTATCTTAGGCGTTACATCCCTCCACTCGACAGTGTCCTATCACTCGACAGATCTCACTACCAGTCGATGCTAGAAGACCAGAAGCCAACCCAGGGAGGCCAACTGGCAGGCATTCAGCCAATCGTCATTAGTAGCATTTATTGTGTACGTTACGAGTAAGGCTTGCCTTTATTCCCACGATCGAACCCTTGGATGTCTAGCACTTATGAGGGGCAGCATACTCTATAAAGGCCACGCCTCCCCTCTGGAACAAGGGTTCGCACCTCCTGTAACTCATACCATCCACATGACAAGAGCTCCCGAGCATTGAGACGTAGGGCTATTACCTCCTCGAGAGGGGCACGAACTCATACATATGTGTGTACACCCTCGCTGTAGCTAGGACTCTGCCCTCTCCTTTTGTACCCCTATCTTCTACTGTCAGACTCATTCCCACGATAGTGGCCACTAAAGTTTCTGACGTTCACTTGAAAGATTATGAGGAACATGGGTTTCTTCCGCCTCAAAATGTGATTGGTTGGCGGGTCATCCTTGGAGAAGAAATCCCAAACCCGAAGGAAGGAGAAGTGGTGATATCCATGGATCATATTCAAAGGGGATTGTCCTCGTTTTCTCATAGGGGGTGCCTCGGACGGCAGATGCCATGGGGTGGCTTATCGTGGGTGGAGGAAGGCTAAAGTGGGGTATCTGGGACGGGTAGGCGAATAGAACGCGGTGGTTTACCTAGGTTCGGGGCTCTCCGGAGATATAATACCCCTACTCCTGCATATCTGCATATATGCGGTATATCTAGTACATAATTTCTCCTGGAGCTGTATTAGAGGAAATAGCGGTAGATGGGAGCTCATTGTATAATATATGTGTGTATGAGCTAGTGTGAGCATGATGGCTTGGAGCCTCATCCCGTGAGTGAGTGCCCGTGAGAGAGTGAGTGTCAAGAGTGGAGAGCTTGGTGCCCTTTTAGTGTGGGAATGGACATGGTGTGTGGTGGCCCACCCACTAACTACAGTATTCCAGATGTCAAGCAAGGTGACGTGTGAGGCAGGCCATAGTGCGTCACTATTGCTAAACAGTGTCGGGTACGGCCGTCTCGTCCGTGTCAGGTCAGATGTGATGTTGTGGTTGACTCTAAGCAGTCGTCGGCTTGCTGGCAAGGGCAGCCGGCCGAGGGGGCGGGCACCCCGTCTGACTCACCGTCTTTGGGGTAGCCGGGGGTCATCCCCCCGATAGTAGCCGCCGAGCCTCCGAGCGACTCGAAGAGTCAGGCGGAGGGTTTTTGCAGTCATCGTTGTTGTTGCAGAAGTTGTTGATGGCGGTTGATTGCGGGTCAGGGACGACGCGGCTTGCTTATAGCGGTGGCGCGCCAGCGCACCCGTTGGGTGTAGACTCTAAGCCTCCGGGCGACTCAAAGAGTCGGGCGGAGGGTCCTTGTTGTTGCTGAAGCAGACAGTGGCGTCGAGGACGTCGGGCGAGGACACGAGGTCCACCAACTCATGGGTGCGAGGCCCTATTCGGCGCGAACATGGGGTCTGCCGGCCGATGGGCGCAGGGACCCTGTCGTGCATGGACATGGCGACCACCGGCTGGCTGTTTCCAACGGGGGTGCGCCAGCGCACCCATGATACGTCTCCAACGTATCTATAATTTTTTATGATGTCAAGCTATTATATTATCTGTTTTGGATGTTTTATATGCAATAATATGCTATTTTATATTATTTTTGGGACTAACCTATTAATCTACAGCCTAGTGCCAGTTTCTGTTTTTTCCTTGTTTTTCAGTTTTGCAGATATGGAATATTAAATGGAGTCCAAATGGAATAAAATCTTTGGAATGATTTTTTCGGGAAGGAAAGAGATCCATGAGACTTGGAGTGCACGCCAAGGTATCTACCAAGAGATCACAAGCCTAGCAGGCGCGGCCACCCACCTAGCCGTGCCTGGCAGGCTTGCCGTCTCCTCGCAGGTCTCCTAACCCTATTCTTCATCCTATAAATACCCAAATATTCCCCCAACACCAAAGGGAGCCACGCAAAAACTTTTCCGCCCCCAGAAGCCTCCGTTCCCGAGAGATCCAATCTTGGAGCCTTGTCCGGTAATCTGTCGGAGGGGGTTTCGATCACGAAGCCCATCTACATCAACTCCATTGCCCCTCTGATGATGTGTGAGTAGTCCACCACAGACCTACGGGTCCATAGCTAGTAGCTAGATGGCTTCTTCCCTCTCTTTGATATTCGATACCATGATCTTCATGGAGATCTATCCGTTGTAATACTCTTTTGTGGTGTGTTTGTCAAGATCCGATGAATTGTGGGTTTACGTTCATATTATCCATGAATCTTATTTGAATCTTCTCTAGATTCTTATAAGAATGATGTCATATCCTTGAAAGTATCTTCGAGTTACTGGTTTGGTTTGGCCAACTAGATTGGTAGTTCTTGCAATGGGAGAAGTGCTTGGTTTTGGGTTCAATCTTGTGGTGTCCTCACCCAGTGACATAGTAGGGGTATCGAGGCACGTATTGTATTGTTGCCATCAAGGGTAACAAGATGGGGTTTTCATCATATTGCTTGAGTTGATCCCTCTACATCATGTCATCTTACTTAATATGTTACTCTCTTCTTCATAAACTTAATACTTTAGATGCAGCAAGGAGTCGGTCGATGTGTGGAGTAATAGTAGTAGATGCAGAATCGTTTTGGTCTACTTGACACGGACGTGATGCCTATATGCATGATCATTGCCTTGGATATCTACATGATTATTCGCTTTTCTATCAATTGCTTGACAGTAATTTGTTTACCCACCATGATATTTTCCTTCAATAGAAAAGCCTCTAGGGAAATCTATGGCCCCTGGGTCTACTTTCCATAATATATTTTCAGATATATAAACCAAAAATACCAAAAAATACTTTGCTTAAATTTACTTATCTTTTACTTTCCGTTTTTGTTTACATCTATCTCTATCGGATCTAATCCTTGCAAATAACCGTGAATGGATTGATAACCCCTTTATAGCGTTGGGTCCAAGAGTTTGATTGTTTGTGTAGATGCATCCATTGGTTACTTGCTTGTTCCTCCTACTGGATTGATACCTTGGTTCTCATCAACTAAGGGAAATACTTATCTACTTTGTTGCATCACCCTTTCCTCTTCAAGGGAAAACCAACGCAAGCTCAAGAGGTAGCAAGAAGGATTTCTGGTGCCATTGCCGGGGAGGATACATAGCAAGTCAAGACAAGAACTTTTCCGTCAACTTGCCAATTCTGGAAGCGTTGCTGGGATAGATCTACATTAAGCCTACCAAGTACCCATCACAAACTCATCTCTTGCATTTACATTATTTGCCATTTGCCTCTCGGTTTCCTCTTCCCCACTTCTAAAACGATTTTCAAAAAATACCAAAAAGATTTTCCTTTTTATTTGCCCTTCTTTCATTTGTCTTTTGGTTGCTTGTGTATTAGATCGTTTGTTCATCTTTATGTCTCCACCTAATGACTTTAATCCTTATCTTAGGAAGTTGGAAGATATTGAGCATAATGCTAAAACATTCATGTCACTCGAATTTGACCATAATAACTTCTTTAGAAACAAGCTTAAAGAATAAAAGGGTATGCTTGAATACATGAACAAGGAACTTGATTATATGTCTAAAGAGTTTTATGGATTGAAATCTCAGTTTGCTCATCTTGAGGATTTAGTAGGCCAAATTTCTGATAAACAAGCTACCTTAGTCAATAAGATGGCCGCCAAGCCAGAATCTTTCAATAATGATGACGATATCAAAGTGATTGATGTGAATCCTATTGAATCTTTGTTTTCTAATGTGAATCTTCATAAATATGGGACTCGAGATAAGTCAACTTTAGTTAAAAGGCGTCCCAATGATTCAGAGCCTATAGATCTTAATGCTAGGATTGATAAAGGTGGGATGGAAGAGGTCAAAACTTTAAATAGCAATGAACCCACTATTTTGGATTTCAAGGACTTTAGTTATGATAGTTGCTCTTTGATTGATTGTATTTCCTTGTTAAAATCCATGATGAATTCTCCACATGTTTATAATCATAATAAGGCTTTTACTAAACATATCATTGATGCTATGATGAAATCTTTTGAAGAAAACTTGAGTTAGAAGTTTCTATACCTAGAAAGATTCATGATGTGTGGGAACCTACTATTAAGATTAAAATCCAAGATTATGAGTGCCATGCTTTGTGTGATTTGGGTGCTAGTGTTTCCATGTTTCCGAAAACTTTATGTGATGTGCTAGGTTACCATGATCTTGATGATTGCACTCTAAATTTTCATCTTGCGGATTCCACTATTAAGAAACCTATGGGAAGGATTAATGATGTTCTTATTGTTGCAAATAGGAATTATGTGCCCATATATTTCATTGTTCTTGATATAGATTTCAATCCTACATGCCCTATTATTCTTGGTAGACCTTTCCTTAGAACGATTCGTGCAATTATTGACATGAAAGAAGGAAACATTAGATTCCAATTTCCATTATGGAAAGGCATGTAACACTTTCCAAGAAATAAAATAATATTTCTTTTGAATCTATTATGAGAGCTACGTCTGGATTTAATACCAAAGATGACAATACGTAGATCTATTGTGTTTTGCCTAGCTAGGGGCATTAAACAATAGCGCTTGTTGCAAGGTAACCCAATTTTATTTTTGTGTTCTGTTTTTGCTTATATTTTTGAGTGTTTACCACATTATTACTTATGTATTAATTGTGTTTTGTTGTTTTAATTAGTGTTTGAGCCAAGTAAAACCTTTGGGTGATCTATTGTAGTTGTTGATTTGATCTTGCTAAAAACAGAAACTTTTGCGCTCAGTCCAGGAATTTTATAGAATTTTCAGTGTGTCGAATGTGTATGAAATATTTGCACAAGATTGATATATAAATTTCCCCGGTTATTCTAAATTTTCAGAATTTTTTGAGTTAAATAAGTATACGAAGTTTTTAGATTGCTACAGATTGTTCTGTTTTTGACAGATTCTGTTTTCTTTGAGTTGTTTGCCTATTTTGATGAATCTATGGGTTGTATCATGGTGTATGAACCATGTAAAAGTTAGAATACAGTATTTATAACACCAATATAAATAAATAATGAGTTCACAACAGTATAGAAAGTGGTGATTTATTTTCTTATACTAACAGATCTCACGAGTTTTCTGTTAAGTTTTGTGTTGTGAAGTTTTCAAGTTTTGGGTAAAGATTTGATGGGCTATGGAATAAGGAGTGGCAAGGTCCTAATCTTGGGGATTCCCAAGTCACCCCAAGTCATATTCAAGGATTCCTAAGAGCCTAATCTTGGGGATGCCCCGGAAGACATCCCCGCTTTCGTCTTCAATCCATCGATAAATTTACTTGAGGCTATATATTTATTCACCACATGATATGTGTTTTGCTTGGAGCGTCTTGTCTGATATGAGTCTTTGCTTCTTATTTTTCCACAATCATCCTTGCTGAACACATCTTTTTAGAGAGACACGTTGAATCATGAATTTATTAGAATACTATATGTGCTTCACTTATATCTTTTGAGATGGGCAATTTTCCTCTATGTGCTTCACTTATATTTTTTAGAGCACGGTGATGTTTGCGTTTTATATAAATAATTGAACTCTCATACCTCACTTATATTATTTTGAGAGTCTCTAAACATTATGGTAATTGTTCCTAATATGATAGGCATCCAAGAGGGATATAATAAAAACTTCCATATTAAGTGCATTGAATATTATGAGAAGTTTGAATCCCTAGATAAAGTTTTGAGATATAAAGATTGTAATGTTAAGAGTCATGTTAGGAAGTAATTGTGATTTGGTAAAAATACTTCTGTAAAGGTTTTTGATTCCCGTAGCATGCACGTATGGTGAACCGTTATGTAAGGAAGTCGGAGCACGATTTGTTTATAGTTTGTCAACCTTTGTGTGAGGGTCGGGAGCACGCGATGGTTAACTCCTACCAACATCTCCCCTAGGAGCATGCGTTTAATACTTTGCTTCAATGACCAATAGAATTTTGCAATAAGTATGTGTGTTCTTTATGACTAACATTGAATCCATGTATTATACACACTCTCACCCTTCCACCTTTGCTAGCCTCTCTAGTACCGCTCAAATCCCGTCGGTACAACAAATCCACCTTCCTCAAAACAGCCACCATATACCTTCCTCGAAACATCCACCATACACCTTCCTCAAAACAGCCACCATACCTACCTATTATGGTATTTCCATAGCCATTCCGAGATATATTGCCATGCAGCTTCCACCGTTTCCTTTTATGACATGCACCATCACTTCCATATTGAATGTAGAGTCATATTTCAAGTTGTAACTTTCTTTTGAGTTGTAAGTAACTAAAAGTGTGATGATTATCACTATTAGAGCATGTCCCATGTGAGGAAAGGATTATGGAAGCTATGATTCCCTCACAAGTGGGGATGAGATTCCGGACTTTATGAAAAATAAAAGAGGCCAGCGAAGCCCAAATAAAAAAATAAAAGAGGCCTTAGATGCCCACCAAAAAGAAAAAAAGAAAAAAAGAAAAAAATGAAAGAAAAGAGAGAAGGAACATTGCTACTATGTTTTTCCACACTTGTGCTTCAAAGTAGCACCATGATATTCATGATAGACAGTCTCCTATTTTGTCACTTCCATATACTAGTGGGAATTTTTCTTTATATAACTTGGCTTGTATATTCGAGTGATGGGCTTCCTCAAATTTCCCTAGGTCTTCATGAGCAAGCAAGTTTGATGCACACCCACTTAGTTTCCTCTTGAGCTTTCATACACTTATACCTCTAGTGCATCCGTTGCATGGCAATCCCTACTCACTCACATATATATCTATTGATGGGCATCTCCATAGCCCGTTGATACGCCTAGTTGATGTGAGACTATCTTCTCCCTTTCCTTGACAACCTCAACCATATTCTATTCCACCTATAGTGATATATACATGGCTCACGCTCATGTATTATGTGAAAGTTGAAAAATCTTGAGGAAATAAAAGTGTGAAAACAATTGCTTGACTTGTCATCGGGGTTGTGCATGATATAAATACTTTGTGTGGGGGAAGATGGTGCATAGCCAGACCATATGATATTGTAGGGATAACTTTCTATTGCCATTATATTTTCAAGATATACAATTGCTTTGCTAGTATGCTTGAAATAATATTGTTTTTATATCAATATTAAGCTTTTGTTTTGAGTCTTATGGATCTGAATATTCATGCCACAATAGAGAATATTACATGGATACATATGTTAGGTAGCACTCCACATAAAAAAAATTGTTTTTATCATTTACCTACTCGAGGACGAGCAGGAATTAAGCTTGGGGATGATGGTACGTCTCCAACATATCTATACTTTTTGATGATGTCATGTTATTATATTATTTCTTTTGGATGTTTTATATGCATTAATATGCTATTTTATATTATTTTTGAGACTAACCTATTAATCTAGAGCCTAGTGCCAGTTTCATTTTTTCCTTGTTTTTGAGTTTTGCAGATATGGAATATTAAATGGAGTCCAAATGGAATAAAATCTTCTGAATGATTTTTTCTGGAAGGAAAGAGATCCACGAGACTTGGAGTGCATGCCAGTGGGTCTACCAGGAGGTCGCAAGCCTGGTAGGCGTGGCCACCCCCCTGGTCGCGCTTGGCACGCTTGTCGTCTCCTGGCAGGTCTCCTAACCCTATTCTTCATCCTATAAATACCGAAATATTCCCCCAACACCAGAGGGAGCCACGCAAAAACTTTTCTGTCGCCAGAAGCCTCCGTTCCCAAGAGATCCAATCTTGGAGCCTTTCCCGGTAATCTGTCGGAGGGGGTTTCGATCCTGGACGGGATCTACATCAACTCCATTGCCCCTCCGATGATGCATGAGTAGTTCACCATAGACCTACGGGTCCATAGCTAGTAGCTAGATGGCTTCTTCTCTCTCTTTGATCTTCAATACCATGTTCTTCATGATCTTCATGGAGATATATCCGATGGAATACTCTTTTGTGGTGTGTTTGTCAAGATCCGATAAATTGTGGGTTTATGTTCAGGTTATCCATGAATCTTATTTGAATCTTCTCTGAATTCTTATATGCATGATTTCATATCCATGCAAGTCTCTTCGAGTTATTTCTTTGGTTTGGCCAACTAGATTGGTAATTCTTGCAATGGGAGAAGTGCTTGGTTTTGGGTTCAATCTTGCGGTGTCCTCACCCAGTGACATAGTAGGGGATGTGAGGCACGTATTGTATTGTTGCCATAAAGGGTAACAAGATGGGGTTTTCATCATATTTCTTGAGTTGATCCCTCTACATCATATCATCTTACTTAATGTGTTACTCTGTTTTTCCTGAACTTAATACTCTAGATGTAGGCAGGAGTTGGTCGATGTGTGGAGTAATAGTAGTAGATGCAAAATCATTTCGGTCTACTTGACAGGGACGTGATGCCTATATGCATGAACATTGCCTTGGATATCTACATAATTATTCATTTTTCTATCAATTGCTTGACAGTAATTTGTTTACCCACCATGATATTTTCCTTCAAGAGAGAAGCCTCTAGTGAAATCTATGGCCCCCGGGTCTACTTTCCATAATATATTTTTAGATCTATAAACCAAAAATACTTTTCAGCAATTTACTTATCTTTTACTTTTCGTTTTTGTTTACATCTATCTCTATCGGATCTAATCCTTGCACATAACCGGGAAGGGATTCACAACCCCTTTATAGAGTTGGGTGCAAGAGTTTGATTCTTTGTGTAGGTGCATCCATTGGTCAATTGCTCGTTCCTCCTACTGAATTGATACCTTGGTTCTCATCAACTGAGGGAAATACTTATCTACTTCACAACATCACCCTTTCCTCTTCAAGGGAAAATCAACACAAGCTCAAGAGTTAGCAACCCGCTGGGTGTAGCCTCCAAGCAACTTCAAGATATGGGCAGAGGGTCTTTGTTGTTGCTGAAGTAGATGGTGGCGTGAGGGATGTCGGGTGCGGACGCGTGGTCTGTTGGCTGATGGGCGCGGAGCCCACCCGAGGGTGGACGCGGGGTCCACCTACTGTCCAGCCCGAGGCATTGCTGGGCGCGGACGCGGGGTTTGCCGGTTGATGGGCGTGGAGCCTTGTGAAAGGCGGGCGCAGGGTCCACCGGCTATCGAGTGTGAGGCGCTGCCGGGCAAGGAGCGTGGTCCACCGACTGATGGGCATGGAGCCCTACCGAAGGCGGGCGCGGGATCCACCGGTTGTAGAGCGCGAGGCGCTGCCGGGTGCGGACGCGGGATCCACCGGTTGATTTGCATGGAGCCTTGCCGAAGATAGACATGGGGTCCGCTAGCTGTTGAGCGTGAGGCACTGCTAGGCGCGGACATGGGGTCCACCGGCTGATGGGAGTGGAGCCATGCCAAAGACGGACGCGGAGGCCACTGGCTGTCGAGCACAAGGCGCTCTCGGGCGCGGATACGGGGTCAGTCGGCTGATAGGCGCTGCCGGGCGCGGACGCGGGGTCCGCCGACTTATGGGCGTGGAGCCTACCAGGCGAGAACGTGGGGTCCGCCGGCTGATGCGCGTGGAGCCCTGCCGAAGGTGGATGAGGGGTCCGCCGGCTAACGGGCATGGAGCCCTACCGAAGACAGACACGTGGTCCGCTGGTTGTCGAGCACGAGGCGCTGCCGGGCGCGTACGCGGGGTCCGCCAACTGATGGGCGTGGAACCCTACCAAAGGCGGGCGCGGGGTTTGTCGGCTGATTAGCGCGAGGCGCTGCCGGGCACGGACGCGGGGTCCTCCGACTGATGGTCGTGGAGCCCTACCGAAGGCGAATGCGGGGCTGCCGGGCGCGAACGCAAGGTCCGCTTGCTGATGGGCATGGAGCCCTGCCAAATGCGAACGTGGGGTCCGCCGGCTATCGAGCGTGAGGTGCTGCCGGGCGCGGACGCGAGGTCCGTTGGCTGATGAGCGTGGAGCCCTGCCGAAGGCAGACGCGGGCTCCGCTAGCTGTCAAGCGTGAGGCGCTACCAGGCACGGATGTGGGGTCTGCTGGCTGATGGGCGTGGAGCCCTACCGGGAGTAGCCTTCGAGCCTCCGGGCGAGGAGGTTCCTCATGGAAATGATCGTGTAGAAGACAATGTTTAGTCAGCGAAGATATATCAAACATTTGATTTTGGTAGTGCAAGTTTGTTCAGAGGGTGCCGACTCGGTTTCGTTCGAGCCCCCTTAAGTCTTTTTCATGTTCTCTCCACTCTTTGGCTTTGCCCTTGCTAGCTGGACAGCAGGAGCCGGTCTGTAGCTGAGGCGAAGAGTGGGCCGCGGAGTGGAGCGTACAGTACTCGGACTATGGGTGCAGACTCGACCGAGCAGATACTCGTAAATGAAATGACCGGGTCACCCAAGCCATTTTTCTCCCGGGGCACTTTTCGCGTGAGGTGACCTCCAGCCTGTGCTCTCGCTAGCCGGACAGTCACGGAGCAATCTGTAGCT
Source organism: Hordeum marinum (assembly GCA_022496015.1). Classification (NCBI taxonomy): domain Eukaryota; kingdom Viridiplantae; phylum Streptophyta; class Magnoliopsida; order Poales; family Poaceae; genus Hordeum; species Hordeum marinum. The sequence goes on along the minus strand of CM039675.1, from coordinate 270,262,053 downwards.
AAGACAAAGAGTGGGCCTTTGGTACCGTACACGCTACTAAGCCATCTCGTGGGAATGAACATATCGGGCCAAGCGGCCCGCCCTGGACCGAGACAAGCTGGCGCCAGGGCGAATCAATAAAGTAGCCGAAACAAATGCGGGGATGACCTCCGAAGATCGCTCGTGTATCAATTGGTGTGTACGCTGCAAGGATAGGCGGGTGGAGATCTCACATTGCTTTTTGGTGTCGGCGAGGCAATTTTTGACGATGTCAGCCAGCGCGGCTTGCAGCCGACGTGGCCCGACTGATGCGCGTGAGGCACCGCCGGTCGCGGACTCCGCGGGCTTATGGGCGCGAGGTGCTACCGGTCAAGGATGCGGAGTCCATTGGCGGATGGTCACGAGCCATCGTCGGATGCGGACACGCAGTCCTTGCCGAAGCAGACTATGGCATCAAGGATGTCGGGCGCGGGCACGGAGTCCGCCGACTGATGGGCGCGAGGCGCTGCCGGGCACGGACGCGTGGACTGCCGGCTGATGGGCTCGTGGCGCTGCCGAGGGCGGACGCGGGGTCCGCCGGTTGATGAGAGCATGGAGCCCTGCCGAGGGCGGACGCGGTGTCCGCCGGCTGGCTGTTTCCAGTAGGGGCACGCCAGCACACCTACTGGGTGTAGCCACCGAGCCTGCAGGCGACTCGAAGAGTCGGGCGGATGGTCTTTGCCGTTGCTGAAGCAGACGGGGCGTCAATCGTGGGCCTATAGCCGGTGTGGCGCTTTCCCAGCGTGGCGTGCCAGCGCACCCGACACACCCACTGGGTGTAGCCTTCGAGCCTCCACGCGAGAAGGGGGTTTATTGCTGTTGACGAAGTTGAGTTGGAGATGACCTCTGGCAGGCGGCTCGAGCCTGCGGGTGCTCGACGGACGCCAGAGCGGGTCGACCCGAACCGACCGGGTGGCAGAGCGGGAGCAGACGGACCGGCCCCACAACTGGCCAGGCTGCGAAGCGGGCGGGCGGGCAAGTCTGGCCCAGCTAGCCAGGCGGCAACGTGGCACGCTAGCCAGCCAGGAGGTGATGCGAGCAGGCAGGCCAGCCGGCCGAGCTGCGACACGGGCAGACAGACACGTCCGGTGCTGGCGGTCTTCTTCATCTTTTTTCTTTTTTTGGGTCGGCTCCCACTTTTCCTTTCTTTCTACGAGTGGGCAGTTCGTTGCTTCTTTCTTATCGCAACATCCGACCATGCTCTTCTTTGCGGTAGCGGGTTGGTGGCGTGGGGGGCATAGGTGGCGCCGGAGCACTGAGATGGCTGGGGGAGTCAAATCGGAGCCGGCTACCAGCGGCACGCGGTGCAGCCGGCCGAGGCACGCGACAAGGGAGTCGGCAGGCGGGGCGGCGGCTAGGAGCGAACGCGGTCGGTTGGTGGCGGCAGAAGCGTGAGATGCCGAGGGAGTGGGCCGGCCGCACGGGAGCATGGGGCTGGCCCGACGCGGAAGGGCGCGGGTGAGGTCGGCTGGCAGCGGCAGGAGCGTGGGTGGCCGAGGCAGCGGGCTGGCTGCGCGGGAGGACGGGGCTGGCTCAACGCGTAGGGGTGCGGGAGGCATCCGGGCACGGCGAGCCGACCAGGCGACGCAGCAAGGGCCAGCGCAGGGATGTGCTGGCGGGGCCGGCGACCGGGTGGTGCAGCCAGCGGCGGAACCAGCGACGGGGCGGGCCGGCATGGTGTGGACGAGACGCGCACGGGGCAGGGCCTAGGCTGGGGCAGCGCCGCAACACAGAGGGCACGTGGGAGAGGCAGAGCTGACCGGCGGGCAGGGGCGGCCCGAGGGGTTGGAAGCGAGCACCGGGGCTTGCGGCCACTCTACGATGGGTGTAGGGACCCATGGCGATGCGAGCGCTTGCGCGCGCGCAGCAGACAACAGCAAACGCGTAGGAGGGAGAGGGCAACGCGGCGGAGGAGCAAGGGACGAGGCGTGCGGGTACTTGGTCGTGTGGCCATGGAGGGGGCGAGGCGCGACCGACACATGGGAAGAGGAGCGACTGGGACTGCGGGGGCCGGTCGATGGAGAGGGAAGAAACCGGGGAGCGGAACCTCCACATACGCGAGCATAGCAAGGAATGGGAGCCGACGCGTGGGTCACTGGCCGCCACGTCGTGGGGAGACGGCGGGCTCGCGGAACGAGGTGGGCTGGTGCGGGGCCGGAACCAGTCTAGTGCGTGTGACAGCAGTGGCAGGCATCGATGGGAGTGGCGAGGCCGCGCATGGGCGTAGGTGCCATGGAGGAGCAGCGGACGACGCAGAGGAGGCATGAGCAAGAACGGGGCATTGGGAGCACGGAAGGGGGCAGCACTGCGAAGGCCGGAGCTACGTGGAGCTTGGAGCTGCGCCGGCCACAACCGCGGAGATAAACGCTGGGCGCCAAGAGACCAGTGTCGCGGACGTCGCGCCGGCACAGCGAGGTAGCGACGGGGATGCAGGCGACGCAGCGACCATGGCGATCAAATCGGCGTTGAGGACGCGACAGCGCGCTCATTCGCCCTGGGGGCGTGTCGATGTCGACCTCCCGAGCGCCATCGGAGATATGCTGGCGACGTCGCGGCGATGATGACAAAGATGGTCCTGCCCGGACCGTGAATCCAGCGGCAGCTAGCCCCACGGTGGGCACCAACTGTCATCGTTTTGTCACAGGGGGTGCCCCAGGATGGCAGATGCCATGGGTGGCTTATCGTGGGTTGAGCAAGGCTACAGTGGGATATCCGGGATGGGTAGGCAAATAGCACGCGGTGGTTTGCCTAGGCTCAGGGCTCTTCGGAGAGATAATACCCCCACTCCTGCATATCTGTATATATGTGGTATATCTGGTACATGGTTGCTCCTGGAGCTGTATTAGAGGAAATAGCAGTAGATGGGACCTCGATGTATCATATATGTGTGTATGAGCTAGTGTGGGCATGATGGCTTGGAGCCTCATCCCGTGAGTGAGTGCCCATGAGAGAGTGGGTGTCAAGAGTGGAGGGCTCGGTGCCCTTTTATAGTGTGGGCATGGGCATGGTAGGTGGTGGCCCACCCACCAACTACACTATTCCAGATGTCAAGCAAGGTGACGCGTGAGGCAGGCCATAGTGTGCCACTATTGCTCAACAGTGTCACGTACGGCCGCCTCGCCATGTCGAGTCGGATGTGATGTTGTGTTTGACTCTGGGCAGCCGGCGGCCTGCTGGCAGGGGCAGCTGACAGTCAGCTAGGTAGCCAGGTGGGCAGAGCAACCGGCTCGGGGGCGGGCACCACGTCTGACTCGCCGTCTTTGGGGTACCCGGGGTTCATCCCCCCGACAGGGTTTTTCTCCTCCTGGGTCATAATTCTTTCGAGATGTCTTACACTTTTCGATCTTCATCCTCAAGACCTGGCCCCTAACTTTATATCGAACCTCTGCCAATTCCAAGTATTTTTCAAGGTGTATCTTCAAACGGAGCCCACTGTCTCCCTCTTCAGAGAATTCTTTTATTTGAACCGACAAATAGAGTGCACGGATGGCCCCGGCTTAGAACTCGGTAGGGATTCAATTCAGAGGAGAAAAGACGTCCTATTTCCTGCTGCCACTCTACCAAGCCACCCTAAAGGGTGGAACAAGACTTGGTTTTATTGTTGAAATACCACTCCTGCTGATGAAAATCCCTTGCCGAGTTATAGGCCCAACCGCCTCCCCATGGACTTTGTGCTTCCTGGATGGGCTCCTCAAGAGGAACATGCCCAACACTCCCATATTTATCCGAAGTTGACGGCTCTGCTAGTCAACGGGCTCACTGGGGTCGACCTAACCCGGTGTTGGGTATCTTGGAGGATTCCATCGTTAAGTCTACGCAATGATTTATTGTGTGCTTATTCTCGCGAGTTGAATGACACCCAATGGTATAGCAACTTTTCCTTGGAGGCCAGCAAAATAAACCGGGTTGTGAAGAAACTTCTAGGTGAGAACCTAGAGACTTGCAACAAAGATGGTTTGAAACCTTTGTATGCCCATAACCTAGCTCCTCCGGTATAAAACCTTTTAACATCATGATCCGGCCTTTTGAACAAACCTTGAGTAGTTTACTTGCTTGCTCTAATTGCTTAACCTTGCAGACTTCATCCCCTTTCTGGGGTAAGAGACGCCGCAAGACCGCGGCTAACAAGCCCAAAGCTGCCCCGAGCAAGAAGAAGAAAAAGGCGACTATAGAAGGGTCGTCTCATATGGGCGAAGCATCTGCTCACGATACCCAATCAAAGGTAAATTTACTATTTTGTTTGCATTTCATTGAATCTATCTCACGCCTTTTCCTCTTAGGGTGATGTTGAAACAAGCCGTGCAGGCAATGTTGAGGTAATTTCCATCTCTTCCGACCTAGAACCTTTGAAAACAAGGCGGGTTGTTCGGAAGGTAGGTTTTTCTCACCTAGACGCTCATCAGACCATCACTTTATTTTGAAGAAGACTCAGCACAGTCTATGCGTCAGACCCGAACTGGAAGTGGTGATCTTGTTGAGGAGTTAGCTGATAAATCACTTGCCCGGAAATGATCATCCAAGCTATTAACACTCCAATATTTCAAGGGAGTTCTAACTTTACATGTCAACTTTTGACCCCTATGCCTTGGTTTACCAGGAGTCGCCACCTTCGTCGGATGACTCAACTGCATCCAAACCGGCACCATTTGTTATCAATAATGGGTAAATCCCTCTTTATTTTGCTTGTTTAGAGTAGACTATTTTCTCTTTCCCACACATTATACTATATTCTTTGACTTGACAGGGCCAGAGCCAAGAAAAGGAAAACTGATAGGTCTTCTGTTAATCCTAAGGCCCATGAGCTGGAGATTCCTAATCTGGCGGCTCCTAAAGTTGATGTTGATCAACCTGGAGATCCTCAGGAGATCCAAACTGTTTTACCTCCTTCATCTGAACCAGCCAGTACTGACACCATAATTGTTGAAACTCTACTAGCGGTTAACCTTGACCCGCCCAATCCTTCAGTAAGAAACAAAGATGCCCCTAAGGTTGTAATTACTAGACCGAGTTATACCGCTCCTGAAATCTCTAGGGTGCTAACAAAGGTTGTTGCTATGAATGAATCGATAATCCAAGAAAAAGGGAAAACCAAGTTGGAGCTTCCAAATTATGAGAGCATTAGTGTTCAAGATCTTCATGTTGCTTGTTTGGACCGCCTGGCAACGAGCCGTGAAATGGAAATCGGCCTCGTCAATATGATGAAGAATAAATACGAGGTATGTTCTCCTTTATACGCTCACATTATGTATCCTTTTGTAGCCCCCAAGGGTCGGCTCATCTCCTTGAGATAATTCGGGTCTTTTGTAATAATCTTGAGGTACGACTTGTAGCCACCAAGGACCGGCTCATCTCCTTGAGATGAGTCAGGTCTTTTGTAATAACCTTGAAGAAGATCGACCTGTAGCCCCCAAGGGCAGGCTCATCTCCTTGACATAAGTCGGATCTTTTCCACATCTTCAATGTCAAAAGGATCTTAGGTTCATTAGCCCCCAAGTGCAAAATATATTGCTTGGGACTTGTCATAGAGTTTATTTATGATTCGGGTAGCTTTAAAGACAGTCGAATCCAGCATGGACAACTTGAAAATAGACCAGGAGAAAAAGTAAAACTCCCAAGAAGAAGTTGAAGAAAAACTTCACCTCTCATTGTTCGAGCTAGAAAACACCAAGTCTAGCTTCTTGAAGGAGAAGAAATCCTTTGAGGATGAAAAGGCCACTCTTCTGAAACATGCAGAAGACGTGGAAGACCTCCTCAAACCCATCTCCGAGAAGCTATCCGGGTTAACACGGCATATTGCCCAAATGAGCCAAGCTATTTTCGGTAAGTGTATATAATCTCTTGTCTCTTTGAGATACAAATATAAGGCGCCCGGCGACCCATGTATTGACTTTATTTTGCAGACCCCAGGACTAACAGTTTTTATGACAATAGCATGTCGATGCTTAAGGTTGTTTATTCCCTGACAAAGCAACTCTATGCTGGGAGTTATCTCGCAATCAAGGCCACGATGGGGGATAAGCAGCCTCTAAATTTTATCAAGAATGTGTTGGAAGGTCTTTCCATCACTCCTCAACATATTCCAGAGCTAAAAACATCAGTTGCCCGGTCTAGCAAGATATATGCATTGAGACAGGCTTTTGCTTATGGAGAGGAGATCGACCTAGCTGAGCTTGCAAAGGACTTTCCCGAATTCAAAAATGACGGGTCACAATTTTACTAGGAGGATTATGACACTTGTCTCAAGAATGCTCGGATACTATCTACCCAGCTGGTATCTGGGATGAAACTGGGGAGCTATCAAGCAGCTTATGATGCCGACCATAGTCGGATTCCTCCACATGTCTTCATATCAAAGAATATGGCTCATCAAAGGCGTGAGCACATCTTTGCCTCTGAAGTTGACCCGTCACCTATCTTTGATGATGAGGCTGTGTTCCAAGCCTTATCCCACTGCAACTGGGACGTGGATAACCTTCGAATACAAGAGCCTGAGGACCAAACAGTAGACAACCAGGAAGCATCTCACGCGCAGGATTAGCCCTAGTTGGTGATGCGTATTTTACCAATCATCTCTTAAGCCCCCAAGTATGGGTGTAGAAACAATGTGTGGCTCCCTTGAGCTTTGTAATACGGATAGCCGAAAACTTTTGTCGCGCCATCGTGCATGTTGGCGTCTTTGTTAGCGCAAGGTACTTATTTTTCTGGGCTTGACCCCCATTCTGCCATTCCTTCGCCCTGCTATCTATATAACCCTTCCACCAATGAGTACTTTTGGTAAGATGCGGCTGGGAAAAATGAGCCAACGAAAAGTCTTGATCTTCTAGATTTTATCAATCTGTTTTTCTATCAGCAATGTTGAAAATATACCGGCTCAATGAGACCTGGCAAACATGAATATTCAAAATCCATGGTATTTTTAGCCTTTTCAACCGATAATATAACTTTATGCCGGCCATGCAGCCGATAACTCGGCTATCGTTTATTCAAACCGGTAAAAAGGTGTGCCCGGAAATATTTTATCTGATGAGTTTCAACACATAGTACTTGTTCTGGGGACTATTTCTCGAAGCTTAGAAGCATAAAGTAGTACTTTTTGAAGGCAGTTTTGAGGGTCTTTGCCATGATGCATATGATGTAATAACATTTGATAATAATATCAACATAATATGTCGGCTTTCGAGGCTCGACAGGAAAAGTTCGTCTTTCGAGGCTCGGGTCTTGCTTCAATGAAGCGGGTATGATAACCCATGGTTTATCCTAGCTTTCCTTATGTTGGATCTCTCATGACTCAAGCTGGTGTTTTAACCCTAACAGGTTTAGGGTCCAAAAAATTGACTTGTCAAGAGTTCAAGGGGTCATTTGATCGGGGTCGCATCAAGCATACACGCAGGTTTAACCATATGTGGTATTTATTTTTGCCGGGTCAAGAGGGTCAGAAAGTTGAGCCCGGTGGTTTGGAAGCCCCCAAATGCCCTTAATAATGTGTATTCTTTTGTTGGGTCACAAGGGTGAGAAAACTAGGCCCAATGAGCTAGAAGCCCCAGGTGCCCTTTGTTTCGGAAAATAAAGACTCAAACTCAACTTGTAGGTTGAAATGACAAAAAATGTGTCAGCTTTATTTATACTCAAAACATAAAGAAGTATTTACAGAAGTCTACATGGGGGGAGAAATTACAAAAAATGAGTCGAAAGAGCTAAGTATAACAAGGCCTACTGGTGTTCCAGGGTCGGCTTATTTCCCTCTTGGGACAAAATTTCTTCTTTAACACCCTCCAGAGTACGAATTTTATTCAGGGATTCAAGTGCTAGTGGTACTGACTGTTATTCATTTGCTTGGGATTACTTTGAAATCCTCCTTGCTTATTATGCCGATTGCCCTGGTTGGGATGTTTCCCATTGTCATGATTTCGCTGATATTGAAAACCAGGCCCCCGGCCACCTAGTGACCCGCCAGGTCCATGCTGACCCGGGTGTCCTCCACCATTACCTCCTGGGTTATTTTGGAAATCCTGGCTATAGAACTCTTGCATGATATAACAATTCTCCCAAGAGAGGCTAGCCGGCTTGTCTTGAGTGATGTGCTTAGGAGAAGGTGATTTAAGCGCCTCCTCATAATTGAGAGCTAATTCCCATTATAAGCTCCTCCGGGTCGACCGTTGCGGCGCTGATTCTTGAAACCTATGTTAGTATTTGGCACAAAGTCTGACCAGCCATCAGGCTATTTCCACTTATTATTTTGGGCCACTTAGTTACCACTATGACCATGCTGGCCCATTCCTCCTTTAGCCTTTTTGCCCTTGGTGGTCTTGTCCTTTTTCTCATCCAGGGTCTTTCGTGCTATCCGACTCAGCATATCTGGTGAGGACATCCATCAAGTCGCCCATGTCTTGTACCTTTCGCTTGAGCTATCTGAGCTTCTGGACCAAAGGTTGGAAGTGCCTGTTCTTTTCCAATATTAGAACTGCTTGAGCCGCAATGATGTTGCCCGATGAGTGCATAAGTTCCACGACCCGGCAAGTCCAATGATGAGCCGACTCGTCTACTCTTTGAATGCATTGTTGTAGGTCTACTATATTCATAGGCTTCTTGCAGGTTCCTTGGAAATTCTTGGTGAATCGCTCTTTCAGCTCTGCCCATGTGTTGATGGAGTTAGGCAGTAAGTTTTTCAACCATGTTCGAGCCGGTCCTTCCAACATCATGGTTAGGTACTTGGCGAATACAACGTCACTAACATCCAGCATATCCATTGCCAACTCATAACTTTCAATCCAGGATGTCAGTTCAAGATCTACCATGTAGTTTGGTACCTTACGAGGCCCCTTGAAATCTTGGGGCATACGCTCGGTGCAGAATATTGGGGATAAGAATGGTATTCCAATTGTCCTACTATTGGATCCAACCCCCAAACCCGCCAGTTGAGGGTGAAGTTGTTGAATTGCACGTGCTGCTGCTTCCACGTCTTCCTATCGCGCACCTCTTGCTGCATCAACAACTACCTGGGCATCTGATGGCATGGGGTGGGTTGGGGAGACCTGAGGGTATTGCCTTCATCCACTGCTGGAAACAACTAGGGACTCCTCATAATGACCTTTTCTAGCATAGGGAGTGGAATGCATCCGATCTCGACTGTATGACTACTATGCATGTTGTACCACGGCTGTTTTCAGCATCTCAATAGTTTTCCTAGCTTAAACCTCAACAGCGGTGTTTCTGTTAATAGGCAGTGCTTCCAAATTCCGAGTTGCAGCCAACATGTTGTCAACAGGGTTGGAAAAGTGGCCCCACGGTGTCTGAAATTGCTGAGGCAGGGATTGAGCTGGTTCCTCTTGTCGATGCCCGGGTTGCTGAATAGTTCCTGGTGTTTGTTGTGGGGTGTTAAAATACATTGTGGCTCTAGGTTCATAGGGACTCCATGGTGGCGTCTCCTCTCGTAAACCGCCTCCGACGCTTCTTTCTGAACCCCTAGTCATTAGGACTCATCTTTAAGACGTTCCGTCTCTTGATGTATGTGAGCTTGCAGATCTACCAGTCGTGCATTTTCTGCATCAATCTCCTTTTGTACTTCGATTATTTGGCTGCGCAATTTGGATAGCTCCACATTGCGCTCTTCCAAATTTTCTGCTGTAACTGGAGTATCCACGACTTTTGCCATCTCAGACATGAGATCAGCCATGGCCTGATCCGTTGTTTTACTTGACCCGCCGGAACCCCCAGCTACGGCCGAGTCTCAAACCGTTGTAGCTCCCTCGATGTTGACGGCGACTTGTCGAAGCAACTCATTGAGTTCCTCAGGGGCTTCAGTCTCCAGTGAGCCCCCAAGCCTAGCATCATAAAGAGGGCAAATTGACTCTGTGTCTCCTGTGGATGATGCGCCATCGTAATCGGCGAAGGTGTCACCACTAGAGGCCAGTTCATCTAAAAGGTTGATCCCATGCATGAAGCCAATGAATACATGATGAAGGCCACCCTGGCGCCGATTAGATCAAGCGCTCCAAGATGGCTCGTAGGTGTTGATGTAGATGTCCGACTCGAGGCGTCCCTAAACCAATCTCTCATGTGGGACCTCGAAACCCACATCCGATTGGGTTAGCCTCGACACTCGAAACCAGCTCGTAGATCTTGTTATGGCGGTTCCTGACCATCTGGTTCATCACCAGCTTCCCAAATCCTGGTTGGATTCCCTTTGAAAAGTCAACTCCATCGGGCGAGGGCCCATGATGGGTTCCAACTATCATGGTTTTGTCAAACCGGCAGATGTCCTCGTAACAAGACATAGGTGTGAGGCCATCGTTGTTAGGTGGCGACTCAAAGGGGTTGAACGAGAGAGAGAGAGAGAGAGAGAGAGTCGGGTTTACCTAGGTTCGGCCCTCCAATGGAGGTAATAGCCTACGTCCTCCTTTGTGTATATTGGATTGGTAGATATCGATTAAAAGGGTGCATATCGCTAACCTAGCTACTGAGAGGTTGTAACTTGAGTCTCCTGGTCCTAGGGGCCTTCCTTTATATACGGGTCAAGCCCTAGGTTTTACAATAAAGTTCGGATCATATCATGCCTCGTAACCTACAATGCCTCTAACTTGTCATCTACTTCAAGGAAACCCGGCCGGCGTCTTCAACTTCGTGGGCCTTGAGCCTCCATCTTCGAGTATCAGGCCACCCGTGAATCTAGTCAGCCTCCGCCTTGCTTTCCTTGTCTTAATGACTCGACCCATCTCGAACTTGGCCATAAGGCCGTCAATATGTTAACCCGGCCCATCAGGGTGGGTTATACCGTGGATTTATATCCCTGACTAGTCCCGGTGTCTAGTTTTGGTCCACCACCTAGTCCCAGTGGCGCCATGCCCAGAGGGGGAGGGGGAATGTTCTGCATCCACCACAACGTACACTCCCACGACATGGGAGACTGTCGGGCGTTCGGCCCCTCCCGCAACAAGCACGCCGGCCGGCGTCCAGGCCATGGCTTCCATGGCGCTGGGCACGAAAGAGGCCATGGCGGTGATAGAAGGGCCAACCTAGGTAACGACTCCCACTAAGGCCAGCGCGAGCGACCTCGCGACGACAGCGCGCATGGCCGGACCCATGAGGATGATCGGCCAAAGCGGCCTCACAGAGCGCGCCTCCAAGACGGTGCGGCCCCGCCACCCCAGCCACGACCGCCTAGAGGGAGTGCCAGTGGCTCGGGTGACGAAGGGCTCAGAGGCGGACAAGGGCCTCACATGGTGGCCTGCATCCTTGGCGAGTCTGAAGCCTCTTTGTTGGGCCACCAACCCAGGCACCTCCATCGCATGGCGGACGGCACCTCCCGAGGACCAAAGGCCGTCCGGCCTCCCCAGAGGGCTCAGCACATCCTATTCTTTGACTCCAGGGATGGTGTGAACTCCGCGACCACCACGGGTGCGCTCCCCTTGTTGTGTACTCCCATCATTTGCAACATCTCCATCACCAAGACCCTCGTCGACGGGGGCACAGGGCTCAACGTGCTCTCCATAGAGACCTTCAAGACCCTCCAGGTGATTTATAGTCGGCTGGCCCCCGCCAAGCCATTCTATGATGCCGCTGAGCATCCTATTGTCCCCCTAGGGTAGGTCTGCCTCCCTGTCACCCTTGGCACATGCTGTAACTACTGCACTAAGCTCATCAACTTTGATGTGGCGCACATCGGGCCCCCATACAACGCAATCTTGGGCTACCCGACGCTCGCTAAGTCCGCGGTGATGATCCACCATGGTTACAACATCCTCGGGATGCCAGGTCCCAGCAGCGTCATCACCATCGCTTGCGACAAGACGGACACGGTCCGTTCCATCGAGCGAACCCGCAAGGCTGCCATGGACGAACGTTCTGACAAGGAGGAGAACACGGAGCCTCGTGAGGCTGCTCCCCTAAGGAGGAGGCGCCTGACGGAGTCCTGGATTAAGGGTTCCTCAGACAGTCGACCTGTTTCCCACGGGCCGGACTATATGGGCCACAAAGTGATCATTGGTCGGGTCCCTGTTGGCTTCCGATCCGGGCACTGTTTCGGTTGCCGGTGTATGGCACATGGATCAACGGTGTTTGGGAGCACGAGACGGTGCGTTCGGGGCGCTGTTGGATGCATGCCTCTTGCGGCACGACTTTTTCTTCTTCTTCTTGTCTGTTGTAGGAATGAAGAATGATCCAGGGTAATCAACTATGATAGCCACCTGGGATCGGTCGAGGCTCTCCTGGTAGAAGACTCCATCTTCAAATTCAATTAAAAGATCTGGATCCTTGTGAAAACTCGGATCATCGTCATGGGAATAGTCTTCGGGGTGAGGAGTCGGATAGTTAACTGTCTCAATAAAGCTCCTCCATTCCTGTTCACGTAAGGTTAACGGCTTCGGTCAAGTAAGAGACGAAATGAAAACCCCGAACTATGTTAACTGAAGGGAAAGGCTTACCCATTCGATGGGGTTGTGGCTCGAGTATCCTTCCTTGGTCGACCGCGGAATAAAATCCTCTTGCTCTCCTTTATATAGGTCGGCGAGTGCGGCAGTCAATGTTGTCTGATCGGTAGGACCTTGTCTTCGGGAGCGTGTGGTGTCACACTTCCCATTGTAGTGCCATAAGGGATGTATCCTCTATTGGAGGGGCTGCACGCACTGGGTTATGGTGGCGGCCATGACATCAATCATGGTCAGGCTGTGGTGGGCAAGTATCTGCACCTGAGCCGCTAAGCGTTGTACTTCAATGTTGTCCTCTTGGGACGAACTCTTCAGCCTCCAGTTGTACCTTTTCATCAAAGGGGTGTCAGAGTGTTCGGGTAGACCTCTTCGAGCTCGCTCGAACAGGGGGACGTCTTCAATGAAAAACCATTCCAAAGTCAAATCTTAAAATTCCTTCGGTGTACCCACCGGATACCCCATCCCCGCTATGCAACACACTTTGGCTCCGCCGACCTCCAAGATTGTCTTGTCCCGAGTTCAAGGGACAAGGCAGAAATACTTCCTCCATAGGTTGAAATGCGCCTCGCAGCCCAAGAACATCTCGCAAAGGGCAACGAAGCCTGAGATGTGCAGGATAGACCCCGGGGTGAGGTGGTGGAGTTGGATCCCATAGAATACTAGCAATACCCTCAAGAATGGATGGATGGGTGATACGTCTCCAATGTATCTACTTTTCCAAACTCTTTTGCCCTTGTTTTCGACTCTAATTTGCATGATTTGAATGGAACTAACCCGGACTGACGTTGTTTTTAGCAGAATTGCCTTGGTGTTATTTTTGTGTAGAAATAAAATTTCTCGGATTGACATGAAAATTTACGGAGAATATTTTTGGAATTAATAAAAAAATATTGGCGAAAGAATCAACTGCAGGGGGACCACCACCTGGCCACAAGCCTGGTGGGCGCGCCCACACCCTAGGGCGTGTCGGGCAGGCTTGTGGGCCCCCTGCTGCTCCTCCGACCTCGTTTCCACTTTTATATATTCCTATTCGGGGAGAAAAAATTGGAGAGAAGAGTTCATCGTGTTTCACGATACGGAGCCATTGCCACCTCCTGTTCTTCCTCGGGAGACCAGATCTGGAGTCCGTTTTGGGCTCCAGAGAGGGGAAGTGGACGCCTTCATCATCACCAACTATCCTTCATCACCAATTCCATGATGCTCCCCACCGTTCGTGAGTAATCTCATCGTAGGCTTCCTTGACACTGATGGGTTGGATGAGATTTATCATGTAATCGAGTTAGTTTCGTTAGGGTTTGATCCCTAGTATCCACTATGTTCTGAGATTGATGTTGCTATGACTTTGCTATGCTTAATGCTTGTCACTAGGGCCCAACTGCCATGTTTTCAGATCTGAACCTATAATGTTTTCATGAATATATGTGTGTCCTTGATCTTATCTTGAAAGTTGTAGACATCTATTACGAGTTATGATCCGCATCCCCCAGGGTGACAATAACTGGGATTCTTTCCGGTGATTACCGTAGTTTGAGGAGTTCATGTATTCACTAAGTGCTAATGCTTTGGTCCTGTTCTCTATTAAAAGGAGGCCTTAATATCCCTTAGTTTCCAATAGGACCCCACTGCCATGGGAGGGTAGGACAAAAGATGCCATGCAATTTCTTTTCCATAAGCACGTATGACTATATATAGAATACATGCCTACATTACATTGATGAATTCGAGCTAGTTCTGTGTCACCCTATGTTATTACTGTTGCATGATGAATGCCATCCAACATAACTATCCATCACTGATCCATTGCTTACGAGCTTTTCATATATTGATCTTTGCTAAGTTACTTTTTTGTTGCTGCTATTACAAACACTACAAAACTACTACTATCACTTTGCCACAGTTACCGTTACTACCATATTACTTTGCTACTGAATACTTTGCTACAGATATTAAGTCTTTCAGCTGTGGTTGAATTGACAACTCAGCTACTAATACTCAAGAATATTGTTTGGCTCCCCTTGTGTCGAATCATTAAATTTGGGTTGAATACTCTACCCTCGAAAACTGTTGCGATCCCCTATACTTGTGGGTTATCAAGACCATTTTCTAGCACCGTTGCCAGGGAGCATAGCTTTATTCTCTGAGTCACTTGGGATATATATATATTTGTTGATCACTATGAGGAATCTTAAAGATCCAAAAACCAAGATCTACCCCTCAACTACAAGGACAGGTAAAAAACTGCCATCTAGCTCTGCACTTGATTCACCTTCTGTTATGAGTAAATTTGCGACACCACCACCTGCTAGTAATTCTGATATGTCGCAAGTAATTGATGATACTACTTCTACTATGCATGATGCTTATGATGATACTTTGCTTGATGATATTGTGCCACTGGGTGAATTTCTTGATGAACAAATTTCTAGAGACAATGCTGAAACTGATAATATTTCTGAACCTGATGAAATTATTGAAACTGGACACTATGATACACCTGCTAGACCTAGCTCTCCTAGATGTGAATTGCCTGATATACCTGAGGGTTATGTTATGGAAGGTGAGGTAGCTAGGGACTTTCTTGCTTGTGAGGATAGAGATGATATTAAGAGATTGCTTCACAAGTGTAAGGAAAAATCTTTGAATGCTAGAATCCAATATGATCCTAAGTTTGCTACTTCACCTATCTTTGTTACTGATAAGGATTATGAATTCTCTGTCGATCCTGAGTTCATTACTTTGGTTGAATCTGATCCTTTCCATGGTTATGAATATAAAACTATTGTGGCACATCTTACCAAATTGAATGATATAGCCACCCTATTTACTCATGAGGAAAAAATACACTATTACTATATTCTTAAGTTGTTTCCTTTCTCATTAAAGGGTGATGCTAAGATATGGTTTAATTCTCTTGCTCCTGGTTGTGTGCATAGTCCCCAGGATATGATTTATTACTTCTCTAAAAAATATTTTCCTGCCCATAAGAAACAAGTTGCCCTGCAGGAAATATTTAACTTTGTGCAACTTGAAGAAGAGAGTCTCCCATAAGCTTGGGGGAGGCTTCTCCAATTACTTAATGCTTTGCCTAATCATCCTCTCAAGAAAAATCAAATACTTGATATCTTTTATAATGGACTAACCGATGCTTCTAGGGACTACATAGATAGTTTTGCTGGTTGTGTTTTCAGGGAACGAACTATTGCTGAATTACTATTGAATAATATATTGAGCAATGATAATGATTGGACCATTCACGAACCACCTTCAAAGCCAACTCCGAAGAAAAGAGGTATTCTATTCCTTAGTCATGAAGATATGCAGGAGGCAAAGAAATCTATGAAAGAAAAGGGTATTAAAGCTGAGGATGTTAAGGATCTACCACCTATTGAAGAAATACATGGTCTTGATAACCCGACACAAGTAGTAGAGGTAAATTCTCTCAGTAGATTTGATCAAAGAGATATTCCTTATAATAAGTCTGCTAGCCAATGCTTGGATGAAGTTGATAATTTTATCGTGAAGCAAGAAAATTTCAATGCATATGTTAGTAGACAATTGAAATATAATGCTAATATGCTTGATCGCTTGGGTGATTATCTGAGTAGAACTGTCAATGATCTTAAGCTTATTAGTAAACATGCATCCATGGTAACCACTCAAGTAGAACAAGTACTTATGGCTCAGAATGATTTGCTTAATGAGATTAATAATAAAGACAATGATCATTCTATTAAAGTTATGACTAGAGGAGGTAGAATGACTCAGGAACCTTTGTATCCTAAGGGCCATCCTAAGAGAATTGAGCAAGATTCTCAGAGAGTTAATACTAATGCACCTATCCGTTCCAATAAGAGTGGGAAAAGAATGATGATAGTACTTTGCATACTGCTAGTGAACATGTTATAGATACATCTGAGAACCCAAATGATATTTCTATTT
This sequence comes from Hordeum marinum, assembly GCA_022496015.1. Classification (NCBI taxonomy): domain Eukaryota; kingdom Viridiplantae; phylum Streptophyta; class Magnoliopsida; order Poales; family Poaceae; genus Hordeum; species Hordeum marinum. The sequence goes on along the minus strand of CM039675.1, from coordinate 270,245,674 downwards.
CTGATGCTGAGACACAATCTGGTGATGAACATGAGCCTAGTGATAACATTAATAATGATGTTCATGTTAATGCTCAACCTAGTAGTGATTATGATGTGGAGATTGAACCTGCTGATGATCTTGATAACCCACAATCTAAGAGTAAAAGATACGATAAAAGGGACTTCATTGCTAGGAAACATGGTAGCGAAAGAGAATCATGGGTTCAGAAACGATGTCCTTTCCTCCCAAACCATCCAAGAAAAAGGATGATGAGGATTTTGAACGCTTTGTTGAAATGCTTAGACCTGTCTTTTTACATATGTGTTTGACTGATATTTTGAAAATGTATCCTTATGCTAAGTATATAAAGGATATTGTGACGAATAAAAGAAAGATACCGGAAGCTGAGATTTCCACCATGCTTGCTAATTATACTTTTAAAGGTGGAATACCTAGGAGATCCCGGAGTACCTACTATATCATGCTCTATTAAAGGAAATTATGTTAAAACTGCTTTTTGTGATCTTGGAGCCGGTGTTAGTGTTATGTCTTTCTCTTTATACCGTAGACTTGATTTGAATAAGTTGACACCTACTGAGATCTCTTTGCAAATGGCTTATAAATCAACTGCTCTACCTATCGATATTTGTGAGGATGTACCTGTCGTAGTTGCAAATGCTACTATCTTGACGGACTTTGTTATTCTTGATATTCCTGAGGACGACAGTATGTCAATTATCCTTGGTAGACCCTTTTTGAATACTGCAGGGGTTGTTATTGATTGCAACAAGGGCAATGTCACCTTTCATATTAATGGTAATGAGCATACGGTACACTTTCCGAGGAAACAACCCCAAATTCATAGTATCAACTCTATTGAAAAAATTCCAACAATTATTATTGGAGACTTTGAGTTCCCTCTTCCTACTGTCAAGAAGAAATATGATATACTTATTGTTGGGGAAATTCATATCCCCATTGAGGTAACTTAGTGTTATTCGAAAGTTCTTCGGTTTCATGTTATTCGAAAGAAGTTTGTTAATAAGACTTGATCAACCTTATTGATGGATTCCTTTTGATGAGCATGAGACGGATGAATTTCGAAAGCAAAACTTCCTGTACCTAACTTTTACTTTCTGTTACCTAGATGAAATTAAGTAAAAATGCTATTATTTTTCTGTTTTCTAAGTTTCTAGTGCAATAAAAAAGTGACCTGAAAATAAAAGTTTTTCAAATGTCCTGAAAATGGAGTATGATTTTTTCTGGAATATTTAAGAATCTTTGGCACTAAGTATGTATCACGGGGCTGCTCTAGTGGTCCACAAGCCTACAGGGCGCGCCCACCCCCCTAGGCACATCCTGGTGGCTTGTGGGTCCCACGTGGCCCCCCTCCACTTATTCCAGCACCCATTCAGGTCATCTTCCTCCAGAAAAAATTCCATCATTGCTCAAACCCGTGTTCTAGCTCCTCTTGCTGCCATTTTCGATCTCCTTGCTCAAAGCTCCATTCGCAAAACTGTTTTAGGGGATTACTCATCGGTATGTGACTCCTCCAATGGTCCAATTAGTTTTTGTTCTAGTGCCTTATATATTGCAGATTTTTGTTGTTGTGGTGACTGTGTTTTTTAGCTTGCATGTCAAATTTATATGGTCCCAATTAGTTTTGATGCATGATAGTCTTTAGGCACTTGAGGGAGTAGTTGCTATGAGTTTTGTTGAGTTTTGTTCACCTTTATTTTTCGTTCACTAAAAATTTCAGAAATTTTTCAGAGAAAGAAAAGATGTTGAGAAGATTGCTAAGAGGTTATTCAAGTCGGGGCTCTAAGGGAGATGAAAATCAAATGAAGGAGAAACCCAAATATAATCTTCCTCGTGTTGCAGAAATTCGACCATGTGAATGGTCGTGTGACACATTCTTGAGGGCGGCCGGAATTTATGAAGATTTCTATTATTTGGCCGAGAATGCGGGCATCACTGACTTCCTCAATGATAAGTGTGACCAGTACCCCTTGATCACTAATACCCATGCAAAAATTTCACTTTCATCCTAGGGAAGACCCTCCTACAGTATAATTTCACTTATATGATGTGCCTAAGAAAATGAACCTTTATGATTTTTGCAAAGTTTGCAAGATACCCTATGAGGGCAGCATCAGGGAACCACGTCCTCGAGACATGGAAGATTCTATTGCCGCGGTCACTGTAGGAGAAGAGAGAGGCGTGTCAAAGGCAAGAGCAGCTACTTTACATTTTTCCTGTGCTACGCTATTATTCATTATTTGCGGGAAGATGTTTAGTTGGTCGCTGGGAGAGTGGAAGCCTTAGTGCTCCTGACCTTGCTATTTTGCGCCATGCTTTATTTGCTGATAGAACCTTTAGTCTTGGCTCTATGGTGGCCCAACGGTTGAACACCAACTATTCGAAGGGGGCCATATTCGGAGGTATCTATGCATCTCATTTAGCTAAACATTTTGAGATACCCATTAGGCTTTACGAGAAAGATGAAAAGTTGATACGCTCGAAGTTTCTAGATTATGACCGTATGGTAGCCCATGATGTTATTAAAAAGAATGATGATAGGAGGCTGCTTTACAATTTAGTATTCAGTCAGGGTACTTGTGAGATTATTACTCTGCCTGCTTCTTCTCTGTTTGATATTCATTCAGGCAGGTACACTATTATGCCTGATGACATCTACCGATATTGGGGTTTGTCGCAACCTCCAGCACCTGAGCAGGCACCATCCCTTGATCCATATCAGGCCTCGGTCTTTTAGTAGGAGTCACAAGAGGTCACTAATCAGTGGAAACCTCAGTGTCCTCCAGAGTATCCTGGAGAAGGTTATTTCTAGCCATGGCCCTAGACCAACTTAGGCTAAAATCCTAAGCTTGGGGGAGTACGTATTTCTCACAGACATTGCATTCATGTTCACACACTCATTTCAGTTGTTGGTGTTCATACTTTTTCATTGTACTATCCATGGTAGTTTATTTCTTGTTTTGCTTTATTCTTGTGTGTTTAATTAACTTTGAGGAAAATACAAAAAAAAATTAGTTCTAGCTTCATTTCCTAGTTGCTTAGTTGTAACATTAAAGAGAAAACCCAAAAAGATTTCTTGTTCTTCTTTTTGCTTGTTGGGAGCTTTCCCGTGTAAATAATTTTCCTTTCTTTCCTTTGGGTTGTAAGGCGAAGACCACGATGACGTGTCGAGTGGCTCTCATATGCATTATTGTTTATCTTACAAAGAGCCCACATTGCCTTGTCTTCTCCTTTGGTTTATTGTTTGCATATTCCAGCTTAGTCCAATGCCCGCACACTCTTATTATTATTCACATCGTTCGGTTGCACAAGGGAAAGGCAATAATGACGATATTTGATGAAAAGATTGAGATGGAGAAAAGCGGGTATGAACTCGACCAATCTTGCTTTTGTAAAATATGATTAGCTCATCATTTTGAATTCAGTACATTATGGGTTGAACATGTTTGCAATAACAATTAGAGATTATAGTTATACATGCCATGCTTAATTAGCTAAGAGTGGATAATGGTCCGTCTTGAGTGCCAACATGCGCATTAAAATGGTTGTGATGTAGTATGATAGAATGGTATCCTCCTCTGAATGATTCAAGTGGCTTGACTTGGCACATGTTCACGCATGTAGTTGAAACAAATCAACATAGCATCCACGGTATTTATGTTCATGGTGAGTTATATCCTATTCATGCTTGCATTCAATGTTGGTTAATCTCAAAGCATGTTGATGACTGTGTCGCTCTCTAGTTGGTCGATCCCCAGTCTTTTGCTAGCCCTCACTTGTACTAAGCGGGAATACTGCTTGCACATCCATCTCAATAAACCCAAAGTTGTTCCATATGAGTCCACCATATCTACCTATATGTGGTATTTACCTGCCGTTCCAAGTAAATTTGCATGTGCTAAACTTTAAACCTTCAAATAAGTATTTTGTTTTGTATGCCCAAATCGCTCATGTAGCGACTGGGGGTTGTCAGTATCTTCCATGCTAGGTGGGTTATTCTGACGATATGTATTGATTCACTATCATTCACGAGAAAGTGGCTGGTAATCGGGATGCCCGGTCCCATGCTCAAAATAAAAAGCAAATTATAATTAAAAAAACTCCCCCAGCATTGTGTTTGTATGGAAGGTACCCGTGGATTCGGCCCGTCGTGGAGTGTGATTGACTGGTGGAGGGGGGAGTAAAAACTTTACCATTCTGTTTGGGAACCGCCTATAATGTATCTAGCATGGAAGATACTGAAAACCTCTTGGTCGTTATGTGAGCAATGAAAGCATACCGCTCCAAAAATCATTACTTATCTCTGTTTTGAAAGCTCGAGCTCTAGCACCTCTGCAAATCAATGCTTCCCTCTGCGAAGGGTCTTTCCATCTACTTTATTCATGAGTCATCATCCTCTTATAAAAAGAGCACCAGTTAGAGAGTGTCATCGTGATTTGTATGCCTTGCTATTAATTGATATTGAGCATGAGCATGACTGGATCTCTCTCATTGTGAATTACAATGTTTAGTCAGTCCTTGTTCTCCAAAGGTGCTCTTCGTTTATGTTTTGCGGTCTTAGAAAGGGCTAGCGAGATACCATTATGTCATATTGTATCATGATTGTTTTGATAGAATTGTTGTCATCTCAGACTTATTATTATTGCTTGCTAGTTGATTATGCCATTGATATGAGTAAATGTGAGACCTAAATGTTATGTTGAATGTGGTTAGTCTATAATCCTTGCTGAAAATCTGAACATAAGTTAGACATATTTACAACAGCAAGATCAAACATAGTTTGTAAAAGTTTTTCTTTATCACTTTCAGTTTATCAACTAAATTTCTTGAGGACAAGCACAGGTTTAAGCTTGAGGGAGTTGATACGTCTCCAACGTATCTACTTTTCCAAACTCTTTTGCCCTTGTTTTGGACTCTAATTTGCATGATTTGAATGGAACTAACCCGGACTGACGCTGTTTTCAGCAGAATTGCCTTCATGTTATTTTTGTGCAAAAATAAAAGTTGTCGGATTGAATTGAAAATTTACGGAGAATATTTTTGGAATTAATAAAAAATACTCGTGAAAGAATCAATGGCAGGGGCACCACCACCTGGCCACAAGCCTGGTGGGTGCGCCCACCCCCCTAGGGCGTGCCGGGCAGGCTTGTGGCCCCCCTGCTGCTCCTCCAACCTTGATTCCACTTCTATATATTACTATTCGGGCAGAAAAAAATCAGAGAGAATAGTTCATCGCGTTTCACAATACGGAGCCACCGCCACCGCCTGTTCTTCCTCGGGAGACCAAATCTGGAGTCCGTTTTGGGCTCCGGAGAGGGGAAAGTGATGCCTTCGTCGTCACAAACCATCCTTCATCACCAATTCCATGATGCTCCCCACCGTTCGTGAGTAATATCATTGTAGGATTTCTGGACGGTGATGGGTTGGATGAGATTTATCATGTAATCGAGTTAGTTTTGTTAGGGTTTGATCCCTAGTATCCACTATGTTCTGAGATTGATGTTACTATGACTTTGCTATGCTAAATGCTTGTCACTAGGGCCCGAGTACCATGATTTCAGATCTGAACCTATTATTTTTTCATGAATATATGTGTGTTCTTGATCCTATCTTGCAAGTTGTAGACACCTATTATGAGTTATGATCTGCATCCCCTAGGGTGACAATAATTGGGATTCTTTCCGGTTATTACCATAGTTTGAGGAGTTCATGTATTCACTAAGTGCTAATGCTTTATTACGGTTCTCTATTAAAAGGATGCATTAATATCCCTTAGTTTCCAATAGGATCCCGCTGCCACAGGAGGGTAGGACAAAAGATGTCATGCAAGTTCTTTTCCATAAGCACGTATGACTATATATGGAATACATGCCTACATTACATTGATGAATTGGAGCTAGTTCGGTGTCACCCTATGTTATAACTATTGCATTATGAATGTCATCCGACATAATTATCCATCACTGATCCATTTACTATGAGCTTTTCATATATTGGTCTTTGCTAAGTTACTTTTCCGTTGTTGCTATTACGAACACTACAAAACTGCTACTATCACTTTGCCACAGTTACCGTTACTACCATATTAATTTGCTACTGAATACATTCTTGCAGATATTAAGTCTTTCAGGTGTGGTTGAATTGACAACTCAGCTGCTAATACTAAAGAATATTCTTTGGCTCCCCTTGTGTCAAATCAAAAAAATTAGGTTGAATACTCTACCCTCGAAAACTGTTGTGAAACCCTATACTTGTGGGTTATCAATGGGAAACCTGAGGCCCCGCAGAAGAAAGGAAACGAAGCATACGTGTTCGCCCTTTGAGGATTGGGGAAACGCTTCGCAAAAACTTCGTTGTTGTAAGAAGATAACCCCGCATCGGTCACCGCCAGATCCGAAGAAGGGAGATACCCCTGTGTCTCCAGATTGCGCAGTCGTAGGAGCAATATGGAGCAGCTGGTCTAGTCCCCGGGATGGGAGCCGTAGGGGCACGAGGAAGACCAGGGAGTGCTCGCCATGTTTTTCGTGGTGATATTCCGCTAGAAATTTTGTATGGGGAGGAGGAGAAGGATGTGGTCTAAACCATGATTCTATTTGTTTAAATGGGTGAAGCCTCCCTTACGCGAGGGCAACACTCTAAAAAACCACTGAACTGCTTGCCTCCCGACGACGCGCAAAAATCGAGGAACGTTGGTGGTTATTATAATGGACCTGAAAAGCTTGTGACGCTTGGGATTTCGCTGATGACTGGTTGGTTGCCGAACAAGAAGGAGTATGGGACTCGCCTTGCTAGCCGAAGATTATGAAGATTATCCGGATATACATCAGCGTTGAAGACTAGTCCGGGGGCTACTGAGGGAGTCCAGGATTAAGGGGTCCTCGAACAGCCGACCTGTTTCCCATGGTCTGGACTATATGGGCCGCAAAGTGATCATTGGGTGATCAAGGGCCCCGTCGCCAGGGTCAAAGCTTCAAGGAGCCATGGCGCGTCCTCCAAGTTGTCAACCATAGATAGGCATGTTTATATCTTCAGCATGTAACCGGCCATGTGTAAACCCTAGGGGCCCTTGGCGTCTATATAAGCCAGAGGGTTTTAGGTTGTAGAGGGAGAACAACTCATCTAGGGTTTAGCTCTTTGATCTCGAGGTAGATCGACTCTCTAACCTATACGTCATCAATACAAGCAAGCAGGACGTAGGGTACTACCTCCATAGGAAGGCCCGAACCTGGATAAAACCTTGTCCCCTTCATCTCCTGTTACCATCGATTCTAGTCTCACAGCTAGGGACCCCTACCCAAGATCCGCCAGTTTTGACACCGATAGCGGCTGTCACCCACTCCAGGTCCAGTTATGGCGAAGGACGCCCTACCAAGCACCGGTGGCGTGGACCCTACACCAAGTACTGGCGACAATCTCCTCTTAGTGTAGGAAGCCGCGCCCTATGCCCCCCTTGAGGTTGGGACTGGGGTATCCCATCGAGAAGCGCCTGGCCTAGCTTGTGGGATGAGGGGAGTGCACGGGCCCTGCACCGGGGTGTGTCCCAACGCGCGCTCCTGTAGCCAAGGGGTATGACGCCGGGCATCACGGTCGCGGGAGCTCACCATTGGGAAAGCATCAAGAAGAACTGAGACATGGACCTCAGGAGTTGACCGGACCCTGAGAGGCTGACCCGCGCGGCGCATCTCAACGAGTGGCTCGAAGTTCTCGTAGCAGCACGGATGCTAGGTGATTTTTTAGTTTGTTCGGTCAAGAAACCCTCCACCCCTCATGTATTTTGCATTCCCCCAAAGCTGGGACTCTTCACGATGTAATGGACCTGCTTAACCTTTGTCTTGAGATTGTGTTGTTCGTTCAAGATTTAAGCGCTTCGTCGTCGCCTTGAATCTTCGCGCCCCCACAGCTGCCCCCGGGACGTTTCCGTACGAGAGGGTTGAACATGGTGTCTGTGCCGGGATTCGTCCCATCGGCACCGAGAAATCCAAGTGACCAAGCTCTGGCTCACGGGCTGGCCCCTGTCTTAACCATCTATCCAAGGTCCTTGGTGTCCCGCCCTCCTGGAGAACCATCGCGGGCGAGCAGTGGGGATAGGATGCAACTTGTGCGGCTGCCGAGCAGGCGCCTCGTCGCCCTTGATGCCAAGCCCTGGCAGCTGCGCGGAGCCCTCTGCACCCATGTTATTGGTTGTGGGGGAGCGGCCATGCCCTAAACTTGGTGCAAACCACCAGGAGATTGGGGAAGGGTTTCCCAAGCCAGGTGCTTGGGACGCTCGACCCCTCCTTTATTGCCGCCCGTGACACTCTCACATAATAATGAGTTTGGGGCTATACATGCCCCGGAGCCTCCTGCTTGAGCCACCCCTCGGCCTCAGGAGGACTCTCGCCCACGCCCAAGTGGAAGCCCCATGATCCACGCTGGCAAAATAACTGTCGTACCGCGACTATGCCCACGCCTAGTGGAAGCCCCATGTTCCTTGCTCGCTCGGAGAAATGACAAAACAAATATGTCCCCTTGGAGGGCCACAATAACCTTTAAGGTGAGTGGCCCTCACCTTGGCAGCCGTTCCCCCCCTCCTTGCGGCACGTGCCCACTGGCTCTTCCTTGGGCCTCACACATGCGGGCTGGGCACGGCGCATGTGCTTGGGCCTGTCCTGGCGGCAATGGAACCCCAAGGATTGGGTTCTGGGCTGTGGACATGCCCACATGCACGTGACATCACCAAGGACATTGGTACCTATTTTGCTTGTCTGAAGCCCAAGGGCAAGTCGGTAAGCACGTACCACTCCAAGACTAAGTGTTTTCATGCAGGACCACTACCCTAGGGGTGGTTCCCCCAGGTGGCCTCACGAGGCGGGCCCAAGTAACCATCGGGGCACCACACATCAAGACCTCTCATACCAGCAGCACAGAGTGTCGGGGTGGCCTCGGAAAAGGGGTACAAGCCTCGCGAGGAGTGGTGTAAATAAATTTATTTTCAATCCAAGCTAACATTATGTTTAAAGCATGAAAAACAACATAGCCCCTCCTCTACATACCCCGAGGGGTCAACTTGGTTCGTTATAGGAAAGAAAAGATGACTTGAATAAAAGGGGGTCGAGCTCTTGCAGCGTTGCCTCTAGAGGCCGAGGCTTTGACACCAGCGCATCTAGTCGGAGTTCTGCTCCTTGGTGCAGGTGCCCAAGGAGCCATCGGAGCCGCTGCTACTCCCGCTTCCCCTAGAGGAGGAGTCGGCACTGGCGCTCTCCATGCAGCAACCCAGGCGGTTGTCGGCCTTCCCGAAGGCCTTCACGAATAGTGTGGAGGTGTCATCAAACTTGAAGTAGAGGATGTGCCCGTTCTACCAGCCATGGCCAACAGCAACGACTTCCACCTGCGATCCAAAAACATGAAGCCGAGGGGGTTGAACTCCGTCGCCACCCAAGAGGACCCGTTGCAGCAGTCGTCTGGCTGCAGCCATAGACCCAAGGGTGTGTGCCCCTCAAACTCCCTTGCTAAGGAATCGGGGAGCTGGAGCCAAGTGCGAGGCCTGCCCTCCATCCTCATGATGAACTCGTGAATACCGTCAACGGAGTGGCCCCATGGCCGGGGCAGCCAGACGGACGCCCCGTGTCGCTGACCCCACCCGCGGACGCCTCGTCTGCCACGCCCGTGGCCGTGGGTGGAGCCTCTTCCGCGGCTGCTCGAGCTGACATGGAGCGCTGACGGAGATCGCCCGCGCCCTTGAGGAGGTGCCTCAAACACGGCGACGGATGCGCGGGGATGATCCCTCCCCCTCGCCATCCTCGGTGAGCCTGCCTCGCCATGCACCATGTTCCCCTTTTCAGTGGCAGAGAACATCCCCACGAGCACCATTGCTACTACAACGGCAGATGGCGATGGAGGTCGAGAGATAGAAGAATGATCCAAGGGACATCTCCCTCTCTCTTATATAAATCCATGATGGACGCTGCTACTTCTCGAGCATGCGTTGGTTTCCCGTGAAGAGGAACGGTTTAATGCAGCAAAGTAGATAAGTATTTCCCTCAGTTTTTTAGAACCAAGGTATCAATCCAGTATGAGATACAAGCGAGTCACCAATAGACGTACCTGCACAAAGAATCAAACTCTTGCACCCAACGCTATAAAGGGGTTGTCAATCCCTTCATGGTTACTTGCAAGGATGAGATCTAATAGAGATAGATATAATAGGATGCTTGAACGGAAAGTAAAACTAAAAGTAAAAAATAATGCAGCAAGTATTTTAGAGGGATAAACTCAAGCGATATGATGAAAAACCCATCTTTTTACCCTTGATGACAACAACACAATACGTGCCTCGCTACCCCTACTTTGTCACTGGATGAGGACACCGCAACATTGAACCCAAAACTAAGCACTTCTCCCATTGCAAGAATTACCAATCTAGTTGGCCAAACCAAACCAATAACTCGAAGAGACTTGCAAAGATATGAAATCATGCATATAAGAATTCAGGAAAGACTCAAATAATATTCATGGATAATCTGAACATAAACTCACAATTCATCGGATCTCGACAAACACACCGCAAAAGAGTATTACATCGGATAGATCTCCATGAAGATCATGAAGAACATGGTATTGAGAAGCAAAGAGAGATAAGAAGCCATCTAGCTACCAGATATGGACCCGTAGGTCTGTGGTGAACTACTCACGCATCATCGGAGGGTCAATGGAGTTGATGTAGATGCCCTCCGTGATCGAATCCCCCTCCGGCAGATTACCGGAAAAGGCTCCAAGATTGGATCTCTCGGGAAACGAGGCTTCTGGCGGCGGAAAGTATTTTCGTGGCTCGTTCTGATAATGATGGAATATTTGGGAATTTATAGGCCAAATAATAGTGTTAGGGGAGCAGCCATGGGCCCACAAGCCTGCCCGGTGCGGCCACCCCCTAGCCACGCCCCTAGGGCTTGTGGCCCCACAGTGGCTCCTCTGCCTTGGTTCTCAAGTCTCGTTGTTTCCTTTTGTTTTGGAAAAAATCATTCTCAAGGTTTTATTCCGTTTGGACTCCGTTTAATATTCCTTATCTGTGAAAATCAAAAACAAGGAAAAAACAGAAACTGGCACTAGGCTCTAGATTAATAGGTTAGTGTAGCGACCCAACTCAAAACAAGTCAAGCCTCTATGTGTTAGTGACATCCCTAGATCAGTATGCTGGCACACACAGTACATCAATGTAGATATCAAAGTGCAATCACATGTAAATAACGTAAAACTAATATATACCTCTTAAATCACAGCGGAAACAGTCAACGGGAGTGGAGTCCCAATAAACACCAACGGCAGGTTGAGTGTAGACCGTAACCCTGAATCGTACTTTTACTCGTCGTAGAATAGTATCTACAACATAAGACGTTGCAGCCGTGTAGGTCAGTACATTGAATGTACCGTCAAGATCACCATAGAAAGAATGATAAAGTCTATTCTATATGCAAAAGGCTTTGTGGCTCTGTGTCTGAGTTTTTTTGCAAAAAAGCTGGTTTTATTTTCCCTACAACAAAGGAGTGAAACGGAAATCACTACAAATAGTTCGTTGTTAATGAGATGGTTCCACCAACCAATTCTCATGTCCCAAAAATTATTAATAGACCCACTCATCATAAAATTTATTAATTCTGTTGAGAATGGCTGATAGTATCATCTCTAGTGCTCATGTTGTCTGTAACCGGGGACACGGCTAATCGATTAGTTTGACACTCTGCAGAGGTTTGTACACTTTACCCACAAGAATCGATCCCTCCCATTATGTCCTTGCCCTGCCTGGTGTTTGAGAACATGACGATCAAAACATGGTCTTCCATAGTGATCCTTCAATAGAAAGTCAGTGCCCATCCAAATCCTACCGTTCTTCTACATCTCGTAGCAACTGACCTACCGGAGTCACCACTAGGGTCAACCAAGCCAGAGCCAATATTGACTTGCGGTTGCACACGTAAGCTTTCCGCCCTTGAAGTATCCATCCATCTCTTTGAGCCTGGGTGGAATTCCATTGGGATGATCACAGGTAGATACCAGGATTCCTGGGCATAACCATGATAGATATCAGGCTGCCAAAATGCATGTCCAATCCACCCAGAGTTATATTGAGTCCTTGAAGTCTTGAAGTCTTTATCATCATGTAGGTCTTGAAATAATTAATTGACCTCACAACACTCCTGAATCTCACAACCAAACCCCGTCTACTAAAGCATAGCAATTGTGAAGTAACGTCCCTTCCCGGGTAATGGTAACAGGGTGTTGGGTTTCTCCTACCTCATGATACTACTACAAGTTCAAGCTCAATATCCTACTGGATGTATGGTGGAAAGATTGTTTCTAATGCAAATAAAACATAGGTAACGTAAGATGATCAAAGTGAACTTGCTTGTACTGTTGATGAAGATAAATATCGCTCTCAAAAAATACTTGATAGAACTATTCGTCACTCTCCGATGAAATCTATATAGTCAAACATTGCATTCATAAGCAAACACTTCTAGCAATCAATACTATCAAACAATAAGGAATACACAACTAAAAGCAGCAAGGTTGTGATGAAGGAAATACTTAAGACAAAAGTTAAAACAACAAAACTTCATCAAAACAACCAAAGTAGTTTTCATTACAAACAATTCTATTTTTTATAGAAACAAGACCAAAGTAAAATCTAAAAAAATTATTGTAGTAAATATTTTACTAGCAAAAACAATTACTTTTGAAGAACAACTAAGAACTAATAAAAGTTTTTATGAAACTCATCTTATGACATCAAAAATGTTAGCCTAGAATGAAACCACAAACAATTTCAACTTTGATACAAATTGTTTATGATCTAACATGGAGTTAACAAAAAGTGAAACTAATAAAACAATTTATAAAAATATTTTAAAATAGGAAATCAAACTAGCAATGAAATCAATTTGCAAGTTATGATTGAACTAGAATTGATTCCATGCAAGCAAAACTAATAAATAACATAGAAATAAACTTGGTTGAAATATTACTACCAAATAACAGAAAACAAAGTAAAACTTGTCAACTAATATAAAAGAAAACAAATTAAAAATAATTAAAACAAAAGAAATAGAAATAAACCTAACAAGAACTAAAACAGAATCTGTTTTGCCAAAACCCTTATGTTAAAATATTCTAAAAATTCTAAAATTCTACCTACTGTTAACTACAGACACTAGTGACAAGTAGCAAAAATATTCAACTCAAAATCTATTTTTAAACTGAAGTTATTCAAATTCTAATGGTTTGAGTAAATTCAACAGAATTTAAATTAAAAACTTTCAAATATGGTCAAACTTTATATCTACAGAAACTGGAATAAATTTGTGACACAACGCAAAATTAATCATTGAAAAAAAATTAAAACCATAGAAGATATAAAGAAAACAAAAACAAAACTATTTCTGGAATTGAAATTCAAACAGAAAAAGAAAGGGCGTTTCTAACGGACAGGGGTACACGTGGCGCTATGGTATTAGCTACAGGGTGTGCATGAGCGAGCGCTTTGGGCGAACGGCTGATAATTAACCAAAAATGATTTGGCCTCTTAAGTGATCTAATCTTGGCCTTAGGATCGAGATCCAACGGTGAGGGGGGGATCCGGTGACTTACCGCAGTGGAGAAGTTCTCCGGCGAGGTTCCAACGATGTCCGAGGCGGCGGGCTTGCGGGGACGGTGTTCCAGGGGTCCTCCGGCGACGGTGAGGTGCCCCAGCAACACGGACGAAGAAGGCGAACACGTGGGTGTCCTCGGGGTCGGTTGGGGAGGTCGGGGTTGACGGCAGCAAGCCCGTGAGCGATTGTGGCGTTTGGGTGCTCGATAGGGAGCTCGCTATGGTGGCTCTGGAGCTCAGGCGAATGCACGGGGAGGTGCGGGTGAGTGAGGTGAAGAGTATGACGGTGGTGGCGGGGCTAAGGGCGTCGGGGTTGAGTTGAATGACCTCGAGGACAGCGGCGGCTTCGGCCAACTCCGGTGAGGAATTCTGGTGATGCGAGAGGCTAGGGTTTGGGGCTTTCGCAAGGAACGGGTCGAGGGGTGAGTTATTTATAAGGGAAATGCTCGGGTAGAGGCAGTGGTGCTCGAAAGAAAGAAATCGAGGCACAGCAGCGGCGGGCTCCGGTGAAGGAAGGCGCGAGGGAGACGACCGCGGGACAATTCGGTCGGTCAGGTGCGACCCACGTGCAAGAGAGAGAGGGGGGAAGGAAAACAGATCAGGTGGCCGATCTGATCCAGATTCGGATCTGGCCGGTGAGATACGGGCCGAATTCCTTCCAAATGGACCTCGGGGTATTTCCTAATAACACAAAATTTCCTCTCTATAAAACAAAATAGAAAAGGAAAAGGATTTGGTGGATCAAATAAAATCCAAATATAAATTTTTTTATATACCAAATTTATCAGAAAAACAAATCCTACAACGCGAACATATTTCCACTCCCACACAAAATTCCCACAAAATCAGAAAATTCAAACAGTGCTACTGTTACAAATAAAATGCAAATAAAACATTTTGAAAATACCAAAATGACTTCAAATTCATATTTTTATATTGAAGGGAATCATTTTACCCTATTTTCGATATATTTTATTTTTTTGGAGAAAAATAAATTTTGAAAATCATTTAAAGAATGGTTTTGATTTTGAAATTCAAATATTTTCCAAATAATTTTCTGAGTTTTATGAATTCAATTATAATTCCAATTGCCCCTGGTTTTGAGTGTCATATTGCTCCTCTCAAGATTTTGAATTTGGGAAGGGAATTTGAATTCATTCAAATTTTGCAATAGAACCAAATATGGAATGGATTTCTGAATAGAAAGAGATTTTCAAAATCCACTTTTCAAATCCTTTTATTTGAAGAAGTCATGTTATCTTCTCTCGCTGATTTGAATTGTTTGAAGTTGAATTCAAAAACAAAGGGGAAAGTCATTTTATTCCCTCTCATTCAAAAGTTTCAAAAAAATCAAATTTTCACTCAATCAAACAATCAATCATTCATTTATTTATTATAACATTCCAAAATTTGGGATGTTACAAACCTACCACACTTAAAATGAATCTCGTCCTCAAGATTTGAAAGGGACTAGAAAGAAAAGGTTAGGGTTTGGGGATCTTCTTAGCAAATCCATTGACGGGGATGTGTGGGGATACCACATTTACAATGAGAGTTGCTAGTCCCTCAATATCATGACAATCCTCTCGGGTCCTTGCCAATATTTGTCTCCTCACATTCTTCACAGTGACTTCTTTGCTGATGATCTTCCGTTATAATCATAACGTTTCCGTCAGAATCCAGTGTTTCCTCGGTCAATACAAAGTTCTCCCGTTACTAGATCTTCTTAACTGACAAGTCTCGTGATCAGTCTAAATAACTTATTGAAGATCTCATGGTGGTCTACCATTAGTGGTTATCCTATAATGAAATGGGCCTTGGCTTCATTCCTCACCAAAAAATTCCTATGTTTGGCAATAGCTGCCAAGTACAAGGGGTTATCTTCATACCATTCTAAGACTTAAACAAAAGCTTAAAAGAACGTTGTCTCTTTACTATGGGTAAGTCACTCAGATTTACCATTCCGAATAGCAAGAGAATGATAAGAGTAAGTCGTCATGGTGACCAAGCCATGTCGCATTGAAATCATTACCTTGTATAAGGTTTAATGAATCTCGTATTCTAACACTTGGGCTTCCTCACAAGCGTTGCAGAAATTTCTCTTGTCAACGAACAAAGTTCGGATAAACCCATTGATTCTGCAAGCTGAACAAAAACATCTATCGTTTCTTCACAACTCTCAGGTTTTCGTAATGCTCCTAAGAAAAACGTTTGTTGAACAGTAATAGCTTATCCCAAGTTTCTTGCTTCATAAGGGTAGTGCTTGATCCTTAACAATCCTGGCATGTGTGAGTTGTGGGCTCACTTTAATACTTGAACAACTTTAACTAACCCTTGGGGTTACTAGTGTTTCACATTCCAGCATTACCTTCAGTTCACTCCATCATACCCTTGAGGTAATAAATCACAGACTTATTCTTGTCTGGATTCCACTCTGCGGAATTCACTTTTCCATTCCATTGGTTTGTTTAACCTTGGGAATTGTTTCATCACAATCATTCCTTTTCCCAATATTCCAACTTCAAAAGTATTTTGTCACAAATGTTGTCATCCACATAGTTTGATATGGTACAACATTACCTTTAACTGTTTTCATTTGTTCCAAACTCCTCGGCAATATGGCACTTTCTTATTCCATGGATCCTATGGTTTTATCGGTTGCTACCACACTTAAAATGAAATGTACATATGCCTGCATAGACCTTATTTTCTCATATCCTCGAAAATGGTAGGAGATCTTTGTTCATAGAGTAACAACTCATATATGCCAACATGGAAAAATTGGGACACAATAAATTTCGTTGATTTATGAAGTTATTACAATCTCAGAGACTTCTATTACAAAATAATCTCATGAAAATAGGAGTGTTTCATGTTACACATATTGCCATCCTCAAAACGTAACTACTCCATTCTAGCTTTCTTCTCCTTTGGACATTCACTAGCATAATGTCCTGATTCCTTGCAATGAAAACAGATGACTACTGACAAGTCTTGGGGCTTCTTGATGTTGGTATTTTCTCCTTGGGTTCTTGGCTCCTTTCCTGGGCACTTACTAGCATAGTGACCTAAGGTCTTGCTTTTAAAACATGTGATATAACTCGGGTCCTTACATGCAGGGAATTGGCTCTCCTTAGTGTACTTTCTCTTCTTCCTAGTCTTCTTTGTTCTGACCAGTTCTTCTATTTCATGTGGATCAGTCTCCACTTTTTCTATCATGAAGTCTCCCAAATACTCTTGGCTTTCCTTCGTGCAATCCTGGGGAAAATGTCCTTTTTCTCCATAGGAGTAGCGGTTATTGGAGAAGAATCTCGTTAAGCCTTGTCCATCAGGGTCTTCCAAATCTTCCTCCACAACAGGTTCTTCAAAAATCCCCTTGAATGTTTCTTTCATTCCTTCTTTCTGTTGATTGACAACTTGTTGTACCTTAGGGTAAAGGTGACACTGAGTTGGATAGTGGGTGGTTCCTTCACATAAGAAACAAGTCACCTGACTAGTCGGGCATTCCTTGGTTGGATGATTTGCTTCACAATGAGGGCATCCATCCTTGTGTTCTTCCTGGGTGCATCCTATTTCTCCATAGATCTCGCAAGCACAAAGAATCCTTATAGGGCTATCATAATGCTTCCGGATGAGACGGGATCTTAACAGAGTTTTCTTGAATTCCTCCCAGGTTTTTTGCTCCATTACATCCTTGTATGGCTTGATGCATTTTCCACCAAGTTGCAGCACTTTGGGTAAAGTACTGAAGAGCGTATTGAACCTCATAATTCTTTGCAATCGAGTTGCTCCCGAAGCTATTCTCCATGTTTTGAATCCATACTTCTGCCTCCGGCTGGGTCATTGGTCCAGAGAATTCAAGTCCAGCTTCGTTCACCATCTATTGGGTCCAAGGGTTTTAGGATGAGATACATGGGAAATAGAGGGAGATACACACAATACAAACATTAGTTTTGAAAATATGTTTGATTTGTGTCTGTCAAAAAATGCACACAAATGACAGCTCACAAAACATCGTATCTAACATGAGTATATAATATGGGTTTTGTCCTCTAAAGGTCATATAAATATTGGAATGCTTCAGGGTCTTCGAATTCTTCGGGTCTTAAGAGTCTTCAACTAGTATAGCATCAATTCTTCAAATGCATGATGAAATACTCTTTACTTAAAGTGGCCATCAATTGTTTCGATATCTCGTCCTTCTCGAAGTGGTCTCAGTTGATCCTTCGTGTAGTCTAAGGGGAAGGGTATTGTCTAACTATTAGAGGTAAGAGGAATATTTGATAAAACTCGGAAGGATAAGAAGTAGAATATCCTTTTGAGAATAGAGTTTTGAGAGATATCCTATCCTAGGGCTTTCCGTTTTCTAGGGTCACGTCCTACAATCAACATGTGCTCTGATACCATTTCGGTAGTGACCCGACTCAAAACAAGTCAAGCCTCTATGTGTTAGTGTCATCCCTGGATTAGTATGCTGGCACACACAGTACATCAATGTATATATCAAAGTGCAATCACATGTAAATAACGTAAAACCGATATATACCTCTTAAATCACAGCGGAAACAGTCAACGGGAGTGGAGTCCCAATAAACACCAACGGCCGGTTGAGTGTAGACCATAACCCTGAATTGTACTCTTACTCGTTGTAAAAAAGTATCTGCAACATAAGACATTGCAGCCGTATAGGTCAGTACATTGAATCTACCGGCAAGATCACCATAGAAAGAATGATAAAGGCTATTCTATATGCAAAAGGCTTTGTGGCTTTGTGTCTGAGTTTTTTTGCGGAAAAGCTGGTTTTATTTTCCCTACAACAAAGGAGTGAAACGGAAATCACTACAAATAGTTAGCTGTTAATGAGATGGTTCCACCAACCAA
Source organism: Hordeum marinum (assembly GCA_022496015.1). Taxonomy (NCBI): domain Eukaryota; kingdom Viridiplantae; phylum Streptophyta; class Magnoliopsida; order Poales; family Poaceae; genus Hordeum; species Hordeum marinum. The sequence continues at coordinate 270,227,151 of CM039675.1, read as the reverse complement.
TTCTCAAGTGCCAAAAATTATTAATATACCCACTCATCATAAAATTTATTAATTTTGTTGAGAATGGCTGATAGTATCATCTCCGGTGCTCATGTTGTCCATAACCGGGGACACAGCTAATCAATTAGTTTGACACTCTGGAGAGGTTTGTACACTTTACCCACAAGAATCAATCCCTTTTATTATGTTCTTATACTGCCTGGTGTTTGAGAACAGGACGATTGAAACATGGTCTTCCATAGTGATCCTCCGATACAAAGTCAGTGCCCATCCAAATCCTACCGTTCTTCTACATCTCATAGCAACTGACCTACCGGAGTCACCACTAGGGTCAACCAATCCAGGGCCCATATTGACTTGTTGTTGCACACGTAAGCTTTCCAGCCTTGAAGTATCCATCCATCTCTTTGAGCCTGGATGGCATTCCGTTGGGATGATCACACGTAGATACCAGGATTCCTGGGCATAACCATGATAGATATCAGGTTGCCAAAATGCATGTCCAATCCACCTAGAGGTATATTGAGTCCTTGAAGTCTTGAAGTCTTTATCATCATGTAGGTCTTGAAATAATTAATTAACCTCACAACACTCCTGAATCTCACAACCAAACCCCGTCTACTAAAGTCTAGCAATTGTGAAGTAACGCCCCTTCCTGGGTAATGGTAACAAGATGTTGGGTTTCTCCTACCTCATGATACTACTACAAGTTCAAGCTCAATACCTACTAGATGTATGGTGGAAAGATTGTTTCTAATGCAAATAAAACATAGGTAATGTAAGATGATCAAAGTGAACTTGCATGTACTGTTGATGAAGATAAATATCACTCTCAGAAAATACTTGATAGAACTATTCGTCACTCTCCGATGAAATCTATATTGTCAAACATTGCATTCATAAGCAAACACTTTTAGCAATCAATATTATCAAACAATAAGGAATACACAACTAAAAGCAACAAGGTTGCGATGAAGGAAATACTTAAGACAAAAGTTAAAACAACAAAACTTCATCAAAACAACCAAAGTAGTTTTCATTACAAATAATCCTATTTTTAATAGAAACAAGACAAACCAAAGTAAAATCTAGCAAAAGTATTATATTAGATATTTTAATAGCAAAAATAATTACTTTTGAAGAACAACTAAGAACTAATAAAAGTTTTTTTATCAAACTCATCTTATGATATCAAAAATGTTAACCTTGAATGAAACCACAAACAATTTCAACTATAATACAAATGCTTATGATCTAACATAAAGTTAACATAAAGTGAAACTAATAAAACAATTTATAAAATATTTTCAAATAGGAAATCAATTTGCAAGTTATGATTGAACTAGAATTGACTCCATGCAAGCAAAACTAATAAATAACATAAAAATAAACTTGGTTGAAATATTACTTCTAAATAAAAGAAAACAAAGTAAAACTTGTCAACTAATATAAAAGAAAAAAAATTAAAAATAATTAAAACAGAAGAAATAGAAATAAACCTAACAAGAACTAAAACAGAATCTGTTTTGCCAAAACCCTTAATTTAAAATATTCTCAAAATTCTCAAATTTTACCTACTATTAACTAAAGTCACTAGGGACAAGTAGCAAAAATGTTCAACTCAAAACATATTTTTCAACTCAAGTTATTCAAATTCTAATGGTTTGAGTAAATTCAATAGAATTCAAATTTAAAACTTTCAAATATGGTCAAACTTTATATCTATAGAAACTAGAATAAATTTGTGACACAATGCAAAAAAGAATCATTAAAAAACAATTAAAATCATAAAAGATATAAAGGAAACAAAAACAGAACTATTTCGGAAATTGGAATTAAAATAGAAAAAGAAAGGGCGTTTCTAACGGATAGGGGTACACGTGGTGCTATGCTATTGGCCGGAGGGTGTGCGAGAGCAAGCGCTTCGGGCGGATGGCCGATAATTAACCAAAAATGATTCGGCCTCTTAGGTGATCTAATATTGGCCTTAGGATCGTGATCCAACGGTGAGGGGGGGCTCTGATGACTAACCGCGATGGAGAAGTTCTCCGGCGATGTCTGAGGCAGCGGGCTTGACGGGGACGGTGTTCCAAGGGTCCTCCGGCGACGGTGAGGTGCTCCGGCAATGCGGACGATGAACGCAAACACGTGGGTGGCCTCGGGGTCGGTTGGGCAGGTCGGGGTTGATAGCGGCAAGCCTGTGAGCGGCTGTGGCGTTCGTGTGCTCGATAGGGAGCTCGCTACGGTGGCTTTGGAGCTCAGGCGAATGCACGGGGAGGTGCGGGTGAGCAAGGCGAAGAGTACAATGGTGGTGGCAGGGCTAAGGGCGTCGGGGTTGAGTCGAACGAGATCGAGGACGGCGGCAGTTTCGGCCAACTCCGGTGAGGAATTCTGGTGATGCGAGAAGCTAGGGTTTGGGGCTTTCGCGAGGAACGGGTCAAGGGGTGAGGTATTTATAAGGGAAAAGCTCGGGCAGAGGCGGTGGTGCTCGAAGGAAAGAGATCGAGGTACAGCGGTGGTGGGCTCCGACGAAGGAAGGCACGAGGGAGACGACCGCGGGACGATTCGGTCAGTCAGGTGGGACCCACGTGCAAGAGAGAGAGGGAAAGGAAACAGATCGGGTGGCCGATCTGATCCAGATTAGGATCGGGCGCGGGGAGATACGGGCCGAATTCCTTCCAAATGGGCCTCGGGCATTTCCGAATAAAACAAATTTTCCTTTTTATAAAACAAAATAGAAAAGGAAAAAGATTTGGAGGATCAAATAAAATCCAAATATAAAAAATTTATATACCAAAATTGTCACAAAAATAAATCCTACAACGCGAACATATTTCCACTGCCACACAAAATTCCCAAAAAATCAGAAAATTCAAATAGTGCTACTGTTACAAATAAAACATTTTGAAAATGCCAAAATGACTTCAAATTCATATTTTTATATTGAATGGAATCATTTTACCCTATTTTCCATATATTTTACTTTTTTGGAGAAAAATAAATTTTGAAAATCATTTCAAGAATGGTTTTGATTTTGAAATTCAAATATTTTCCAAGTAATTTTCTGAGTTTTAAGAATTCAATTATAATTCCAATTGCCCCTAGTTTGGAGTGTCATATTGCTCCTCTCAAAATTTTGAATTTGGGTAAGGGAATTTGAATTCATTCAAATTTTGAAATAGAACCAAATATGAAATGGATTTCCAAATAGAATATTTCAAAGATTTTCTAAATCCACTTTTCAAATCCTTTTATTTGAAGAAGTCATGTTATCTTCTCTAACTGATTTGAATTGTTTGAAGTTGAATTCAAAAACAAAGGGGAAAGTCATTTTATTCCCTCTCATTCAAAAGTTTCAAACAGTTTTAATTTTCACTCAATCATTCATCTATTTATTATAACATTCCAAAAAAAATTGGAATGTTACAGTTAGTCCCAAGTATAATACAAAATAGCATATTAATGCATATAAAACATCCAAAACAGATGATATAATAGCATGGAACAATCAAAAATTATAGATATGTTGGAGACGTATCAGTATCCCCAAGCTTAATTCTGCTCGTCCTCGAGTAGGTAAATGATAAAACAGAATTTTTGATGTGGAATGCTACCTAACATATTCATCCATGTAATATTATTTATTTTGGCATGAATATTCATATATGTAAGATTCAAAACAATAGTCTAATATTGACATAAAAACAGTAATACTTCGAGCACACCAACAAGGTAGTCGTGTCCTTTCGAAGTAACATGGTCTTAGAAAGTTATCCCTGCAAATCATCTGGTCTGGCTATGCTCCATCTTCCCCACACAAAGTATCTAAATCATGCACAACCTCGATGAACAAGTCAAGCAATTGTTTCACACTTTTGGTGTTCTCAAACCTTTTCAACTCTCACGCAATACATGAGCGTGAGCCATGGATATAGCATTATAGGTGGAATAGAATATGGAGGAGGTGCAAGGGAAAAAGGAGAAGATAGTCTCACATCAACTAGGCATATCAACGGGTTATGGAGATGCCCATCAATAGATATCAATGTGAGTGAGTAGGGATTGCCATGCAACAAATGCACTTACAGCTATAAGTGTATGAAAGCTCAAAAACAAAACAAAGTGGTCATGCATAATGAATATCCACTAGTTATATGAAAGTGACAAAATAGGAGACTCTCCAACATGAAGATCATGGTGCTACTTTGAAGCAAAAGTGTGGAAAAAGGTAGTAGCAATTGTCCCTTCTCTCTTTCTCTCATTTTTTCTATATTTTTTGGTGGGCTTCTTTGGCCTCTTTTATTACTTTTTGTTTGGGCTTTGCTGGCCTCTTTTATTTTTTGTAAAGTCCGAATACTCATCCCAACTTGTGAGGGAGTCATAGCCTCCATCATCCTTTTCTCTCACGGGACAGTGCTCTATTAATGAAAAATCATCACACTTTTATTTACTTATAACTCAAAGAAAAATAAATTACAACTCGACTCCTATGACAAAATATGACTCTATATGCAATATGAAGTGATGATGCAAGTCATAGAAAAACTACATTGTGGAAGTTGCACGGCAATATATCTCGGAATGGCTATGGAAATGCCATAATAGGTAGGTATGGTGGCTGTTTTCAGGAATATATGGTGGTTGTTTTGAGGAAGGACGGTTTGGTGTAACGGCAAAAGTTGTGCGGTACTAGAGAGGCTAGCAAAGGTGGAAGGGTGAGAGTGCGTATAATCCCTGGACTCAACATTAGTCATAAAGAACTCACATACTTATTGCAAAAGTCTATTAGTTATCAAACAAAGAATTAGACGCATGCTCCTAGGGGAGAGGTTGGTAGTAGTTAACCATCGCACGCTCTCGACCCTCACACAAAGGTCAACAATCTTTAAACAAATCATGCTCCGACTTCGTTACATAACGGTTCACCATACGTGCATGCTACAGGAATCACAAGCTTTAACACACGTATCTCTTCAATTCAAAACTACTCACTAGCATGACTCTCATATTACCATCGCTATTATCTCAAAACTATATGCAAGGAATCCAACTTCTCATAGTTTTAATGCACTTAATATGAAAGTTTTTATTATATCCCTCTTGGATGCCCATTATATTAGGACTAAATTCATAGCCTAAACAAATTACCATGCTGTTTTAATAAACTATCAAAATAATATAAGTGAGGAACGAGAGTTCAATAATTTCTATAAAATATAACACCACCATGCTCTATAAAGATATAAGTGAAGCACTAGAGCAACATTGCCTAGCTCAAAAGATATAAGTGAAGCACATAGAGTATTCTAACAAATTCACGATTCAGCGTGTCTCTCTCAAAATATGTGTGCAGCAAGGATGGTTGTGGCAAACTAACAAGCAAAGACTCACATCATACAACACGCTCCAAGCAAAACACATATCATGTGGTGAACAAAAATATAGCCTCAAGTAAATTTACCGATGGATTGAAGACGAAAGAGGGGATGCCTTCCGGGGCATCCCCAAGCTTAGGCTTTTTGGTATCCTTGAATATGACTTGGGGTGCCTTGGGCATCCCCAAGCTTAGGCTCTTGCCACTCTTTATTCCACAGTCCATCAAATCTTCACCCAAAACTTGAAAACTTCACAACACAAAACTCAACAGAAAACTCATGAGATCCGTTAGTATAAGAAAAATAAATCACCACTTTAGGTACTGTTGTGAACTCATTATTTAGTTGTATTTGTGTAATACCTACTGTATTCTAACTTTTCCATGACTCCTACTAACGGGGTTATCACCCCTAGGTAGGCCAAAGCAACGGGGTTCTCCCCCCTTCCGCTTCAAAGGAAAACCACGCGACCGGCTGCTCATGGCCGGCTAGATTACAGCCGGCTCGAGCGGCTGCCGAGTGGCGAGGCAAACGGCCGATCAACGAGCCGGCTCGACCCTCGGCTGACTGGGCGCAGCCAGCTGCCTCCGGGCCGGCTTCTCTGTTGACCCAGGGGCGGACGTGCGACGTCCCATCGCCCTGGGCGCGGGTATGACGACAAGACACGACCGCCATGACGGGTGGCCCTGTGGCCACAGTGGCCGCTGACGCACTGGAGTGCATGGCTCCAGTCCGGCCATCCAGGCCGCTGACCTTGGCGAGCACAACCAGGCGAGGGAACAATGCTGGCACGCCCTCGCCCACTCGATTACCTACCTCGGCGTGGCTACAGTGCCGCCGGCCAAACTGGAGACCTCGGCCGGCTGGCACTAGACGACGCCTCCCGGGCGACCCGTGCCGTGGCAGGTGAGCGAGAGCCAATCGCAGAGCCGGCTGGCGGGCCCCAGCGGGAGATGGGACCACTCAGCTGGTGGACCCTACAGACGACGAGACGGCACAAAGGGTGGGACCCCCTGGCTAGCCGGAGAAACTGCCAGCCGGGTCCCCCCACCCTTGTACTTTAGATATATTGTAGAGCCGATGGGTTGGCCTATAAAACCCCCCAAGCCCCCCATGCAATGGGGACGGATGATCACTCTTGCACACCCCCAGAACTCTCAAAACCCCTCTAGTGGTGGAGGAAGACGAGCCAGATGCTCCTTCTTCCTCCTCTCGACATAGCTCCAGGAGCACCCTTGTACACATACCCATCCATCCAACTAGACCAAGCAGGACTAGGGGTGTTACCTCCCACGGAGGGCCCTGGACCTGGGTACATCATGTGTCACCACTGCTTGTGCCCAATCTCGCACCCGGAGCCCGTCGGTGTCCTCTGGCCCCAACCACCTACGATAAGCCACCGTATGGCATCTGTCGTGAGAAAACGATGACAGTTGGCGCCCACTATGGGGCCCTACGCGGCACCGGACGGATTCATGCTCCGGGCGGGACCCCTCGCCATTCCCCGCCGCCGCCGCATGTCCAGGCGAAACCATGAGCTCCTGGGGCTTGCTTCGGCATGCCCTACGGGTGACTCCATCGACCTCACGGCCGACATCGACGCGCTCACCGAGCGCTTCGGCAGGCTCAGCCTTGCCGAGGCCCCGGTCGTGGACGAGTACCCCGGGCAGGTGCTCGTCTGCACCGGTTCTCCCACGGCCGTGGGAGCGCTCGCAGCGACCTAGTCCAGTAGCTCCTACGATCACGTGGGGGTGTTGGCCATCGTCTCCTCCACCTCCTCCAGACGTGCGCGGACCGGGGGTGACGCCGCCGTGACCCGCGTCGGCACCTCCGATCCGTTTGGTGCGGCCCTCCGGGGCCTGAGCACGCCTATTGCCCCGACAGCAAACCCCGACGCCACCGCGGCGGACCTCGAGGCGGCTCGTCATGTCTTGTTCGAGGATGCCACCGCCCTCGTGGCCACGCGGCGCCGCATGGAGGCCGCCCAGCGGGAATATGCTTCCGCCTATGGTCTCACCCCGGCTGGCACCAGGCCCAGCCGGCGTTAGGCCGTGCGTGACCGCGGCCGCGTGGTCGCCAAAGTCCTTGGCGGCAAGATGCCCGTCTACGACACCCCCGCAGCTAACTTGTGGGCCCTCAAGGTGGCCTACACGGATTTGGCCACCTTGGGGGTGAAGAGCGTGTCGCTCACGAGCGCCACATCGAGGAGCTCATTGACGCCACCGACACGCAGCAGCGCCTGCTCACGTCGGGCGGCACCGCCACCGGAGGCCCCAGGCTCGAGCACAAGGGCACGGGGACTGCTCGTCGTCAACCGGCTCAGCACTCCAGCTCCCCTCGCACCTCACGCCGCCGGACCGGAACAAACAACCCCCGGCAATCTCAGATGCCGGGGAGCAAGCAGCCGGCTGTTAACAGTCGGCGCACCAACGACCCACCTCGCGGCGGTCGCCACCAAGAAGCGCTGGCATCCGGCAGCCGGCACAGCAACGGGCACACTCCACCCCCGTGGCGCAACGGGCACACTCCACACTCCACCCTGGTTCCGCCCGTCATCCGCCCCGAGCTCTCGGCCTGGATCGGGCCGCGTGTCCCCCGCAGCGAGAACGACGCCCGCAACTGCATCAACCACCTCACGCAGTCCGCCCTCCTCGAGCAGGAGGGCTTGATTGGTCCGGCCTGTTTTGGCCCTCGGATCCGCAACGAGCCATTCCCGACCAACTTCACGCTCCCCCGAGACACTCTGAAATACAACGGGGCTGCCAAGCCCGAAGACTGGCTGGTCGACTACACCACCGCGATCGGCATCGCCAGGGGGAACAAGCACGTAGCCATTTGCTACGCCCCCCTCATGTTGATCGGCTTGGCCCGCACCTGGCTCAACAGTCTGGCGGCCGGCAGCACCAACACTTGGGTGGACTTCGAGGAGGCCTTCGTCCGCAACTTCACCGGCACCTACAAGCGGCCTGGCCGCCCCCGTGAACTCTCCATGTGCGTTCAGGGGCCGGACGAATCCCTCCGCGACTACCTCACTCGATGAACCGAGCTTCGCAACTCCTGGGAGGGGTGCACGAGGTACAAGCCATGCAGTACTTCATTGAAGGCTACCGAGACGGCACCCCCCCTCAAGCACAACCTTCTGTACTCCGAGCCGGCCACACTTGCCGAGCTCCTGACCAAGGCAGACAAGTATGCCACGGCTGATTCGGCCATCCGGGTCAAGACGACCCCGCGTGCCAAGGCGACAATGACACCGGCAACGTCCCGGCCGGCTGCCGACAACCGGCAGCCGCAAAGCAACAAGCGCAAGAATGACCAGCCAAAGCCCCGTCACAGGAGCCGGCAGGTCAACACCATTGAGGAGAAGGAGCCGGCTACCCAGCCTTCCAGCCAGCGCCAGCGCACTGGCAAGGCTGCTTGGCAGCCGAAGCTCACCTTCGAGCAAATGCTCGACCTCCCCTACAAGAACCACTCAGGGGTCAAACCCTCTACGCGCACGCTCCGGCAATGCAGCTTCTCACAGCGATGGGCCCGGGGGGACGGCCTTCCGGCTCCTCCCGTGCCGCCAGCCCATACGCCGGCCCCGGCCCAAGCTGCCACCCCGGCGTCGGCTCCGGCTCCAGCCAGAATGACGATCGTTTGATCGACCAATTCCCCAACCAAGACGGTTGTTACGTTGTCTTCACTAGTGAAGAGATGGGCAAACATGCTCAATGCCAGCTCCGTCGTGAGGTGAAGGCCACCATGCCGACAACTCCCCAGTTCATGCACTGGTCAGAGAAGCCGGTCACTAGGAGCCAGGTCGATCACCCCGCTGTGATGGCGAACCCTAGCAGTTACGCTTTGGTCCTCGACCCCACCATTGCCACCAAGGAACGAACTTGCCGCTTCTCGCGGGTGCTGATAGATGGTGGCAGCAGCACCAACATCCTCTACCTCGACACGATGCACAAGCTGGGGCTGAAGATAGAAGACTTGCAGGCGAGCCGGATGGTCTTCCACGGCATCGTGCCTGGGAAGTCTTGCTCCCCTGTCGGCAAGATCACGCTCGACGTCCTATTTAGTGGACCCGGCCACTTCTGCCACGAGCCGGTGCTGTTCGAGGTCATGGACCTCGCAGGTCCCTACCACGCATTGTTGGGCCGGCCGGCCCTCGTTAGCTTCATGGAGGTCCCCCATTATGCCTATCTCAAGCTCAAGATGTCGGGCCGCAAGGGAATCATCACCATCACGGGTGACTACAAGATGTCGCTCAAGTGCGCTCGACATGGCAGCCGGCTGGCTGAGGCCCTGAAAATCACCGATGAAAAACGGCAGCTCGACCGGCTCGTGGCCCTCGCTGCCAGTCAGCCGGCCGTGTCGTTTCCCCCCTCGCAGTCCGTCGGTGAGGCCTCCTTCCAGTCGTCCAAGGATACCAAGCAAATCCCGCTCGACCCGGTCAACCCTGCTCAGTGCGTCACCATCGGCTCCCACCTCAACAGCAAATAGGAGGGCGAGCTCGTCGACTTCCTTCGTGAGAATCGGGACATCTTTGCATGGTCCCCCAAGGACATGCCGGGTGTTCCGAGGAAGTTCGCCGAGCACAAACTACACGTCCGACCGGACGTCAAGCCAGTCAAGCAACCTCTACGCCATTTCTCTGAGGAGAAGCGGCGTACTATAGGCGAAGAGATTGCCCGGCTGCTCGCAGCCGGGTTCATCATGGAAGTGTTTCACCCGGACTGGCTGGCCAACCCAGTCCTGGTGCTGAAGAAGAACAAGACCTGGCGCATGTGCATCGACTACACTAGCCTGAACAAGGCATGCCCCAAGGACCCATTCGCCCTACCACGGATCGATCAAATCATCGACTCCACGGCCGGCTGCGACTTGCTGTCCTTCCTGGACGCCTACTCCTGCTACCACAAGATCAAGCTGGATCCAAAAGACCGGCTCAAGAACTCTTTCATCACGCCCTTCGGGGCCAACTACTACATCACCATGTCCTTCGGCCTGAAGAACGCAGGCGCCACCTTCCAGCGGTGCATGCAGAAGTGCCTCCTGCCTTAGATAGGCAGGAACGTCCACGTCTACGTTGACGACATCATCGTCAAAACCAAGAAGCACTTCAGCCTCCTCGGCAATCTCCGAGAGACCTTCGCAAACCTGCGCGGATACAAGATCAAGCTCAACTCGGAGAAGTGTGTCTTTGGCGTCCCAGTCGGCCAACTCCTGGGTTTCTTCATGTCCACTCGCGGCGTCGAAGCAAACCCCAAGAAGATCAACGCGATCGAGCGCATGCCCAAGCCGACCCGGCTCCGCGACATCCAGAAGTTCACTTGTTGCCTTGCCTCGCTCAGTCGGTTCATCAGCCGGCTGGGGGAGAAGGCCTTGCCCCTCTACGGGCTCCTTCGCAAGACGGCTCTAATCGAGTCAGGTCAAACCAAGAAGCCGGGCATGTTTGACTGGTCCGACGAGGCGGACGAGGCTTTCCGCGGCCTCAAGAAGGCTCTCACCCGCGTGCCCATCCTGACCGTGCCGGCTGAGAAGGAGCTCTTGCTCGCCTACATCGCGGCGACCACACGCGTCATCGGCGTTGTCCTGGTGGTCGAGCGGTCGGAGGAGGGCAAATCCCTGCCGATCCAGCGGCCCGTCTACTACCTCAGCGAGGTCCTCTCTGCGTTGAAGCAGAACTACCCCCACTACTAGAAGATGTACTACGGCATATACTTCGCCGCAAAGAAGGTCAAGCAGTACTTCCAGGAACATACCATAACCATGGTGAGCATGGCCCCGCTCGGTGAGATCACGAGCGGTCGGGACTCCACCGGCTGGATCGCCAAATGGGTCATCACCCTCGCCGATCACGAGATGCGGTACGAGCCATGAACCGCCATCAAGTCGCAGGCATTGGCTGACTTCCTTGTCGATTGGGCAGAGACGGAATTCATGCTGCCTCCTCCAGACTCCACGCATTGGCACATGCATTTTGACGGCTCAAAATGAGGACCGACCGGGGTGTTGGCGTAGTCCTCTCTTCCCCGAAAGGTGACTAGCTCAAGTACGCCCTCCAGATCCACTTCGTCGCCTCCAACAACGTGGCCGAGTACGAGGCCATCGTCCATGGCCTCCGGCTCACCAAGGAGATCGGCATCAGGCGCATCCTCTGCTTCGGCGACTTCGACCTCGTGGTGCAGCAGGTCTTTGGCGAATTGGATGCCAAGGACGCCAACATGGCCAGCTACCGCTTCCTCGTACAACAGCTCACCGGCTCTTTCGAGGGATGTGAGTTCCATCACATCCTACGGGCGTACAACAAGGCGGCCGACGCGTTGGCAAAGATCGGCTCCACTTGGCAGGCCATCCCAGCCGGCGTCTCCCTTGAGCGGTTGCTCAAGCCGTCGATCAAGCCTTCCCTGGAGTCAGAATCAATCTTTGTGCTGGCAGACGCTGCCGGCCCATCAACGACTCAGACTGTCCCCTCGGCATCTTCGCCGCTGGCTCTCACAACTTCCACCGCCCCACCGGCACCAGGCGAGCCAGTCGCGCCCGCGGCTGCCGGCACCAACAAAGCGGTCATCATGATGGTAGTCGACCAACCGATCGCGGGGGCTGGTGAGCCGGCCCTAGCGGCTGGCGAGACGGTCCCAAGGGCTGGCGAGCCGGTCCCGGGGGCTGTTCATCTAGGTCCATGGGCTCCTGAGCCGGTCCCCGTCTCGGCTCCCTCATGGGCCCAGCCTATCTTGGCGTTCCTCCTGTGTGTCGATCTCCCCCCAGACAAGGCCTTGGCAAGACAAGTTCAGCGCCGGGCCTCAACATACAGCATCATCAACAATGAGCTCGTCCATCGCAGCACCACCGGCGTCTTCCAGCGGTGCATCGAGCCAGAAAAGGGTCTGGAGATCCTCCTCGACATCCACTAGGGTGAGTGAGGGCACCACGCCGCCTCCAGGACCCTGGTGGCGAAGTCTTTCCGCCACGGCTTCTTCTGGCCCACCGCTCTCGATGTGGTCAAGAAATTGGTCGACGAGTGTGAGGACTGCCAACGCTTCAGCACACAGAGACACCTGCCGGCAACAGCCCTCCAAACCATCCCCCTCTCGTGGCCCTTCACCGTTTGGGGGTTGGACATGGTGGGTCCCTTCAAGACGGCACGAGGCGGCATGACACACTTGTTGGTGGCTATCGACAAATTCACCAAGTGGATCGAGGCGCGACCGATCAAGAAGCTGGATGGCCCCAAGGTCATCCGGTTCATCGATGACATCCTGGTTCGCTATGGCGCCCCCCATGGCATCATCACCGACAACGGCACAAACATCACCAAGGGTGCGCTCGCACGTTTCTTCGCCAAGCAAGGGATCCGCCTCGACCTGGCCTCCGTCGCTCATCCACAGTCGAACGGCCAGGTCGAGAGGGCCAATGGCCTCATCTTGTCCGGCATCAAGGTCCGACTTGTGACATCGCTGGTAAGATCAGCTGACTGCTAGATCGACGAGTTGTCGGCTGTCCTTTGGAGTCTCAGGACCACCCCCAACCGATCAACCGGCTACTCCTCCTTCTTCCTTGTGTACGGGTCCGAGGCGATCATTCGCACAGACATTGAATTCGACTCGCCTCGGGTCGCCCTGTACACGAAGAAGGACACAAAGGAGGCAAGAGAAGAAGGCATCGACCTACTTGAAGAAACCTGCGAGCTGGCCTTGAGCCGAACGGCAATCTACCAGCAGAAGCTCCGGCACTACCACAGCAAGCGGATCCGGCCGCTCTCCTTTCATGAAGGGGACCTGGTCCTCAGGCGGATCCAGCGGACAGCCGGGCAACACAAGCTGTCTTCTCCATGGGAGGGCCCATTCATCATCAGCAAGGTGCTACAAAACAACGCATACTACCTAATAGACACCCAAAAGCCACAGAAGCGCAAAAGAGATGCCTTCGGCGAGGAGACAGAGCACCCATGGAACGCGGCGCTCCTCCGCCCGTTTTACTGCTGAAAAAACCAATGTATGTATGTATCCCCACCCTTTTGGGCTTATGAATGCAATGGATGCCCCAGGACGGCTCTTGGGGCATGCCCTGTTTCGCTTCCCTCAAAGGTTTCCTCGCTCACCGGCCCCCTGACCCGGCTCCCGGGACCGGGTGCTCGCCGGCTGGTCCTAGGTCGCTTCTCTCTAAAATCGGCTAAGTAGTGTGAGTCGGGCAAACCCTCCCACCCCTCCCAGCTATAGATTCGGCTCCCAGCTGTCCGGATGACGGGGCCTCAGGGCGGCAAAGCTTAGTTCACACAAAAGTTTGATCGAAAGGAGACGTCGGCTAGGTCCAGCCGGACCATTGCCTCGCCTCTACAAGTCTACTTATCCCTAAAGGCTCTCGCGGTTCCTAAGTTCTGAACCGGCTCCCTTGAGGCGGACACCCAGACCCAGCTACAGACCGGCTCCCGGCTGTCGGGCTGGCGAGGTCGAAACCAAAGGGGAAAAGGGGGGATCGAAAGGAACCAGAAGGGTGAAAAAGGATAAGGATGAGCCAGCACGAGCAATAAGACAAACACGCTAATATTCACAGCATAAGCGTTAAAGACAAAAGTGGCCCACCGCTAGCACGGTTCATTACATAAACACCCCCAGTGGGTGTACTTGAGCTTAACTTACAGGAAAAGAAAAGATAAAGACGCCCGGGGGCTCAGGCCATCGGCGCGTCACCAGCCGGCACGCCTCCAGCCGGCGCGTCACCAGGCGGCTCGACTCTTGCCTCAGAGGTGGTCATGGCCTTCGGGTCGGCCCCTTGGCCTTCTAGGTGGTCTCCGCGGTTCCGTCCGTCTTGCCACTCGAGTCGGTGCTCTCGTCAGCAATTTCCTCGTTCGCTGGGCCTTGGGGGATGCCGAAGGAGTCTTCGGGCACCGGCTCGCCGTCCTCGCCAAGAGCCACCAGGAAATTGTCCGTGTCAACGTACGATGCAAGCTTGTTGGCCCGATGGACAAGGACCGGCTCACGGGCCTCCCGCTCCTCGGGTGACTCGTCCCGCATGGTGGCCAACCGGCCCAATCCACGCCGTGATACCACGACATGACGAACCGGAGCGCCATCTGCGCGCCGGCTCGGGCTGTGGATGCCTACCAGGCCTCGAGCCGGACCATGCCATGCTCCAGCCACAAGGCCATGCGGTTCACCGGAGCTCCTCCGCGGCCCGGCCATAGAGCAGTGATGATCTCTTTCCCGGTCGTCTTGAGCCGCTCCATGCTCCACTCAAGGTGGGTTAGCCGATACTCGATGGCGACCCCGAGCTCATCCACGTCCCACGCGGCATCCGCCTCAATGGAGCGCTCGCACTCCCAAGGTTACTCCCGGTGCTCCTCGACAGCGCGCTCAGCATGGCGCTGAGTCTCCGGGAAGCTCCCTAGAAGAAAGGAGAAGATAAGGAAGGAAAGGCAAATCAAACACAAGAGCTAGCAAGAGAAAAAGGCAACCGGCTGGAGAAGAAAAAAAATAGACACTTACCTTCGATGGCGTCGTCCACCCTAATGGAAAAGTTGAGCGCCGCCTTCTGCTCTGATGCCAGCGCCGCCTCCGATGCGGCAAGGGAGCCCCTGACCTCCTCGAGTGACCTCTCGAGGCGGGTCACCTCACCTTGGAGGCTGGCGGTCCTCCGGGCGGTGTCAGCCGCCTCCTTGACGACCGCCTCCCTGGCCGCCTCCTCCTTCGCCACGGTGTCCTTGAGGCGGTCCTGGGCAGCCTCCCCGTCCACCAGCAGTGAGGCCAGCCGGTCTCTCTCCTGTGCGGCCGCCTGGACGTCCTGCGCCAGCCGGTCCCGCTTAGAGACGAGCCTGGTCTTTTCCTCTCGGAGGGCAGTCAGGTCACCTGCAAGACAAGGCAAGCGTCAGTCGGCTCTTAGGGGATGTACACCCCTCCCGCGAAATTTAACTCACCCTGCATGCGCTCCAGCTCCTCCCCCAGGCGGTAGAAGTCGTGCTTGCCATGGTCGTGGATGGCGACCGCCTCCTCAAATAGCGTCTACCGCAGAGAGTTCCCCTCCTAACTCGCAGAGCCAAAAATCAAGATACGCTCAAAAGAGATCCGGCCCGGCTGCCCATCAGCCGGTCAGCCGGCCCGCATCTCAGGGGCTACACCCAGTGGGTGCGCTTGTGCGCCCCCACTGAAAAAACCTAAGACAAGGTCAGCCGTGCTTACCTCCGCACGATGCAGAGTGGCATCCACCGCCTCTGCGAATCAGGCCAGCTCCTGTCGGCACCGGTCCAGGACGCTCCCCAAGTCCCCGAGCGAGGGGACTGGGCCGCCCGCCTGGGGAGCCGGTAAGGGTGGCACTCCTGCCACAGCCTGCTAGTCCCGGAGCACCTCCTGCATCCTCCACAGGGTCCTCCAGGTCCGGCCGCCACTGCCGCCTGGGATCGCCGCAATGCCGGCCACCGGCGGCGGGTCAATAACGGCGAGGGTCCGGGTGTCGCCCCCTGTCGGCCCTCTGCCCGACGCCGCCTCCATCTCCACTCCCGCCGCTCCGGCTCGTCGATCGCGACGGAGGGCGCCTCCACCTCCACGGCCGCCACCTCTGGTGCCGCCTCCATTTCCGCCTCGGGGGCCGCCGGGGCCTCCGGCATGTCAACCCGGGCCGGCTCGGCCGCGGGCGGTGTCACGTCTGACACCCCGCCGGCTCCCCCTCGTGAAGTTCGATGGGGTCCATGCAGCGCACAAAGACCGGATTACCCACCGGCTCTCGACCCGGAAGAAGACAACCACAAGACATAAAAAGAAGAAAGAATTACCCGATAACGAGGGGTAGGGCCTGCTTGGCACACGGCGGTGGCTTCCGTGCGGCCACCTTCACCCCCTTCGGGGCTGGCGGTGGGGCTGCCGGCCCCTCCTGGGCCGGCCTGTTCGCCCGGTCGGCGGCTCCAACCGTCGAGGCCTGAGCCGGCCGCTCCTCGCTCCATCGACCCTGGTGCGTTGAGGGAGGAGGCTCGTTTAGACTCATTATGTCATCATCATCATCATCATCGTCGTCCGTCCAGTCCCTGATCGAGGGGGCAAGAGGGAACTCACCCGCTTCGTTGGTCTCCCCGGTTGTGCCGAATCCTCCGGCTCCGCTGGGGTCGCTGACTTGCGGGCTGGCCGGCTCGTCGGCTCCTCCTGAGGAGTCCACCCCCTCCTCCGGCGGGTCGCCTAGCTCGTAGTCTTTGGAGTCGGAGTGTTCGCGCTCCACCTCGAAGATTTGGGGGTGTGGGCCGTCTGGCGTGTTCTGTCGCGCCAACAGCTTCGGTCAGCACAGCAAAGTAAGTTCCGCAGTCGGTTGCTGACTGGAAGGAATCAAATGAAGAGAAGTCGTCTCATCAAAGGACTTACCAAGGGGGACGGTTGACGCGGTCATACGGCTCCATGCCGAAGGACCACGAGCTGGTCTTCAGCTTGAACGTCGTAAGGGCGTTCACCCGTTTCCCCACCTGAGCCGGCGTCAGGTCGAGGTGGACAGCCGACAGGGGTCGCGGCGGCCAGACATGTCGCAGATTCGGTGTGGCCTCATCTGGAGAGGCAGCACCTGGCGCGAGATGAAGGCCGACACCAGATCAGCAGCGACCAGCCCCTCGGAGCTCTTCAGATGCGCAAGCCAGCCGAGCTCCGCCAAGGCGACGCCGCATGGGCCGGCCCCCTGCTAGTTCAACTGGGAAGATTGCGCGCCGACGAACGGCGACAGCCGGATGAAGTCCAAGTTCGGGTCCGTGTTCTTCACGTAGAAGAACTTCCGATGCCACCCCTTGATGGAGTCAATGAGAGAAAGTGGTGGGAAGCGTGCAATGCCGTGGCAACACACCACCGTGCCCCCGCAGGCATTGCTTTTCATCGGCTTGAGAAAGAAAAGAGCGTTGAAGAGCTCGAGGAAGGGAAGAACTCCGAGGTATCCCTCGCACAGCGTCACGAACGCGTGAGGTACAAGATTGCGTTGGGACCAAGATGATGCGGCTGGAGGTCGAAGGTGTCGAGGACGAGATGGAAGAAGATGCTCGTCGGGAGCCCGAAGCCGCGGGAGAAGTGCCAAAGGAACACGACGTGTTCCCCCAGCTGCGGCGCCTGTGCCACCTCATTGCCGGGCACACGTGCGACCACCCGCTCCGCCGGCGGCAACATGCGCTCGTGGCGAAGCTTTGCAATGTCAGCCTTCGCGACAATGGAGTCGGCCCAGCTCCCTCCACGACCGTTGGCCATATCAGCGGTGGGGCGGCACGCGGGTGCTGTTGTGGGCTCGACGAGGTGTCGCGCGATGGGGGCAAGGAGGATGAAGAAGGCAAGAAGATGGGCAGCGAGGGGGCAAGCATGAAGCGGGTATCCCCGCCCCCTGCCCTTCCTCCCCTTTTATAGGGGAGGCCACGACTGGGGGACGTGGGATTAACTGCGCCCCCTCCCCCGGAAACTCCGTGCTCGCGTGGGTGGCCCCAGATCATAACGGCCGCTTCGGGACGCAGAGGATCCCGGTATGCGCCCCAAGGCCTACTGGGCTATGTCCGGGGCCTAGGGGCTAGGCCCAGGCCGACGTCCCGTCTCGCCGCGAGCGCGGGGCCCACTGCATCATTACTCGCCGCGTGGCGCGCGGCTGCCGGCGCGGGTCCCAGGGCGACGCACCGGTGCCTGAGGTGTGACGACCAATGGCCGACCCGGCTGCCCCTTCGGCTGCGTGCCGGAGGCAGGTACCGCTGGGGGAAGTCGTCGGCTCCCCTCCGTCTGCCAGACGCGGCACCCCGCCGGCTATGACGACTACTGACGGGGTTATCACCCCTAGGTAGGCCAAAGCAACGGGGTTCTCCCCCCTTCCGCTTCAAAGGAAAACCACGCGACCAGCTGCTCATTGTCAGCTGGATTACGGCCGACTCGAGCGGTTGTCGGTTGGCGAGGCAAACGGCCGATCAACGAGCCGGCTCGACCTTCGGCTGGCTGGGCGTGGCCGGCTGCCTCCGTGTCGGATCCTCCGTTGACCCAGGGCGGGCGTGCGACATCCCATCCCCTTGGGCGCGGGTACGATGACAAGACACGACCGCCATGACGGGTGGCCCTGTGGCCATAGTGGTCGCTGACGCACTGGAGCGCATGGCTATAGTCCGGCCGTCCAGGCCGCTCACCTTGGCGAGCGCGACCGAGCGAGGGGACAGTGCCGGCAAGCCCTCGCCCACTCGATTACTTGCCCCGACATGGCTATAGTGCCACCGGCCATATCGGAGACCTCGATCGGCTGGCGCTAGACGACGCCTCCCGGGCGACCCGTGCCGTGGCAGGTGAGCGAGAGCTAATCGCAGAGCCGGCTGGCGGGCCCCAATGGGAGACGGGACCGCTCAGCCAGTGGACCCTACAGACGATGAGACGGAGCGAAGGGTGGGACCCCCTGGCTAGCCGGAGAGACTGTCAGTCGGGTCAACCCACCCCTGTACTTTAGATATATTGTAAAGCCGGGGATTGGCCTATAAAAAAACATGTGCCCCCCATGCAACGGGGACGGACGATCACTCTCGCACACCCCCAGAACTCTCAAAACCCCTCTAGTGGTGGAGGAAGACGAGCTGGCTGCTCCTTCCTCTTCTCGACACAGCTCCAGGAGCACCCTTGTACACATACCCATCCATCCAACTAGACCAAGCAGGACTAGCGGTGTTACCTCCCACGAAGGGCCCTGAACCTGGGTACATCGTGTGTCACCACCGCTTGTGCCTAATCTCGCACCCGGAGCCCGTCGATGTCCTCCAGCCCCAACCACCTACATAAGCCACCCTATGGCATTTGTCGTGATAAAACAACGACACCTACCCCCCGATACGACCCATAGATGCATCAAAATAAGCAAACAATACAAAGAAAACAGAATCTGCAAAAACAGAACATTCTGTAGCAATCTGTAAACTTCGAGTACTTTCAGAACTCGAATTTTTTTTAACAATTAGGACAATCAGGGAAATTTGTATATAAATTTTTTGTAAAAATTTCAGATCAATTTGACATTCTGAACAATTTATAAAATTCCTGGACTAAGCGCAAATGTTTCTGGTTTTCAGCAAGATCAAATCAACAACTACCATAGATCACCCCAAATGTTTTACTTGGCTCAAACACTAATCAAAACACAAAAACACAATTACTATAGAAGTAATAATATGCAAAAACACCAAAACAGAAGCAAAAAGCAGAAAACAAAATAAAATTGAGTTGCCTCCCAACAAGCGCTATTGTTTAATGCCCCTAGCTAGGCAAAACGCAATACATCTAGGTATTGTCATCTTTGTTATGTAATCCAAAAGTAGATCCAATAATAGATTCATAAGGCAATCTTATTTTATTTCCATGAAAGTGTTCCATGCCTTTCCATAATGGAGATTGGAATCTAACATTTCCTTCTTTCATGTCCATAATTGCACCAATCGATCTAAGGAAAGGTCTACCAAGAATAATATGACATGAAGGATTGCATTCTATACCAAGAACAATGAAATCTACGGGCACATAATTCCTATTTTCAACAATAAGAATATCATGAATCACATGGAAAATATATTTAAGTCTAATCCACTTCTTATGCATAGGGATTTTGTGAGCGAACAAATTATGGGAACAAAAATCAACTACCATAGGAAGGCAAAACAAGCATAACTTTCAAACTTTGAACACATAGAGAGGAAACTTGATATTATTGCAATATGTAAAAGCATATGTTCCACTCTCATAGTAATTTTCAGTAACATCATGAAGGAATCTCACAATATAACTATCACACAAAGCATTCTTTTCATGATCAATTATAGCATACGTGTCATTACCAAAACTTGGGGAACAAAAAATATTATCTTCATCAAGCATAGCATCCCCAAGCTTGTGGTTTTTCTATCATTAGCATCATGGATATTCAGAGAATTCATACTAACAACATGGCAATCATGTTTTTCATTCAAGGAGATATCATGAATCACTTTATAATTTTCTTCTTTCAACACTTCATCAAAAAAATTAGATTCATGATTTTCAAACAAAACTTCATAGAGATAATCAAGTGCACTCAATTCACTAGCAATTGGTTCATCATAATTTGGTGTTTTGAAAAGATTAGCAAGTGGATGAGGATCCATATCGATAGATTTTTAGCAAGCGAAGATGCAAGCAAATAGTAAGCACATGCCAACACAAGCAAACAAAAGAGATCCGGCTAGAAAAAGGCAAACAACAAAGAGGGCGAATAAAACGGCAACTTGGTGAAGTGGGGGAGAGGAAAACGAGAGGCAAATGGCAAATAATGTAAATGCAAGAGATGAGTTTATGATGGTTACTTGGTAGGCTTGATGTAGATCTCCCCGCCAACCAAACCAGAAATTGGCAAGTTGAAGAGAGAGTTCTTATCTTGACTTGCTATGTATCTCCCCGGCAACAGCGCCGGAAATCCTTCTTGCTACTTCTCAAGCATGTGTTGGTTTCCCGTGAAGAAGAATGGTTTGATGCAGCAAAGTAGATAAGTATTTCCCTCGGTTTTTGAGAAGCAAGGTATCAATCTAGTAGGAGATACAAGCGAGTCACCAATAGATGTACCTGCACAAAGAATCAAACTCTTGCACCCAACGCTATAAAGGGGTTGTCAATCCCTTCACGGTTACTTGCAGGGATGAGATCTAATAGAGATAGATATAATAGGATGCTTGAACGGAAAATAATGTAACAAGTATTTTTGGTTTTTTTGGTTTTAGATCTGAAAATATAATATGGAAAATAGACCCGGGGGCCATAGGTTTCACTAGATGGCTTCTCTCATGATGGCAAGTACTACGGTGGGTGAACAAATTACTTCTAAGCAATTGATAGAAAAGTGAATAAATTATGAAGATATCCAAGGCAATGATTATGCATGTAGGCATCACGTCCGTGACAAGTAGACCGAAACGATTCTGCATCTACTACTATTACTCCACACATCGACCGACTCCTGCCTCCATCTGGAGTATTAAGTTCATGAATAATAGAGTAACGCATTAAGTAAGATGACATGATGTAGAGGGATAAACTCAAGCAATATGATGAAAACCCCATCTTTTTACCCTTGATGGCAACAATACAATACGTGCCTCGCTACCCATACTTTGTCACTGGGTGAGGACACCACAACATTGAACCCAAAACTAAGCACTTCTCCCATTGCAAGAATTACCAATCTAGTTGGCCAAACCAAACCAATAACTCGAAGAGACTTGCAAAGATATGAAATCATGCATATAAGAATTCAGGAAAAACTCAAATAATATTCATGGATAATCTGAACATAAACCCACAATTCATCGGATCTCGACAAACACACCGCAAAAGAGTATTGCATCGGATAGATCTCCATGAAGATCATGAAGAACATGGTATTGAGAAGAAAAGAGAGAGAAGAAGCCATCAAGCTACTAGCTATGGACCCGTAGGTATGTGGTGAACTACTCACGCATCATCGGAGGGGCAATGGAGTTGATGTAGATGCCCTCCGTGATTGAATCCACCTCCGGCAGATTACCGAAAAAGTCTCCAAGATTGGATCTCTCGGGAACGGAGGCTTCTGGCAGTGGAAAAGTGTTTTCGTGGCTTGTTCTGATGATGATGAAATATTTGGGAATTTATAGGCCGAAAATTAGGGTTAGGGGAGCAGCCATGGGCCCACAAGCCTGCCCGGCGCAGCCACCCCCCTAGCCGCGCCCCTAGGGCTTATGGCCCCATGGTGGCTCCTCTGCCTTGGTTCTCAAGTCTCGTAGTTTCCTTTTGTTCCAGAAAAAATCATTCCGAAGGTTTTATTACGTTTGGACTCTGTTTAATATTCCTTATCTGCGAAACTCAAAAACAAGGAAAAACAGAAACTGTCACTAGGCTCTAAATTAATAGGTTAGTCCCAAAAATAATATAAAATAGCATATTAATGCATATAAAACATCCAAAACAGATAATGTAATAGCATGGAACAATCAACAATTATAGATACATTGGAGACGTATCAGACGCCCGGCCTGCGCCCCTGCCTTTGTTGGAGTGGCGCGGGGTTAATAGGAGTCATGATGACCCTGCGTCGTGCTCAGGCCTTATGGCAGCGCTAGGCAGTTACCAAGTTGTCGTGGGGAGTGGCAGGGGCTCACGCGTCCCATCGTGCATGGCGCACCGGGCTTGACTCCTAGACAATGGGGCCCGCATCATTCTGATCTCCACCTGCTAGAGAGGTTTTGGCCACTGCGTGTCCGCGGAGCGCATCGCCACACCCGCGAGGTAGGAGTACAAGCCCACATGCCGACGGCCCACGACATTGTACGTGCCATAGGTCGATCCTGGCCGCCTGCAAGCTCCGTGGAGTGGGCCCAGGTCCATCACCCATCCCCACTCACATAAGAGACGTCCCATCACCTCGCAAAGGCCTCGGGCGAAGAACTTCCCCGCGTGGAACCCAAGTGAGGGGTCCCTGGCGGGACGACTTGTAGGAGGGGTCCTCAAAAAAGGACAGGCGGAGGACGACCCCCTGGCAAGGCACGAGCTAGATACTAAGGGACTCGGGGGCTATCGCCTAGAGTCACATGACGCATCAAGGGTAGGAACCATGGGCGCTGCGCGACACAGGCCTTCATTGACCACAAGGATCACTACCACCTGGCACGGGGGCCCGCACTGAGAGGAACCTAGTCAACAGCGTGAGGCTTGTCGGGGGTGGTGCCACCAGCCGGCTAGGGCATGGAGGCTATGTAAAAGAAGACAGAAAACCCCATGAGGGGAGAAAGGGCGTCCAAATCAAGATAAGTAACTACCGATTAAGCAAAAGTAACTTGCAACGCCTTACGCCCTCTCGGGGCCTAGTGGTTCATAACATTACAAGAATGGAACATAAAAACTTAAGTGAAGGAGGCATCTTCTTCGTCATGGCCACCAGAGGACGCGGCGCCGAGGCTCCCATTTGCCTCAGGAGGCGCGTCCGAGGCGAACCGCCCCACCAGCGACTCCATGTGCTCGCACACCTCCTCCCTCAGGGGGCGCCAGAGCTCCTCGGGCACCGGGTCCATCATGTTGGGGAGGTCGAATGCGGGGTCATGGCAACACAGGTTGGAGAAGACATGCATCAACGTGTAGTCCAGGAGGTCGTGCATGCTGCACTCAATGTCCTCCTCCACCTTCGAGACGCCCGACTCTAGTGCCTCCACCACCTTCGAGAATAAGTCGAGGTAGCCTGCATCATCGTGCGCAAGCGGCAGCTTCGGGACGTCCTCGACAAAGCGATGCAACGCGCCGCCCACGCGCTGCGAGAAGCCCCAGAGCTGCCCCACGCGACATGACTCCATCATGCGCGCCCATGCCACGTCGTCCTGGACCATCTACACGGCGTCGGCGGCTTCACCGACCTGAGCCCGCAGCGACGTCAACTCTGTCTTGACATCCTGCTTGCTCGCGAGGGCGCCCTGGAGCTCGACCTCAACGTCCTGCAGTTGGGCTCGAAGCGCAGTCACCTGACCCTGGAGCGCGTTGCAGCAGAGCTGGAGGCAGGCCTCCTACAGGGCCAGCTCGCCTTGGTACTCCGCGAGGGCGGTTGCCCACTCCTGAGCCACTTGTGCATCGGCGTCAGCACCGGCCTCCTCGCGCACCACCGCAAGGGCGGCCACATTGGCAAGGATCCGACCCTCTAGGGTCTCGAGACATTTGCGCTCTGCCTCTTGGTCGAAGGCAGTCCGGTCGGACTCCCACTCGCGTAGGGCCACATCGGCCTCCCGCTCGGCGACAACCGCTTCCCGACAAGCCAACCCCGCCTCATGCTTGGTGCTTGGCATCGCGCGAGCAGCGACGCGGGACGCACCCTTGCCAGTCCCCACCAGGCCAAGCGTGAGGGTGGGGGCCTTGCCGGCATGCAGAACGCCGGAGGAGGCCCCAGGCGAGGCCTCCCTCCGCCTCTTGAGCGTATGTGCCCTATGAACCTTGGCGGTCACGATCACCTACCAGGATAAGAATCCATGACGAGTCTCGGAAGGCGAAAACAGTTACTCATCATTAGCGTCCTAGCGCCGCCATGCCGGACCCAGTAACGAAGGACCCGTTCGCGCATCAGCGCTCGAGGTGTCCTTCTTCGCCGCCATAAAGGAGTGCAGGGGAATGGAGGTAGTGTTCGCATAGAGAAGCAAAGGTGGCGATGGGAGATGAGAAAGGTACTTCTTAATGGTGGTTCTACCATCAAAGATGTGGGTTTTCTAGGTGGAGGCGCGGTTCTCAAGGCATCATGGGGAAGTGGAGGCGACATGCGACTCAACTTACATTGCGTGTCTAGCCTGGGCCATAGGGGGTTAGGGCCCACGTTGCTTCACCCCCTCGGCAGGTTGCGGCATGCACATCATGGGCCCGGGGGCTACTGTCGGGCCTGTGGGACTAGGGGTACCCAGGCCCATCTGCCTGCGACACACGAAGAAAGCGCTGATTTGGGCGCCGGGTGGCCCACCTACAAGCTTCAAGAGCAAGACCCTCGTGAGGGGCCATGCCTTGCGAGGCACATGGTGGCATCACCAACAAGGGCTTCGCAAGGACTCCTTGAAGAGCTGGCCCAATGCCCTGAGGAGGCAGAACCACCCGGAGCGGGCCGGCGAGGCCTGGCGATCGGGTGACGCGCACCGGGCCAAATGGTGCCAAGGGCTGCGCCAGCGGGTGTGGACATAGAGGTTTTCCTCTTTCGTGTTGGAGGAGGAGCACGAGCTGGCGGGTTCCCAAAGCAACCCCAAAGGTTGCCTTCCTGGTGCAAGAAGACCAAGACCAAAGGCTCGACAGGGCGAAGGTCATCCCCGAGCCCACCGGCGCGTCACGGCGAGGAGCTTTAGCAGACGAAGACCACCTTTTGTCATGATAGCCTGCAACCTTGTTGTCGCAACCCTTCCCATCTGATATTTTTGGGGGAGGAGGACCAAGGCCAATATAAGGAAGGGGCCGGCCTCCATTGAGAGGGACACAAGGTTTGGGCTGGCAAGAATACGCCTTGTACTCGTCTCCTTCCTCAAGAAATCCACCAAGCAGGAGTAGGGTTTTACACCACAAGGTGGCCCGAACCTGGGTAAAGTGTGTGTCCTTATTCATTTTTCCTTAGCTTGAACCATCGGATAGTCGTCATGAAGCTGTGAGCTCGAGTAGGGTTGCAGAGCGAGCACACCCTAGTGTTCGAACCTTTCTTGGGTATGCGGAGCCACGATTCCGACACCGTTCAAGGACAATCACCTTGTGGAAAGGGTGATACGATAAAAGAAAGACAAGTTGCAAAAACTTCTTAAAGACTTGAGATTTTTCTCGAGCAAATTAACGCTTGTGCGACAAAACCTGCACGTGAAGGACCCTTGTCGAAATTGTCCGCGCACTTGGTTGTTTTGAGCCTGCTCAACATCCTAAGTAGCCGCGACAAGGACGGCAAGGTAGCCTTGCCAGAAAGGCATCACTGGCAGGCTGACAAGGATCTGTTCCAAAAACCCTTGCGGTAAGAATGAGTGCACCGACAGGTGTTTCCTGCAGCGTAGGGATTGAAAACATAGAAGTGCGAAATTGCGCTCAAGGGGAAATGGCCATTCATTAAGCATAATAAACTCTTAAATATTTGGCAGAACATATGCAACAATTTATCTTTGCATCCTCGCAGGGTTACATTGGGTACAATCTAAACGCAAAAGGAGACCTGCCACTATGATATGGCGATTGATCTGGAAACAAGATCTCAGAGATGGAGCCTCGTTCCCGCATCAATCAACCCATATCTGAAGCCTAACTAAAGCGCCACACACGCCCAATCGAAGTCCTCATGTTTGACACCGAAGACGTTGGCATCGTCGTCGTTGTCGCTGGAGGAGTCGAAGTTGCTGCCACTCGAGCTCTCTACGCAACACTCCAGGAGGATGCCGGATGCCCCAAAGAACTTCTCACAGAGAGTGGCGGACCCGTCAAACTTGAACTAGAGGAGATGCCTCGGTCCAAGGCCATGAGAGCGGATGAACGACTTCCACCACCGAATCAAGAAAATGGCGCTTCCCAGGGAGAGATTGACTGCCACCCAGGCGGGCCCGTTGCAGCAGCTGTCCGCCCGAAGCCACAAGCCTAGGGGCCTGGTGCCTTCGATGGCCCTCACCAAGTTGAGATGTAGCCAGCTCTGGTGCCGCCGGGGAAACGCCAGAATGAACTTGTGAGCCTCTTCCCCCACATGAACCCCTACGCGAGGCGGCGGGAGGGGTGCACCACCACAACCACCACGGTTCGAGGGGGGCGTCCTCCAAAGGCCCCGGGACGTCGTCCTCCTGCGGGAGATGGAGCCAGCCCCCGCCACCATCACCATGATACGCATCGGGATCTAGGGGTGCCCCTCGCAGCAATATGGGACCCTTGAGCATGGCTATGACCCCTCGCCATCCTAAGAATGGCGTGCCGGAGGAGATGGAAGAAGGAAGAAGAAGGTGGTGCTAGTTAGCAGGCTGGAATTGGAGAACGTGAATGAGAAACACCCTCCTCGACCCCCTCTTTATAGGGCTGAGGCTGAGGGGGGCTGGCTCTTCGTGACCCAAGGTGATTGCACACTAGTGTGCACACTACATCAGTGACCGCCCCTTTCTGTTAATGCCAAACATTGCATGTGACACACATCATCAGGGCGTGGTAAAAGATAGAAGGGAAGGCGACGGTGCTTAATGACGAGAGGTGAATGGGCATCGCCTGTCAGATTCCTCCTCTCCTTAGGAGAATCCCGGGGGCTGGCCATTCGCTGTTGGAGATGACCGTTCACTACCAAGCGTGCTGCTTGGACGACCGCCCCTCTCCACCAGCACCACACCTCGTGTGAGGACATGCATCACGAGAGGTACTATAATGAAGAAGGGAATGCGCAGAGGCCGCCTCCCTCTGACCGATGCGACGTGACTTTTTAGGCACCCCCTCAGGCCCGTCTCGCTCCATCACTCCCAAGACCCACAGTTAATGTGCATCATGGGAAAG
Organism: Hordeum marinum; assembly: GCA_022496015.1. Taxonomy (NCBI): domain Eukaryota; kingdom Viridiplantae; phylum Streptophyta; class Magnoliopsida; order Poales; family Poaceae; genus Hordeum; species Hordeum marinum. The sequence continues at coordinate 270,199,826 of CM039675.1, read as the reverse complement.
GTAGTAAAAATCATCATAACCACAAGGAAATGTGGTCGCGTGTGCTTGTGGACTATTTTTGGGCCTAGCCCAATGATGTCATAGACTCAAGTGTGGCACAGGCTCGGGGGGCTCCTGTCGGTGCACTAGAAATGGGGCATTAGTACTCGGACTTGTACACAGACAACCACGGCCTTCGGACCGGCAAGACCTTGCGGATCGAGCGCCAACCTTCAAGCAAACATCAAACAAGGACCAAGACAACTGGCAAGCCTCCTTGCTGGCAGGGAAATGCCGACTTTGAACACTCCCGCCATGATCTCCACCCGCCAAGCCATCGCTCCATGTCTTCAGGCTAATTGTCTAGATCAGCTAGGTGGCGAGCGGGCAGTTAGTTAGGTGGAGCTGGTCGGGGCATGTGTCCACTCGGGGGGATTTACTGCAGCTTTAATGGCATTCATCCTACTGCGTGGCCAAGGAATAAAAGGTAGCCGGGCGAATGGCACAGAAGGAGAGGCAATCCTTGCCAGAAGATGTCGCCAACGTGCCACCTCACGACGCATTCAATGCGCCTGTCCTAGTCCGTCAGAGTTAGGTATTTCCCACTATGGCTACTGTCAGTAGTTTTGGTAGCTATAGTGTACACTATTTACCCATGTAATGACTATTTTATCCACTGTGTAGTCCCTTTAGAGTATAAAAGGAGGCCCGTGGCTACCTTTAGAAGGGTCGACACTTTGTTCATTTGCATGGGTAGCCGCACTCGTTGAGCATTCCTTGTCGGGTGGTAGCGCTCCTATACTGTGAACTCATATAATCCACCAAACACAAGACGTAGGGTTTACGCTTCTGAGCGGCCCCAACTTGTATAAAACCCTTTGTGCCCGCATGGATCGGTGATGCTCTTTGCGCCACGAATCCCCACAGTTGGACCGCAAAGGAGCTCGTATGTACCATAGATTGTCGTACGCCCGACACCCTCCTTTTGGATAACGTACCTAAGATCATCAGCGCCCGGGAGGTGAACGTATGTGCCCTGAAAGTTGGACCTAAAGGCGTCCTTCAGCTCATCCCAGCTTCCGACAAAATTTCTGGGCAGGCTATGGAGCCAGTGCCGAGCTGGCCCCTTAACCTTAAGTGGTAAGTATTTTATGGCGTGATGATCATCTCCCCGGGTCATGTGTATGTGTAGAAGGAAGTCTTCTATCCAGATGGCAGGATATGTAGTGCTATCATATTGGTCGATGTTGATGGGTTTGAACCCTTCTGGGAACTGATGTTCCATGACCTCGTATGTGAAATAGACTGGGTGTGCAGGAGCTCGATACCGGAATGTATCCTGGCGGGGATTGGAAAGGGCCTCTTCCCTTCTTATTTCTCGTGCTCGATCTTGCCTATCTAACTAGGCGTCATATCCATCCCGGCCCAAGGGTATGTGGTCTCGGGCTCCGTAGATTGATCTGGGAGGTGATCTGTTCCTACGTATCTTAGTTCCCAGGACATACGGCTCAACCGAGTCTTTCTCGTGCGGGCGGGGCCTTGTTGGGGCTCTTTATACGCCCCTATGGGACCATCTCATCCTCTAGGGGGACAGTCAACATATTCGTCATAATGGTATCCGGGGTGGTCAGGTTCAGCGACCTCGTCCTTGAATTCGGGCAACAAGCGCAGTCGTGGAAACGATTTTCTCTCTGTGCTTGTGCCTCAAAATTGGTTCGGCTTTGAGTATTTTCTCCCATTTGTCGTTTAGGTCAGGTGGCATCATGCGAATACAGCTCATGCTGCTTCCGCTTCATGCTCCGAGCGGTGGCGGCTAGCCTATGTTGGAAATGTATTTGTGCGGATGGGTCCTCGGGTACCTCGAAGTCAAAGGGTTCGAGGTTGTGATAATCCTCAGATTCTGGCATGTATTCATCGTCCGTCCCATTATCAAATACTTTCATCTCGTCGCCTTTATATTTCGAAGGTGTTTCCATGGGCCCGTTCTCCAGTGCGGGCTTGGTATGCTCGTTCTCGTCGGTATTGGGGGTGGTGTCGTCCTTAGCAGCATTTGTCTTATGATTGCTGCCATCGATGCCTGTGGGCTTCCTCTTCGAACGATGACGCATGGAAATCCCCTTAGGCTTCTGGTTGGGGTCCTCCTTAGGGGTGTCAATCATGTAGACATCATAGGTAGATGTGGGGGCCCAGTTCCCCGTCTGGGGTATTCCCGTGGGTGAGTTTGGTCCATATAACCCGAGCTCATCCTCGTCCATATCGAGGGCGTCGTCGGACCCATAGTCAAGCGCATCGGTTAGATCTTCAATCGTAGCGGCTAGGTGGGTGATGGGTGGGATGAGAATTTCCCGATCGTAGGCTTTACAACCGATCTTATCATAAACTATAGATGGGGCTGACAGGTTCTGATTCCTATCTAGTACCTCATTTATCTACGAGAGATCCTCTATGTCCCAAGCCTAGTTGTAGGCCAGGTTGATGTGAATAAGTTTGTTTGGGCCGCCCGGGGTTGGCTCATCACTCGAGGCTTCATTCGACAACTTTGGTTAAAAGATCGGTGTGGACTCTTCGGGGATGGTCGTCGGATCCGAAGAGGAGTTCGGCTCTAGGCGACTGTCTGAGGTGACATAACCGGTGTAGGACACAATAACCCCTAGATCCATCTCTAGGGAAACTTCCATAAGGAGATTGGACCCATGGGATAGGCCAGAGATCGATTCCATGATCTGATGCCCGAGAATTCTTTAGGTTGGATCGTGACTTGTCCCGATAGGACTAGGTCACCGCAGGTTTCAGCAATGTACTCTAGGCCGGCGAACGTGATGAAATGATTTGGGGCGAAGGTGTCAATGTGGCCTAGATGACCACTAAGGGCGGCATGTAGAACCAAACTACCGAAGGCGAAAAGCTGGACGGGACCGAAAGTGCCACCACAGCCAATGCTACTGCTGAACTGCAGATTAGCCATCTATCCCAATGATCACTCAACAAGCTCTCAATGAAATCACCAATATCGGTGTCAAAATCGGCAGATCTCGGGTTGGGGGCTCGAGCTGTGAGATCGAATAGATTGTAATAGGACACAAAGAACACAAGGATTTTAGCCAGGTTTGGGCCCTCTCGATGGAGGTAAAACCCTACGTCCTTATTTGTTGTATTGATGTTGTAGAGATTACAAAGTTGATCTACCTCAAGATCCTGGATTTGTGGACTAAACCCTAGGGGTTACGATGTTGTGTATATCTTTCCTCTACAGGCTAAAACCCACGATTTATATAGGCGTCGGGGGTATCTAGGGTTACATGAATGTCGGTTACCATCTATGCATTACACACTGAACGGAATCTTCCTCCCTTGGAGCGTGCCTCAAGTCTTTGACATAATCTAGGATGCACACGCCTCGTCTCAAAGCCTCTGGAGTCCTTATCCTTGATGTGCCCCCAGTCCGGCACTCTAAGGAGCCCACCTCGTCTAGGACCCCTTAGTCCAAGACTCTCTCAATTAGGGTGTTTGAGAATTATCTCAACCCGAAGAAAAAATGTAAAAGAAAAAATAGTCTCTATAGTCGAAAGTTAACTTGGCATTAACTGTCACAATACATGATAGTTAGCTATTTTAATGTTAGTAGTCAGCTTGATTTGGGAAAACCAGAAAAAATAGTGTCTACAGTTAGCTTCATCATCATATGTCACTTAGCTATTCCGGTTGGGCAGTTAGCTTGTACTATAATAGTTCAGAAAAAATGCTCTTAAACCTTAGCGGATCTGAAAATGAGTTCTATATACTTAAGTTTAGGTTAATTCATATCTTTGCAACAGTGTCTCATACATATCATTCTGACAATCAGTTTGAAACCTTCTTTCGCAAAAAACACCAAAAACTCGTTTGAAGAATTTTTAGTATTTCGAATTTTGTCTAAAAACTGTAAGGATTTTGGGAAAATGATGAACATACATAAGTTCCACCTATTCAATAGTTATCCAATGATATATCATTTGCATCATTTTGATAAACAATTCAAAAATTACAATCAAAATACAATGCGAAAAACGGTGCGAGAAAAAGTCTGCTCAACAATTAACTAGTATACAACACACAATTAGCTTATTTGTTTTTGGGTAGTTAGGAATGGTTCCTGGATAGCTTATTCAAGAATCATTTGCAGAATAGCTAGGATGCATATATACATATGCATGTGCTTCAAAATAGCACCATGTATTAAGTATAGAGAGTCTTCATGATTTTCACTTCCATATACTAGTAGGGTTTTTTATTATAAGAACTTGACTTCCATATTCCGATGATGGGCTTCCTCAAATTCTCGAGGTTTTCATGAGTAAGTAAGTTAGACACACACCACTTAGTTTCATATAGATTGCATTCATACACTTATATCTCTAAGTGCATCTATTGCATGAAGACCCTACTTCTCGCGTTAATATCGATTGTAAGGCCTTTCCAGTGACTAACGATCTGGCCTCATTGATGTGTGACTTTCCTATACCTTTTTGTCTTCTCCTACAAATCTCCATATTCATTCTCTTTGCCATCGTAAATGCTAAAGACCTTGGTTCACGCTAAGTTTGCCTGAAAGCTTAAAAAGTTGAAGCAAGAAAAAATGATTTAATTGCCTTGTTTGGCACTCGGGTTGTTCTTAATTTGATATCTCTATAAAGAGAATACTAATTGTGGCATGCTTATCATGATTAATGTCGGCATCCTGGGAACAGGGGTACCCAGACTTCCTTGCCTGCAGCCCAGGGCGGGGCTCGCCTCGGAGCTCCATATGGCCCAATGCGGTTTCACTCAAGACAAGGCCCTCGCAAGAGCCCCGCCCTCGCGAGGAGCACAACGCCAAGGCTCCCGGAAGGAGAAAGCTTCGTTAGGCCCCCTCTTGAGTGGCGGAGATCTCTATGCAATACATGGCCTCGGGAGGTCAAGGATGACGCAAGCAAGGCCAGACAGGCACCAGTGCGCGCAGAGGAGACAGTTTCCCCTTTGATGCAAAGGAGGCAAAGACGTACGCAGGTTCCCAAAGCACCCCCAAAGGTTTCCATTCCGGCGTAACAAGACCGAGACCACGAGCCCGGCAGGACGGATGTCATCACCAAGCCCACCTCTGCATCACCACTGGTTACTTTGCACGCAAAGACCACATTTCGTCAGGATAAGGGTGTACTCCTTGTCCCCCTTCGAATTTGGCCATTGTGGTATCCCTTCCCGCCGTTGTGATAGGGGAAGAGGACTCTGGCCATTATAAATAGAGGCTAGTCTGCTTGGTATAAAGGGAGATCGAACACCACTCGAGCGCCCTCGCGAGGTTACCCATGAATGTACTAGTTCATCCACAAACCTCCTCATGAGGCAATCCACCAAAGGCAGGAGTATGGTTTTACGCTTCGTAGTGACCCGAACTTGGATAAATCCCCGTGTGCTAGTCTCCTTCCCGTGATTGAGAGAGTTCGTCAGGCTAGGTTGTCGAGCTATGAGCTTAAGGCCGGAGCTGATAGGGATCTTCGCACACGCCCTTGAGTTCGAACCTCTTTGGGTTTTGCGGACCCCGAAATCTGACATTTGGCGCGCCAGGTAGGGGGCGTGTCAAGGTCTTCCTCAAGCTTCGCTCCTTCTCCGCTCAACCGCTCTGATGGCTAACGCTCGCCGAGCCCATGCCGAGCGTCGTTCTGCTCGTATCGCCCAGATAGCGCCGGTGGGCCACACGACCACACGTCGATCCGCCTCTCGGCCGATGCTGCCACGGGCCCAAATGCCCACGAGCAGCAGGACTCGTCGCAGCCGATCACCTCGCGATGCAACGACTGCACCGCCACTCCATCGATCGTTCCAACTACTCGGTCGTCCTTCCATGCTTGCCCCGAGCCGGCGTGCGGGTTGGGTGCACTCGCCAAGGCGAGCAAGCTGTTGCGTTACTGCCCTGCCCCCAACCGCTATGACGACTGGCTTGGGCACATTGTAGAGCTCGTTAGTGCCGCCGGCGACGCCTCGGCATTCTCCTACTCGCTCTGGCCCTATCCCTCTCTGGCAGGCGACATGGCCCATGATGCGCCGCCCCTTCCTCCCCAACGCGACGTCGACCCCGAGCCCAGGCGTGAAGCATGCCTGCGCGATCAGCCGCGCGGGCCCCCAGCAAGGGTGAGAGATGAAGTAAGCTGCCAGGTGGTGCCCCGGCCACGCATTGACGCACGCGCGCTCCCTGCGCCGCTGCACTAGTGTCGCGATCAGGCGCCCCTAGGGGCAGCTACGAAGGAGTGCCAAGACCAGGCCCCTCCCATGCACGTGGCGCTGCGGGTCCAATGGGTTGCCGTGCCATCGCCCCAAAGCTACATCCGGCCATGTGGCCCTGCGAGTTCAAGCCCGACCTGCTTCCTCACTATGACGGCACCATAGATATCGCCGAGTTCTTGCAGCTCTACTCGATGAGCATCCAGGCAGCCGGTGGAGGCAACAAGGTCATGGCTAGTGGGTTTCCTATGCCGCTCAAGGGTGGCAGGCTCTCCTGGCTCCTCAACCTCCCGGAGGGGTCAATCACCTTCTGGGACGACCTGCGCAAGTGTTTCGTCGCCAACTTCCAAGGCACCCGCGACCGCGCCCTCACTGTGACTGACCTGTGTCGCGTGAAGCAATAGCCGGGCAAGGCCTTGCACAAGTACATACGGCGCTTCACGACTGTCCGCCTCAAGATCCCGAGGGCGTCGGACGAGGCCATCATCTCGGCATTCACCAACGGCGTCAAGAACCTTGGGATGAGGGAGGAGCTCGCTATCAATGACGAATTGTGCTCAGCTCTGGAGATGTTAAACCTGGCGAACAAGTGCACAAAGGCCGAGGAGGATCGCTTCTCACTCCTCGAGCTTTTGGAGGCGGAGCCCGAAGACAAGAAGACCAAGACCAAGGAGACGAAGTGCAAGGCCCCCATGGTGCTGCCGGCGGAATCTGAGATGAAGCACAGTCGACACGAGGAACCCTGATGTGGAGCATCCTACGGACATCACCATGATAAGAGTCCCTTTGCCAAGTGACACGTGTGACATCGAATTCATACTTACAAAGGTGAATCTTCTCCTTTACACGTGTCAACCTGTGCCCTTTGAGGATCATATACTACGTGACCCCTCTATCGTGTGCATTTATAGGTGTGAGTGGAGCTACACATTCATCGAGAAGGAGTCCAGGCTCAAGAGTATGACTACACCATCTTCGAGGGAAGCTTGGAAGCGGAGACGGAAGAAGACGGCACTACAGAAGTCTACAGCGACTGAAAGACCAGAAGCCACCGGACGTCCGACACTCTATAGCGTCCGGACGGCCGACGCCACACGGACGTCCGACGATCTCCAGCGCCCGGACGTCCGAGCCGATCCGAAAATTCGGTGCCAAGTCTCCCACACTAAAATGACGGAAGTACGAAGACCTTCGAACGACCGATGCCACGGACGACCAGCACACTCCGGATGTCCGGACCTGCCCGAGCCTCCGGATGACCAACGCCCTCCAAACGTCTGGTGCATGTGTGTGTAGCTGTGGGCCTTGGGCCTTGTACCCTTTCTCCACTTACCCCTTCATGGCCAAGACTATATATACTCCACCCCCACCTCCTTTCTAGGGTTAGAAAGTGATAGCTCATAGTTGAGCTTTGCTCCTTGCTCTACCTCTCCAATAGAGATCAAGGCCTCCACTGGAGAAGATCCATAGAGGATGTCAAGGCCCCTTGCGAGGGAAGATCCCTAGTGGATTCAAGTCCCCATCTATCCTAGAGATTTTGGATGAACTACCTATGTATCCTTTATTTCCATTGTTGTTCTTGGATCTTGATGCACCTCATGTATTGCTTGTGATTGGAGGAGTACTTGGTATGGATCTTGTCCAATAGAGTGTTTTCCCCTTTGATTTCTCCATGTTTTCCCCTCGTGTTCTTCGTGTTCTTCATGGAATCCACCTCCAATTCGTGAAGATTGGGTCACCCTCGGGTTTGCCCCGTATCATATGGTATCATGAGCCACGTTGCCACAAATTTGGAGCCATACCCCCCACTTTTCTTGCATTAGTTTGTGTTTTTCTTCCCAATTTCGAAAATTCCCCCACAAAAATAGCCCCAAAATTTTTCTTGTGATTTGTTGTTCTTGTGAGTTTTTGTTGATTTTGATCCGTGGATCTAGTGTTTGGCAAGTGGATCTACTTCCCTTGGCATTCCCTAGCCCCAATTTTTCCATTTCCCCTTCAATTTCGAGCCCAAAATCATCAATTTCCGCCCAAAATCGCGTTCTGGATCTCAAATCTCGTGTTGACCCCGACCCTTCGGACATCTGGCCCTTCACGGACGTCCGGACCTGTCCGAAGCACCGGGCGTCCAACCATTTCCGGACGTCCGGAACCCCTAAACAGACCCGAAATCACGGATTTCCGGACCTTCCGCACGTCTGAGCCACGGTCGTCTGTCTCCTTTCGGACGTCTGTATCCTGTAGAAATTAACATTGACTGATTCTTGTTCTGGCCATCACTAATTCATCTAGACTCCGATTTTGACGTTAGTTAGCTCATTTTGTAGATATTGACACCTTCATTCCCACAAATTAGTTCCACCATCATTTGACTCCACCATAGTTTTCAAATTTTAGCAAGTTTGCCTGGGCCCTCCACCATATCATCCGCAATACCACCATAGCATTTCGCAACCTAACCCATTTTGGTTCCCTTTGCATTTGTGGTTGCTTGAGTTGTGATTTGAGTCTACTAAGGTGTTTCGGCTACTTAGAATGGTTACTTATTCTCCAACCACCGGTGACTTGTATCGGTCCATCATCTACACCGACCACCGACGTTCAACATCGACGATGACCATCCATCGTTTGAGACCATCTTCAACCGGAAGCAAGGCCGGTTTACCCCTGACTTCGTGAAAGGTTAAGTGTGATAAAGGTATCAAATCTGTCATACACTCTTCCTTCCTTGCCATTACATCTTGATAGCCCCACCATCTTTGTGATTACCTTCATACCTGTTGAGACTAGCTATCCGAGTATTGTCGGGCTTCGCGAAAACTTGTGCACCATAAGTGATACGATATCATATTGTTGCATCATTGGAAATATCATATAGTGCAATTGCTTGCTCCCGTGCATATATTATGATACTTATCTCATATAGTTGGTTGAGGCTCAATAAGAAAAGCTTATAAGCAAGAGAAAGAAAGACCAAAGCTTATAAGCAAAAAGAGTTGAGCATGAAAAGAGATACTTGTGCATGAGGAGACATGGAATAGGAAACGTTTTGCTTCCATAAATAGGATTGGTTTCAGGTGGTGAATCGTGCCCAAACGTGCAATAAGCTAGCGTCTCTCCTTGTGTTTGTGCAACATGAGTTTTGCTCATCCCTATAGTTGCACAAGCCCCATTATCCCACTGCGTGTGTATATCTTTTTTTTCCTCTATATTTGTGATCGCTTGCTTTGCGTTTTGATTCCATTGGATTTATTTCAACATTTACAATATCTTGGACTTAATTTTGCTTGATTTTTGAGCCACTAACCCCACCGAGCTCCACTATAAGCCATTTGTGTAGGTTGTGAGAATTGGACAATGTTTTTCACCGAGTGCACTCTTTCCTTGCATACATTGTGGTCTTTTGAGATCCATCTACAACTTCGGAAAGAGGTAACTTTGGTATGTTCATTTCGTCCTGTTCTCACACCTTCTCGAGTGCTTCAATAGATAGGGACGACACATCTCCTTTGGTCTACAACTATAATGATGAGTTTGATGCCATGAAGAACATCATCGACGCCAAGATGCATGCTTAAATGGAGGAGCTCAAGGTCCTCATCAAGAACCGCAAGAGGTCTTCATCATGTTCAAGAAGACGCTCAAGTGCACATACTCCCGAGCGACCATCTCCGGCACGATCACATTGGTATCGACACCATCAACGACATGAAGAAATAGCGACACCAACATCAAGGTGTCCAACAACGACCAAGTGTGAAGGTCACGAGCTTGACACCAACAACAGCTCGATGACTTCACCACCTACTTTGGCATCTTCTCCAAGTGACTTCAAGGCATCTTCGCCTTTGGATATGAGGCATATTTGCCAACAAGCACTTCAAGAGAATCTCCTCAAGCTCAAGTCCGTGAGTTCCATGAGCTACTACGACCTCGACATCGACCATGACATTCCTTTCTATGGGAGTCAAGACCCCGAGGAGTATCTCGAGTGGGAGCACAAGATGGACCCTACCTCAAGCTACTTCAAGTCCCTTCCGAAGATCAAGTGAAGTGTGCCACAAGAAACTTCCATGGTGATGCGTCGACATGGTGGCTTCACACATCTTTGAAAAGCTTCGACATGAGTTGGTACAAGACAAAGAAAGCGATGTGGCGAGAGTTTGTGCCTTCCACCTACACGAAACATCTTCCACGCCAATTGGAGAACACCATACAAGGATGAAAGTCCATCGATGAGTACTTCATGAAGATGAAGAAAGCCTTGTGACGTGTCGGCGTGACCGACCCCATCTGGATGAAGTTCTATTTCATGATGGGATTGAACAACGACATCATCAAGCCTATCTTCAACAACAACTACGTGTCTCTCGACGAACTCTGCATTGGTGCTCTAAAGGCGGCACAAGAACTCAAGGCCAAGCCTACTCGACCCCACGCACACTTCACGACGACCAAGCTCCAATACGACGAGCATTAGGATGGTACCACCAAGATGTCCAAGCCCGATGAGCTCCAAGACGACGCTCCCAAGTTTGACTTCACCACCACCCCTCTTTGTGGCATTGACGATGCCGAGTCTACCATGACTCTTTTTGAAGACGGTACGGTGACGACTACGACTACGACTACGAAGCCACTTAAGGAGCATGCTTTGGAGGCGAGCGACAAGGTGGCGAGCATGGATGATGCTTCCAACATTGGCGGTGAGAGTGATGATGTGCCATCTTCGGCCTTCATCCACGATGACGGTGAGGAGATGGTTGAGCATGGGATTTTCCCTTCAATCACGGCGGCGTTTGGAGATGAGTTGAGAGACTTGTTCCACCATAGTGAGAGTGAGAGTGCCTTCACCACTAGCCCCGCATATGACGAGTTGCCACAATTCTCATGTGTGGAGAGCCACAACCCCCACCACTTGAGTGAGATGAGCGACTCCATCATATGTGAGTTTGAGTGCACCTACTTGGAGGGAGTGTGTGAGCCACCACCACATAGAGCCAGTGAGGTAGTTGATAGGGCATGTGAGGCCATTTCGATTTCTAACAACTTAACCTCTACCTCTATTGTGTTGTCTCATTTGGTGCTAGGTCCCATACACGATGACGCGCTGATCCTCGACGACTTCGTCCTTCCTTTGGACAAGACGATGGCCATGGTGGAATATGATGCACGCTACACATGGTTCCATCACGATGAAGATGACCACGAGTTGCTCTATGCCACCTCACCTACACCACATGGGTGGAATGACAAAGGTAACATAGGTGAAGGTGATGCTCTTGTCCCACTAGTGGGCATTGATTGCTTGCATGATGTCGATCCACCTATTGCTCTGCTTCATGATTATGTGACTTCCTCATGTGATGAATTGCCCATTTATGATATGTTTGACGATTCTCATGTGGAGTCTATTACTTGTGATGCCATGTTGCATAATATTTCTTGTGAGAAATCTATAGGTCACATCATGTTTGACAATCCGCTTGACTTGTCATATGCTATGCATGAGATCGCCCATATTGCATCTTTGCAATCTCAACATAGTAACTATGCATATGACATTAAAATAAATCCAATTTGCACATATGGCATAGATGACAAGCCCATGGTTGTTGGCATTTGCTTTTCTTGTGATGACATTGCCATGCTCCCTTTGCATCATTTGCGCAACTGTTCTCATATGACATGCCATGACCACCTAGGTTTGGATATGCATTGTTTGGGATGTTGTCCATATTATCCATATTATGCTCCTGCTATTGCACATGAGGAGAACCCAATAGTTTCCTCATACATATTAGGAGATTGTGTTCCATCCTACACTTTGCATGATCCCCATATTTGTGTGCACAATATGCTTGCCATTGATATGCATAAAATGCTTGTGCCACATGCTTGCTATAAATTGAGTCCCAATCATGTTGAGCATAATAACTATAATTGCATGATGGATGATCTATTCCTATACCATGCATCTCATTTATTTGAGCATTGGAAATTTTGTGCTAACGAACACAAGCACATGCACATCCTAACGGATGAAGTATACATATACCAGGCGCACACCATTTTTTCTTTGTCTTTGTTGTGTGTAGGTACTCATGAACACTCGTCAACCTCACAATCCCATGAATTGACGAAAAGAGCTCTTGAGAGCACCGATGCTTTGGGATTCATCGGAATGTGTCTCCAACCATTCCCTTCGCGCCAGGACTACGTGCACCTCTTATACAAGGCTCTCACATGGTTACGGCTTATTCTCCATTATATAACCTTTGCCCATATTGCCATGTTCAATTTGCATGATATGCTCATTTATATGCCCTTGCCATGCATTTGTGACCCATGCTTTGCATCTCACATGTGCAAGCTTGGTGGAGGATTTACTTGCTATTGCCATGTTTGCTAGTTGAACCATGTCCATGATGATGCTTTGCTCTTTCTTTGTGTTCGTGCTCGCGATGTGTCATGTGCATTATTTGTGCCCACTATTAGTCCACATGACATGATTGCCATGATTTTCTCTAGTATGTTGCATCTTCGCACAACTAGCTTGCACGATATGATTGCTATGCTTGCTTATGTTGCATCAGCGATGTGCTCCTTTTGTGCGGTTGATGACAACTATTGCCATGCTTCGCACATGGTTGCCATGCATTGCATCCCTACCTCACCTAGGCATACTTGTTTCCATGATTGCGTTGCTTGTGCTCCATTTGTATGCTTACATGCCATGACACAATCCCTTGACACACCATATGTTATGCATGATGGCAACACTTGTGCGGTGATTCACCACTTGGATGCTTGGTTTCGTACTAACGCCAACCACATTTGTTTTTCCAAGTGTCTATTGTCCTTGATCCTTTTGAAGGAATTACAAGACGGTGCGACTTTGGAGAGTGCCCCTTTAGAGCTTGATGGTGATGAGTGTTTGGTGATCGTCCACTTCTACATGATACCACCATCCCCTTTCCATGGTGATTTTGATTTTGATCCGAGGACAGATCTTTACCAAGGGGGAGGGGATGATGTGGAGCATCCTACGGACATCACCATGATAAGAGACCCTTTCCCAAGTGACACGTGCGACATCGACTTCATAGTTACAAAGGTGAATATTCTCCTTTACATGTGTCAACTTGTGCCCTTCGAGGCTGGTATACTATATGGCCCCTCTCTCGTGTGCATGCATAGGTGTGAGCGGAGCTACAAATTCATTGAGAAGGAGTCTAGGCTCACGAGTACGACTACACCATCTTCGAGGGAAGCTTGGAAGCGGAGTCGGAAGAAGACGGGGCTGCAGAAGTCTACAGCGGCGGACGACCGGAAACCACCGGACGTCCGACACTCTACAGCGTCTGGACGACCGACGCCATCAGGGCGTCCGACGATCTCCAGCGCCCGGACGTCCGAGCCCATCCAGAAATCTGGCGCCAAGTCTCCCGTGCCAAAATGACGGAAGTCCGAAGACCTCCGGACGACCAACTCCACGGACAACCGGTGCACTCCGCACGTCCGGACCCGCCCGAGCCTCCGGACGACCGACGCCCTCCGGAGGTCCGACGCCTTTGTGTGTAGTTGCGGGTCTTGGGCGTTGTACCCCTTCTCCACTTACCCCTTCGTGGCCCAGACTATATATACTCCACTCCCACCTCCTTTCTAGGGTTAGCAAGTGATAGCTCATAGTTGAGCTTTGCTCCTTCCTCTACCTCTCCCATGGATATCAAGGCCTCCACTAGAGAAGATCCATGGAGGATGTCAAGGCACCTTGCGAGGGAAGATCCCTAGTGGATTCAAGGCCCCATCTGTAACAGCCCGAGACCGACGCTCTAGAAGATTCCCGTTTTATTCCATTATCACCACCAACCAAATGTTTCTCAAATAAATAAATTGCATAGATCTCTTGATCTATTCAAATTGAGGGAATTCACATGGTGGTTTCTCTTTATGACATATACTCCCAATATTTTAGGGAGCTACTATTAAACATTCCATTTATTGGAATTAACCAAAAAACTCACTTGCATTTTAATTCCATGCGTTTTCTATCTTAATTCTTGGCCTCCAACTTTGCCCATATATTATTTCGTCACTCTTCCAAGCACCACCATAATTCTCAACATTCTTTTGGACCTTCCAAACGCCCACTCATATTCAAAACCATTTGAATTTTATTCAAATGTGTTTGAATTCAAACTTTGCTCATGCCACTTCTATTTTTCTTGGGTCAAACTCATTTTTGTGAGTCCGGGAAAATTAACCCATGCCTAGATTCCTTCTCTAGCCTTTGCCTTTCTCTCCTTTTTCTTGTTGCTATTACTCTATTTTCGGATAAGAGAGTGATTGGGGAGCCTCAAACCTGCAAGCCAACCCAGTCCGGCCCAACTCCCGCATCTAGGCCCAGCCGCCTCCTAACCCTAGCGCCAGGGAGAGCCTCGGCTCGATCCCCATCCCCCAATCGATCCCCTTGCTCCCTCGTCCTCCTCCCGCCGCCGCACACACATGCATCGCACCAGGGAGAGGAACTCCCTCACCTCCGATGGCCTCCCATCGCCCAAGTCCGTGCGCGTCGCTGGAGCCACCTCGTCGGACTGCCGCCGTCGGCCAGGCAGGACCCCATGCCCTGCCAATCCTTCCCGCGAGCACCTCGACCCCGAGCCTTGAGCTCCTCCCATGGCCGCGCCTTGCCACCCCCTCCTTGCCACATGTCACTTGCCCAAGCTGCTTCCTTGGCCTCTCGTCGGTGCCTCTTTGCCATGCCCAAGCACCCTTGAGTCTGCCCGCATCCACGTCCTCTCGGTGGCAACGACCAACGACAGCTGTTGTCACCTCCATGCCCCTAGGCTCCTCCCCGTAGCTCCACTCGAGCCCCTCTTCCTCTCAACCATGGCGCCCTGCCGAACCTCTTGGTCGCTTCCCTCTCTAAGAGCGTAGTGCCTCGCGCGAACCGGGGCGCGTGCTCGTCCTCGCGCCGCCCGACGACCACGCCGGTGACCTGTGCCTCCTTGCCATGGCTGCACGGCGCCCTTCGTTCACTGGCGACATGCGCCCTGTCCACGCCTGCTTCCCTTCCTCGCCTGCACACCTCCACCATCTGCTGAAGCAGCCGCTATGGTGCTGCTCCTTGCCCAGGCCCTGCTACTTGCGCTGCTCGCCCCCCTGCTTTGTCGCCCACTGCTCCTTGTTCCGGCTCTCTGGTCAGCCTTGCCTCACCACCACAGAGACCCGATCCCATCTAATTTGTCCGAAGATTTTAGTGGCTGGGTATGTCGCCTAGTACCACTTGGGTTCGTCAAGGCCATCAAGTTTGACCACCATGCAAGACCTAAAACGCCAGTACCCGACGACCATGGGATTCGCCAAGTTCCACTTCGACAAGTGTACCTCTACGCACGGATACGACAAGATCGACAACCCGGACGCCAAGTATTGCAAGACCTGAACCTTGACAACTATCGCGTGTACCACTACCGTCGTTGTATACCTGTGTACCACTACTTCCACTACAACCGTGAACGTCTACTTCCCTCGACGAACTCGATTGACTCCGTAACGCACGCTTCGAAGGTATAACCCCGAGACGACGCCCGTGAATGAATGCATGTGTGATGTAGGCGATGAACCGTGTATTTGCATCGTTTGCGATAGTTTGTTGCATGTTGCCCTTGTTTAGCACCCTTCGACACGTGGGACACCCGGTGTTCGGGATCACTCCCCGTCGCTCTTGCACATTTCGCACACCCTATGCTCTTTCGCACCGACATCCCAAGGAGTTTTCGAAACCGAAATATTATCGTGGTGATGTTTTCATTTTCATCCCCGTGGCACCCATTTCCTCCCGCCATGGTGACAAATACTCTATATTATGATACATGTCAACATTTTCAACAAAAAAGCATATACTTGAATATGTCATCCTCATGCATGTTAATAACATTTAATATGATGTTGCATTAAATTTGCCTAATTACTTACTACACGGTTTATTTCATACCTAAATAATTGTAGCTCCGTTTAAAATGTTTCACATATGTAACTTGACTAGAAAAATGTGTAGAATCACATGGTCCACTTTATTTTCATGTTTAATAACTATAAAATATGTTTATTCAGATCTGAATCAGTTTCTAAATTTGCATGTGGGGTCATTTTGGATATGCTATATGTTGTTTCCGTCCTCATTTCAGCTTGCCTAGTATATAGTTTATTTATGCTTCACCTCTTGCCATGTTAATCAACATTTAATATTGATGAGTATCTAAACGAGAGTGAACTAAATATTTGAATGTGCAGTTTCGTCAATATGCAACTCGTTGCATATTGAGCTTCACTTTAATGTGTAGTAGTTGTTTGATGTAATTTGCCATGCCTTGCATATTTAAACCAAACATGCATCATATTTGTTTCGCATCATGTCATGCATATGTTATAGTGTACCATGTGTTGATTGTTGTTTTCGGATTGTTCCTTCTCGATAGAGTACCGAAAGCATTTGGAGTGTGAGGATTCGTTCGACTACGTTGACTTGTCTTCTTCATGGATTCATTTTTCTTACAAGTGGGATCTCAGGCAAGATGACACATTTCCCTGGATACCACTACTATCATTGCTATGCTGGTTGTCTCGCTTCCATTGCTATGTCTCGCTACCTACCACTTGTTTGTCAAGCCTCCCAACATTGCCATGATAAGCCTCTAACCCCTTCACATCCCAACAAACCTTTGTTTGGCTATGTTACCGCTTGCTCAAACCTTCTTATAGTGTTTCTAGCTGCAGGTGCAATTGCTTCCATGTGTCAACATGGACATTCTTTCGTTATCGCAATATTAGTGCTATTTAATTTAATGCACATATATACTTGGTAAAGGGTGGAAGGCTTGGACTTTTGCTCGGTGTTTTGTTCCACTCTTACCGCCCTAGTTACTTGTGAACCGGTGTTATGTTTCATAATTAAGAGCTCCTAACATGCTCGGGGTTGTTATGGGGACCCCCTTGATTTTCGTTTTAGGATAAAACATGTCTGGCAAGGCCCAACTTTGGTACTACATTTGCCCAACATAATAATACTGAACACTGTTTCTAAAGCATAGGGCGTCATGAACCCGAGGACTAATTTAGCATAATACTATTGGGTTCTATCGTAGGTGGATCGCATGCAAAATAAAAATTTCCTACACGCAGAACATCCAAGAACATGCTACGGAGATGGATCACAGTTTGTTACCACTAGACGCGCAGTGTCGTGCACCGGAAGTAGAGTGGGGGCAGCGCGTTCGTGTGGTCCGTCTCCTCCTTGTCTGATCTCCCTCGAACAGCCGGCCAGATCTCTCTCGAACAGCCGGTCGCTTGATCCCACGTATAGGTTCGCCGGAGCGGCACGGGTGCATCGCCTCTAATGGTATCCGCACGTGTAGGAGGAACACCTGTGCGGCGGACTGCTAGGTCCGATCACACGGTCGGCGGTGGCAAATGGAAGTGGATAGTTGCAACTCATGCAAAGCCCTAATGAAGGCATCGAAGCGATCAACCGGATGGGTGTGCTGCACCTCCACTATATATAGGCATCCGGCATGGGCTCAACTCATAGGCCTCGCACGGATCCTAAAGCCCACGTGTTCCTTCCCTTAAGCACGCGACTCTTTAGGTTCTTGTCCACTTGCTCGCGAGTTAGATCACATCCGACTCGACCGGTCGGTAGCGGCTTCTAGCAAGACGTGCTGACTCCATGTGTCTGATGAAGCTGGTTAGGCGAACCTGTACTTCACACTTATGTTCCCTTTGATACATGATATATGTTGTCGTGCACAAGGCGACATGGTCATCCTTGTTGCAGCACGACCTCTTTCTCGTTCCGGTGAATCCGACCAACACTTCGGATTATCTCATAATCCTCATCGCATGGCTATGCTTATCCAGGTCGGATCACCCGAGGGGGCCCAGACTATATCTCTCCTGGTAGGAGGGGCAAATCCCATCTTGCTCGACCATGTCTCACAACATGGGTCTGGACAAGCCCGAAACCTACCTTTGTAACTACCCAGTCACGGAGTAGCGTTTGGTCATCCCAAAGCAAGTCTGTCACCATCCCGAGTACATGCGCCAGCTCAGGTCTTAGGACATAGAACGTATGTTGTACTAGAGACTCACAGATGGCCTATCGTTGTGTATCATAGTTGGGTCTGTCCAACTCAGACCTTATCTCGACTTGGATCTGACTTTGTCGAATCCGACCAAACCTTTCTAAGTCCATATTATCTGACTAGCATCAAATGCTACATGGTCAGTGAGACCAGACCATCCACCGTGTCATATGCTAGTCTAACTGGCTGCGTGTCCACATAATCCTTTTAACTAGGGATCATTTAGGACAGTCATCATATAATGTAGTCCCACAAACAAGTCACATACTTGTTAATACACATCAATGATAATGTCCAAGGACTATCTTTATTTATAAACACATAGGAAATATCATCATACATGATTGCCTCTAGGGCATATCTCCAACAAATATAGGGGGTCCAATGCTGCTGGTGCTGGTCCAAACAGAGCACTATGCGGGGCCACCTCGGGGCAACTCGGGGGAATTCTATTAGGCCACCATACGCGTTGCTTATCCGCCATGTCCTGAGAACAAGATACGCGGCTCCTATCGGGATCGTCGACACGTCGGGAGGCCTTGCTAGACTTTTTTTACTTTTCTCGAACGTCTTGCGCGCGGTATTTCAATGACACTTCAGGATATCTCAAAGTTGAGATTTTCCATCGGGATTCCGCAAATACTACGAGTGATTCCACGGTTGAGGAATTCCAACACGGTGTGTTGTTAATTTGTGATGGATGAGTTGGAGCACCCCTGTAGGGTTAAATCTTTCGGAAAGTCATGCCCGCGGTTATGTGGCAACTTGGAAAACATTGTTTAACACCCGGTCATAGTAAACTTGAAGTAAAATCAAATAAAATACACCAACTGTGTGCGTAACCATGATTGTCTCTTTTCGTGAGTCCTTATCCGAGAGGGAACACGGTGGGGTTATGATATACATAAGTAAGTGTTTAGGATCACTTAGTGATCATTCTACTTCACGTCCGTTATGCGTAGACCACCATACTTTACTTTTTGTATTCATAATTTAGCCACTCAAATAAATTCTTAGTTGCTTGTTGTAGCCTCACCACTTAACCATACCTCACCCATTAAGCTTTGCTAGTCTTGATACCCTGTGGCTCACAGATTACTTCAACAACAGTTGCAGTACAGGTAATGCGATGATTTGACATGAGCGCGATGCTTGTTTTGATTTGGAGTTCTTCTTCATCATCAATCTAGGATGGGTTCCAGGCGGCAGCCTGGGATAGCAAGGATGGATGTCATTTTATCGAGGTTTTTCGTTCGTAGTTGGACCCTGCTCTTATGTACGATGTTTGAATATGTTGTTGTATTGATGTGATATTGATGTAGCTTGTGGCGAGTGTAAGCCAATTCCATATAGTCATCTCTTCTATACATGTACTTGTAATGATATCCATTATTGTGAAACGACGATATGTGCTTCTATCCCTGTCGAGGCCCTCGAGCTGAAATAAGGATAGGATCGCATCTTGGGCGTTACACCATCTCTCCTAGAGATTTGGGATGAAGTACCTATGTATCCTTTATTTCCATTGTTGTTCATGGATATTCATGCACCTCATGTATTGCTTGTGATTGGAGGAGTACTTGGTGTGGATCTTGTCCAATAGAGTGTTTTCCCCTTTGATTTCTCCATGTTTTCCCCTCGTGTTCTTCGTGGAATCCACCTCCAATTCGTGAAGATCGGGCCACCCTCGGGTTTGCCACATATCAAACCCCCCGCGGGAGGGTGACCATTCTGCATCTTCCATGGCACCAATAGCCACAACACCATCTACTGTTAGGAGCTCATGTCGGTCCGTGACGAGCACTTTGGTCGCCGCCTGGGTGTGGCAATCGTGGCTATGGTCGCGGTGGTGGTCGCTTTGGAGGTTGCTGGGACAGTCAAGACCCGTGCCAGGAGTGGCATGACCGACCTCGGGAGGACCACTGGCACGATCGGGCTCGGGAGGACCGCTGGCGTGACGAGCCTCGAGAGGGGTCATGTCGCGATCAGCCTCGTGAGGCCCGCCCTCGTGAGGCCGGCCTTCCCCCGTTGCCTCCACCACCTAGGAGGAAGGAAGAAGACATGCAGAACAACGAGGTTGGCGGCTTCCAGGAGGTCAGGGCAATAGCTTGCATTCTGGGCGGTGCTCAAGCCCCAGCGTCGAACCGCATCTTCAAGCAGTTCTCGCGGGAGGTGAACGCGGCTCTCCCGAAGCTTGACGTTGTGTGCCCCCTCAAATGGTCCCAGTGCGCCATCACCTTTGACTCCAAATACCAACTCATTTGTTCGGCCATGGTAGGTGCACTCCCCATGCTATGCACGCCAACCATCAGCAATGTCCTCATCACCAAGACCCTCATCGACGGTGCCGCAGGGCTCAGTGTCCTCTCCATTGAGACGTTCGAGACGCTCCAAGCGCCATACGACCATCTCATGCCAACCAAGCCATTCTTAGGGGTCACTGGCGGCTCCACTATCCCCGTCGGAAAGGTGCGCCTCTCTATCACCTTCGGCGGGCGCAACAACTACCACACCGAGCACATCATCTTCGATGCCCCCCACATCCACCTCTCGTACAATGCGATCCTTGGGTACCCCGCCCTCGCCAAGTTCATGACGGTACTCACCATGGCTACAACATACTCAAGATGTCGGTGAGTGGTGGTGTCATCACCATCGCCTGCGATGATAAGGACGTATTTGCTCCCTCGAGCGCGCCTATCGTGCTGCAGCGACCGAGCACTCAGACGACGAAAGGGGCGTCCTGCCTCACGAGGATGTCCCCAGGAAGAAGAAGTAGCTCCTCTCCAAGGGGCGCAGAGGGGATGAAACCTCAGAGGACGGCGCCTCGGGCTCTGCGCCCGGGGCCAAGGACCCTTATCACGCCCAAGATGCGACCATATCCTTATTTTGACTCGAGAGCCTCGACAGCGATAGGAGCGCATCTCGTCGTGTTGCAAGAATGGATATCATTACAAGTACATGTACAGAAGAGATGAGTATATGAAATTGGCTTACACTTGCCACAAGCTACAACAAGATCACATCAATACAACAACATATCCAAACATCATCCATAAGAGCAGGGTCCGGCTACGGATAAAATCAAACGATAAAATAACATCCATCCTTGCTATCCCTGGCTGCCGTCTGGAACCCATCCTAGATTGAACTACAAATCAAAACAAGCATCGTGCTCACGTCAAAGCATCGCATTACCTGTACCCGCAACTGTGTGTTGTAGTAATCTGTGGGACACAGGGACTCAACAATCTCATTTCCAAGGGTATCGAGACTATTAAAGCTCAATGGGTGAGGTATGGTTAAGTGGTGAGGCTGCAGCAAGCGACTAAGCATTTTTTTAGTGCCTAACTTATGAATACGTAAAGTAAAGTGGGTGGTCTACGCGTAACGAACATGAACTAGTAACGATCACTAAGTGATCCTGAACACCTACTTATGTCAAACATAACCCCACCGTGTTCTCTCTCGGATAAGGACTCACGAGAAGACACAACCACGGATACGCACACAGTTGGTGTATTTTATTAGATTTACTTCAAGTTTGCTATGACCGTGTGTTAAACAAAATATCCAAGTTGCCACATAACCGCGGGCATGTCTTTCCTAAAGATTTAACCCTGTAAGGGTGTTTCAACTCGTCCATCACAAAGTAACCACACGCCGCGGGAATAACCTTGACCACGGATCTCGTGATCTTCATAGGCAATTCCACAGGAAGAGAACACCTCGAGATAGCCCAAAGTAAAACAGAATTCCTCGCGCAAGACATTCGAGAAAGGTAAAACCAGTTCAGCAAGGTCACCCGGCAGGCCAGATCCCAATAGGAGCCGCGTGTATCTCTGTCTCGAGGCACTACCAGATGAGCAGTACGTACGGTGGCCTGACAGAAATCCCTCGAGTTGCCCCGAGGTGGCCCGACAAGTGGCTCTAGTTTGGACCAACACTCATGAGGAGCATTGGCCCGGGTTGTTGATTAATTATCTGTAGGTGCCGGTGGGTCCCTATGCAATTTTAGTTATTAGGCAAATGTAGTACCAATGTTGGGCCTTGCCAGACAAGCTTTATCCTAAAACGAAAATCAAGGGGGTCCCCATAACAACCCCGAGCATGTTAGGAGCGCCCAATTATGGAACATAACACCGGTTTACAAGTAACTAAGGCAGCAAGAGTGGAACAAAACACCGAGAAAAAGTCCAAGCCTTCCTCCCTTTACCAAGTGTATAAGTGCATTAAATTAAATAGCAATATTATTGTGATAATAAAAGAATGTGCATGTTGTCACATGGAAGCAATTTCACCTGCAGCTAGAAACGCTATAAGAAGGGCTGAGCAAGCGGTCACATAGCCAAACAATGGTTTGTTGGGATGTGGAGGGGTTAGAAGCTTTTCATGGCAATGTTGGGAGGCCTGACAAACAAGTGGTAGGTAGCAAGACATAACGATAAAAGCGGGAAAACTAGCATACCAATGATAATAGTGGTATCGAGGAAAATGTGTCATCTTGCTTGAGATCCCGGTCGGAAGAAGAACGAGTCTGTGAAGTAGACGATCCGTGAAGTAGACGAACGAATCCTCACACTCCCAACGCTTTCGGTACTCTATCGAGAAGGAACAATCCAAAACAATAATCAACACACGGTACACCACAACATATGCATGACATGATGCGCAAACAAATATGATGCATGTTTGGTTTAAATATGCAAGACATGGCAAATTACATCAAACAACTACTACACATTAAAGTGAAGCTCAATATGCAACGAGTTGCATATTGACGAAACTCCACATTCAATTATTTAGTTCACTCTCACTTAGGTACTCATCAATATTAATGTTGTTAGACATGGCAAGGGGTCGGGCATAAACAACTACATCACCTAGGCACTTAAAATGAGGCCGAAAGCAACTTACAACACTTTCGAAACGACCTCATATGCAATTTCGAAGTTGGTACAGATCTGTTATAAACATATTTTAGAGTTGATAAACAGCAATATAAAGTGTTCCATGAGATCCTACATGATTTTCTAGTCAAGTTACATATGTAAAACATTTGCATTGGAGCTACGGTTTATTAGTTATAGATGAAACCGTTTTAATAGATCATTCATGCAAATTGATCAAACAGCAAGTTTAAATATTTTTAACATGTGTAAAAATTGGATATTGTGAAAGTAGACAGAAAATTGAGCAACATTCATATATAGCATGTCCTCATATGATGCTCGGTTAAATTTATATGAATTTTATAAAATGTCATATGAATCTGCTCAAAAAGAAGAAGAAAGAAAAAATGGGATAGCTAGGATTTGAACCCCAGAACCCTCTGTGTCATCATGATGGGAAGACCAGGTGGGTTGGTTGGGTGCTCATGCCAAATCAAAGTAGGACCAAATCAATATGTGCACGCTGGAATAAGAAAAAAACAAAACAACCAGGCAAAAATTATCTGGGCGACGTGGGATTCGATCCCAGGTCTCACCCTTTGTAGGTGCGCAGGGTCAACCGGTCGGTCTCGCTGTGTGTTAGCACAAGGAAAGGGCATCCCACTCTATATTCTATACCTACTAATAAAGCAAGGTGATATTCTTTGTTTTGTCCCGCTTAGATAATTTTATTTTTACCGTTCAATATTAAATTAGCGTTACTCGAGGTGGTACTAAACTTAGTGTGCCCGTCTGAGTATAATAAAAAAGTTGTACGTCGCCGTAGCAAGCCGAGATGGGCCGGCCCTTTGGCGGGTGCCATACCACAGCCCGTTTAGATAATTTTATTTGTGCCATTCAATAAATTAGCGCTACTCGAGATAGTACAAAACTTAGTCTGCGCGTCCAAGTATAACAAAAAAAACTGTACCTCGCCGTAGCAAGCCGAGATGGACCGGCCTTTTGGCGGATGCCATACCACAGCGCCAAAGTGCGATCTTCTCAAAAAACAAAACAAAAGGTATTCCTTCAAAAATCGAACCAGGGAAGCTTGCACAGGCCACCGTCACATGCTAGCCCGTACACTAGACAACCTCACGTGTAAGATTGCAAAGCTCTGTCAATTAAACGAAGTCTTTTCTCAAGAAATAAATAATAATAAACAAAGCTAGTTGTAGCACCGGATCAAAAAACAAACATGAATATGTTGCAAAGTTATGAACACAAAATTTACACTCGAACATTTTTAAAAAGGAACAAGTTTTCGAATTTGGATTTTGTAAAACATGTATAATTTTTAAAAGAAACTAGGAGGTACTGTACTCAAAATTTGAATATTTTTTAAAAACGAACATTTTTAAAGCATGATTTATACAAAACAATTCGCTAGCGTGATTCTATTTTTAGATGGATCTTGACATGATTCTCCTATTTACGTAGGATGGAATTTTTTTCTATTATATAAAAGTAGGATTGTTTCTAGGGCAAGCCTCGATTGTTCATACACAACGTCATCATCTTGCACGTTACACCTTTCCCTCGGTGACCTCACCTGGTTTTTCTCAAATCAAACGATCACCACTTTCTTCACAAAAAAGGAGACAATGGCTGCAATCAATCGGGGACGATCACAATCGACACCCATGCCGGTGCGCGATCTCTGCACCCCGCGAACCCTTGGCTCTCTCCTTATATATGCTCTCTCTCCTTCCGAACTAAGTTTCTATGGCTCCGGATGTACCAACCCCAACGCTTCCGCCACATAGGATGCACATATTGCTTGAATTTTATTTCGCATCAGTTGCTTTCCAATGCTAGCATCAATCAACTTTGACCGCTACTGTTTGCATTGACAGTGCTTTTGCTTATGTCAAAGTTGTAAGTTCTTCCACTGCTGGTTCCTTCATCCTATGTTGCAAACTATAGTTTGTGGGGGCAATTCTCATATTGTTGTTTTTACTATTAATATGTTCATCCTTAACATATGAAAAGTTATGTTGTTTCAATTTTATTTGATATTTATTTGTAACTGTGTAGCCGGTGTAGAATCAAGGGGAGAACAAAGAGATATGAAAGAGCCCAGATGGCCATCGTGGGCAAAGAAGAGCTCCTGCAACGATGATGGTGAAATCATAAGGGCGTTCTGCATGATAACAGGAAAATGGTGGAAGGATAAAGGGGATGGGGAGGTTCCATGATGATAATTTTATTACCCGTTGCAACGCACGGGCATTTTTGCTAGTACATAACTACAGGAGTCGATGCTCTGAAGAAGCAAAATCGCTGAAATTAAAAATAAAAATAGTGCCCCTGTGGAATTTGATCCCAGGACCTCTAAGTGCTAGCACAATGGATGACCACCTCGGCTGATCATGTGCTACTAATATGTGATAACCCAAGTGTTGTCCCTACCTTTTATGACATGTAACCTATGTGAACCATGTGTTATGTGGTGAATGAATTGAGTTTGCTCCTTGCCATGTCATCTCATGCATCATGCATCATGTCATCCCATCATCATTTCATGCATAAATGAATTGTGGCGGCTTACATGTGACCTTGTTGTCATGCTTGTGAGTGATCTTGTGAGGTGTGATGTGGTTAGAGTATGTGTGGTGCAACTATTCCTTCTCATCCCCTCTCATTTTCAAACTTGTCTAAAACCCTTCTATTCCCCTCTTAATGCTACTTGATAAAATAACTTGATAATTAATTCTGTTAAAATGTTCTGGTGTTAGGTAATATTATTTTTAGTGCGTATGTGTTGCTCTCCTTGAGGTTTGGACCTTGGTTTAATTTGGTTTCTAAAGTACAGTAGCTTTCATTTAATTCAAGTGTGTAAATTACTTGCTCTAAAAATCTTCTTCTCATTTTTATAAAAAGGAGGATTTTCTTCTCATTCCAAAAGTATTTTTGTTTTATAAATATTCCTTTTCATTTTCTTTGGAGGAATAGTTTCTTCTCGTTTTATTTTATTTTTAAAGAAAATTGCTGGTTATTTGTTTCTCAAAGAGAGAGAGAGAGAAGTGGGCCGCCTTCCTCCTCCTCGCGGCCCAAGAAGTCTCCCCGCGCGGCCCAGCCCACACGCGGGACGGCAACCTGCCCCGTCATCCTTCTCCGTCAGTCTTCATAGAGAGAGCAAGATGCTCCACCGTGTCCTTGCACCGTCCGTCGTCGTCTGCTCCTGGGTTTAAAAAAAACCTCGACGTGCGTGCGCCTCCGCCTAGGGTTCCTCTTTCCCCCTCCAGACGTCGCCGCTCCCATCTCCCTCTCCATTCCTCTCCTCCTTCCCCTTCTTTCTCTGTCAGGTAAGCTTGAGAGAGAAATTAAGAGAGGGTCATTGAGGTCGCCGGTTATCGTCGCCGTCATCCTTGCGTCTCCGGTGGATCTCCTCTGCACCTGACATGTACTGGCGGCCGCGGATCGTCCCCGCGTTCCGTTCCCGCCGTTAGAACACCGTGGGAAGCTCCATGGCGTCGGCTTCTTCCTCGATGTCGTCGCGCTCCCGAAGCTCGCCACCGGTCTTCTTTCTCTTCGTCGCTGCCGCGTCTTCGTCTCTTCCTCCTCTTTGTCGCATTCCGAATTGTCGTCGTCTCCCCC
Source organism: Hordeum marinum (assembly GCA_022496015.1). Classification (NCBI taxonomy): domain Eukaryota; kingdom Viridiplantae; phylum Streptophyta; class Magnoliopsida; order Poales; family Poaceae; genus Hordeum; species Hordeum marinum. The sequence continues at coordinate 270,172,936 of CM039675.1, read as the reverse complement.
TCGGTGAGCCGTCGTGATACCCCCTCCTGTTGTCATGCCTAGCTCGTCGTCATCCGTCCAAGGCAGCGCCTTGAGGACGTTGCCTCCGTCCTCCTCATCGCGAGACGAGCAAGGGATTGGATCCCGTAAGTTCCCTCTCTCCCCACTGGTAGTTTGCGTCACCAGAGAGGCCCGCAATCGCCGGAATCGTCGCCGCCGTGCCGCTATCGTAGGTGTCAGGTGTTTTCAGTTTCGTCACTGACCGCCTCGTCCAGTTAATACTACAGGAGTTGCCCCCTACTTGGTCAGATGTCGTGTAGTGGAGCAGTGGTGTTGCACTCGGGATTCGACCACGAGGTCGAGGGATCGAGTCCCGACTCGCCCCCCCCCACACACACACCTTTTCCTTTTTTTGGATTGCTGGGTTCTGGTGTTAACTGTGCTCGGATCAGATGCGGCTACAGCCGGATCCCATGTGGCTGCATGTATGTCTGTGCGTGTGTGGATTCTCTGTGGCTGTGGGACCAGGTGTGACTGCGGCTATGTGTGTGTGTGTGTGTGTTGTGTGTGTGCATGACAGGTGGGCCCTGGCCCCACATGTCATCCACTAGGGGGCCCTGGTGCCTATGCCAGGTGGGCCCCCGTGTAAATTGTTGTTTTCTTTTATGTTTTAATTGATATATTAGGTTTTTCCTTTTATAGTAATAATCCAAATCTGGATATGAGCATTTTAGGTAGGTTTTCACTTATATGATTGTTGGGTTTTTATCTAACTAGTGTTTTGTCATGATGCTCCATGTGAACATATGAGTATGATACATGAATTTGGGATAGAAAAATCTAAGGAATCCTTTGGTGCAATTGGTTTGGTCTTTTGAGCAAGTTTGACAAAATGCCATTTTGTCTCAAAGTGCCATTTTGTCATTTTTTTTATATTTAATCCATGCATGTTATGATATTTGTGCCAACATGAATATGGTAGTCTTTGATGAGTAGAATGCCATGGTATTTATTTTTTGTCATGTTAAACTTGCACATAAGTGGGAACCATGCTCTAAATTAGCTAATAAAATATTGTTGTTTTCATACATGCCAAATATTTCCAAGTCTGAGAATCTGTTAATATTTGTATGCCATGTAGAGTGGATGCTACCAAGTGCTATGTTGAGAATTAGGTCAAGCTCAGTGCTAGTGTTTTGAAGTAGATGTTGTCCTATATCTTCCCGTTGTTTTTCATGCCATGAGGTGGTCTCTATCACCATTAGTTTCTGCTGTCAACTTGCTATCAGCTTAACTCAGATTCCAAAAAACTGTTATTTTCTCTAAGTCCCTAAAATCTGTTTCATCATGCCAACTTGTGAGCTTCATGCTTATTGATGTGTGCCTTCATTACAGAATGTGTAGTTGGATAAGTTGATAAGCATGCTATGTAGTTTATGTCAATGCCTTGCTTGTGGTTGGAGACTTCCTGTAGCTCTAGTTATTGGCTGTGAAAGTTGCTATGTTGTTGTTTTGTGGCAGATTGTTTGTTCTAGTGTTTTGTGACTTGTGGGAGCTATACTCCATGTAATTGCTTGATATTTGACTCCATTGTGGTTGGTTTTTCATTTCCTATCCATTGGATACCTTGGAATGCCAAGGAATAGCCCATGGCCTTCTTTGTCTTGTGTTTTGCCTTCGTAACTTGTCGTGAGCGTAGCGTGAGAACCGTAACTCCGATTCTTACGTTCTACATATGCATTTGTATCGATTTTGCATGAAGCATCCATATTTTCCATGATCATGCATGTTTAAATAACTTAACATGAGGTTTTGTCCAGAATTGTAAATAACTAAACTTTCGCATGTGGAACATGACTAGTTTAGGATTACCATGTTACATCCTTCAAATGAATCATGCATCATCTTGTTTGTGCATTGTACCTTAGTTGGATGTTTATTGTTTCTGTTTCTCTTAGGTAGATGTGAGTGTTGAAACTGGGTACGAGGATCCAAGAGAGTACCACTACGAGGACCCCGCTCTTTGTCCCTCTAAAGAACCAACAGGCAAGATGATCGTACCCGGATCCCGACACTATTTTCGCTTTGCTAGATGTCTCGTTCTTATCGTTACTTATGCATTACCTACCACATGAATGTCAAGCCTCCTACATTCCATGAAAGCCTCTAACCCCTCCACACCCTAGCAAACCTTGTTTGGCTCAGTTACCGCTGCTCGGCCCCTCTTATAGCGTTCTTAGTTGCAGGTGCGGGTTGTATCCATGTGATAACATGGATTTGGCATATCAGAATATTACCTACTATTTAATTTAATGCACATATATATCTTGGTATGGTGGAATGCTTGGCCTTTTGCTAGGTGGTTTGTTCCGCTTTTACCGCCATAGTTTCTTGTTACCGGTGTTATGTTTCCATACTTTGCGCTCCTAACATGCTCGGGGTCGTTATGGGGACCCCCTTGATTATTCGGTTGAGATTAAAACTTGTCTGGCAAGACCCAACATTGGTACTATTTGCTTAAACAACTTAATAAAATTTGCATAGGGCTTTGCAACCCCGTGGATAATTAATCAACCCCCGGGCCAGTGCTCCTCATGAGTGTTGGTCCAAACAAGAGCCACTTGCGGGGCCACCTCAAGGCAACTCGAGTGATTTCTATCCGGCCGCCGTACGTAGTGTTCATCTGGTTGTGTCCTGAGAACGAGATACATGGCTCTTATCGGGTTCGTGGACACGTCAGGTGGTCTTGCTGGACTTGTTTTACCTTTATCGAGTGGCTTGCGTGTGGGGCTCTGACTTTCTTCGGGCTATCTCGAGGTGTTGGAATTCCTTTGGAGTTGCCTAGGATGATCGTGAGATCCGTGGTCGAGGCTATTCCCATGGAGTGTGGTTAATTTATGATGGACTAGTTGGAGCACCCCTACAGGGTTAAAACTTTCGGAAAGCCATGCCCGCAGTTATGTGGCAAGTTGGATATTTGTTTAAAACCCGGTTATAGTTAACTTGAAGTAAATTCTAATAAAATACACCAACTGCGTGAGTAACCGTGATCGTCTCTGCTCGTGAACATGAGCCGAGGGAGAACATGGTGGGGTTATGATTGACGTAAGTGGGTGATCAGGATCTCATAGAGGTCATTCTAGTTTCGATCGTTTATCGTAGACCACATATTTACTTTCATGTTTTGTAAGATTAGCCACCATAAATGCTTAGTGTTGTTGCAAACTAAACACATACCCCTTCCCAACCTATAAGTTTGAATAGTCTCGGTACCCGGGCACGAGATTGCTGAGTCCCCGTGGCTCACAGATTACTACAACAATCCAGGTGTAGGTACAGATGAGATCGTGTCAGATGATGTGACGCAGCTCCAGTGGGAGTATGACGAGGAGCGTGGCAGGATGTACGTAACTTATCCAGACGAGTAGAGTGGCCGTGGTCGAGATCTTTGGGCTAGCAAGCCAATGTCATTGCATCTTCTTTTATCGTTTGTTTTCGTCCGTAGTCGGACCCTGTCATTGGATAGATGTTCGATCTCATTGTGTGGAATTATAATTTAGCATGTGGCGAGTGTAAGTCAACTCATATACTCCTCTCTTCATAAATATATGATGTAATGATGTTGTACTTGCGAACGACAAGATGCGCCTCTATCCCTTGTCGAGGCCCTATGCCTTAATATGGATAGGCGCGCATCTTGGGCGTGACAAGTTGGTATTCAGAGCCATATGACCATAGGAGCCCTTTGCTTGATCAAACTTGGCTTAGTCGAGTCTAGTAAAACTATTTTGAGTCTAGTTATATCGGAGAGTAGGATTCTTTTTACTCCCCTTCTATGCTCTGGTGAGGTATTCGACTTAGGAATTTTGATTCTACTCCTCTTCTCGCTCAATTTTTTTTAGGATCACGCGGGTATTTTGGAGTCTATATGATACCGATGTGACGGAGTTCTGTCTTGGTACCTCCTGTCTGACTTGATTTCTTCCGGGGAGTCGAGCTCCAGGAAATTTTGGCACATCATTATCATTCAGCTTCCTTGGTATCTCAGGCCGGAGAGTGTTAGGAATTACTTCAATACTTGTCGTGGTGAGATAAGGTCAGAGTCACCCAGCACTGGGGAGGCGTCCGGGGTACCACCATGGTTTAGTATCGTTGTCCTTTCGAGGATTCGAGTTAGATGGATTTGCGAAAGCCTCTGGTTATGTGTTGAAGGATGGATACAGTTGGGGTGTAGGTTTGCTAGTTGTGTGAGATATTTCCTCCTTGTATCCTCCACACCGGATTGCATAACTAGAATGTTTTCGGAAGTTCTTAGGTGGGAACTCATGTAGTTATCTAGGATCATCTTCTTCAGATGTATGAGGGCATTCTGAAGTATAAGTGCTTTCGAGTTGATGACAAAGATACCTTGTTCTTTGAGGACCGTCTGGTGGTTCCAAAAGGTGATCTCAGGAAGGTTATCATGGACGAAGCACACAATTCTCTTCTATCCATTCATACAGGCAGTTCCAAGATGTATCAGGATCTCAAGCAAACCTTCTGGTGGACTCGCATGAAGCGTGAAATTGCTCAGCTCGTGAACGAGTGTGATGTTTGTCGCAGAGTGAAGGCAAAGCATCAATGTCCAGTAGGTATTCTTCAGCTTTTGCCTATCCCAGAGTGGAAATTCGATCATGTGGAGATGGATTTCGTCACTGGCTTTCTCAAGTCCAAGATGGGCAATGATGCCATCTTTGTTGTTATCGACAAGTTGACCAAAGTTGCTCACTTCCTTTCGGTCAAAGAATCTATCTCAACAGCTCAGCTAGCAGAGTTGTATACGTCAAGGATAGTTTCTTTGCACGGGATTCCTCAACTCATCTCATCTGACCGTGAAAGCCTCTTTACTTCCAAGTTTTGGGAGTCCTTCCAGACTGCTATGGGTACCAAGATTCGTTTCAGCACTGCATTCCATCCCCACACAAGTGGTCAAGTTGAGAGAGTCAATCAGATCCTTGAAGATATGCTCAGAGCCTGTGTGATTTCGTTCGGCATGAAATGGGAAGACTGCCTTCCATGTGCTGAATTCTCATACAACAATACCTTTCAGGCTAGCTCAGGCAAGGCCCCTTTCGAGATTCTCTATGGCAGGAAGTGTCGTACCCTGCTTAACTGGTCTGAAACTGGTGAGCGTCAAATTTTGGGCAATGACATGATCACCGAAGCAGAAGAGGTGTGCCGTGTCATTCATGAGAACCTCAAATCAGCTCAATCCCGATAGAAGAGTTATTATGATAACAAACATCGGGATGTTTCCTTCCAAGTTGATGATCTAGTCTGTCTCAGAGTCAATCCCATGAAGGGCACTCAACGTTTTGGAATTAAAGGGAAGATAGCTCCTATCTTTGTTGGTCCTTTCAGAGTAGTTGGCAAGAGAGGTGAACTTGCATATCAACTAGAGCTTCCTCCAAACTTCACAAATGTGCACGATGTCTTCCATGTCTCTCAGCTCCGGAGGTGCTTCAAGACTCCCGAGAGTACCATTGACCTCCAAGACATTGATCTCCAAGAAGACCTCTCTTATCGTGAGCATCCAGTGGCTATTCTCGAAGAAACTGAGCGTAAGACTCGCAACAAGTCAATCAAGTTTCTCAAGGTGAATTGGTCTCATCGTTCCGACAAAGAAGCTACTTGGGAACGTGAGGACCTTCTCCGTTCCGAATATCCAGAGTTCTTTCGTTCCTAGATCTCGGGTCGAGATCCTCTTGTAGTGTGGGAGAGTTGTGACAGCCCAAGTGTTGCCCCTACCTTTTATGGCATGTAACCTATGTGAACCCTGTGTTATGTGGTGAATGAATTGAGTTTGCTCCTTGCCATGTCATCTCATGCATCATGCATCATGTCATCCCATCATCATGTCATGCATAAATGAATTGTGGTGGCTTCCATGTGACCTTGTTGTCATGCTTGTGGGTGATCTTGTGAGGTGTGATGTGGTTAGAGTATGTGTGGTGCAACTATTCCTTCTCATCCCCTCTCATTTTCAAACTTGTCTAAAACCCTTCTATTCCCCTCTTAATGCTACTTGATAAAATAACTTGATAATTAATTCTGTTAAAATATTCTGGTGTTAGGTAATATTATTTTTAGTGAGTATGTGTTGCTCTCCTTGAGGTTTTGACCTTGGTTTAATTTGGTTTCCAAAGTACAACAACTTTCATTTAATTCAAGTGTGTAAATTACTTGCTCTAAAAATCTTCTTCTCTTTTTTTATAAAAAGGAGGATTTTCTTCTCATTCCAAAAGTATTTTTGTTTCACAAATATTCCTTTTAATTTTCTCTGGAGGAATTGTTTCTTCTCATTTTATTTTATTTTAAAGAAAATTGTTGGTTATTTGTTTCTCAGAGAGAGAGAGAGAGAGAAGTGGGTTGCCTTCCTCCTCCTCGTGGCCCAGGAAGTCTCCCCGCGCGGCCCAGCCCGCACGCAGGACGGCAACCTGCCCCGTCGTCCTTCTTCGTCAGTCTTCGCAGAGAGAGCAGGATGGTTTGCCGTGTCCTTGCGCCGTTTGTCACCGTCTGCTCCGAGGTTTAAAAAATCATCGACGTGCGTGCACCTCCGTCTAGGGTTCCTCTTTCCCCCTCTAGCCGCCGCCACTCTGATCTCCCTCTCCATTCCTCTCCTCCTTCCCCTTCTTTCTCTGTCAAGTAAGCTTCAGAGAGAAATTCAGAGAGGGTCAGTGAGGTCGCCGGTCATCGTCGCCATCGTCCTCGCATCTTCGGTGGATCTCCTCCACACCCGACATGTCGTGGCGGCCGCGGATCGTCCCCACGTTTTGTTCCCGCCGTTAGAGCGCCGTGGGAAGCTCCAAGGCATTAGCTTCTTCCTCGCTGTCGCCATGCTCCCGAAGCTCGCCGTCGGTCTTCTTCCTCTTTGTCGTTGCCACGTCTTCGTCTCTTCCTCCTCTTCATTGCTTTTTGAATCATCATTGTCTCCCCCTCGGTGATCCGCCGCGATTCCCCCTCCTATTGCCGGGCCTAGCTCGCCGTCGTCGTAGAAGTTTCTGTCGCTGCCGTCCGTCCAAGGCAGCGCCTTGAGGGCATCGCCTCCGTCCTACTCATCGCGAGACGAGAAGGGGATTGGATCCCGTAGGTTCCCGCTCTCCTCACTGGTAGTTTATGTCACCAGAGAGGCCCGCAATCGTCGGAATCGTCGCCGTCGTGCCGTTGTCGCAGGTGTTGAGTGTTTTCAGTTTCGTTAGTGACTGCCTCATCCAGTTAGTACTACAGGAGTTGCCCCCCTACTTGGTTAGACGTCGTGTAGTGACGCAGTGGTGTTGCACTCAGGGTTCGACCGCGAGGTCGAGGGATCGAGTCCCGACTCCCCCCTTTTCCTTTTTTTGGATTGGTGGGTTCCGGTGTTGGCTGTGCTGGGATCAGATGCGGCTACAGCCGGATCCCGTGTGGCTACGTGTATGTCTGTGTGTGTGTGTGGATTCTCTGTGGCTGTGGGATTAGGTGTGACTGCGGCTATGTGTGTGTGTGTGTGTTGTGTGTGTGCATGACAGGTGGGCCCTGGCCCCACATGTCATCCACTAGGGGGCCCTGGTGCCTATGCCAGGTGGGCCCCCTGTAACTTGTTGTTTTCTTTTATGTTTTAATTGATATATTAGGTTTTTCCTTTTCTAGTAATAATCCAAATCTGGATATGAGCATTTATGTACATGAGCATTTTAGGTAGGTTTTCACTTATAGGATTGTTGGGGTTTTATCTAACTAGTGTTTTGTCATGATGCTCCAGGTGAACATGTGAGTATGATACATGAATTTGGGGTAGAAAAATCTCAGGAATCCATTGGTGAAATTGGTTTGGCCTTTTAAGCAAGTTTGAAAAAATATCATTTTGTCTCAAAGTGCCATTTTGTCATTTTTGTTATATTTAATCCATGCCTGTTATGATATTTGTGCCAACATGAATATGGTAGTCTTTGATGAGTAGAATTGCATGGTATTTATTTTTTGTCATGTTAAACTTGCGTATAAGTGGGAACCATGCTCTAAAGTAGCTACTAAAATATTGCTGTTTTCATACATGCCAAATATTTCTAAGTCTGAGAATCTGTTAATATTTGTATGCCATGTAGAGTGGATGCTACCAAGTGCTATGTTGAGAATTAGCTCAAGCTCAGTGCTAGTGTTTTGAAATAGATGTTGTCCTCTATCTCCTTGTTATTTTTCATGCCATGAGGTGGTCTCTATCACCATTAGTTTCTGCTGTCAACTTGCTATCAGCTTAACTCAGATTCCAAAAAACTGTTATTTTCTCTAAGTCCCTAAAATCTGTTTCATCATGCCAACTTGTGAGCTTCATGCTTATTGATGTTTGCCTCCATTCCAGATTGTGTAGTTGGATAAGTTGATAAGCATGCTATGTAGTTTCTGTCAATGCCTTGCTTGTGGTTGGAGACTTCCTGTAGCTCTAGTTATTGGCTATGAAAGTTGCTATGTTGTTGTTTTGTGGCAGATTGTTTGTTCTAGTGTGTTGTGACTTGTGGGAGCTATACTCCAGGGAATTGCTTGATCTTTGAATCCATTGTGGTTGTTTTTTCATTGCATATCCAGTGGCTACCTTGGAATGCCAAGGAATAGCCCATGGCCTTCTTTGTCTTGTGTTTTGCCTTTGTAACTTGTCGTGAGCGTACCGTGAGAACCGTAACTCCGTTTCTTACGTTCTACATATGCATTTGTATCGATTTTGCATGAAGCATCCATATTTGCCATGATCATGCATGTTTAAATAACTTAACATGAGGTTCTATCCAGAATTTTAAATAACTAAACTATCACATGTGGAACATGACTAGTTTAGGATTGCCATGTTACATCCTTCAAATGAATCATGCATCATCTTGTTTGTGGATTGCACCTTGGTTGGATGTTTATTGTTGCTGTTTCTCTTGGGTAGACGCGAGTGTTGAAACTGAGTACGAGGATCAAGGAGAGTACCACTACGAGGACCCCACTCTTTGTCCCTCTCAAGAAGGAACAGGCAAGATGATCGTACCCGGATTCTGACACTATTTTTGCTTTGCTAGATGTCTCGTTCTTATTGTTACTTATGCGTTACCTACCACATGAATGTCAAGCCTCCTACATTGCCATGAAAGCCTCTAACCCCTTCACACCCTAGCAAACCTTGTTTGGCTAAGTTACCGTTGCTCAGCCCCTCTTATAGCATTCTTAGTTGCAGGTGCAGGTTGTATCCATGTGATAACATGGATTTGGCATATCACAATATTATCTGCTATTTAATTTAATGCACATATATATCTTGGTATGGTGGAAGGCTTGGCCTTTTGCTGGGTGTTTTGTTCCGCTTTTACCGCCATAGTTTCTTGTTACCGGTGTTATGTTTCCATACTTTGCGCTCCTAACATGCTCGGGCTTGTTATGGGACCCCTTGATTATTCGGTTGAGATTAAAACTTGTCTGGCAAGACCCAACATTTGTACTATTTGCTTAAACAACTTAATAAAATTTGCATAGGGCTTTGCAACCCCGTGGATAATTAATCAACCCCCGGGCCAGTGCTCCTCATGAGTGTTGGTCCAAACTAGAGCCACTTGCGGGGCCACCTCTGGGCAACTCGAGTGATTTCTATCCGACCGCCGTACGTAGTGTTTGAAAGTGCATTATATCGACTAGAGGGGGTGAATAGGCGATTTTTACAAATTTATCACTTGAGGAATTTCAACTTTGAGGAATTTGAAATGTGATGAATAACTAGCAGTGGAATAAGTACTCAAGTGCATGAGGAACATAGTAACAGCATAGTCTTCATGATGAAATGAAACATGCACAAATAGTAAGTAGCGTGATATAGGATAAGCAGTGATGAACAAGGTAACTTGAAGAATTTGAGGTGAGGAATTTGTGAAAGTCTTCGGTCAAATTCTTCAAACAGTAACAATCAATTTCATCAACATGTATATGAGGAATAGAGAGGTTGAGGAAATAGAACCAGATAGCTCGATGAAGACAATGGTTTGATGACCCAGTTCCAACTGTTGTGACAGTCGTGTGTCTGGTTTGGAGTGGCCTGGTATTTAAACCAGAGGACACATAGTCCCAGGACACACGCTCCTTACCGTATTCTCCTTGAGCTAAGGTCACATAGTCCTCGTCCAACACTCGTGGTAAGTCTTCAGGGCATACTTCCAAAACCCTCACAAACTGGTCACCCGGCGACCCACAATTTACTGCTAGATGCTCTAGACCAAGGTCACTTCGTGATCCCCGATTGACTGCAGGAGCACTAGACCATGACGCCTAACCGTCTGGAGGATGCACAGTCCTCAAAGGTAACAAGCGTCGGATCCACACAGGAATTTCTTCAGTGATGCTCAATCACTATGGGTTTGGTGGTTTAGTTGTGGGTTTTTCCTCACTGATGATTTTCTCTCAAAGTCCTCGGAGGATGGGTTGCTCTCAAATGACAAGTGTCAGTTCTCTCTTGGAGCAGCAACAAACTAGTGGTTGTGGGAGGGTGGCTATTTATAGCCAGGGTGCAACCTGGCATGATAAGACATAAATGCCCCCAATGATATGATCGTTATGTGGATAAGAATGATTGGGGACAGCTGGTGCTAAGCACAGCAATGGTCAGAATTTCGAACTATGAAAGTCCTCAGGCTTATCATGTTCCTCACTTGTAGGCAATTCGCACTGGCGAAATCCTAACTCCTCAGTCAGATCAATTTCCTGAGAGACCAGAAGAACTTCGTCTCTGTCACTGAAGAACTTGACTGAACCGTAAGAGATTTCCAAAGGCTTCACTCGAAGGATTGCGTAGGTTGAGGATTTTGGAATTGAGCATCAGTTGGAAATTTTCCTTAGTGTTACCTCAGCCCCCTTTAATAGTACGGTGTTTCCTATGACTCAAATAAGGAAATGAAACTACAAAAACAAAAGTCTTCATGCTTCATATTCCTCGTTCATATCTTCAAGGTCACACCAACTTCTTCATTTTCAAAGTCTTCACAAAGTCTTCACCAAAGTCTTCTGTTGAAGACATACATTTTTAGGGGTGGATAATCTCCAGATATATCAAACTCCTCATTGACTTATAGAGCCTGTGTCCACTTACAAACACATTAGGTCCTTAACCTATAAGTCTTCAATACACCAAAATCACTAAGGGGCACTGGATGCACTAACAGTGTTCATCCGGTCGTGTCCTGAGAACGAGATACGTGGCTCTTATCGGGTTCGTCGACACGTCGGGTGGTCTTGCTGGACTTGTTTTACCTTTATTGAGTGGCTTGCGTGTCGGGCTCTGACTTTCTTCGGGCTATCTCGAGGTGTTGGAATTCCTTTAGAGTTGCCTAGGATGATCGCGAGATCCGTGGTCACGGCTATTCCCGCGGAGTGTGGTTAATTTATGATGGACTAGTTGGAGCACCCTTGCAGGGTTAAAACTTTCGGAAAGCCGTGCCCGTGGTTATGTGGCAACTTGGATATTTGTTTTAACACCCAGTTATAGTTAAATTGAAGTAAATTCTAATAAAATACACCAACTGTGTGAGTAACTGTGATCATCTCTGCTCGTGAACATGAACCGAGGGAGAACACGGTGGGGTTATGATTGACGTAAGTGGGTGATCAGGATCTCATAAAGGTCATTCTAGTTTTGATCGTTTATCGTAGACCACATATTTACTTTCATGTTTCGTAAGATTAGCCACCATAAATGCTTAGTGCTGTTGTGAACTAAACACATACCCCTTCCCAACCTATAAGCTTGAATAGTCTCGGTACCCGGGCGCGAGATTGTTGAGTCCCCGTGGCTCACAGATTATTACAACAATCCAGGTGTAGGTATAGATGAGATCATGCCAGATGATGTGACGCAGCTCCAGTGGGAGTATGACGAGGAGCATGGCAGGATGTACGTCACTTATCCAGATGAGTAGAGTGGTCGTGGTCGAGATCTTTGGGCTAGCAAGCCAGTGTCATTGCATCTTCTTTTATCGTTTGTTTTCGTCCGTAGCCGGACCCTGTCTTTGGATTGATGTTTGATCTCATTGTGTGGAATTGTAATTTAGCATGTGGCAAGTGTAAGCCAACTCATATACTCCTCTCTTCATAAATGTATGATGTAATGATGTTGTACTTGCGAATGACAAGATGCGCCTCTATCCCTTGTCAAGGCCTCGTGCCTTAATATGGATAGGCGCGCATCTTGGGCATGACATAATAACACAGGGCATTCAAATCTAGATGAACCCACTAAATGGCGGGGTGCACAAGAAAAGAATAGGCCAAAAACAGGGACACCTAGGATTCGAACCCCAGATCCCATAGTTGGAACTAAGTTGCGCTAGCCAACTAGGCTACAAGACTACTTGTGCACAGTATTAGTGGCGACAACATATAACATCGGCATGGCAGAACGGATCTATGAAAGAACTGAATTTCAGTTACGCATGAGCTTGCTCGCATTGGGGAATTAGAGAGGCCGGCAACCATGGCGAGAAGACGCACAGAGAGGCCGACGGCCATGGCAAGAAGACGCGCAGAGGGGTGGGGGTTTTGATGGATCCAGGCATGGGGAATCCATTCCCGGTGATGAGGGGCCTTGGGGGATGAGGACGGGCGAGCTCCATGAACGGTGTGGCGGGCTTCCGTTCTATTCATGACAGAGAGACACGAAGTAGAATGGAGAGGGATTAGAGGAGGAAGGGAAAGGGAAGGAAGAGAAAGAATGTGATGAGGAAGAAGGAGATAAAGACCTACGGGGCTTCACCAACGGTTGCGCTTGCCGGAGATGGAGAACCGGAGGTGGGGAGGCGACCTGCAGCTTTAGACTGCTATGGCTGGAGGTCCTGGTCGAGGGCGCGTTCCCTGGGTTCCTGTAGAGACACATAAGAGATAGAGAGAGAGCAATGTGAGAGGGAGCGAGAAGGAGGCAGGGCATGGCGCAACAAGGTTCTCCGATAGCTCATACCTAAACAAGGCAGAGGAGGCGGCATGATCGCGGGAGACGCAGAAGTTGCTGCTGCTGCTTGATGGCGTCGGGCCTGACGCATGGGACGAGCGCAGGGACTCGGGCGCTGCGAGGGGGCTCTCTCTGTTGGGCTCGCGAGGAGAGGCATCGACTGGCTATAGCTCCTGCAGGGGACTGGATGGAGATCGAGGAGAGGTTGGGGTTGGATGGATTGAGGAAGATGATGGTTGGTCAGGTGGTGAATACGATGTGGGTGGCGGTGCGATTTGGACAAGAGAGGATCCCTAGACATTAGGGTTTTGTCTCAATAGGTATGAAGTTGGTCTATATATAGGGAAATAGAGACTAGGTTTGGACCCTCCAATTACGAACGGACGGCTCTGGTCGCGGGTAGCTAGGTTAGAGGTAGTGGGTTGTGAAGAGGGAGTTGTGGGCTCAAAGAAGAGAGGGAATATGTGGCCCGTGACAGAGTTTTTATAACCGAAAATGTCCGACGAATAATCGATGACCACACTGCTACGGTTGACCGATGGGGTATCAAACGACCTCAGAATGCGACAAAATTTGGCAGGCGGTCTACCTACACTATAATAAGACCGCACGCCAGGTTTCGACCCAATCCGAGAATATCTTTCATGCGCTTTAAAAACAATATTTTATTGATGCCTCGAGCACGTGCGTGTGTGGTTGGTTTCGAAAAGGTCGACGTCACGAACGGAGAGAACCAGCGACTAAGAACGGATGCAAGTTTTTGAAAACGAGTGACGATGCCATGCAGATGATGTGAATGATGCGATGATGAATGCAACAACCAAACGAAACACACGACGAGAATGGAAATAAAAGGGGAATATTTTGGAGCATCGGTACCGGGCTGTTACACCCCTCCCTCCCTCACATAAGAAGGTGTGCTCGACACTTCCCTCTAGTCGGGCTTGGGGGCTTCGACATGGGATGCTACCGACCCAACCAGTGAGACGCGGGAGGCACTCGAGCACAACCTGGAGGCGCGTTTCGGCGCGCGTCCACTCAAGCAAGGAGCACAGCGTGAGGCGCCAAGTTTGTGGGCGTTCATCACCGTCGCAATCGAGGAGCTTTTGGAAGCACAAGTCATGCGAGGCGGGCGTCGCCCTGCATCACCAAGCGCGGCTATCATCGTTGGCTCGGGCGGCATGCAACAAGGGAAGCAGGCCTCGGTTATCACTTAGTTGTCTATCTTGCTTAGCATAGGTTGTTGGTGCACATAGGTGAGCCTAGTTGTTTTAGGTTTTGTGCTTGACTAATTAAATGATAGTTTTATTCCGTATTTGTTCAAGCCTAAACCGTAATTATTTTAAAGCACCTATTCACCCCCCCCCCTCTAGGCGACATCCACGTCCTTACAATTGGTATCAGAGCTAGGTCTCTCATTATTAGGTTTAACAACCTAGAGAGTAAGGATGTCTACTAGGGGATTAGGATTCTCCAACACTCTTAGTTTCGATGGCACAAATTTTGATGTTTGGGTAATTCGCATGCTTAAACTCTTTAGGGTCATGGACCCAAATTTAGAGCAAATTGTAGATATGGGTTTTTCTCCTCCAAAGGATTCTCAACACATATCTTTAGAGGATGAGAAAAACTCTTATCTCGGTGCTCAAGCTTCTAATGTGCTTTTTGATGCTTTGAGCAATGTAGTTATATTTCAACTCGTGCCATTCCGGGATGCTCATGAGCTGTGGACAAAGCTTCAAGATAAATATGGTGTGTCCAAGATTTGTAGGGATGATTGTTCTCCTTCCACCTCGGTCGAATTGCTTTCTCAACTTCGTCTACTTCACCTACATGTGGATTGTCACAAGGTAATGATATGGTAAGTAGTGGTGATCGTTGTAATGTTGATAGTGGGAAAATTGTTGATGATCCTTCATCGCTATCTTATTCCTATGCTTCATCTTTGGACTTTAAAACTTCACTCACTTTAAATGTTTCACATGCTTGTGTTGATAGTACTTGCATATCATGTGCAAATTGCTTGACTAAATCTCATGATGATATGCTTGCTATATCCTTTTTCCATGATAAAAATGTTTCTATTTCCTCGAGTTGTTGTGCTAACAATGTAGAGGAAACCCAACACTTCATGGAACAAGACGTGGTCTTGAATGGTGCTTCAAGGGATCCTACATCATCATCTATTGTTTCTCACTTTTGCCTTATGGCTAAGGCTTCAAAGGTATCTCCTACTTTGAATTCAATATATCTCATGATGATGATGTTGATGATAATGAGGATAATCATGAAGAGTGTGATAATGTTGCTTACTTAAAAATTAAGGGAGAAATTATTTTTAAAGCTCTTCATAAGAATAAACTTGCTCGTTCCAACTTCATGGAAATCATGTCTATTGCCATTGAGGGCAAGAAATATATTGAGGAGTTGGAATCGGAATCTCATCTCGACGAGCATGAGGCCACCATTAGGAAAATGGAAGGTCATGAGCGTGATTACGCTAATTAGATTGCGAAGCTATCTCAAACTCTTGAAAATGAACAAAACACCAAGGAATCTCTTGAGGAGACCTTTGCTCTAGAATTATCTAGATTAAAGGAATCCCATGAAAGAGCTCTCAAGGTGGCTAATGATTTTAGAACTAAAAATTATAAGCTTGAAGTTGCACATGCTAAACTCCTTGAGGACTTTAACCACCTTGAAAATGGCTCAAGGGTCATTAAGAGTTCGCTCATTGAACTCACTGAGTCGCATGCTCAACTTGAAGCTTCATATGCTAAAGAGCTTGCCATGTTGGCTTCTACTTGTGTTGTTAATAATGATGCTTGTCCTAATAACTCTATTTCTTGTGAAGCATCCATATTAAAGGAGAATGTTGAGCTAAGGGCTCAACTTGAGTTGCTATCTAGCAATTATGGGAAATTGGAAGAAAGTCATGAAAATCTTTCTAGCTCTCATGCCGATCTTCTAGTATCGCATAATGTGCTAACGATAGCTCATGAGGCTAGTACTACTAAGGTAACATCTAGTGAGCCTCATGTGGACATTAGCACTACATCTAGTAGAAATGCTTTATTGCCATGTGCTAGTCCTCATAGTTCATCTACTCATAATATTGGTACATCTTGTGATTAATTACTATCCTTGCCTTGTTGCTCTAACGATGAAGCGTATACTTCCTCTAGCACTTGTGTTGATTCTAACCATGTAGAGGAAATCAATGAGCTCAAGGCCCAAGTCATTGCTTTGAAAAAAGACTTGAAAAAATAGCAATGTTCCTCCTTGCGGTAACTTGTACTTAAATTGAATACATTGTTAGTTACTTGCCCCTTTGCATGTTGTAGTTTTGTATCTTGCATGTGTTTGTATATGTTGTGCTTCCTATTTGTATATCTTTAGAAATCAAGTATGTATGATGGGTTGCACATCATGTATGTGTGAGTCTTGTGTAGAGCCTTTTTTCATTATGTTTGTATCTTAGTTGGCTCTTTGTGAGAGATTAATGGATTATCCAATTCTTGGGGGGTGATGTGCTTTATGCACTTCACGACCCTAAAAATGTGTGTTCATGAGGAATACCACTTAGTATTGATATCACAAGATTATCTAGCTTCTATTTGATATGTCTTCTCATGGGAAATTCAAATTCCAAATGGTCCATTAATCATCTCTTGTTGGATTTCATTTGCCACTTGTTAATAACATTGGGTTACCACATTATGGGGGAGTAATATACTATGTGCATATTACAAGCCCAGAGAATGTGTACATTTGAGATATTGCCACTTAGAGTTGATATTATAATTTATCTTGTTCCTAGGTGGCATGTTAGCTCTACAAGCGTCATTTGCTTGTGATTTAGGAGTAAAGATGATGTTGGATCTATTTGCAATCTACCAATGGGAATTATTTCCAAATACTTCTTGTCCTTTGACAATTGGTATTCCTTTTAAGTGGTAGAATTTGCTAATCATCTCTACATAGGTTTTTGTTTATCGTTTGTCTTCCTAGCCTCTTGTGGATCTTTTTGAGCATGTCTATGTTTCTATATATATAGGGAAAGTGATGATCCCATCGTGTGCATTTTGTATTCAAATGCAAAATCTATATAATGCACATCTATTGGGGGAGCTATCATATTTTATTTAGAACACTCTCTTTATGTTTTTATCATAAAATCTTTTGATCTTCATCAAGTGTGTGTTGGTGGGAGGCAATCCTTTTCTCTATGGTGCTTTGTGCCATCATGAAAATTTGTGGAGCGTTTGGTTTGTTTGGAACCTAGCTCTGTTTTCGAACTTGATACCTCTTGTTTTCCTTCAATTGGTATCTTGTTTCCTTCTATCTAGCATGTGTCAATGGATATATCATTCCTTGATGTATATTTTAGTTGGTATCCTTCAAGTGATATTTTGTCGTTTGGTATCTTATTTTCACTTGATACCTTATCTTTCGTTATCTTATCAGATGTCTGTTGATTTGCTTCTTGAAAGCCTTGAACATGCATATTTACTACATGTACTTTCGTTGGCATGTTCTCTTTCCTTGACCCAATATATAGGGGAAACTCCACTATGACATAAATTGGGTAAAGTGTGCATGAAATTCAATTTCATATCTATATGCACATATTTATGTGGAGTTTGTCCTATGTGTTGTTGGTACTCTAACTCTTTGGTCCCAATAAGTTTGGGTACCACTTTGTTTGTGGTGTTGTTCTAGGAACAATTGGAGATACATTGGACACTCGGCTCACTTACAAGGAAGGTGTTGACACCATGTGCGTATTGGATCCATACTAGGATGATCGATGAACCATTGTCTACTACATCAATCCGATGCTATCTCGGTAACAAGTATCTACTTCATGCATACATTTCTCGCATTCAACCTTTTATAGGTTGCATCATGGCATGAACTTCTTGAGTCCTTCTTGTGGTACTTGTTTCCTTTCTCAAAGCGTCTCAATGATGATGTCATATTGCTAGTTGTGATGTCTTTCATGTTCGTGTAGTGGGAGTTCATTTATGTACAATAAGAAAATATTAGGCTATGTGCTATGTTTTCAAGCAAAGATCTTATTGGTATATTTATGACTTCCTTTTGGATATCTTGTTCGTTCCTTCTTGTAACTATTTCATATGTACATCATTCTTTGTGGATATATCATCATAATTTTCCTCTACCTATAATCTTATACACATGAGGGAAGTTACATCTCTAGTTCATGTCCTCTTTTCTTTCACGTTCACCGTTGCATTCTCATTTTATTTCCATGGTGGTTTCGTGAAAGAATTTGTCTTGAGTTCGGATATTATATCCTAGCATCTTGATGCACTCTTTGGTGGTGAAGATTATTTTCCTCATGCTTGTCTTCACGAGGGTTTTGCCATTTCGATTGGTGTCCCTCATCTTGACAAGGCTATCATTTACCTATCTTCACTAGGGTTTGTCACAAGCTTTGGTTTTTAATTTTCCTATTAGTAAGCATTTGCATCTCACATCCATGCATTGCATTTGTGTGTGCTTGGTTGTGCTTATTTCCTTATATAAACTCTCTTGTAAGTGGTTGTCATCCATTACCAAAATGGGGGAGATTGTAAGAGCACATTTCTCCATGTGTGGTTTTGGGTAATTGATGACAATCCCTATGTACTAATGGTTGCCTTGAGTTATATTCGAAGGATTTGTCTGTAGGTACTTCTTGGAGTCCATCTGTTGGTTTAAAGGAGTTTATATGGTGACCAAGGTGGTATTCAAGGTTTATACAAATATTGTTCATGTGGGAGTTGAGCTTATTGTCCATGATGACTTACTCTTATCATTCTCTTGCTATTCGGATTGGTAAATATGAGTGACTTACCCATAGTAAAGAGACGGCGTTCTTTGAAAGCTTTTGTTTAAGCCTTAGAACGGTATGATGAAAATCCCTTGTACATGGAAGTTGTTTCCACACATAGGAATTTTACGGTGAGGAATGAAGCCAAGACCCATTTTCACTGCAGGATACCCACTAATGGTAGACCACGATGAGATCGTTGATAAGTTATTTAGAATGATCACGAAACTTGTCAGTTAAGAAGACCCAGTATCGGAGGAAATACATTTTGTTATGAGAACACAAGATTTTGATTTAAAAGTGAAGAGCATCATCGAAGGATCCATCGTGAAGTATGTGAAGAGACATATGCACCCAAAGGACGGTCATGATTTTGAAGGACCAGTAACTCTCATTTTAAGTGTGGTAGACCCCACACCCCTTTGGTCAATGGATTTGCTAGAAGACCCCCAAACCCTAACCTATTCTCTCTAGCCCTTTCGAATCTCGAGGACGAGATTCATTTTAAGTGTGGTAGGTTTGTAACATCCCAAATTTGGAATGTTATAATAAATATTAGAATGAGTGTTTGTTTGCTTGAGTGATTGAATTGAGTGAAATTTGAAACTTTTAAAAACTTTTGAATGAGAGGGAATGACATGACTTTCCCATGTGCATTTGATTTCAAATTCAATTCCATTTCAAATCAGTGAGATAAGATAACATGACTTCTTCATAAACAAGGAATTTCAAAAGTGCATTTGAAAATCTCTCAATTATTCTTTTGGAATTCTTTTCATATTTGGTTCCATTCTAAATTTTGAAAAGAATCCAAACCCCTTGACCAAAATTTGAGAGGAGTAATATGACACTCCAAACCAGGGGGTATTTTGTGAAGTTTTTGAATCATAAAACCGAGGGGGTTATTTGAAAATTTATTGCAAAAGAATTAAAACCAATTTAGGCATTTTCTGAAAATAATTTTTTTTAAAGTATTTAATTTGGCCGTGGAAAATGTTCATTAAGTGGCATTTATTTTCTTGATCATTTTGGTATATAAAACTTTATTTTTGGAAAGGTTTTGGATGCCTTAATGAGATTTCAATGCTCTGAAAATTCATAAAAGGAAAAATGTTATTATTAGGAAAGTCCACCGGCCCACCTGCCTTTAACCCCTCCCCGAAACCCCTCCGAACCGGCCACCAATGCCACGCCCTCTCTCTCACTAACTGCGTGGTCCCACCACCCGACCGAGCCATCTCCGTGGTCACCTCCCTCCTCTCGCTCCCCTCTTCACGCCGGCGAGATCATCGCGCCAGATCTCCCTCCCCCTTCTTTCCCCGACCACCCCGAGGCCCTATAAAAGCTCCCTGCCCTCTCCTCTACCCATTCTGCCCATTGCCCCCTCCGCCCGTGCCCTCTGGCTGCAGTAATTGCTCGCCGGAGCTCTCGGCCACCATCGCGCCATTTCCGATCCTCGGCTCGCTCCCGACCTCCCCAACCACCACCGCCACCACCAACCACTTCGCCCCACCCTCGCCCGCACCTCCCCGTGCCCTCGCCCGAGCCCTGCACCCACCGGAGCCCCAATCCCCGTTGACATCCGAGCGCCCCCGCCGCCCCGGAGCTCGTCGTCGACGCCTTCGACCACCTACGACGATGCCAAGACCACCAACGGACTCGCCATCTTCGCCAGCATCGACCAGTGCCCTCGCCAATGCCGGAGACCCCATGGAGCAACGCCCCCATCCACGCCCGAGCCACCGGCCGCCATCGAACTCGCCGGAGTTGACCTCCCGCCACGGTGAGCCTCTCCCCTCCGTCCGATCTGATTGAATGGCCATGATTAGATCCAAATTACCCCTTCGGTTTATTTTAAATGAACGGACCAGTTTTT
Organism: Hordeum marinum; assembly: GCA_022496015.1. Lineage (NCBI taxonomy): Eukaryota > Viridiplantae > Streptophyta > Magnoliopsida > Poales > Poaceae > Hordeum > Hordeum marinum. The sequence continues at coordinate 270,152,269 of CM039675.1, read as the reverse complement.
CCTCAGTTTAGTTTAACCGGACCGTTTTCTTTAAATATCGGCCGTCCGCTCGAATCACTAGAACGCGCACACCCTGTAGCCAATCAGAGAACGCCACGTCACCCTGTCTGTTAGTTAGAGTTTTCCTTTTTTTTACTGTTTCTGTTTTAAAAACAGAATAGTTCTGTTTTTATATTCTTTATATCTTTTATGTTTTTAAGTATTTTAATTTGATTCTTCTTGCATTGTGTCACAAATTTTATGTAGTTTCTGTAGATATAAAGTTTGACCATATTTGCATAATTTAGAATTGAATTCAAACAGATTTGATTCAAATCTTATTTTCTGAATATCTTGAGTTAAAATTTATTTTGAATTGATTCTTTTTTCTACTTGTCACTAATGACCTTAGTTATCAGTAGGTAAAACTTTAAAATTTTAGAATATTTTAAATTAGTATTTTTAACAAAACAGATTCTGTTTTAGTTCTTTTAGGTTTATTTATATTTCTTTTGTTTTAAATAGTTTTAATTTATTTTATTTTATATTAGTTGATAGGTTTTATAAAGTTTTCTGTTAGATAAGAGTAGCCCTTCAAACAAATATTATTTTATTAGTTGATTGCATGAAAATCAATTCTAGTTCAATTATAACTTGCAATTTGATTTTCATTGCTAGTTTGATCCACTATTTGAAAATAGTTTCCATAAATTGTTTTATAAGTTTGATTTTCTCTTAATCTAAGTTTAGACCAGAAACAATTTGTATTATAGTTGAGATTGTTGTGGTTTAAGCCAAGGATGACCTTGTTTTATATCAAAAAAAGAATCTTTATCAAAGCTTTTCAATTAGTTCTTTTTGCAAAATAAAGATTTATGAGAAAAATACTTTCTGTTAATTATTTGCTTTAAAATTCGTTTTTCTTTTATTAACTTAGTGTTTTTCTTGCTGATATGTTCTAGTAGTTAAAAAAATTATGTTGCTAGTGAGTTGTGTCATAGTTCTAGTTGTTCTTCAAAAGTGATTCTTGTTAATAGTAAAAATACTTTCCCAAAACACTTTTTTTTGGAATTTAATTTGTTAGTGTTTTATCACCCTTTTGAAAATAAAATCATTTGTAGGGGAAAACCACTTTTAGTTGATTTGATGAAGTTTTGTTGTTTTGAGTTTTGTCTTAAGTATTTCCTTCATCACAACCTTGTTGTTTTTTGTTTTGTGATACCTTGAGGAAGTTTTGTTGTTTTGAGTTTTGTCTTAAGTATTTCCTTCATCACAACCTTGTTGCTTTTGGTTTTGTGTCACTTTTTGACTGTTAGAATTGATTGCTAGTATGATTGCTTATATGAATGCAATGTTTGACTATATAGATTTTTCAATGGAGAGTGACGAATAGTTCTATCAAGTTATTTCTGAGAGCGATATTAATCTTCATCAATAGTATAGGCAAGTTCACTTTGACCATTTTGTTCATACCTATGTTTTATTGCATGTAGTGACATCATTCAACAAATCCCTCCCGTAGTGTTATTGAAATTCTCGTAGTTGAGTAGAATGCATGAGGTAGGAACCCACCACTTGTTACTAAAGCCCCGGGAACGTTAGTTATTTTTATGCTATGCTAAAGTAGACGGGGTTTGGTATGAGTGTTCGTGAGTGGTGTGAGAAGGAGGACTCTACGTCAAGACGACAACTTCATGAAGGCATCTTCAAGTACTGCATCTTCAAGACCTCAAGACTTCGAGACTCGAGAAACAAGTTTTCAATACACACTACAGGGTGAAGGATGGTTGATTGGGCATCCCTGGAGTAACCAGTGGATGGCCGGGATGCATGGAGAAGCGCCATGACATCTTACGGAAAGCTTCACCCAGACACAAAGAGACGGATGAATACTTCATGCCCGGAAGCTTACCTGTGTAGGCACAAGTCATTATGGGCTCTGGCTTGGTTGATCTTTGTTGTGACTCTGGCTGGGCAGTGCTACAAGATGTAGTCGACGTTAGGAATGGATGGGCACTGACAGTAGTCAGGGAAACACTCTAAAAGACCATGTTTCGTTCATCCTGTTCTCAAACACCCGGCAGTGCGAGGACTTACCAGGAGGGAACGAATCTTGTGGGTAAAGTACATAACACTCTGTAGAGTTAAACCTAATCGATTAGCCGTGTCCCCGGTTACGGACAATTTGAGCTTCTAGACTTGGATCTATCTTTGAACTCTCAACACTGGAGTGATAATTAATTGTGGGCAACTTATGATACTTGTGGGCATTAAGACATCGATTGGCGGAACCATGTCATGTTAGGTAACTCTGTAGTGAAAACTCCATGATATTCCTTTGTTGTAGGAAAATAAAATAAAATCAGCTTTTATGCAAAAACTCAGACACAGAGCCACAAAGCCTTGCTGCATATAGAATAGTTTTTATCTTCTGTTCTGCTATGGTGATCTTGCCGGTACATTCAATGTACTGACCTACACGGCTACAATGTCTTATGTTGCAGATAAGCTCTACGACGGGTAAGAGTACGATTCAGGGTTACGGTCTGCACTCAACCTACCGTTGGTGTTATTGGGACTCCACTCCCGTTGACTGTTTCCACTGAGATTTTAAGGTATATATCAACTTTACGTTATTACATGTGATTGCACTTTGATCTATACATTGATGTATTATGTGTGCCACCATACTGATCCAGGGATGGCACAGAACACACAGAGCCTTGACTCGTTTTGAGTTGGGTCGCTACACATGGTGTGGTAAGCATTGTCCACTACGCTTTGTGTACTAACCCATGGTCTACGTGAGAGTTCTTTGTGGGGTTAGGTATATTTCCATTGGCTTGCATCAAGAGGCAGATCCCACACATCCCATGGAAGATGACATCAAGTGGAGATCTTCATCAAGGTTGCGATGTGCAAGCTCAAGTGAAGCATCATGGAGAGATCATGTTTGAGGCTCGCCGTTCATTGTGGTGACAATCGACTTGTGAAGATGTGCCGAAGAGTGTCTCACCCATAGTGGAGTATGGGGGAGCAATCATCTAGTCTTCATCAAGCCAACGCAATCAAGAAAGGTGGTCCATCTTGAGAAAGTCAAGATAGTCATCATCTAGCTCAAGTGGACTATGCACAAGTCTAAGGTTTGACCTTGATAGGGTTTTCTATTTTACCGGTCTCATGGTGGTAGTTGAGAGACCGGGTTATAGGATCGATTGTCGTACTATCAAGGGGGGCTCTCAAGTGAGTAGCTTGATCGTATCGTTCGTTAAGAGCTCAAACCATTGCAGTCTTGGCATCATCATATTTCTTGGTTCTTGTTTGACTTTTCTCTATGTGGGTTCTTGAGCTTGTGGTTATCTTCGTGACAAGCTCTAGTTCATCAAAAACGGATTTCCTATGCTTCCTCTATTCCATTTTCGGTGTTGGAAGTTTTACCGGTCTTATTCGAGGAAGGGTACTCACCATTTTCTTATGGGCCTTCTCTCATTTGCTTATTATTGATATTTCACTCAATATTGTGTTATCCCATGTCGTTAGCTTTCCAACAAACTTTGTTTCATTGAATTCGGAGTCCGTTTGTAGAAGTTGTGGCAGTTTTGGTGTTCTTAAAAGGCTGCAGCGATACTACCGCGGCTAGAGCAGATGTAATTTTTTACTACCGCTCCGGAGCGGTACTACCGCGGCTCCAAGAATGGTACTACTGCTCCGGACCAAAATCTCGTGATAAGTCCAGCCGTGGTAGGCACAAATGTAATTTTTTAGTACCGCTCGCAAGCAGTAGTACTGCTACCCGTAGCGGTAGTACCGCTATCCATAGCGGTAGTACCGTGAGGACGAGCGGTAGTACTGCTCCGGCGGTTCTACTAGCCTTTTGCCTCCTCAGTGTTTTTTTCAAAGGGTACTACCTCCCTCGCGGTAGTACCGCTCCTTGGAGCGGTAGTACCGCTCTGTGCGGGCTGTGAGGATAACGGTTGGATTTTTCCCCACCTATAAAAGGGGGTCTTCTTCTCTAATGGACCTTATACTTTGAGCTCGTGTTTGTCCCCCATTGTTGACCGTCTTTGAGCTTGCTATCTCTCAATCCCTCCAATGATTCTTGCTCCTTTTTGAGGGAAAAGAGAGAGGGGATCTAGATCCACATTTCCACCAATCACTTTCTCCTCTTTGTGAGGGGAACCCCTTGGATCTAGATATTGGAGTTCTTCGTGTTCTTCTTTGTTCTTCCTCTCACTTTCCTCCATAGCATTAGTTGTTGTGGTGGGATTTGGGAGAGAAGGACTTGGGCACTCTGTGTGCCCTTGCCATTGCATTTGGTGCATAGGTTTGAGTTCTCCACGGTGATACGTGGAATTGAAGTTTGAGAAGCTTATTACTCTTGGGTGTTTGTGCACCCTAGAGCTTGTTCCTCTTAGGTGCCTTGGCGCCCTAGACGGCTTGTGTTGTCTTGGAGGTCAATCGTTGTGGTGCAAAGCTCCGGGCAAGCGTCAGGGTCTCAAATTAGGTTTTGGAGATTGCCCCGAGCATTTTAGGTCACCTCGGAGCCACGGTCCATTGTGGTGAAGCTTCGTGGTGTCGTTGGGAGCCTCCAATTGAGTTGTGGAGATTGCCCCAACCTAGTTTGTACGGGTTCGGTGACCTCCCTCAAGGGTCCCTTAGTGGAATCACGGCATCTTGCATTGCACGAGGGCGTGAGGATATTACGGTGGCCTTAGCGGCATATTGGGGAGCAATGTGCCTCCACACTGCTTCGAATGGAGATTGGCATCCACAAGGGTGTGAACTTCGGGATACATCGTCGTCTCCGCAGCCCTCGGTTATCTCTTACCCGAGCCCCTTTACTTATGCACTTTACTTTCTGATAGCCATATTATTTCTTGTTATATATCTTGCTATCACTTAGTTGTCTATCTTGCTTAGCATAGGTTGTTGGTGCACATAGGTAGGCCTAGTTGTTTTAGGTTTTGTGCTTGACTAATTAAACGATAGTTTTATTCCGCATTTGTTCAAGCCTAAACCATAATTATTTTAAAGCACCTATTCACCCCCCCCCTCTAGGCGACATCCACGTCCTTACAATTGGTATCAGAGCTAGGTCTCTCATTATTAGGTTTAACAACCTAGAGATTAAGGATGTCTACTAGGGGATTAGGATTCTCCAACACTCTTAGTTTCGATGGCACAAATTTTGATGTTTGGGTAATTCGCATGCTTAATCTATTTAGGGTCATGGACCCAAATTTAGAGCAAATTGTAGATATGGGTTTTTCTCCTCCGAAGGATTCTCAACACATATCTTTAGAGGATGAGAAAAACTCTTATCTCAGTGCTCAAGCTTCTAATGTGCTTTTTGATGCTTTGAGCAATGTAGTTATATTTCAACTCATGCCATTCCGGGATGCTCATGAGTTGTGGACAAAGCTTCAAGATAAATCTGGTGTGTCCAAGATTTGTAGGGATGATTGCTCTCCTTCCACCTCGGTCGAATTGCTTTCTCAACTTCGTCTACTTCACCTACCTGTGGATTGCCACAAGGTAATGATATGGTAAGTAGTGGTGATCGTTGTAATGTTGATAGTGGGAAAATTGTTGATGATCCTTCATCGCTATCTTATTGCTATGCTTCATCTTTGGACTTTAACACTTCAAGCACTTTAAGTGTTTCACATGCTTGTGTTGATAGTACTTGCATATCATGTACAAATTCCTTGACTAGATCTCATGATGATATGCTTGCTATATCCTTTTGCCATGATAAAAATGTTTCTATTTCCTCGAGATGTCGTGCTAACAATGTAGAGGAAACCCAACACTCCATGGAACAAGATGTGGTCTTGAATGGTGCTTCAAGGGATCCTACATCATCATCTATTGTTTCTCACTATTTCCTTATGGCTAAGGCTTCAAAGGTATCTCCTACTTTGAATCCCAATATATCTCATGATGATGATGCTGATGATAATGAGGATAATCATGAAGAGTGTGATAATGTTGCTTACTTAAAAATTAAGGGAGAAATTATTTTTAAAGCTCTTCATAAGAATAAACTTGCTCGTTCCAACTTCATGGAAATCATGTCTATTGCCATTGAGGGCAAGAAATATATTGAGGAGTTGGAATCTCATCTCGACGAGCATGAGGCCACCATTAGGAAAATGGAAGGTCATGAGCGTGATTACGCTAATGAGATTGCGAAGCTATCTCAAACTCTTGAAAATGAACAAAACACCAAGGAATCTCTTGAGGAGACCTTTGCTCTAGAATTATCTAGATTAAAGGAATCCCATGAAAGAGCTCTCAAGGTGGCTAATGATTTTAGAACTAAAAATTATAAGCTTGAAGTTGCACATGCTAAACTCCTTGAGGACTTTAACCACCTTGAAAATGGCTCAAGGGTCATTAAGAGTTCGCTCATTGAACTCACCGAGTCTCATGCTCAACTTGAAGCTTCATATGCTAAAGAGCTTGCCATGTTGGCTTCTACTTGTGTTGTTAATAATGATGCTTGTCCTAATAACTCTATTTCTTGTGAAGCATCCATATTAAAGGAGAATGTTGAGCTAAGGGCTCAACTTGAGTTGCTATCTAGCAATTATGGGAAATTGGAAGAAAGTCATGAAAAGCTTTCTAGCTCTCATGCCGATCTTCTAGTATCGCATAATGTGCTAACGATAGCTCATGAGGCTAGTACTACTAAGGTAACATCTAGTGAGCCTCATGTGGACATTAGCACTACATCTAGTAGAAATGCTTTATTGCCATGTGCTAGTCCTCATAGTTCATCTACTCATAATATTGGTACATCTTGTGATTAATTACTATCCTTGCCTTGTTGCTCTAACGATGAAGCGTATACTTCCTCTAGCACTTGTGTTGATTCTAACCATGTAGAGGAAATCAATGAGCTCAAGGACCAAGTCATTGCTTTGAAAAAAGACTTGGAGAAGAGTCATGAAGGGAAGTCCACACTCAACAATATCTTGAGGGTGCAAAAATTCCCAAATGACAAAGGTGGACTTTCAACTCCAAGAAGAAGAAGATGCCCACGAAGTACAAGAAGAAGGGCCAAGAACAACTCAAGAATTCGGCCAAGATTATTTGCTTCAAGTGCAAAATAGAAGGGCACCATGTAAGATCTTGCCCATTGAAGAAGAAGCCTAAAAGTAACAAGCAACAAGGGAAGCAGCCACAAGTTCAATCACATGCTCAACCACAAGTTGAAGAAAGGCCTCTTCCCAAGAAGATCCAAGTCAACACTCCTCTAGTTGAGAAATCAATTGAGAAGAAAGTAAAGGGTAGATGTTGCTACTTATGTCGTGAAAAGGGTCACTTCGCTTCTTCTTGCATGAAAGGTAACTTATCCAACCCAATTTTTATTGATGATATCTATTCTCTTGGGAAGGATAAGCTTGGGAATGTGTTTGCCAAATGTGTTGGTACTCAAAGTGGTGTCAAGAAAAGAACCATTTGGGTAGCCAAGCTTATTGTGACTAACCTCTTAGGACCCAACTTGGTTGGGGACCAACAAGCTCAAACTTGATAAATAAGTGTTGATGGAGGACTTTGGTGACTTGGCTACATTACGAAGAACTGAGGGGTCTTCATCATTCATATTGTCTCAAGCCAAGTCATGTGGATCATCAAGTGTCTATCATATAGCAATGTTCCTTCTTGCGGTAACTTGTACTTAAATTGAATACATTGTTAGTTACTTGCCCCTTTGCATGTTGTAGTTTTGTACCATGCATGTGTTTGTATATGTTGTGCTTCCTATTTGTATATCTTTAGAAATCAAGTATGTATGATGGGTTGCACATCATGTATGTGTGAGTCTTGTGTAGAGCCTTTTTTCATTATGTTTGTATCTTAGTTGGCTCTTTGTGAGAGATTAATGGATTATCCAATTTTGGGGGGTGATGTGCTTTATGCACTTCACGACCCTAAAAATGTGTGTTCATGAGGAATACCACTTAGTATTGATATCACAAGATTATCTAGTTTCTATTTGATATGTCTTCTCATGAGAAATTCAAATTCTAAATGGTCCATTAATCATCTCTTGTTGGATTTGATTTGCCACTTGTTAATAACATTGGGTTACCACATTATGGGGGAGTAATATACTATGTGCATATTACAAGCCCAGAGAATGTGTACATTTGAGATATTGCCACTTAGAGTTGATATTATAATTTATCTTGTTCCTAGGTGGCATGTTAGCTCTACAAGTGTCATTTGCTTGTGATTTAGGAGTAAAGATGATGTTGGATCTATTTGCAATCTACCAATGGGAATTATTTCCAAATACTTCTTGTCCTTTGATAATTGGTATTTCTTTTAAGTGGTAGAATTTTCTAATCATCTTAACATAGGTTTTTGTTTATCGTTTGTCTTCCTAGCCTCTTGTGGATCTTTTTGAGCATGTCTAGTGTTTCTATATATATAGGGAAAGTGATGATCCCATCGTGTGCATTTTGTATTCAAATGCAAAATCTATATAATGCACATCTATTGGGGGAGCTATCATATTTTATTTAGAACACTCTCTTTATGTTTTTATCATAAAATCTTTTGATCTTCATCAAGTGTGTGTTGGTGGGAGGCAATCCTTTTCTCTGTGGTGCTTTGTGCCATCATGAAAATTTGTGGAGGGTTTGGTTTGTTTGGAACCTAGCTCTCTTTTGGAACTTGATACCTCTTGTTTTCCTTCAATTGGTATCTTGTTTCCTTATATCTAGCACGTGTCAATGGATATATCATTCCTTGATGTATATTTTAGTTGGTATCCTTCAAGTGATATTTTTTCGTTTGGTATCTTATTTTCACTTGATACCTTATCTTTCGTTATCTTATCAGATGTCTGTTGATTTGCTTCTTGAAAGCCTTGAACATGCATATTTACTACATGTACTTTCGTTGGCATGTTCTCTTTCCTTGACCCAATATACATGGGAAACTCCACTATGACATAAATTGGGTAAAGTGTGCATGAAATTCAATTTCATATCTATATGCACATATTTATGTGGAGTTTGTCCTATGTGTTGTTGGTACTCTAACTCTTTGGTCCCAAAAAGTTTGGGTACCACTTTGTTTGTGGTGTTATTCTAGGAACAATTGGAGATACATTGGACACTCGGCTCACTTACAAGGAAGGTGTTGACACCATGTGCGTATTGGAGCCATACTAGGATGATCGATGAACCATTGTCTACTACATCAATCCAATGCTATCTCGGTAACAAGTATCTACTTCATGCATACATTTCTCGCATTCAACCTTTTATAGGTCGCATCATGGCATGAACTTCTTGAGTGCTTCTTGTGGTACTTGTTTCCTTTCTCAAAGCGTCTCAACGATGATGTCATATTGCTAGTTGTGATGTCTTTGATGTTCGTGTAGTGGGAGTTCATTTATGTACAATAAGAAAATATTAGGCTATGTGCTATGTTTTCAAGCAAAGATCTTATTGGTATATTTATGACTTCCTCTTGGATATCTTGTTCGTTCCTTGTTGTAACTATTTCATATGTACATCATTCTTTGTGGATATATCATCATAATTGTCCTCTACCTGGAATCTTATACACATGAGAGAAGTTACATCTCTAGTTGATGTCCTCTTTTCTTTCACGTTCACAGTTGCATTCTCATTTTATTTCCATGGTGGTTTCATGAAATAATTTGTCTTGAGTGCGGATATTATATCCTAGCATCTTGATGCACTCTTTGGTGGTGAAGATTATTTTTCTCATGCTTGTCTTCACGAGGGTTTTGCCATTTCGATTGGTATCCCTCCTCTTGACAAGGCTATCATTTACCTATCTTCACTAGGGTTTGTCACAAGCTTTGGTTTTTAATTTTCCTATTAGTAAGCATTTGCATCTCACATCCATGCATTGCATTTGTGTGTGCTTGGTTGTGCTTATTTCCTTATATAAACTCTCTTGTAAGTGGTTGTCATCAATTACCAAAATGGGGGAGATTGTAAGAGCACATTTCTCCATGTGTTGTTTTGGGTAATTTATGACAATCCCTATGTACTAATGGTTGCCTTGAGTTATATTCGAAGGATTTGTCCGTAGGTACTTCTTGGAGTCCATCTGTTGGTTTCAAGGAGTTTATATGGTGACCAAGGTGGTATTCAAGGTTTATCCAAAGATTGTTCATGTGGGAGTTGAGCTTATTGTAAGCATGTATTGAAGAATAAGATTGTGTAAGCATTCATGTTTACCTTCAAGACATCATCTTTAAGAAGAGAGAATCTAAGATACAAGGTTGATCAAGACTAAGTCAAAAAGTGAATCAAGTTGATCAACACCCAAAGTGTACAAGATGTACTGAGAGGGATCAAGTGATCCCATGGTGTGGTAAGCATTGTCCATTACGCTTTGTGTACTAACCCATGGTGTACGTGAGAGTTCTTTGTGGGGTTAGGTATATTTCCATTAACTTGCATCAAGAGGCAGATCCCATACATCCCATGGAAGATGACATCAAGTGGAGATCTTCATCAAGGTTGCGATGTGCAAGCTCAAGTGAAGCATCATGGAGAGATCATGTTTGAGGCTCGCCGTTCATTGTGGTGACAATGGACTTGTGAAGATGTGCCGAAGAGTGGCTCACCCATAGTGGAGTATGGGGAGCAATCATCTAGTCTTCATCAAGTCAACGCAATCAAGAAAGGTGGTCCATCTTGAGAAAGTCAAGATAGTCATCATCTAGCTCAAGTGGACTATGCACAAGTCTAAGGTTTGACCTTGATAGGGTGTTCTATTTTACCGGTCTCATGGTGGTAGTTGAGAGACCGGGTTATAGGATCAATTGCCGTACTATGAAGGGGGGCTCTCAAGTGAGTAGCTTGATCGTATCGTTCGAGCTCAAACGATTGCATTCTTGGCATCATCATATTTCTTGGTTCTTGGTTGGATTTTCTCTATGTGGATTCTTGATCTTGTGGTTATCTTCGTGACAAGCTCTAGTTCATCGAAAACAGATTTCATATGCTTCGTCTAGGTTCTCACCATTTTCTTATTGGCCTTTTCTCATTTGCTTATTATTGATATTTCAATCAAGATTGTGTTAGCCCATGTCGTTAGCTTTCCAACAAACTTTGTTTCATTGAATTCGGAGTCCGTTTGTAGAAGTTGTGGCAGTTTTGGTGTTCTTAAAAGGCTGCAGCGGTACTACCGCGGCTAGAGCGGATGTAAATTTTTACTACCGCTCCGGAGCAGTACTACCGCGGCTCCAAGAGCGTTACTGCCGCTCTGGACCAAAATCTCATGTTAAGTCCAGCCGTGGGTAGGCACAGATGTAATTTTTTAGTACCGCTCGCAAGCAGTAGTACCGCTACCCATAGCGGTAGTACCGCTATCCGTAGCGGTAGTACCGTGAGGACGAGCAGTAGTACTGCTCCAGCGGTTCTACTGGCCTTTTGCCTCCTCGGTGTTGTTTTGCAAAGGGGTACTACCGCCCTAGCGGTAGTACCGCTCCTTGGAGCGGTAGTACCGCTCTGTGCGGGCTATGAGGATAACGGTTGGATTTTTCCCCACCTATAAAAGGGGGTCTTCTTCTCCAATGGACCTTATCCCTCAATCCCTCCAATGATTCTTGCTCCTTTTTGAGGGAATAGAGAGAGGAGATCTAGATCCACATTTCCACCAATCACTTTCTCCTCTTTGTGAGGGGAACCCCTTGGATCTAGATCTTGGAGTTCTTCGTGTTCTTCTTTGTTCTTCCTCTCACTTTCCTCCATAGCATTAGTTGTTGTGGTGGGATTTGGGAGAGAAGGACTTGGGCACTCCGTGTGCCTTTGCCATTGCATTTGGTGCATAGGTTTGAGTTCTCCACGGTGATATGTGGAATTGAAGTTTGAGAAGCTTATTACTCTTGGGTGTTTGTGCACCCTAGAGCTTGTTCCTCTTGGGTGCCTTGGCACCCTAGACGGCTTGTGTTGTCTCGGAGCTCAATCATTGTGGTGCAACGCTCCGGGCAAGCGTCAGGGTCTCCAATTAGGTTGTGGAGATTGCCCCGAGCATTTGAGGTCACCTCGGAGCCACAGTCCATTGTGGTGAAGCTTCGTGGTGTCGTTGGGAGCCTCCAATTGAGTTGTGGAGATTGCCCCAACCTAGTTTGTATGGGCTCGGTGACCGCCCTCAAGGGTCCCTTAGTGGAATCACGACATCTTGCATTATGCGAGGGTGTGAGGAGATTACGGTGGCCTTAGTGGCATCTTGGGGAGCATTGTGCCTCCACACCGCTCCGAACGGTGATTAGCATCCGCAAGGGTGTGAGCTTCGGGATACATCGTCGTCTCCGCATGCCTCGGTTATCTCTTACCCGAGCCCCTTTACTTATGCACTTTACTTTGTGATAGCCATATTGTTTCTTGTTATATATCTTGCTATCACTTAGTTGTCTATCTTGCTTAGCATAAGTTGTTGGTGCACATAGGTGATCCTAGTTGTTTTAGGTTTTGTGCTTGACTAATTAAACGATAGTTTTATTCCGCATTTGTTCAAGCCTAAACTGTAATTATCTTAAAGCGCCTATTCACCCCCTCTCTAGGCGACATCCATGTCCTTTCACCCGTGCACGTCACCTCCCGTGGTCCTTTGTGCTTTGTCCTCGCATGAGCTAATCGAGAGTGCGTGAGTCAGGGCGCGCGGCGCGGTCCCTGCAACCATAGTCGGCCTTTCACCGCCACGGGAGCCGCGCGCGGGTGTTTTCTCCTTGGGGTTGACGCATGAGAAGACTGGGCACGACGTCTGTACTCGAGTCCATCCCTGCAACGTTGATAAATCCAATGGCTGAGCTCTGCCTGGCAGGCTGGCCCCATTCACGTCAACTCCTGGTGTCATTGGTGTTCGGCCTTCTCATGCGATGGCCCTTGGAAATCCATTCGGCGCAGGTTTCTCCAAAATTTACAAGACTTGCACTGGCGCCGTCTACCGGAAGACTCAGGCGCAACCCGCCTTTGAGGTAGGGCCTCATGAGACCCGCACTGGCTCGTGAGTGCCCAGATACACCTCCCAGTTCTACCATGCAAGCCACGCATACGAACTTAATGGGATGTACATGCCCGGGGGGCTCAAGGGCCGGGGCCCCCCATTGCCATGCCCAAGTGGAAGCCCCATGCTCCGCGCTGGAGGACAACACCGTCGCTCAGTGGCTATGCCCATGCAACCTGGAAGCCCATGCTGGTGGATAAACAACTGAGGGCGCCCTAGCGGCTGCATCCAACCTCAGGACGACCTCTCGCGGCCCCGTCTCACTGCATTCCCTTGGAATGCTCGTGTGAGGGGTTGCATGGGGAGCTACGCTCAGGCCGGGCCTGGCGCACGCCACCTTCCCATGTCCCTGATACCTGGTCTTCACACGTCCCTCTCAGGAGAAAGCTGGCAAGGAAAGGTATGGGAGCCGCTCGCACGTCAAGGGGGACCCCTAAGCATCGCGACTCAGGGCCCTCACTGGTCACGTAGACCCTCACCCCTTGGCACCGTCCTGGTGATCCGGACGCCCCAACGGTGGCTGAGGTATGTGCGGGACCAGGTCCTGCCGACACAGAGCTCAAGACGCTCCAAATCTCCAAGTCAACCTTGTCTTCGCCGCGTTCCCTTCACGAGGGCTTCTCGTATGTCAAGGGGGACTCCTGAGCATCGTGACTCAGGAGCCTCGCTAGTCACGTAGCCCCTCACCCCTTGGCATTGTCCTGGTGATCCGGACGCACCAACGGCGTTTGAGGTATGTGCAGGACTAGGCTCTACCGACGCTGAGTGCTACAACAAGCATGAAGGAAACAAGGCGTGGAAAGAAACCACATAAATTAGCAGTCATTACAAGCATTAAATGTCTCCGGAAATGCAAACAAGTCTAAAGCCTCCGTGAGGCACGATGAACGTTACAGGAAAGGAACTAGGAAGAGGAGCTAGGAGGAGCTGGCACCACCGCTCGTCCCGATCGCGGGGAGCTCATCGTTGACGTCGCTGCCGTTGTCATCGACGTCACTAACCCTTGTAGCTACAGGAGGTTAGGGGACGGCGACGTAGGTGAACTTCTTCATCAGCGCCTCCACAACACCCTCCACGGTCGTCGCCATCGCGGCGCGAACCCTAGGTTCAACCGGGCGGATCGCAGAGCCAAAATCAAAACCCGGCTCGCAGAGGAAGATGTGGCTGAAGACACACGTCACGTACGCGGAGAAGAGGCCGTGGCACTCACTCTCCAAGACAGCCTCCACCCTGGCAACGACCCCCTCAAGCACCTCAACGAGCTTCAGATAGAGCCCCATGAAGCCACTCTTAGGAGCCACCAGGGGTTCCGCGACCCCCCCGTCAGATGGAGTTCAGTGCCTGACAAAGCCTGAGCTCGACTGAGGGGAGGGCATCGAGCTTTGTAGCCTTTCTCTCCTCGGTCGCGACAAGGGCCTTCTCCCTAGAGTCGAGCCAAGCCTTCTCTGTGGCTACTTCCTCCTTCAGCTTGTCCAGGTGCTTGCGCTCCGTAGCTTGGTCGGCCGCCGCCTTGGACAACGCGGATTCATGGTCGGCAAGCTTGGCCTCACAAGTCTTGAGGTCTTCCTCCCACTGGCGAAGCCGTTCCGCGAGCGCAGTCTTCTCCTCTTGAAGAGCCTTTAGGCGGACCCCCACCTCATCGCAGCGCTTCACAGCAGACGCTGCATTGGCCTGCGCTGTGTCGCATGCTGCCTTGGCTGACGTGACTTCCTTCCTACTCTTAGTCGCGGTGGCCTCGACTTGTCTCCAAACCGCCACGGCACATGCGTCGGCCTGGAGCCACCCAGAAAGGAGCCCCAAGCGCTCCTTCGCGAGGCGATCATCAGCGCTCCCGAGGGCATCTCGGACCTGACCTAGAGTGGCGTAGGCCCCACCCAGGGCGCCAAGGCCACACGTAGGAAGCGCCAGGGCCCGACCCGGAGGTGGCGCCTACACGGTGGCAGGAGCCGCCTCCAGGGGCAGAAGCATGAAGAGCACAGGGCACCGGAGTCTGCGGTACCACCACATATAAGACAATGACGTACGGGCCCACAACTAGCTGGCCCTCGAGGCTCGCCTCTCAGTCAGCATCGCGGATGCGCCCCAAGGGCAAAAGCAACCTCTCTAACGGGCTTTGGGGGCTCCGCGGCCGTGACAAGGAGAGTCGCCCCACGAGCCTCCTCGCCCATGACATCCGACGCTCCATCAGGCGTCGGCAGGACACTAGGAACAAACATCACATCGGAGGGCACCTTCGACTTGACGCCCACCTTCTTATTCCTCGCCTTTGGCACGACGACACTCCTGATTACCAAGCAAGGAAGGGACCATCAGCGCACAAGCTACCGGCAGACAGCCAAAAAACAAGCAGGATTACTTACTCTTCGACGTCGACTCACTTCCTCTTCTTCTCCACCTCGGCAAAGGCGGGAGTGACCTCACCCTTCTCCGAGGAGGCACCGCCGCGCGGGGGAGCAGAGGTGTCACTCGCAGGGGTCGTGGCCGGGGAAGTCGCACCAGCCCAGACGCGGTCGCCTCGCCCGCAGGCTGCAGCTCGGACAGGGGCGAGGCGGGTGCCTCAACCACCTTGCTGGCACGAGATGGGTACTCCAGAGGAGGCCCGTCCTCGCGTTCCCTCGAGGTCGCCCGGCCGGCGGACCGTGCGGCCCGAGGTGTGGCCCCTGGACCCCTGAGGACCCTGGCGAGACGCGGAGGACTTACAGTAGGGTGTTCGCCGACATCGTCGTCGTCTTCAAAGCCGCAAAGAAGCGCACTTCGCGACAGAGGGGACACTTCCTCTAGTTCGTCATCCATTGTCCCCTCCGAGTCTTCCCCATCTGCGGTGTCATCGGAGGACACCGCCACTAGGGAGCCAAGGCACTCGGCCTGGGAAAGCCCCAGTTCGTCAAAGGTGGGCATCGCAGCGACTAGATCGGCCTTATCGTCGCGGCAGTACAACGGGGCATAGGCCTCAAGAAGGTCCCCGGGGTCGCCGTTGAGCAGGGTCGCCACAACACTGTTCATCTCCCCGGAGGTCAGGTGTGCGGACCGAATCCTGATGTCATCACCACCGCCCTGGTAGTCCCACACGAGCCTCGAGTGAGACTGGAGCGGCGCGAGGCGTTGCGCTAGAAACTCCTTCACTATCATCCCCCCGGTCAACTACCTAACGCTGATGTCTCGAGAGATTCGCTCCAGGACAGGCTTTGTTCGGGGGTCGGAGAGCTTCGCGGAGCTTCACGCAGGAGCCTTCTCCGGCAGCCCCTTCGGAAGCTCCATGCGGGGGTTGACGCTCTTGAGATCCAAGAAGACCCAGCGATGCCTAAAGTTCTCCACCTTCTTCCCGGCCTTCAGGAGCATGTTCCCGCTCTGAACCGTGACGAAGGAGATGCATGCTGACCGCTGAGCGCCGTCATGAAGCCGCAAGCTGAAGAAGTGGCGGAAGAGGGCCACCGACGGCTTCACGCCCACAAAGGCCTCACAGTAAAAGGCAAAGACGGACAAGAGCATGATGAAGTTGGGTTGAAGATGGAGGGCCTGAATCCCGTAGTGCTCAAGGATGGCGGTGAAGAACTCAGAGAAGGGCGGAACAAGCCCATAAAATATGTTATGGAGGAAGAAGGGGTAGACCGACCTAGCCAGGCGATGCTTCTCCGCGAAGGCGCACCATATCAAGGTTCGTCCCCACTCATTGGAATCATTCGCCGTCGACGGAAGCACAGGGGCGAGGTCCCCATCCTTGGCTATGGTGGACTTCGAGAGCGCCTGCGAGATGGAAGCGGAGGCTGAGCCCAAAGCTTTGGGTTTCGACTTACCGGCGGGAGCCATCGAGAAGTCCTTGATGCGGAGAAAGCAAGAAGGAGGACGGTGCGGTACTGAGATCTAGAGAGGTTCTCACAAAGGATGGGGATCTAGGCGAAGGAGCAAGAGCACTTGGAAGGAAGGCAATAATGACTCCACACCGGACGTCGGGCGAAAACGTTTGCATCTAACCGCGCACCGCGCGCTAGGCCTGGCCCGCATGCGATAGGGGCCCGCGGCCCTTCGGGTCATCTTCTTCGGCTTCACCCCAAAGCCAACTCGAGCGCGCCTTGGGCCCCGGGGCTACTATCGGCGTCCTGGGAATGGGGGGTACCCAGACTTGCCTGCCTGCGGCCCAGGGCGTGGCTCGCCTCGGAGCTCCGTACGGCCCAATGCGGTTTCACTCAAGACAAGGCCCTCACGAGAGACCCGCCCTCGCGAGGAGGACAATGCCAAGGCTCCTAGAAGGATGAGGCTTCCCCAGGCCCCCTCCTGAATTGCGGAGATCTCCATGCAATACTCGGCCTCGGGAGGTCAAGGATGACGCAAGCCATGCCAGGCACGCACCAGCGCACAGAGGAGGCAGTTTCCACATCGGTGCAAAGGAGGCAAAGACGCACACAGGTTCTCAAAGCACCCCCAAAGCTTTCCATTCCAGCGCAACAAGACCGAGACCACGAGCTCGGCAGGACGTATGTCATCGCCGAGCCCACCTCTGCATCATCACTGGTTACTTTGCACGCGAAGACCACCTTTCCTCAGGATAATGGTGTACTCCTTGTCCCCCTTCGAATTTGGCCGTTGTGGGATCCCTTCCTGCCGTTGCGATAAGGGAAAAGGACTCGGGCCACTATAAATAGAGTCTAGGTTGCTCAGTAGAAAGGGAGATCGAACACCACTCGAGCGCTCTCGCGAGGTTACCCACCACTATACTAGTTCATCCACAAACCTCCTCGTGAGGCAATCCACCAAAGGCAGGAGTAGGGTTTTACGCTTCGCAGCGGCCCGAACCTGGGTAAATCCTTGTGTGCCAGTCTCCTTCCCGTTATTGAGAGAGTTCATCGGGCTAGGTTGTCGAGCTATGAGCTTGAGGTCGGAGCCGGTAGGGATCTTCGCACACGTCCGTGAGTTAGAACCTCTTTAGATTTTACGGAGCCCGAACTCCGACAATTAAGTGTATAGATCACTTCCTTTAACATCATTATTTCAAAAGGCAATGAATTGATTACTTGCATGTTTATATATGTATTGTTGCGTTAATGTCAAATTGATAGATTATTGTTTTGAATCATTCATATCCCAGTATTCATATTCAAGCCACATCGTTGATCAAGAACATGTAGCATAGCATTTTACGTATTTTTTTTTATCATTTACCTACTCAAATACGATTGATAATTAAGCTCGGAGATGTTGATATGTCTCTACCATTTAAACCTTATGCTAGCCCCGATTGTGTCGTTCCTGGCTGTTAGATCGCAGTAAACATCCCACCTTCGATCTCCTCATCCGTTAGATATTCACTGCCTGTTTCACCTTATTATTTTCTTCACGTGTTTATGACCAGTGGGCCGCTTTATTGGTGGGGTCGGCATGTGTTGGCTGGGTTCGTAGGTGTGAGGGTTCGATTGGTTGTGCCTCATGAAAAGCCCATTGCCCCCCCCCCAATCCCCACAGCCGCACAGCCACACCCCTCCAATCTCCCTCCCTCAGTTCGGCCGCCACCCCCATGAACCCTAGCCGTGCCCTTCTTCCATCCGTACTCCCCCTCCCTGGTACGAGCCATCCCTCCCCTGTCTCAGGCGGCCCCGAGCTTCTCCTCCTCCGTCCTCACACGCTCCACTCCGAGCTCGCCGGCAGCAACGTGCACAGCGAGGCCCCGGAGCAGTTCAGCCGGTACAGAGGCCCTCCGTACAGTAGGAACCCTGTGGCCAACGCATCCAACAACGGCGACACGTACGAGAGCTCGGCCTCGATGGGGAAAGCAGTGTATTTGGTGCAACGGCAAACGCGGGCTGGGTCGGCCTTGCTGGCCGGGGTAGCAGGAGCAATGAGGCCGAGGTGAGTCAAATCTGGAGGTGGTTCATGGTTTGCATTTAGTTCCTCTCTCTCTCCCCCTCTCTCTCTCTATATATATAGAAAGTCTATTGAAGAATAAGTAATTCTTCACCCCGGTGTAAACTCTCTATGACATAATTCTTGTTGGTTGTTGTAATTTTACCTTACACGCATCTCATAATTTTACCTCATCGATGGGTACGTGAGGAGGTGGGGTGAAGAATAACAATTCTTCACCCTGGGTGACGAATAGTCGATCCCTATATATACATACATATATATACATATATATATATATATACATACATATATATATATATATATACACATACGTATATATATACATACGTATATAGATATATACATACGTATATAGATATATACATACATACATATATACATACATACATACATATATATACATACATATATATATACATACATATATATATACATATATATATATATATATATATATATATATATATATATATATATATATATATATGCCCAGACGTGGTCTTTTTGTCCATATATACTGAACATGAAGTTGTAAGTTCATGTTCTTCTTTATATTTGTGCAGATACTTGACTGCATTGGTGAATGTTCTAGGGCTGGCGCAGCAGCTAAGTTTAGGTGAGTCCTCATTTTCTATGTGGATCACATAGAAAACATAAATCCTAATTTATGAAAATATATTGAATCATGTATATATTTGCAGGGCAAGACAGGCACATTAGTTGGATCCAGCGTCTTGAGATTGCAGGTGAGTCAACAAAGGGTTTGCACTTATATTTCGTAAATTCAGCACCAGGTTTTTGCCTCTGCTTAGTGATTATATAGTACTACCTTTTGAACTTGCAGAAATTGAATGCATATAAGAATCAAGGACCTTCACAGTGATGTATGATTTTGCTGATCCACTGAGGCATCAAGATGTCTACATCATATTGGACAAGCAGATGCGAATTTCTGCTAGGTATGCTTCTTCGGTTGTCCCTCCCATCAACTCTCTCAACTCGCAAAGCATTAACCATGTCCTGATTATTCATTTTTTTACCAATGCATTTGTTGGCATGTTTGTGTATTTTCCTTCCTACGGCTAGCTCGACCATTTGCTCCGTAGGGAGTTATTTAACTCAAAAAGAGCAAATAATTTGAGAACGCATTAGTCTTTTCTGCAATCTGTTGTTCAGGTGGATCCTTCTTGTTTTTTCTGCAGTTTTTTCTTCTCTTTGGCCATGTATTTGGATTGTGTGTCTCTCTCAAGCTTGGGCATATTGGTTGTATGGTTGACTTTTTTTAGTAGCAGGAAGGTAACTAAGTAGTTTACAAGACAATCATTTGTAAACTTTGATCATTTATTTGTAGAGTATATTTAGTGAGTAATTCTGGTTGTAGCTTTTTGATAGAGAATGTATAGTTTTGTGGTCTATGATATTAATTATGAGAGGATGGTAATCATGTGGAAAGTGTTATTGTGTGTGATTTATTGGCCTAAGAAATCACATTGTACAGTTTATCTGCCTAATAAGCTCTCTTTGACTGTAAAACTAATAAGCATACGTGTCCAAAGGATGGTTTTGTTTTATTAGTTTCATGAAAAAAGTAGGAGTTTAGATAGCATCAATGCTTAGTACAGAATGAGATTAACAAAACTTTGAATTGAAGATCAGTTTTTCTCTTCTTCCGAAATATGTCTAATGTACATCAGTTTTCTGGGTACTTTTCATATGGGTATGTAAAAACTGTTTTTATTCCCAGTTTCTGGTTTCTATGTGCATAGCAGGTTCAGAAGCAATTTCTCAAAAACATGAACTTTTGTCATGTTTCTCACTGTCATTCATCCAAGATGAGCTTCTCCTCGTGCTTGTCCCTAAGCTCTCCCCCCTCTTTGCCAATTTGAGAGGCTTGTTTTGTCTACTCTCTGCCTCAAGACAAGTGTGGATGCAATGGATATGGACTGTGGCTGTTCGGCTAAAAAATTGGGTGCTTACATGCTTGTCGAAATTTAGTTCTGTAAAAGACAAATATTGTATTCATGCAAATGATCAATGCGAAGTAGGATAGTTATAGAGTTCTTCCTCAGTTTTAATTGAGCATGTTCTTTAATTAAGTTGTCATTGTGAAACTTGTTTTAGTTTTTTATTCTATAATACGAAGCTTCCAAATGGTTTGATCCTGGAAATAACTTACCAAATTTCTGTGTGCAGTGGGCTGGGAGCCGGGGTCATCCTTCTCACCAGGGATTGGTTCTCACCACCAGTCGAACATACTACTTCGGCCACCATGTTGAGTGATATAAAATGGTTTCTCTTCAGTGAGTTTTTTTTCCTTCATGAAAGTTCTTCCTTGCATTGGGTTTATTATCCTACTGTGTGTGCATGATTTTTGCTGGATATTTTTTATGACGATGGATTTCCGTATTGTTCTGCAAGATATCTCTGACAATGATAGGGTACGGTCCAACTAAAAGAACATAATTATATCTGGTAAGTGCAATAATTTGTTGATCTTCGCAAGTAAAGAGGAAGAAACCATGTTCCTTACTTTGGTGTGTTTGTGTGTGACATGAAACATCATTCCTAAGTACACAAATTTATTTGCTTGCCATTGAAACAACAATTTGAGCAAATATATATTTTATTGTTCATGATCTTTCCTTTTTGTTTGTATCGAGGTTCATGCTCACTCAGTATATACCATGTTCTGATCATGTCTGATTTGTGCATACTTAATTTTTCTTCTTCAGTTCTTTGTTTGATTGATAGAGAATGCATCATCATAGTGATTTTTAAAAAAATTTAAAATCTGTATGGGGTTGGTGCACCTTGATTCATAGAATGACCTTTTCTTTAATATAGCAAGACTGAACCAAGTTAGATTGCGTGTGAAGTTTTTTTAGGGATAAGGCACCATGTCCGAATTCATAAATAAAGCCATCAACGGCAAGATCAAGTCACACTGAAATTAAGTTAAAAGGTTAGAGAATAAAGCTGTCTGATATGGAATACACTATTTTCATTTTCATTGACATGAAGTCTGCCATTAACGTACTTTGTTCTTAACATTTGTTCTACAAAATACAGGGGAGCGTCACCGATATTTTTTGAAGCGGCGTAATCACTGATAATTATCTTTACTATTTGTCCTTTGCTTCAGACAACAGAAGTCACACATGATATTACCCTGTTGTTTGGCATTGGACCATGGACACAAGGTCCATATAAATTTCTTTGGATACAGAGAATTGTGAGCTCTGAATTGTTGAAAATCATCCTTCATAGTTCTGTATGGGTCAGTTTGTGTTTCTGCATTCCCAGTACTTGTCGTAGTCGAAGGATTTAAGTTAAAGCTAAGATTGAGGGAGTGTGAGAGGTAATAAACTGTGGCTACTTAGTTCGCAAAAGAAAAGTTGTCATTGGAGAAGCACACTGTATGATATATAATTAGAGAAGAAGGCACACTATGGGTTCTCCTGGTACTATGGTTAATTATTTTCTTTATATGTTGGTTCTGGCAGATTGCCAGTGCATAAATATGAACCTTGGGTTGTTACCTGAAGAAACTGAACCCACATGTGGTCGTGACTGTTAAGAAAATTATATCCCATTTTCCCATCACTGGTGGAGAGCATATTTGAGCAGCCGATTGGAGGCTGGGCATCTCCGTCAGATGATTTTTTTTTATGTATCTCACTGTTTTTCAGTTTCCCAAGTGTTGAGTGGCTACATTTTTGTTCGCTTTGCTGCTGCTGTGCTTGATATGGCAAGACTAGGGGCATGGCAGTTGGGCAGGGGGCATAAACATGTAATGATCATATACAACAGTGGGATGCTAATGCTTATGTTTTACTATTTGCAATAAACACATGCCAACAATATATAGACACATTATTTGATTACCAGCCAGCTTGATGTATGGTCTTGCAAATCATTATTTGATTGTTTTCTTTTGCATATAGACACAAACAATATGTGTAGGTCAGTTTTATATGTTACACCTGTCCTAATTTCCTATCTGAAGTTGTATATTCTTGTGCCATTATGTAAGTGTTAGTTTTCAAGCGTTTCTCATGAGTTCATTTGTTTTACTTCCTCCGTTCCTAAATATAAGACATTTGAGATTCTACATACGGCACAAAATGAATGAATCGATATTTTAAAATACGTCTATATATATCCGTATGTTATTCATATTAGAATATCTATAGATCTTACGTTGGGAGTACAATTTGTCTTTTGTTAGGTGAAAGTCCACACCATCAGTCGAACAAAGATGACTGGTTCCTTCCACTTGCTCCTTGCAGATTCATAGTGCTAGGCCTGTGTGCAGTTTTCATGAATATCGAACATAACAAATTATTTCTTATATTCTGCCTTTGGATTCCTCCTTGGCGCCACTGTTGTTATTTTCCAACTGTGATTATGTCCGATGTATAACAACCACTATCTAGGAAGATCAACACATATCAGCCATCATTTAACACATGCTTAGATTGGTATTTAACGGAATACATTCACAACAGCCATTCCCCTTTTTTAGTTACCATTATTATTTTTTAAGCTCGGACTATTTCTCGTGAGATAATGCCCATTGTGCACATGAAAGTTCCATGAGATAATGCCTATTTTTTTAATATATAGACGAGTCTAAATTCTAAATGTGCGTACTTGCTCAAAGAGAAGATACCAAAAAATACACCTATTTTCACCACAACACGGTTTTAATGAGACTATGCTGCCAAATTAAAAAGTGTGTGTCCATCTTATTGTAGATAGCAAACCTACACTTTTTTTTGTTAAACGAGGTTCAAGAAATAACTAACACATGGATTTTTTTTTCAACGCACACATGGATTCAACGGGTCTTTGTGTTGAGATGTATATATTGCAAGTGTATTTCTTGTACAACAAACCTTCCTCCTTCCTTGTATAGTTGAGGATACGGCTCCTCCTTATACTATATATATACGTGCATATGCACCCGATCAATATATCGTGAGTTGCATCTATTCTTTACAGGTATCAGCCTTACCTCGATCCAACCCTAGTCGTGCCGTGCCGCCGTTGCCCTCAAGCCGCCGCCATCGCTAGCTCCTCCCCTTGTGTTGCCGTCGCCTGCTCCCCCGAGCCGTTGTCGTGATCTACCCACCCCTCGTTGTGCTTCCTCTCGTAGCCACGCCCACCCCGTCTCCCTACCCAAAACCCTAGCTTCCGCTGCTACCACACCCACTGCGCCGCCCTCCTTTGCGTCGTCGCAACCATGTCCTTCTCCGATCTCTCCAACGGGACCTCGTTCGACTCCTTCGCCGGCTCCTCCGCGTCTTTGGCTCCCGATCCTGCCTACATCCACGACGTACGGATCGAGCGCCGCGTCCCCATCACCCTCTCCCACACGGAGGTGAACTTCTACGCATGGAAGACCTACTTCAACCTCCTGTGTGGGAGGTGAACTTCTACGCATGGAAGACCTACTTCAACCTCCTCTTTCGTGAGTACAATCTTCGGGATCACATCGACGACACTGCCAACCTGCTCTCCATGACCCGCGACGCCGACTGCATGGCGATCGATGCCACCATCATCCGGTGGCTCTTCCTCATTGTGTCAAAGGACATCTTCCACACCATCGTTCACGACGGGGACGATGCCTCCACG
This sequence comes from Hordeum marinum, assembly GCA_022496015.1. Classification (NCBI taxonomy): domain Eukaryota; kingdom Viridiplantae; phylum Streptophyta; class Magnoliopsida; order Poales; family Poaceae; genus Hordeum; species Hordeum marinum. Next base: position 270,127,780 of record CM039675.1, on the reverse strand, counting down.
GTGTTTAACAAGATTGTTGGGCTCTTCACCGACAACAAGCTCCAGCGGATCGTCTTCTTGCAGCAGAAGTTTTTTGGCTCTCACCAAAATGACTCCTCCGTCGACGCCTACTGCATGCGTCTCAAGGCTCTCTCTGACGAGCTCAATGACGTTGGCTTCGAGATCGACGATGAGATCCTTCTCTCCACCCTCACCGTCGGCCTCAACGAAGATCTCGGGAACGTCGCCTCCAACCTCACCCTCATGGTAAACCCTACCTATGAGCGGGCGGTGTCCTATCTTCGCCTCGAGGAGCGGTGACTCAAGAATCTCCACACCCGCGCCGTTCACACCGCGTTCGCTGTCGGCATCTCGCGTGGCGGCCCCGCTCTTTCACCTGCCGGCTCCAACGGAACTTCCTACCAGCCATCGCACTCGCCGGCTCCTGCTCCTCAAGTCGCCTCCTACGACGCCTTCTTCCCGCCGCGCCCACCCGCACCTGGCGCGCCTCCTCCACGGCAACAGCAGCAACACCAAGGGTAGCGCCGTCGCGGTCGCGGGGGTGGCCAGCAGCGCAACCTTGCCGCTCCCGGCCAACAGCAGTGTGTTGGCCCACAGTAGCCGACCCCGCCATGGAACGACGGCCATAATCCCTGGACCGGGGTTGTGCATGCCTACACCATGCCCATTCCCCGTCCCCCCTGCATCGAGTCTCCTCGGGTCAGGTCCGTCCAGACATCATGCCTTCTTCGTCATTCCATAGTCGGGTCCGATCGCGCCGGCTCCGTCCAGCTATGGAGGGCAACACCACAGCGACGAGGCACCCAGCTACACCGGCTACCCTGCTCCTCAACCAGCGTCGGCCCCCTATGACCCGGCTCTCCTCATCGCGCTTCAGTCCCCTTCGCAGTCGAGCGCCTACTTTTTGTAGGAGATATGCCCTAGAGGCAATAATAAATGTTATTGATTATCTCCCTGTTCATAATTAGGTTTATGTTCCATGCTATAACTACTATGGTTCTTGAGTCTACAATAACCACGAGGCTTGAAGGAAGACTCATATGCACGTGTGGAATAATAAACGGTAAATTGTATTCCTAGTCTGGCCTCTAAGATTGGCTCAAGTATTGCATGATGATCCTGTTTTCCTGATCACGGGCATGGCTATGCCGGCAATTTTGAGGGCACAATGTTAGAAGAACATTTGTGTTGAATCGACCCGAATTGATGTTATGCTATGAGATACATTCGTCATAAGTTAATGGTAAATAACACAGAGAAGTTAATGTTTGCATAATTCCTTAGACCATGAGAGTATCGAGTTTCTTCATGCTTGCTTCATGAACTTTGGGGTTTGTTAAACGTCATCCGTAAATGGGTGGCTATTACGGCGGCTTACGGGTTCATGGAAAAGTATGTCAAGTAACTTGATAGCTCAAGATTGGGATTTGCTCCTCCGACGATGGAGAGATATCTTTGGGCCCTCTCGGTGTTACGGTATCCATCATCGTCTGGCCAGACATTTTGTGATTTGATCACGGGGATGCCGGAACATGGGAACGAGAAAAGAGAACAATACTGGCAACGAGGTAACTGGCATAGTGGACAAGTTGTTGATCCACGAGGATGCCTACATGTCTCACCTCGGGTAATTGTAACATATTGCGAAGCAACAGGAATAGCTCACGGCAACTGGAGGTTCACTCGAATATTCATTCGTGTGTGTATAGGGGTCAATATGGGTGTCCACGTCTCCGATGTTGATCATTGATCGGAAGGGGTTCCGGGTCATGTCTATGCTTCACCGAACCTATAGGGTCACACGCTTAAGGGTCATCTATCTGTTGAATACTAGACAGGGAATCTGAGAGAAAATCACCGAAAAGTTTCGGACAGCGGAAAAGTTCCGCAGACAAAGCACCGGAACAGTTTCGGTAAAACTAAAAAGTCGTTTCAGGGGATACCATTAAGTCAAATTGGTTTCAGCACATGCCTGATAATTCTTGGAGGGTGCCAGAATCATTCTGTAAACTTCTGGGAATTTTCCGGAAGAAAATCCGGAAATGTTCCGGAGCTGTCGGAACCGCTTTAGATGCTTTTCGCAGATGAAAATCATTATTCCAGAATTATTCCGGATCGCATTAAAAATTATTTTAGTGGGGTACTAGAATTGTTCTAAGCCCACATAAATATTTTCAGTTCGATCGGACGCTGAAAAATGTCGTCATGAATAGTGAAAGTGCTTTTTGGATATTTATGGAAAAGCACCTTTTTGGATATTTCCAAAAAGGCTTCTAGAAGGGATTGGGGAGCAAGGTAGCTCCTCATGGGGGCCCCCCAAGGGTTGGCCGGCCAAGGGTGGAGCTCCTCCATGGAGCTCCACATGGCACCCCTTTTCCTTCTTATGATTTTTTATGTGTGACATAAAGTGGGGGTAGTTTGGTATTTTCAAGTCTCACCCTACCCCTTGGTTTTCCTATAAATAGAGGAGATGTGGGCTGCCATATATTCATCCTTGAACTCTCATACACATGCCATGCATTATCTGGCTTCTTCTCTCCCTCCCACGAAAAGTGTTTCGTAGAGCCGAAAGGCTGTCTGGGTTCCGGTGGGAACTAGTTCTGGACGGCGAAGCCCTGCCGGATAGATGACACCGTATGTGTGCAACTCTGTAGAAAGATTGTAGTTTCGGTCTTAGTTAGAGAGTGCCTCCCGAAGGGCTGTCCGTGTAACCGTCCGAGTTTTGGAGGTCCTCCCGAAGGGCTGTCCGAGTGACAGTCCAAGTTTCGGAGGTCCTCCCGAAGGGCTGTCCGCGACACCATCCGGGGGACTGTCCGACCGCCTCCCGGAGGGCTGTCCGCGGGGCAGATGAGGGTATACATCCTCGCAGTTGGGAGGTTGTAAAATCCTAGCTGCGGGGATCTGCACCGTCGTTCATCATCGACTCTACTTCCGCTGCGCTACGAGTCGGTAACGAAAATGATCAAACCTTGTATGCAGTCTCCATAGTGGTCCTGGGCTGGTGCAAAGGTCAGAGTTTTTTTGTTTTCTGCTGCGTTACCCTACACTTTTGTGGCGGGGACTGGTTCATGGACACGGGTGCCTCGTCGCACATGGGTGCTTATCCGGGTAACCTCTCTTCTACGTCTCCTGTCCATACCTCTACTCGTATCATCATCGGCAACGGTGCCGGCTTTCCTATCACCCATGTTGGCTCCACCAGTTTTCCATCCACCTCTCGACCACTTACTCTCCACGATGTTCTTGTTTCTCCTCACCTTATTCAAAATCTCGTTTGTGTTCGTAAACTTTCTTGTGATAACTCTGTAACTGTGGAATTTGAGGAAGTTGGTTTTTCTGTTAAGGACGCCCTTACCCGGATGGTTCTTCACTGTTGTGACAGTCCCGGAGATATGTACCCCATCCAGCCACCTTCATCATCACGCGCTGGACCTCTTGCTCTCTCCGCCGACGTCGATCTGTGGCATGCACGCCTCGGTCATCCCAACGCCACCGCACTTCGTCAAATAATGAAGGGTTTTTCTTTTACATGTAATAAAATGGATGCTCACTCTTGTCAAGCATGCCGTCTAGGCAAACATGTTCGCCTTCCCTTTAGTTCTTCCTCCACAGTTGCGTCTTTCCCCTTTGCTTTGATTCATAGTGATGTTTGGACATCTCCTATTTCTAGTCATACCGGTTATCTTTACTATCTTGTCATTTTGGACGTTTTTTCTCACTTTGTGTGGACCTTCCCGTTATGCAAGAAGTCTGATGTGCCGCCACCTTAGCCGCCTTTTACTCTTACGTCGCCACATAATTCGGTCGTCCAATACTCGCTCTTCAAACCGATAACGGGAAAGAGTTCGATAACATCACCATTCGCAATCTTCTCTCCTCTCACGACACTGTCTTTCGCTTAACTTGCCCTATACCTCCCAACAGAACGGCCGCGCCGAGCACATCCTTCGCACTCTCAACGACTGTGTTCGCACCCTACTCTTTCATGCCTATATGCCCTCACAGTTTTGGTCTGATGCTCTCTCCACCGCCACTCTCCTTGTCAACCTCCGGCCTTGCCGAACACGTTGGCAATACACTCCCCACCACCTCCTCTTCGGTTCTCCTCCCTCTTACGACAGTCTTAGGATTTTCGGTTGTCTCTGCTATCCTAGCATCGCCACCACTACTCCTCATAAACTTGCCCCGCGATCCCTTCCTTGTGTCTTCCTCGGTTACCCGACTAACACTAAGGGCTATCGCTGCTACGACCCGGTCTCTCATCGTGTCATCACCTCGCGACATGTTTACTTCAACGAGTTGTGTTTTCCTTTTCGACAGGAATAGGTGCTGGCTGGCTCCTCTAGCCTTGGGTCTACTTCTAGGGGCGGTGTACCCCTGGACCCCAAGGCTACGCCACTGCCGGCCCTACCGGCTCCCATGACGACCGGCTTCGCTCCGTCTTCGTTGGCCCCGGTGCCGGTTCCCCCCATGGCTGCTCCGCCTGGCTCGGAAGCCCAGCCGGCCGCTGTGCCGGCCTCTACGTCACCGACGGCTGCTGTGCCGGCTCCTACATCAGCTTCGTTGGCACCAACTGTAGTTGAGCCGGTTATGCCTATTGTGCTGGCTACGTCGGCACCACCAGCTACCTCGCTCGCGCCTCTACCGCAGCCGGCTGGTCCTGTCACTCGGGCAGCACTGGCATTCGCTGCCCGAGTCACCGGTATTCCGCCAACGAGTATGCCTGTGCAGCTACTGCCGCGACACTTCCTGTTGCGCCATCACCGTTACCAACTTCTGTTCGTGCGGCTCTTCGCGACCCTCTCTGGCTTGCGACCATGTAGGAGGAGTTCGATGCCCTGCAGTACAACCACACATGGCATCTTGTCCCATGACCCCGTCACGCCAACATCATCATCGAGAAGTGGGTCTTCAAGCACAAGCTGCGTCTGGATGGCAGGTGGTTCGTGGTTTCCGTCAGTGGGTCGACATCGACTTCACAGACACCTTCGTCCCGGTTGTCAAGTGCGAGATGATCCGTACCGTCCTTCAACTCACGGTTTCCCGTGCCTGGCCAGTGCACCAGATGGACGTGTCCAATGCTTTCCTTCATGGTCATCTTTAGGAACAAGTGTACTGCCAGCAGCCCACCGGATTCGTCGACGACACTCACCCGGAGCATGTCTGCCCGCTTTCTCGCTCATTATATGGGCTCAAGCAGGCCCCTCGCGCTTGGTACCATCGCATCACAGCGTTTCTTCATCAGCTTGGTTTTTGCTCCACTCGGTCTGATGCTTCGCTGTTTGTCTATCGCCAGGGCGCTGCCACCGCTTTTCTACTGCTCTATGTTGACGACATCATCCTCACGGCATGCTCTTCAGCTCTTCTTTGATAGCTCACATATCGTCTATGCGCTGAGTTCGCTATTAAGGACTTGGGTCCTCTGCACTACTTCCTCGGGATTGAGGTTGTTCGTCGTGCCGATGGCTTCTTCCTTCATCAGCGGAAGTACGCTCATGAGCTTCTTGATCGCGCTGGGATGCTTAATTGCAAACCCGCGACCACACATGTCGACACAAGGGCTAAGCCCTCTGCCACCGATGGTGTCCCTGCTCCGGATGCACCGTTCTACCGGTCTATTGTTGGTGCTCTCCAGTATCTCACTCTTACCAGACCGGAGCTACAGTACGTTGTTTAGCAAGTGTGCCTACATATGCATGCCCCCCGTGATGCTCACTGGATTGCTGTGAAGAGGATCCTTCGTTATGTTCACGGTACTATGGACCTTGGTCTATCTCTTCAGGCTTCATCCTCTCTGGACAGCACTGTCTACTTGGATGCTGACTGGGTCGGCTGCCCTAACACACGGCATTCCACCTCGGGATACTGTGTCTATCTTGGTCCATCCCTGATATCTTGGTCTTCTAAACGACATCCTATTGTCTCGCGGTCCAGTGCTGAGACCGAGTATCGCGCCGTGGCTAATGCTGTCGCTGAATGCTCTTGGCTTCGCCAACTTCTACAGGAGCTTTCTACACCGGTTGACAAGGCCACCATTGTGTACTGCGACAACATCTCCGCCGTCTACCTCTCCTCCAACCCGGTTCATCATCGACGCACCAAACATATTGAGCTTGATATTCATTTTGTTCGGGAACAGGTAGCTCTTGGGCATATACGTGTTCTACATGTTCCTACCTCCCAACAATTTGTCGATGTCATGACCAAGGGGTTGCCTACTGCGTCTTTTGAGGAGTTTCGGTCCAGTCTTTGCGTCCATTCTAGCGATGCTGTGACTGCGGGGGGAGGGGGGGGGGTGAGATGTATATATTGCATGTGTATTTCTTGTACAACAAGCCTTCCTCCTTCCTTGTATAGTTGAGGATATGGCTCCCCTTTGTACTATATATACACATGCATATGCATCGAACAATATATCGTGAGTTGCATCTATTCTCTACACTTTGTGCCATTTTTCCTTTGAAGTTTCTGTTTTATAATGAGCTTTGCAGTGGTCAAGTTGTGTATGGTATGGTTTATTCTTTTCTGTTGCAGCTATTCCAGAGAAGTTTAGAGCCCCACAACCTTAGCAGAGATGAAACAATCAATCTGTTGAGATGCATCACATGATCTTTTTCTCTTGACGTTGATGGGTATTGAACCCATAAATCAGCTTATCAATGGAACTCTTATCAGCATTCAACAGGTGTCATGAAAACTGAAACGCCGGGCAATAGCTAAGAAGCATGAGGAAGGACCTTTGGATGGTACCGCTGTCAAATGCATCCTAGGATAGGTCGTTTAATAATTATGATGTGTTTCGCTTCTTTTGTTTACCACTAGATGACCCGTTGCGCCCATGGCGCAAAAAGCATTGGCGAGCCGAGCATTGCAAGCAGGTGTACGTGATAGTTTAATAGATACACTTTTATCCGATACATGGCATCATGATTCATCAAATATAATTTGAGTGCTGACATAGTGTTCTAAGAGAACCCAATGCTGATACACATCGTTCTAAGAAGTTTACAATGAGCATAAGCAGATAGAAATTTAGCGCTGGTACATATTGTTGTAAGAAGTTGATAATAGATTATTTACAATGAGCATAGTATATAGCTAGTAGTCATCATGTAGATGGTTGTGGTTATGAAGCGATGGCCATCAAGGAGAGCCATCGCTGCAGGTACCATAGGCATCGAAATTGCCTTCGTTGCCTAAGCATCTCGGCGCAAATGACACTCCATGGGCAATGAATTGGCACTCAACACATCAACATAGATCAGTGTTGGTTGTATGAAAAAAACTACCAACAGAAATTAATGCATATATTTTATCGCTCTCGGTTTTGAAATCAGAATTAACACAATTGATAGCGATGAAGAAACAAAAGGTATTAACTCTATTACCTCACACAGACATTGAAGTAATTACTAGAAAACGGAAGAACATATTAGGCTCTAGGAATTAACATAACCTCGTATTAGCTCTATTACATCACACACACATTCGAAGTAATTACCAGGAAATGGAAGAACATATTAGGCTGTAGGAATTAACATAACCTCCGTTGCTTTGTTTCTAGTTTCCTACGCACTCAATTCTAAAACAGAAAAACATAAGCTTCAGTGGCAAACAAATAGAATTTGAAAACTGTGTGTATATACAGATAAAAGAAAAATAAGAATGCAAAGTGTCCTACTACTCCACGTGCGAAGAGACAAAGCTATTTTCGAGCAGTTTTACAAGCTACCTCTAGATTTTTACCTTAAAAGTACCTGAATAAATTGCAATGCATGTACTAATTGATTTCAGTTCTCTTACTGCTAGATGTTGACAACAACAACAACAACAACAACAACAACAACAACAACAACAACAACAACAACAACAACAACAACAACAACAACAACAACAACAACAAAGCCTTTAGTCCCAAACAAGTTGGGGTAGGCTAGAGGTGAAACCCATAAGATCTCGCGACCAACTCATGGTTCTGGCACATGGATAGCAAGCTTTCACGCACCCTTGTCCATGGCTAGTTCTTTGGTGATGCTCCAGTCCTTCAGATCTCTCTTTACGGACTCTTCCCATGTCAAGTTCGGTCTACCCCGGCCTCTTTTGACATTATCAGCAATGCTTAAGCCGTCTGCTGTGCACTGTGGCTTCTGGAGGCCTGCGCTGAATATGCCCAAACCATCTCAGACGATGTTGGACAAGCTTCTCTTCAATTGGCGCTACCCCAACTTTATCTCGTATATCATCATTCCGGATGCGGTCCTTCCTTGTGTGGCCACACATCCATCTCAACATGCGCATCTCTGCCACACCTAACTGTTGCACATGTCGCCTTTTAGTCGGCCAACACTCAGCGCCATACAACATTGCGGGTCGAACTGCCGTCCTATAGAACTTGCCTTTTAGCTTTTGTGGCACCCTCTTGTCACAAAGAATGCCAGAAGCTTGGCGCCACTTCATCCATCCGGCTTTAATTCGATGGTTCACATCTTCATCGATATCCCCATCCTTCTGCAACATTGATCCCAAATATCGAAAGGTGTCCTTCTAAGGCACCACTTGCCCATCAAGGCTAACATCCCCCCTCCTCGTTCCTAGTAGTATTGAAAGCGCACCTCATGTACTCAGTTTTAGTCCTACTAAGTCTAAAACCTTTCGATTCCAAGGTTTGCCTCCATAACTCCAACTTCCTGTTGACCCTCGTCCGGCTCTCATCGACTAGCACCACATCGTCCGCAAAGAGCATACACCATGGGATATCTCCTTGTATATCCCTTGTGACCTCATCCATCACCAAGGCAAAAAGATAAGGGCTCAAAGCTGACCCTTGATGCAGTCCTATCTTAATGGGGAAGTCGTTAGTGTCTCCATCACTTGTTCGAACACTTGTCACAACATTATCATACATGTCCTTGATGAGGGTAATGTACTTTGTTTGGACTTTGTGTTTCTCCAAGGCCCACCACATAACATTCCGCGGAATCTTATCATAGGCCTTCTCCAAGTCAATGAACACCATATGCAGGTCCTTCTTTTGCTCCCTATATCTCTCCATAAGTTGTCTTACCAAGAAAATGGCTTACATGGTCGATCTCCCAGGCATGAAACCAAACTGATTTTTGGTCACGCTTGTCATTCTTCTTACACGGTGCTCAATGACTCTCCCATAGCTTCATTGTATGGCTCATCAGCTTAATTCCACGGTAATTAGTACAACTCTGAACATTCCCCTTGTTCTTGAAGATTGGTACTAATATACTCCGTCTCCATTCTTCTGGCATCTTGTTTGCCTGAAAAATGAGGTTGAAAAGTTTGGTTAGCCATACTATCGCTATGTCCCCGAGGCCTCTCCACACCTCAATGGGGATACAATCGGGGCCCATCGCCTTGCCTCCTTTCATCCTCTTTAAAGCCTCATTGACCTCCGACTCCTGGATTCGCCTCACAAAACGCCTGCTAGTATCATCAAAGGAGTCATCCAGGTCAATGGTAGAGCTCTCACTCTCCCCATTGAACAACTTGTCAAAGTACTCCCGCCATCTATGCTTAATCTCCTCGTTCTTCACCAGGAGTTGATCTGCTTCGTCCTTGATGCACTTGATTTGGTCAACATCCCTCGTCTTCCTCTCTCGGCTCTTGGCCATCTTATAGATGTCCATTTTGCCTTCCTTCGTGTCTAACCTTTGGTAGAGGTCCTCATACGCCCGACCCCTTGCTTCACTCACAGCTCGCTTTGCGGCCTTATTTGCCATCTGGTACTTCTCTATGTTGTCTGCACTCCTATCCAGATATAGGCGTCTGAAACAATCTTTCTTCACCTTGATTGCCTTCTGGACAACATCATTCCAGCACCAGGTATCTTTAGCTTCTCTTCTACTTCCCCTGGACACTCCAAACTCCTTTGAGGCCACCTTACGAATGCAAGTCGCCATCTTCATCCACATGTTGTCTGCATCACCTCCTTCCTCCCAAGGGCCCTCCTTAATGACCCTCTCCTTGAACACCTGAGCTACCTCCCCCTTAGCTTCCATCACTTCGTTCTAGCAACTTTGGCACGCTTGTCCCGCTGGACACGAATCCGAAAGCGGAGGTCAGCAACCACAAGCTTATGCTGGGGGACAACACTCTCTCCAGGTATCACCTTACAGTCTAGGCATGCACGCCTGTCTTCTCTTCTCAAGAGGATGAAATCAATCTGGCTAGAGTGCTGCCCACTACTGTAAGTCACTAGATGTGATTCTCTCTTCTTAAAGAAGGTGTTAGCTACGATCATGTCGTAGGCTAACGCAAAGCTTAAGACATCTTCTCCTTCTTGATTCCTGATGCCATAGCCAAAAACCCCATGCACCCCTTCAAAACATGTGTTAGATGTGCCCACGTGGCCATTGAGGTCTCCTCCTATGAAGAGCCTCTCGCCGATCGGTACACTCCTAACCAAGTCCTCCAGGCCTTCCCAGAACTCCCTCTTGGTGTTCTCATTGTGGCCTACTTGTGGGGCATATGCGCTGATAACGTTGAGGACTAAGTCCCCAACTACCAGCTTGACCAGGATAATCCGGTCCCCACGTCTCTTGACGTCTACCACTCCATCCTTGAGGCTCTTGCTGATCAAGATGCCTACTCCATTTCTGTTTGCAACCGTCCCCGTGTACCACAGCTTGAAGCCGGTACCCTCCACCTCCTTCGCCTGCTGTCCCCTCCATTTGGTCTCTTGGACGCAAAGGATACCAATGCCTCTTCTCACCGCTGTATCAACTACCTCCCGAAGCTTACCTGTCAGAGACCCTACGTTCCAGCTACCTAATCGAATCCTCCTAGGCTCGGCTAGCTTCCTTACCCTTCGCACTCGTCGAGTCAAATGCGAAGACCCTCGCTCATTTTCCACTACACCCGGGCGCCGATGTAGCGCGCCACTAAGGATGCGACGACCCGATCCTCGCTCACTTGCGACCGTATCCAGATCACGATACGGCGCGCCACCTGGGGGGTGACGGCCCGGCCCTTGCCCATTATCCATCACACCCGGGTTTCGATGTGGCGCGTCGCTGAGAGGGTTACGCCCCAACGAAAATCTTTTGGGTTTCATCTCCATAAGAGTGGCTGGGTTTTCACGTTGGCTCGCCAAGCCTATCACAACCCTCCTCCTTTACCCGGGCTTGGGACCGGCTATGTTGAGACAACATAGGCGGAGTTTACTGCTAGATGTTGAAAGTGAATATATTGCAATGCATGTACTAATTGGTTTCAGTTCTCTTACTGCTAGATGTTGAAAGTGCCAATATCGTAGTCCTGCAAGAACGGGTCACATTAGCTAAACAAACATGGGTATACCTATTTGAAAGGAGAGGGAAAAGGGTCAGGTGAGGCAGAGGAACCTGGAGGTGCAGGGGCACGATTCTGCTCGATGACGGGGCTTGACCTTCCTCCTACTGCCACTGGTGGCCATGGAGAAATCGGAGCGCATATAATGAAATCATATCTCCAAATACAATAGTGAATACAAGTAGAGCTGAACACAAGTGCCAAACGTATCCTTGAAAAAATACAAAAATTAAGGAACATTCTTGAGCGGCAGATCAGTGGAAGTGCAAGACCATAGCAGATTGTAAAATGTTATTTTCGCCCTTAAACTCCCAAGCTTGAGAACACACAAATGCTTCTATAAAAGCTTCAGATCACCAATACCATTGTAATTCGTGTCAGCCGGCCTTGGCAAGAAATCAGTAGATTCCGCAAAATAATATAAGTTAAACATATGTACTGAAGATTTTGAATAACCATTATACACTCTGAAGTTGTGTTGGCATCTCCTCCATGAACAGGGAGTTGTACTCGACCTCTCCTTGCTGCGATGGGTGCTCGACCAGCCGTCATCCCCTAGGTACTGTTTCAATGCACATTAAGCTGCATCTTGTATAAAATAGTGCCCAAATACAATTGGTAATGAACAATTTGCTTCCCAGTAAAGGAAAAGTTTTTTTAAGGAGATATGTCATTAATCTTGTTCTACAAAAGACCTAAATACACCTACATACAGGAGTAACTTATTGATCTACAAATTTCAGATAAGTTATTGAAATGGCTTATAATTATGAAAACATTGAACTGCTAAAACCTATACTAAATCTGGCAAATTGTTACTTTCAGAAGTTAGTATTGAATAAGCATTTGTTGTGCACTCTAGGAATTCCAAATGGATAGTTGTAAGCCTCGGGCATAGCATAGCACACACGAAGGATTTTTCAAGGTTTGTACATATGTATGTTCTCTGTACCTCATCAATATAATCTAGTAGTATATGGTCTTCTAAAAAACAATACAAAATTAAAAGTCCATTCTTTTATCACATCAGAGTCCATTCTTTTATCACATCAGAGTATAAATTAGAAGGTAGTTCTCCAAACATGAATAAGGAGTGCAAAGATGGCAGAAGAGAGCAAAGTGTGCAGATTTCCATCCACATGTAGCCACTGGTTTGGAAAAGAAGAGGGGCAGTGGGAGAGAAATAGATCAGGAGAAAGAGGTAAAGAAGGATTGGGAGAAGCTCAACAGGGCAAGCACAAAGACTGAGAATGCTGAAATCATGCAGGAGGCGACAAAGTAGATGAGGAGTTCAGCAAAATTGGCTCGCTGATCTGGCTCACAGTAGCGACGGAGAGGTGCGGCGATCACCGAAAGGGCGCGGTGATCAGTTGTCAACGTATATGGTGTTGACAGATAGTTATAAGAGCAGTGCTTTCCTTTCTAAGAAAACATCGTGTTTAAAATATGGTTCTTATACTTTTCATCTTCTTTTCTGGAACAGAATATATTCTTTTTCTTAGTCTTCTAGCACATAAAGTGCATCAAAAGAAGCATGTGAATATATACATATTACCGTAGTTGTATGTGACATATGGGTAACTTATCTGCATCGTAACATGCCATTAGACACACAGATCAGAATTGCACCAAGAGACGCTCCTGTATGTTGTCTTGTAAGCAGTCGATTGACCTGAAAAATGTGTCAGTAAATGGATGCCACCATTCTTAAAATTGGAGAATGCTACGATATTACCATATCTAGTACATCGATAAACCACGAACCACATAAATGATCTACCTTTTACACAAATCGACCAGAGAGAAACATGTATGCCAATGGAAGTAGCATATTTAGCAAAAAAACAAAAACAAAGATGTAGCCAGATAATCAACATTGCCCCGAGTAAAATTTGAAGTATATTTCTTCCTATATTAATTACTGAAACTTCATGCTTACAACCATCAAATAGTACTAAGCTTTCTTAAGTATTTCTCAACCTTGATAAAAAAGAGATAATCAAATTTCTGCAACAATATACAGGATCCAGTACTTCCAGGTCCATGATGCGCAAGCAGTAGAGAGTAAAATTACACAATCACACATGGGCACTTTCTCCATCCTGGGCGGGAAGCACACCTCACCAATCACTAAAGTATTTTTTGCTGGCCTGCTCAAAGAGCGGTGTACTATGTTGAAGTGTATATGTGGATTGTCTAGCCCTTTTCATCAGTTAGGACTTTTGGTTGCGTTGGCTAGTGCATGAAGCTTAACATGGTATCAGAGCCTAAGGTCTTGAGTTTAAGTCCTGGCTCTCGCAGTTTATTCAAAAAGTTGCTGCCACCCCCTGTGTGTCCACGTATAGGCCTCTTGAGCCATACCTCTGAGTCTGTCCACGTGTTGACTTTCCGCGTCACACGTGAAAGGGGCTGTTGAAGTGTATATGTGGATTCTCTAGCCCTTTCCATCAGTTCGGGCTTTTGGTTGTGTTGGCTAGTACATGAAGCTTAACATACTAAACACCGCGAAACTAAATCTAGGTGAAATTCAGAACTGAAAACCAAGAGAATTTACAGCCTCGACCATATCCTAATCACTAAAGTTCCGAACAATACAAATAGATAAACATATCTGTAGATTTGCATGAAAAATATAAGCAGAACACCTTCTACTTCTAATCTCTGTCTGGAAGCGAGTGATAAAATCAACAACACCTACAAGTCAAACTGGGCGTGCCTTATCCATATGCTGCACCGAGCTCTGCATCTCCAACCTCAACTACAATACAATGTCTTCAAGGCAAAAAGGACCATTCTACTTCTATAAGTTTTCCCATGAAAATAATACAAGGTTTTCAGTTCAGCACAAGGAGAGGGGAGCAGGGAAATACCACTGGTGGTGCGATCTTGGCGGAGAATACCCCGGGCGCCACGCGCGGTTGGAATCAAGATGTGGCGGCGGGAGACGAGCGCTACACGAGGTTGGAGTCGATCTGCAGCGGAGGAGGGAGTCTAAGGGACGACGGTGGTGTCCACTACAATGACATCAAATCCAGCGGCTGCCGCATCAGCAGCTCGAGATGGAACCTACAGCAGCATGGCACAATATAAAAGCAACCAATAAATATCACTGGATGCAACACAAGACGAAGGGTGGATGGTGGGGAGGGAGGGAGCAACACACCTCGTGCGGGAAGGGGCTTGGCCGCTTTGGTGGGGGGAGGTCGAGGGAGCGCGTGGAGTGGACGGTGCCGAGCAGCATCTCGCCTTGGCAGGAGAGGTCCATGCCGCTGCCCTGGATCAGGAGAAGGGGCAAGAAGTCGAGCGGCGATGGCCCCGACTCAAATAGTTCACCGTCGCTGAAGAGGGGCGAGGGGAGGATGAGGAGTCCGAGGAAGCGTAGGTGTCGGCGGCGCATCGCCCCTCATCTCAGTGGACCATGGGAGGGAGCCCCTCATCCCAGCGGACCATGGGAGGGAGTTGCCGCGGATCCGTCGACGGTGGGGAAGGGAAGGGAAAGGAGGTTGCGTGTGCTTGCGGTGCATGGGAGTAGCGGGGGTGGCGGCGGCGACGGCGGTGGCGGTGGCAAGAGGAACGGGGGACGTGGGGGGAGACGCGGGCTAGGTCTTTCTTTCGCTGCCCGCTCGCGAGGGGAGTCTCGCTGCTGGTTTTTTTTCCTCGCACGGTGCGCTCGCTATACTGTCTTCTACACGGCTGGCTACGTGGAATGACAAAAATGCCTCCGACAGGGCATGAAATTTACAGACGGTGGCACGAGCACTATTCATAGTGACGTGGATGGCCAGGTTCTGCCTACGAACCGAGCCTCCTTTATATGTTCAATAGGCACGGAGGTTAGCCTCAATTTATTATTATCCTTTTGTTTAGAGTAGGTGCAGAACTCAGACTTACCCAGGTTGTGAGACCTAATGATGATTCTATTAAAAGTCTTTGCTGCCTGCGACGTTTATGTCTCTGTAAACAACATAACTAAGGCCATATAGTCTCCAATGTGACTTAGATCTAAATTCTTGACAAGTGTACTTTCTAAAGCACAGAGTTGCTGAAGAATAGAAATATTTTCAACGGGCGATAATTTTGAATGGGACTTTGCGCTACCAAATTATACTGTGTATATACATTTTATTGTAGATAGCAAACCACCGACTTTTTGCTGCTAAAAGGGGTTAGAAAAGTACTCCTTCTATAAAGAAATATAAAAGTTCTTAGATTATTACTTTAGTGATCTAAACGCTCTTATATTTATTTATGGAGGAAGTAGAACATAGATTTTGTTTCAAATGATATTCTATGCTACCAAACTAAAATGTGTATTTACATGCCATTGTTTTTCTTGACAAAAGGGGATTAAATTTGTTCATATGTGCTTGCCCACAACTAATAAACCAACTAAACGAATTTCTTTTCATCGCACACATGAATAAACATGTTTCAATATAGCATGATTTCACGCATGTGCTATCTACTACCAATATCAAATATGTCCCTGCAAAATTAAACTATTTTCATCGACAACATGGATTTAACGGGTCTCTGCGTCATTTGACGCAACGGGTCAACTAGTATATATAATTGATGATTGTATCATGCTATCATGGTATCACTTTGTTTGTTTTATATGTCATTTTATATTATATTATGGACTAACCTATTAACTTAGTGCCTAGTGTGAGTTTATATTTTTTATATAATTTTTGTTTCGCACAAAAACCATACCAAATAAAATTAAAACACCACGAAACTTTACGATGATTTTTTTGAATAGAAGAGACCCTAGAAACTTCGGGGAGAGACTAGATAATCTACGTGGGACCCACAAGCTCAAGGGGCGCGTCCCTAGAGCAATTTGTTGAGTATATATATACATGTGTGTGCATATATTGTGTCTGGGCCCACCTCCTAGTCTTGTATAGTTGAGGTCGTAGCCCACCTTATACATCATATATACGTGCGGTTGCACCTGATCAATACATCGTGCAATTCCATCATCATACATGGTATCCGTTTTTAGGTTCTAACCCTAGTTTCCGCCCGCCGCCGCCGCCGCGCCCACCCTCCTGCGCCGCCATCGCCGCATCTACCACCCGCCGCCGCGCTCCCTCGCGCCGCTGCCTCACGCACTCTGTCGCCACCACCGTGCCCTCCTAGCGTCGCCGCCGCCTCACTCCCTCGTCGCCGCCCCCACGTCCTCTTGCACCGTCGCCGCCACAAACCCTAGCCGCCACCGCGTCGTTTCGCGCCGCCGCCGCCACCATGTCTTCCGTTACCTCCTCCGGCTCCAACCCCTTCGCCAATGTCAACCCTCCCGACGCCGCTGACACCCGCAACCTCAAAATCCACGATCGCGTTCCGGATCGTCTTACCCAGACGGATTCCTCCTACTACGCATGGAAGACCTACTTCTCCCTTGTGTTTCAGGAGTACAATCTTCTCGATCATGTGGATGGATCCGTTGATTCCAGCCTCGTGCCTGGGCACCATGAGTTGTCCACCATCGATGCCACCCTCATCCGCTGGTTCTTCCTCACCATCTCGCCTGATCTGTTTCACACGGTCGTGCACGATGGTGACGATGCTTGTGCGGTTTGGACCAAGCTGAATGGGCTCTTCACCGATAATCGCCTCCAACGCCGCGTCTTCTTGTAGCAAGAGTTTTCTGGGTGCCACCAAGACAACTCCTCTGTCGACAAATATTGCCTTCATCTCAAGACCCTTGCTGACAAGCTCCGCAATATTGGCGCAAAGATTGATGACGATACCCTTCTCAGCACACTCACCGCCGGTCTCAACGAGGACTTTGGCAACGCCGCGGAGAACCTTTCCCTCATCACTGAGTCATCCTTCGTCAAGTTTGTGGCTTATATCCGGTTGGAGGAGCGCCAGATGAAGCAAGTGAAGAGCCAGGCCATGCACGTAGCCCTAGCCGCCGGCACCACTCGCGGTGGTCCCCATCACCCCCTGTCGCTCCTCACCAGCAGCGGGCCCTCACGCCACAGCAGCCTTCGCTGCTCCCGATGCCGCTGGTGCCATTCGGCACGCCTCTAGCCCCACCGACGCTTCCTCCCGCTGGCCGCAAACGGGGTGGTCGGCGCGACGGTCGCCAGCAGCAGCAGGGCGGCGCCCCCCAACAGCAACATGTGCAGTAGCAAACCCCGCCTTGGACCGGCAGCTACAACCCATGGACGGGTGTTGTCCATGCCTACACCATGCCGGTTCCTTGGGCCCCTTCACCGACCATGCCCGTGCTGCGCACGCCGGCTCATCAGGCTTATCTCGCCGGGCCGCCCTCCTACGGAGGGTTACCGACTCCACCACCACCGCAGATGACCGGCGCCTATGGCATGGTGTCTCCATCACCCCCGTCGGCTATGCCCCCACCGCCGTGGGATCCGGCGCTCCTTGTCACGCCGCACTCCGCTCCTTCGCCCAAAAACTATCCTGGTGGCGGTGACTGGTACATGGGCACCGGTGCTACTGCCCACATGTTCGCTCAGCCAGGTAACCTCACCTCTTTCTCTCCCATCAACACTTCCATCCGTATCACTGTCGGCGATGGCTCCACCCTCCCGATCACTCATGTCGGGTGCACCTCGTTTCCTTCTTCTTCCATGCCACTCACTATGTCTAACATTCTTGTTTCTCCTGACCTCATTAAGAATCTTGTTTCTGTTTGTTATCTTGCTCGTGAAAATCCTGTAACTATCGAGTTTGACGGATTTGTTTTTTGTGTCAAGGACGCTCGAACCAGGATGGTACTCCACCGATGTGATAGTCTCGACGACGATCTCTATCCGGTCCATCCGAAGTCCTCCACCACCACCGCTCCAGTTGCTCTCTCGGCCGGCGTCGGCCTTTGGCACGCTCGTCATGGTCATCCCAACCCCGCCACTCTTCGTCATATTCTTAGGAGTTTCAGTTTTCATTGTAATAAAGTAGAGAATCACACTTGTCATGCATGTCGTGTTGGCAAACATGTCCGCCTTCCGTTTAATAATCCGGCCACCATTGCGTCTTTTCCTTTTCAGTTGATCGATAGTGATGTGTGGACCTCTCCAGTTCCTAGTAATTCGGGCTATGTCTACTATCTCGTTATTCTTGATGATTACTCCCATTATGTGTGGACTTTTCCTTTACGACGGAAATCAGATGCACTCTCTACTTTGACGCCTTTTTACTCCTATGTCAGCATGCAGTTTGGGCGCCCCATTCTCTCTCTTCAGACTGATAATGGAAAAGAGTTCGACAATCTTGCATTCCGCGCGTTTTTCGCACACCATGGCATAGTTTTTCGTCTCACATGCCCATATACATCATAGCAAAATGGTCGCGCTGAACGTGTCTTATGCACTCTCAATGACTGCGTTCATACCTTGATTTTTCATGCCAACGTGCCTCCTCTCTTCTGGCCGGATGCCCTCGCCAGCGCGTCACTTCTTCTGAATCTCCGCCCCTGTCGGCCACGCTGGAATTATGCGCCCCACCACCTTCTCTTTGGTACGCCGTCTTCCTATGATGGCTTGCGTATTTTTGGGTGCCACTACTATCCCAGCATCTGTAGGATCAAAAGTAGGTCTAGAGGGGGGGGGGTGATTAGACTACTTGACCAAATAAAATTCTTCCTTTTCCCAATTGTAATACTTCGCAAATTTTAGCATTCATAGTATTTCAAGTAAATCCTACACATGCATGTCTAAGAGTATAACAGCAGAAAGTAAAGACATTGCACATGTAAGTAAAGAGAGGGTAAGGAAAGCAAACACAATTGGTGACATGATGATTTTTCCCGTGGTTCCGATAGGTGGTGCTATCGTACATCCACGTTCATGGAGTCTTCAACCCACGGAGGGTAACGGTCGCGATAGTCCACGGAGGGCTCTACCCACGGAGGGTTCCATGAAGAAGCAACCTTGACTATACCATGATGACCTACGTCCACGGAGGACTAGCCTTACTCGGGGTAGATCTTCACGAAGTAGGCGTTCTCCTTACTCTTACAAACTTCTTGGTTCACTCCACAACACGAAGTAGGAGGCTCCCAAGCGACACCTAACCAATCTAGGAGGCACCACCCTCCAAAAGGTAATAGGCTCGGTAATGTCGATGAACTCCTTGCTCTTGTGCTTCAAGATGATAGACTCCTCAACACATAATCACTCTCTCACAGATATGGCTTGGTAGAAGAGATGGGATTGGTGGAAAGCAACTTGGGGAGGCTAGAAATCAAGATCCATATGGTTGGAGTGGAAGATCTTGACCTCAACACATGGGTAGGTGGTTCTCTCTCAGAAAACTGATATGATAGGTATGGAATGGTTCCGAGTGCTTCTTTTTCGAGTAGGTGGTGGTGGAGGGGTATATATAGGCATCCCCAAAAATCCAACCGTTACACACAATAAGTCGGACTCAGTGACACTGATGTGTTAATCTCGGTGATTTACCAAAGTGACCAAAAGGTGGCAACTTTTGAATCTCGGAGGGACCGGTATAGAAATCTCGGTTGCACCGATAAGGTAACCAACGGTCAGAATGCCTATTCTCGGTGATGCCGATTCAACAATCTTGGAGGGACCAAAACTGTGAACTTGCATAATAGAAAGTTGGCAGCCCAACTCGGTGGCACCGAAAGCAGTATTGGTTGTACCGAAAGGTTAGGGTTTGGCTGAGTCTATCTAGGGTTTGGAATCGGTGGCACCGTAATGGAAATGTTGGTTGCACCGATTTTGAGTGTTTGGCTTAGGACAACCTTTGGTGGGAGAGTTTGTGGGTGTCTTTGGTGTCTATCACTTGTGCACGTGTGAGCATTTTGTTCACCAACAAAACCTTACCCCCTTTTAATAGTATTGGCTTTCCTATGGACTCAAAGTGATTCTCACAAATATGAAATGTAGAGTCCTCTTGCTTGAAGCTTTGCCAACCTATTTCCTTGCATCTTGTGGTATTCCACGATCTCTTTTTTCCAACCCATCATTGAACTTTTCCTGAAACATACTTGATGAAAACATTAGTTCAATGACTTATATGTTGTTATGAATTACCAAAACCACCAAGGGAGCAAATGTGCTTTCAATCCCCCCTTTTTGGTAATTGATGACAACATATAGATCAAAGCTTCGACATATGATATAATTAATGAATGTAATCGTTGCTTTGAGAAGTATGTGATAAG
The DNA here is from genome assembly GCA_022496015.1 of Hordeum marinum. Taxonomy (NCBI): domain Eukaryota; kingdom Viridiplantae; phylum Streptophyta; class Magnoliopsida; order Poales; family Poaceae; genus Hordeum; species Hordeum marinum. Next base: position 270,107,295 of record CM039675.1, on the reverse strand, counting down.
CAAGAGCTCCCCCTAAATTTGTGCATTATTTTGAATTTGCGTTTGAATGCAAATGCATAATCAATTAGGTACATGGGGCACTTCTTCCATGTCACATACATCTTGGTGGTGTGCGAGAATAATTAGACTGAACATCATAGCACAACACAATCAAGCAATGTAGATGGATCATCTCATAAAGCATTAAGATGATAGGAAGTAGTAGCATCACACAAAAAGTGTATCACAAGCAACCAAAAGACAATTGTTTTTGAAAAGAAATAAACACCAAAATGCTCTCTCACTCGAAGCCTAAAGATCTATATACACTTCTCCCCCTTTGGCAACAAGTTACCAAAAAGTTCAAAGGCATATGTCTAAGCGTTCTTGGGCTGATATCCTCCGGTTGTTGATGAAGGAGTCGAGAGAACAGCGTCGGTGAAGATCTCTGCGGATGTTATGGATGGAGTTGGAGTGGCAGCTGGAGGAACTGGAGCTGATGGAGCAGGAGCTGAGATGACAGCAGCAGGAGCTGATGAAGAGGGCCTCAAGTCTGGAGCTGGCATAGTGGCTGATCTCGCCTGGGTAGGAAACTATGTGCCTGTCCTGAGAGGTGATCCATCCTCACCATCATCATCATCTGAAGAAGAAGTGGTGTGAGGAAGAGGCACTGAGTCAACTTCCTTCTAGGGCTCTGTTACTGTCTTAGTCAACCTGTCCACCTTATCATTAAGGGTCTTGATCCTAGTTTCAAAGATCCTCACAAGACTATTCTGGTTGTCCAGAATCCCCTTAATGTCCTTTTGTATGCCCTGAACTGATGATATCAACATACCCATTTGCTCATTTCTGGATCTAGGGACTTGAGCACTAGTGGCTCGAGATGCCTCTGCCTCTGCCTGAGCTGTAGCAGATGTGGGATGATCTGGGTCCGTCACCATGATGTTATCCTCAAGCTCTGGCTGTAGGGGCAAATGGGGACTGTCAAGAGAAAATATGTGCTTCTCAATCTGAGAGTTGATAATCATCTGGATATAGGGTGCATAGCAGCAAGAGCGCTTTGGATCAGCAGCAACCCTCTTGACTGTCTCAACAATCAAGTCTACGACTCTGATCCTAGTGTGTTTGTCAAGGTGGATCAACATGTTGATGGAGTAACCTCGGATCATCTTGTCATCTCCTGACTTGGGCATCAAGGTATGCCTCAGAATGGTGTTCATGGTGCAGAGGCCAGCATGAAGATAGTAGATGGATCCAAGCTTGTGAGATTGCACTTTGTCTGTAGGGATAGGATTATACATATCCTTCATGGCATTGTGGCTTGCCTTGGATTTCGTGTAGACATCCAAGTCTCCATCCTGAACCTCTGGGACTCCTAGAAGTGCAGCCCATTCATCAACTGTGGATTCATATCTTGCTCCTTCTTCCATCCATAAAATCCTACCATCTCCATAGAAATGTGCACTGGAGTAGAATTGCATGATCATTTCATCATTCCATGCAGTAAATTCTCTGCCAACAAACTCATCCAAACCAATGCAGTGGAAAGTGTCTTGGACACTTGGAAAATAGTCCTCATTCTCCTTAATGAATTTCCAGTCAACATACCTCATGTCACTCACAACTGGACTCTTGTCAAAAAGCACAATCTCATAGAAATCTTGTTGCTCTTTGGTATAGAATATGTAGTCCATAGCCGTCTTCTTCCTTTGGGCATATGGATCTATAGATCTCCATGCCCTCAAACCCGAGTCTTTCCTCTTCTTCATATCTTCAGCAAGTGGATAGTTGGCATTATGCAATGGAAGGTGTGGTCTAAGTTTCATCAAGGTTGTCAAGTCATCATCATTCCCAACTCTGGAGGTAGTTCCCTTGTTCTTTTCAGAAGCTGGAATCTGCCTCGATGTCCTCTTAGGCTTTTCAGCAGCAGCCTTCTGGGATTTTGTGCTCTTGGATGTGCCTGACTTGGGCATAGCATCAGCTAGAAGTTTCTTGGCCTTCTTCTTGGGAGGAGCCTTTGCAGCCGGCTCTTCCTCCTCTTCAGTAGCAGCTGCCTCCTTTGGATCTTCATACATGGATGTGGGCCTGCTAGTAACATGGATTATCCTGTTTCCGGCCTTCTTCTTATTCCCCGCCTTATTAAGCATAGACTGCTTTGGGGGGACAATGGTCATTGTATCTCTGGCACTCTCATGTGCTTTGAAGGTTTCAACAGGTGCATAAATTTTGCTGACCACCCTCCTGGAAGAGGTGGCCTCATTTGTTGACTTCTTGGCAGCTTTCTCTTGCTTCTTGGCAAGAACCTCCTTTGGTACAAAGTTTGAATCTTCCTCATCTGAATTCAGCTTCTTCCTGGCCCTAGTGGCAGCGTTGGGAAACCCATGGGAGCTAGGGGTGCCTGGATCTAAAAAAGAACTAGGCTCAGGGCTAGTGCTTGAACTCATGTCAACACCTTGCTCTAGCAAATTATGACTGTCTGACTCTGACATGTTGACCCTGTGAATAGTGTATAGAAGAGTGGAATAGGATAAGTCATCACAAAATATTCAGCTGGTTTTTGAAAGTTTGAACAGAAAAATTATAGATGTAGTTCACTGCAAAATTGGATTTCGGTGTCATCGAGTCAAACATTTCGGTGCGGACGAGACTCACAAAGCCCTTAACCAAAACTTGGCAACAATTTCGGTCAGACCGAAAATTGTCACTCGGTCTCACCGAGTTCTGTCCTCAGATAGCACAAAAAGCAATCGGTGGAACCGATTTTTCTGACTCGGTATCACCAAGATGTAATTTCACGGGCAACTAAACCTAAAATTTTCCGATTCGCTAGACTATGGAGTTTTCCTTGTGGATAGGACGATCTCAAACTACGGCTAGATAATGGAAAAACCCTAATGCGCAAGATTTGGAGGTTGGAGCGCAAGAGGGGGCCGAATCTGTACCCTAGCCCGGTGACGGATCCGCTACGGCGGCGACAGGGGCAAAGATTTCGTCAACGGCGGCGATTCCCAGCGACGGAGGAGTGCGGGAAGACAAGGGCGACGACCATGGGTCCTTCTGTGACAGCTTAGGGCTTGGGACACGACGGTTTGAAGAGTGAATTTTTCGAACCGTCGGGACCACCGAATATATACCGTACACTGTCGATGACACCGATTCTAAATTTTCGGTGTCACCGAGTTTCTCAACTGTCAGCTGACAGGGAAACTTGGTGTAATTGAGAATATGGAATTGGTAGTACCGAAGCAAGAAATCCAGATCAACCCTAGGCATTCGGTGTGACCGAGATTTTGGGTTGGTTCCACCAAGATGCACTTGGGAGGTTTTAATGGTCAGTCCTTGTCGATACGGAACTCCGAGTGCTCCTCACACAAAGAGATCGAAAAGCACTTGTTCAAATTTTGTGATGCAGCATGAATAGAGTATGAGATGAGAGAGCATAGATATATGAGACGAGAGAGCATAGATAGCTAAATAAGTGGTCCTAGGCATCTTGTGTATCCAATTGGCAAATAAATATGAAAAGCCAAATAGCAAGAATTGGATATCCTCGAAAGAGTAAATAAACGCAGACCAACATGCTCACACAATAAGATGTCAAATGAAATCATGGCAAACATGCACAAACACAATAGCATCTAACAAGCACTTTGGCGATGATGGAGTCATCTATATATTAGTATATTGACTTAGGAGCTAAGTAAGAATACCTGATCATAGTTCATACTCATCGTTTAAGCACAAGTGGGGTTACCACTTTCACATAAAGCATTTAATGTTGTCACATTCTTATGAGATGCTTTAACTCAAGTCATAGAGTAAAGCTCCCCCTAGATGATGTGACATCCCCCCATAAGAGGGATAAACTAACCTTGGGTTTTGTCGATGAAGACTTCATGTTGGTGAGGTAGTGGTGGATGCTCAAAGTGTATGAAGATCACCAAGAGTTGGGAGGATCCTTGTTGTTTCATTACCCTTCTCACCTACATGGGTTAGTCCCAACACACACGAGACAAATACAAGGATATCTATGGACATGGAGTGCAAAGCATATGTGATGATGTCCATTGATTTGTTGACTACCTTGTCCCTTTCTTACCTTTGAGGGAATGTGTGACTCCTTGAACTATTTCATAATGTTGATGTGGTTTGAAACTAGTTCTTGCCAATAATGAATATGAGTGAATTTCATTGGCGGAGTCACCCCTCAAGAACTCTCTAGTTCTTCTTCTTGGGGCCCCACATCAATTTGATCGGGATCCTTGGTGTTGAAGTACCACTTGTAGAAGTTGAGCTTGTAGTAGCCTTGGGAACCCACTTCACCAAAGCTTGGGATTCATCTTCATATGAGTCAAAGTCCTCTTGAAGCTTGTTCTTGTCCTTAAGCTTGGTGTCTTGTGGTGGAAGGTCATCTTGATATTTTGTTCCCTTGGGAAGAGTATTGTCATACTTCTCCTTTTGAGGAACAAACTTGGGATTGGGGTATTGACCTTCTTCCCATTCAACTCCATTAGCGTTGAAGTAGCCAACACCATGATTCTTTCAGTAGCCTCCATGCTTGCGTACAATCTCCTCAAATAGTTTGCACCCTTCAAGACTCTTGTAGATACCTTTCTCTATAATCCCTTTAAAGAGTTCATTTTCTTGCTCAAGCGTAACTTGGCTAAGAGAAGAGTTAGTGGGATCAAGAGAAGTACTAGAAGCAATATCATTGGATTTATCATTTTCATTGCTACTAGTTGAAGAACCTTTCTTTCCTTTGTTACTAGCTTGCTTAGACTTAACTTGAGGCATGAATGTAGATAAGAGAAGTCATTTGGCTAGATAATATGAAGTCTTCTTTCGAAGATCGTCATTGATAGCTTTAATGAACTCATGCTCTTGCTCTAAGTTGAGCTTCTGAAGCATAGGTTCTCATGTGTCCTTACAAGCTCTCTATGATCTTCTAGAGTAGACTCATGAGCTAACTGAAGAGTTTTTAGTTCTTGAGTTAGTCGTTCTATTTCCAACTTATCATCATCACACGACTTATCTACACTAGAGTGAGTACTATAAAGTTCATTTTGACTAACATTACTAGTTAGCAAGTCATCTTCAATTAACAAGTCATCTTCATCACTATTGAAATCAAGATACTCGAGGTGTGATACCTTGGGGACTTTAGCCATGAAGCAACTTCCACTCCATTAATTTGGTGAATCAAATTGATCATAGCAGTTGGTAGTAACTAGTGCAATTCCGGCAACACCTTCATCTTGACTATAGTCGGAGTTGGAGTGATAGCTTCTTTCGGAGTGGTTGTCGGAGTCTGAGTCGGAAACCCATTCACCAACATGAGCTTGATGTTTCCTTCTTGAGTATCTCTTGGTGTACTTCTCCTTCTTCTCTGAGTCCCAACTTCTCATTGAGTGTCTTCGTTCATAACGACCATCTCTACTCCTTCTCTCTCTTCGAGGTAACTCGTCTCTTGAGATTCGTCATCTTGGTGACTCTTATATTCGTTTGTAGATAGTCGTGCACTCATTGGAGTAGTGTCTGGGCTTCCCACAGTTGTAGCAGTTTCGATCACAACTTGACGAACGCTTCTCTTCATATCTTGAGTTGGAGCTACGATCTTTTCTTCTATTATTGTAGAACTTGTTGAATTCCTTGACCATGAGGCTTATCTCTTCATTTGTGACAAGGTTGTCGCTTGAGGTAGCGGGAGCATCACTTGTGGCTTTGTACGCACCGCTAGACTTGTGGTGAAGCTCTTCCTTGTCTTTGAGTGTCATCTCATGAGCAACAATTCTACCAATCACTTCCGTCGGTTTGAGATCTTTGTAGTTGGGCATAATTTGGATCAATGTGCAAATGGTGTCATATCGATCATCCAAAGCTCGAAGTATCTTCTTGATGATGAATTTGTTAGTCATTTCTTCGCTTCCTAAGCCAGCAATCTCATTGGTGATGAGAGCTAGCCTAGAGTACATCTCAGCGACTCCTCACCATCCTTCATCTTGAACTTGTCAAGCTGACCTTGAAGAACATCCAACTTGGATTCTCTAACGGACTCAGTTCCTTCGTGCATATCAACCAAAGTATCCCAAATCTCTTTAGCATGTTCAAGACGGCTGATTTTGTTGAATTCTTCGGGGCATAGGCAGTTGAAGAGAATGTCACATGCTTGAGCATTGAGTTGCAACATCTTCAATTCATCCGTAGTCGCTTCACGATCGGGTTCCTTTCCTTCCGCAAAGAATTCACCTTGCAAGCCAACACGAACAATAGCCCAAACGACAGGATTATGACCAAGCAAATGCATTTTCATTTTGTGCTTCCAACTAGCAAAATTTGTGCCATCAAGGTACGGACCTCTACGGTGATAATTTCCCTCACTAGATGCCATACTTCTCCTAGGTTGTGAAACCAATGCAATGGAGACCAAAGCTCTGATACCACTTGTAGGGTCGAAAGGAGGTCTAGAGGGGGCAGGGTGATTAGACTACTTGACCAAATAAATTCTACTTTTTCCCAATTTTAATTCTTGGAAGATTTTGTTGGGGAACGTCGCATGGGAAACAAAAATTTTCCTACGCACATGCAAACCTATCCATGGTGATGAGCATCTACGAGAGGGAGAGTGGATCTACGTACCCTTGTAGATCGCTAAGCGGGAAGCGTTAAGAAACGCGGTTGGTGTAGTCAAACATCTTCAGGATCCAAATCGCCGAGCGTCCCGCGATCTCATCACGATCCGTCCCACGATCCAATCACGATCCGTCCCGTGAACTCATCACGATTCGTCCCGTGATCTCATCACGATCTGTCTCACGATCTTGATCACGATCTGTCCTGCGAACTCATCACGATCCGTTCCGCGATCTCATCACGAACCGTCTCGCGATCTCGATCACGGTCCTTCCGATCTAGCGCCGAACGGACAACACCTCCGCGTTCAGCACACGTGCAGCTTGATGACAATCTCCACCGTCTTGATCCAGCAAGAGGAGGTGGAGAGGAGAGAGAGTTCACCGGCAGCATGACGGCGCTCCGGTGATGGTGGTGGAGTGATTCCGGCAGGGCTTCGCCTAAGCGCTGCGGAAAACTGATCTAGAGGAGAAACTGTGCACCGGTGAAACGGGTAGCACGTGGCCGGAAATTCTGTCCAAAAACCACCCAATCCACTAGTATATATAGGAGGAGAGGAGAGGAGAGGCAGCCAAGGCCTTTGGGTCGGCCTAAATAGGAGGTGGGAAGCAATCCTACTTCACCTCCAATCCTAGTTGGAGTAGGATTGCCTCCTATTGGCTGATTTTCCACTTTTTGCTTTAGGACTTTCTCTCCTGCGCCATGGGCCTTTGTGGATGTTTTCCCAGCCCACTAAGGGCTGGTTATTATTCTCCCACAGCACATGGACCTCTTGGGGTCGAAATACCCCTCCCGGAGGCCTCCCGGTACACTACCGGCACTCCCGGTACACTACCGGCACTCCCGGTACACTACCGATGAGCCCAAAACTTTTCCGAAAACCAAACTGGGACTTCCTGTATATGAATCTTTACCTCCGGACCATTCCGGAGCTCCTCGTGATGTCCGGGATCTCATCCGGGACTCCGAACAAACTTCGATCACCACCATACATAACTCTACACTACCGAAACGTCACCGAACCTTAAGTGTGCAGACCCTGTGGGTTCGAGAACTATGTATACATGACCGAGACACCTCTACGGTCAATAACCAATGGCGGGACTTGGACACCCACATTGGTTCCTACATATTCTACGAAGATCTTTATCGGTCGAACCTCTATGTCAAGGATTCAGTTAATCCTGTATAACGTTACCTTTGTTCTTCGGTATGTTACTTGCCCGAGATTCGATCGTCGGTATCTCCATACCTAGTTCAACCTCGTTACCGGCAAGTCTCTTTACTCGTTCCGTAATACAAGATCCCGCAACTAACAATTAGTCACATTGCTTGCAAGGCTTATTGTGATGTTGCATTACCGAGTGGGTCCCGAGATACCTCTCCGTCACACGGAGTAACAAATCCCAGTCTCGATCCATGCCAACTCAACAGACACCATCGGAGATACCTGTAGAGCACCTTTATAGTCACCCAGTTACGTTGCGACGTTTGATACGCACAAGGCACTCCTCCGATATCTGTGAGTTGCATGATCTCATGGTCATAGGAACACATACTTGACATGCCGAAAACAGTAGCAATAAACTGACACGATCATATGCTACGTTTGCAGTTTGGGTCTTGTCCATCACATCATTCTCCTAATGATGTGACCCCATTATCAAATGACATCTCATGTCCATGGCTAGGAAACCTTAACCATCTTTTGATCAACGAGCTAGTCTATTAGAGGCATACTAGGGACATGGTTTTGTCTATGTATCCACACATGCATCTAAGTCTCCGATCAATACAATTATAGCATGGATAATAAACGATTATCATGAACAAGGAAATATGATAATAACTAATTTATTATTGCCTCTAGGGCATATTTCCAACAGTCTCCCACTTGCACTAGAGTCAACAATCTAGTTCACATCACCATGTGATTCGCATAGTTATGAATCTAACACCCAATGAGTTCTGGGGCTCGATCATGCTTTGCATGTGAGAGAGGTCTTATAGTCAACGGGTCTGCGATATTCAGATCCGTGTGTACTTTGCAAATCTCCATGTCAAACCATAAACACTGGTACCACACTCCACTTGGTACTATTTCCAAATGGCTGCTCCACTATACATATCCAGATTGCTACTACGAGTCATCCGGATTAGTGTTAAAGCTTGTATCGACGTAACTCCTTACGACGAACTCTTTATCACCTCCATAATCGAGAAACATCTCCTCAGTCTCTTAGTTACTGATCAATGATCCATCCTGGTTCACTCTTGTACCCCCTGACGGACTCATGGCAAGGCACACACAGGTGCGGTACACAGCATGGCATAATATAGAGCCTATGGCTAAGGCATAGGGGACGACGTTCGTCCTTTCTCTTTCTTCTGCCGTTGTTGAGCTTTGAGTCTCACTCAACTTTCACACCTTACAAATCAGGCGAGAACTCTTTCTCTAACTGATCCATTTTGAACTCTTTCAAAATCTTGTCAAGGTATGCACTCATTGAAAGTCTCAGCGAGCATCTTGATCTATCTCCATAGATTTTGATGCTCAACAATTAGGTAGCTTCATCCAGGTCTTCCTTTGAAAATCACTTTCCAAATGACCGTTTTATGCTTTCCAGAAACTCTACATTATTTCTGATCAACAATATGTCATCCACATATACTTATCAGAAATTCTATAGTGCTCCCACTCACTTTATTGCAAATACAAGTTTCTCGTAAACTTTGTATAAACATCAAAACTTTGATCACCTCATCAAAGCGTATATTCCAACTCCGAGATGCTCGCTTCAGTCCATAGAAGGATCACTGAAGCTTGCTCATCTTTTAGCATCCTTAGGACTGAAAAAAACCTTCTGGTTGTATCACATACAACCTTTCCTTAAGTAAACCGTTAAGGAAACGATGTTTTGACATCCATCTGCCAGATTTCATAACTGAAAATGCAGCAACTGCTAACATAATTCGAACAGACTTTTAGCATCGCTACGAGTGAGAAAGCCTCATCGCAGTCAACTCCTTGAACTTGTCACAAACATCTTTGCAACAAGTCGAGCTTTACAAATAGTGGCATTCACCATCAGTGTCTGTCTTCATTTTAAAGATCCATTTGTACTCAACGACCTGCCGTCCAACGAGCAAGCCTACCAAAGTCTACACTTGGTTTTCATACATGGATCCTATCTCGGATTTCATGGCCTCCAACCATTTGTCGGAATCCGGGCCCATCATCGCTTCTCCATAGCTCGTAGGTTCATCGTTGTCCAACAACATGATCTCCAAGACAGAGTTGTCGTACCACTTAGGAGCAGTACACATCCTTGTAGACCTACGAAGTTTGATAGTAACTTGATCCTGAAGCTTCATGATCATCATCATTAACTTCCTCTTCAACTAACGTAGGCTTCACAGAAACATCTTTCTGCGTTGCGCTACTCTCTGGTTGAACAAAGGTTTAACAACCTCATCAAGTTCTATCTTCCTCCCACTCAATTCTTTCGAGAGAAACGTTTCCTCGAGAAAGGATCCGTTTAAGCAACAAACACTTTGCACTTGGATCTGAGATAGAAGGTTCACCCAACCGATCTTAGGGTATTCTATGAAGATGCATTTGTCCACCTTGGGTTCGACCTCATTAGGTGAAAACATTTTCCACACAAGCGTCGCAGCCCCAAACATTAAGAAATGACAGCTTAGGTTTCTATCAAACCATAATTCACGCGGTGTCATCTCAACGGATTTAGATGGTGCCCTTTTTAAAGTGAATGTAGTTGTCTCTAATGCATAACCCCAAAATTATAGTAGTAAAACGACAAGAGACATCATAGCACGCACCATGTCCAATTGAGCATAACTATGATGTTCGGACACACCATCACACTATGGTGTTCCAGGTGGCGTTTAGTTGTGAAACAACTTTCACATTGTCTTAAGTTGTATGCCAAACTCGTGACTCAGATATTCACCTCCACGATCATATCGCAGTCATTTTTATCTTCTTGTCACGATGATCTTTAAACTTCACTCTGAATTTGCTTGAACCTTTCAAACGATTCAGACTTGTGTTTCATTAAGTAAATATACACTATATCTACTCAAATCATCAGTGAAGGTAAGAAAATAACGATATCCACTGCATGCTACAAGACTCACTAGATTGCATACATCAACATGTATCATTTCCAATGAATCACTTGCCCGCTCCATCCAACGGGGTCCTTTAGTCATCTTTCCCAAGAGGCATGGTTCGCATGCCTCAACGATTCGAAATCGAATGAGTCCAAATATCCATCACCATGGAGTTTCTTCATGCGCTTTATACCAATATGACATTTTACGGCAGTGCCACAAGTATGTGGTACTATCTTTATTTAACTTTGTATATTTTGACATCAATGTTATGAACATGTGTATTACTATGATCAAGATTTCAACAAACCATTCTCACTGGGTGCATGACCATTGAAGGTATTATTCATGTAAACAGAATAACTATTATTCTCTGACTTAAATGAATAACCGTATTGCAACAAACATGATCTAATCATGTTCATGCTCAACGCAAAACACCAAATAACATTTATTTAGGTTCGTCACTAATCCTGAAGGTAGAGAGAGTGTGCGATGTTGATCACATCAACCTTGGAAACATTTCCAACACACATCGTCACCTCACCCTTAGCTAGTTCTCCGTTTATTCCGTAGCTTTTATTTCGAGTTACTAACATTTAGCAACCGAACCGGTATCCAATACCCAGGTGCTACTAGGAGTACTAGCAAGGTACACATCAATAACTCGTATATCAAATATACTTCTGTCGATGTTGCCAGCCTTCTTATCTACCAAGTATCTAGGGTTGTTCCGCTTCAGCGACCTCTCACCTCATAATAGAAGCACTTAGTCTCGGGTTTGAGTTCAACTTTGGGTTGCTTCACTGGAGCAACAACTGACTTGCTATCCATGAAGTTTCCCTCCTTGCTCTTGCCCTTCTCGAAACTAGTGGTTTGATTAACCATCAACACTTGACGCTCCTTCTTGATTTCTACCTTCGCGGTGTCAAACATCGCGAACAGCTCAGGGATCAATACTTCTATCCCTGGTGTATTATAGTTCATCACTAAGTTCTAGTAGCTTTAGTGACAGTGACTTGGAGAACTATATCAATCACTATCTTATCTGGAAGATCAACTCCCACTTGATTCAAGCGATTGTAGTAGCCAGACAATCTGAGTACATGCTCAACGATTGAGCTATTCTCCTTCATCTTACAGGCAAAGAATCTTGTTGGAGATCTCATATCTCGCAACACAGGCACGAGCATGAGATCACAATATCTGCTCCTAGAACATCTCATATGTTCTGTGACGTTCAAAACGTTTCGGAGCCTCAATTCTAAGCCATAATGCATGACGCACTAAACTATCAAGTAGTCATCGAAACGTGCCTGTCAGATGTTCACAACATCTATAGACGACGCTAGAGGGGGTGGCGCACCGAGCGGTGCATTAAGGACATAAGCCTTCTGTACAGCAATGAGGACAATCCTCAGATCACGGGCCCAGTCCGCAATATTGCTACCAACATCTTTCAACTCTATTTCTCTAGGAACATATAAAAATTTAAGGGAGCTACAGCGCGAGCTAGTAATCCACAACATAATTTGCAAAGACACTTTGACTATGTTCATGATAACGAGTTCAATTAATCATATTACTTAAGAACTCCCACTCAAATTGACATCCCTCCGATCATTCGAGTGATACATGATCCAAATTCACCAACTCAAGTCCGATCATCACGTGAGTTGAGGTGGCTGCAATGGTGAACATCATTATGTTGATCATATCTACTATATGACTCATGTTCGACCTTTCGGTCTCTCGTGTTCCGAGGCCATGTCTGTACATGCTAGGCTCGTCAAGTTTAACCCGAGTGTTCTGCGCGTGCAAATCTGGCTTGCACCCGTTGTATGTGAACGTAGAGTCTATCACACCCGATCATCACGTGGTGTCTCAACACGACGAACTTTCGCAATGGTGCACACTCGGGGAGAACACAGTTCATCTTGAAATTCAAGTGAGGGATCACCTTATAATGCTACCGCCGTACTAAGCAAAACAAGGTGCATAAAAGGATTAACATCTCATGCAATTCATAAGTGACATGATATGGCCATGAACTTGTGTTTAAGATCTCCATCTTCGAAACACTGGCATGATCTCCATCGTCACCGGCACAACACCATGATCTCCATCATCTTGATCTCCATCAATGTGTTGCCATTGGGGTTGTGGCACCAGCCCTGCTTCTACTTCTATTGCTACCGCTTAGCGACAAAGTAAAGCATTACATGGCGCTTAATGATTGACACGCAGGTCATACAAAAATTAAAGACAATCCTATGGCTCCTGCCGGTTGCCGTACTCAATGACATGCAAGTCGTGAAATTCTATACATCACATGATCATCTCATACATCACATATATCTCATCATGTAATTGGCCATATCACATCACAACATACCCTGCAAAAACAAGTTAGACGTCCTCTAATTGTTGTTGCATGTTTTACGTGGCTGCTACGGGTATCCAGCAAGAACGATTCTCACCTACGCATAAACCACAACGGTGATACATAGATTGCTTTTCAACCTTCTCAAGGACCGCCTTTGTCGGATCCGATCCAACTAAAGTGAGAGAAACTGTCACCCGCAAGCCATCTAAGCAACAAGTTGCGTCGAGGGAACCGGTCTCTCGTAAGCGTACGAGTAATGTTGGTCCGGGCCGCTTCATCTCACAATACCGCCGAACCAAAATCCGACCAAGGGAGGAAGCAATCTAAGCATCAACGCCCACAAACCTTTTGTGTTCTACTCGAGATCTCATCGAACCATCAACCTAGCTCATGATGCCACTGTTGGGGAACGTCGCATGGGAAACAAAAATTTTCCTACGCACATGCAAACCTATCCATGGTGATGAGCATCTACGAGAGGGAGAGTGGATCTATGTACCCTTGTAGATCGCTAAGCGGGAAGCGTTAAGAAACGCGGTTGGTGTAGTCGAACATCTTCGCGATCCAAATCGCCGAGCGTCCCGCGATCTCATCATGATCCGTCCCACGATCCAATCATGATCCATCCCGTGAACTCATCACGATCCGTCCCGCGATCTCATCACGATCCGTCTCACGATCTTGATCACGATCTGTCCCGTGAACTCATCACGATCCGTTCCGCGATCTCATCACGAACCGTCTCGCGATCTCGATCACGGTCCTTCCGATCTAGCGCCGAACGGACGACACCTCCGCGTTCAGCACACGTGCAGCTTGATGACGATCTCCACCGTCTTGATCCAGCAAGAGGAGGTGGAGAGGAGAGAGAGTTCACCGGCAGCGTGACGGCGCTCCGGTGATGGTGGTGGAGTGATTCCGGCAGGGCTTTGCCTAAGCGCTGCGGAAAACCGATCTAGAGGAGAAACTGTGCACCGGTGAAACGGGTAGCACATGGCCGGAAATTCTGTCCAAAAACCACCCAATCCACTAGTATATATAGGAGGAGAGGAGAGGAGAGGCAGCCAAGGCCTTTGGGTCGGCCTAAATAGGAGGTGGGAAGCAATCCTACTTCACCTCCAATCCTAGTTGGAGTAGGATTGCCTCCTATTGGCTGATTTTCCACTTTTTGCTTTAGGACTTTCTCTCCTGCGCCATGGGCCTTTGTGGCTGTTTTCCCAGCCCACTAAGGGCTGGTTATTATTCTCCCACAGCCCATGGACCTCTTGGGGTCGAAATACCCCTCCCGGAGGCCTCCCGGTACACTACCGGCACTCCCGGTACACTACCGGCACTCCTGGTACACTACCGATGAGCCCAAAACTTTTCCGGAAACCAAACTGGGACTTCCTATATATGAATCTTTACCTCCGGACCATTCCGGAGCTCCTCGTGACTTCCAGGATCTCATCCGGACTCCGAACAAACTTCGGTCACCACCATACATAACTCTACACTACCGAAACATCACCGAACCTTAAGTGTGCAGACCCTGCGGGTTCGAGAACTATGTAGACATGGCCGAGACACCTCTACGGTCAATAACCAATGGCGGGACCTGGACGCCCACATTGGTTCCTACATATTGTACGAAGATCTTTATCGGTCGAACCTCTATGTCAAGGATTCAGTTAATCCTGTATAACGTTCCCTTTGTTCTTTGGTATGTTACTTGCCCGAGATTCGATCGTCGGTATCTCCATACCTAGTTCAACCTCGTTACCGGCAAGTCTCTTTACTCGTTCCGTAATACAAGATCCCTCAACTAACAATTAGTCACATTGCTTGCAAGGCTTATTGTGATGTTGCATTACCGAGTGGGCCCCAAGATACCTCTCCGTCACACGGAGTAACAAATTCCAGTCTCGATCCATGCCAACTCAACAGACACCATCGGAGATACCTGTAGAGCATCTTTATAGTCACCCAGTTACGTTGCGACGTTTGATACGCACAAGGCACTCCTCCGATATCTGTGAGTTGCATGATCTCATGGTCATAGGAACACATACTTGACATGCCGAAAACAGTAGCAATAAACTGACACGATCATATGCTACGTTTGCAGTTTGGGTCTTGTCCGTCACATCATTCTCCTAATGATGTGACCCCATTATCAAATGACATCTCATGTCCATGGCTAGGAAACCTTAACCATCTTTTGATCAACGAGCTAGTCTATTAGAGGCATACTAGGGACATGGTTTTGTCTATGTATCCACACATGCATCTAAGTCTCCGATCAATACAATTATAGCATGGATAATAAACGATTATCATGAAGAAGGAAATATGATAATAACTAATTTATTATTTCCTCTAGGGCATATTTCCAACAGATTTTAGCATTCATAGTATGTCAAGTACACCCTACACATGCATGTCTAAGAGTATAGTAGCGGAAAGTAAAGACATTGCACATGTAAGTAAAGAGAAGGTAAGTAAAGCAAACACAATTGGTGACACGATGATTTTTTTCCGTGGTTCCGATAGGTGGTGCTATCGTACATCCACGTTCATGGAGTCTTCAACCCATGGAGGGTAACGATCGCAAGAGTCCACGGAGGGCTCTACCCACGGAGGGTTCCATGAAGAAGCAACCTTGACTATACCATGACGGCCTACGTCCACGGAGGACTAGCCTTACTCGGGGTAGATCTTCACGAAGTAGGAGATCTCCTTGCCCTTACAAACTTCTTGGTTCACTCCACAACACAAAGTAGGAGGCTCCCAAGCAACACCTAACCAATCTAGGAGGCACCCCCCCCCCCCAAAAGGTAATAGGCTCGGTAATGTCGATGAACTCCTTGCTCTTGTGCTTCAAGATGATAGACTCCTCAACACACAATCACTCTCTCACAGATATGGCTTGGTAGAAGAGATGGGATTGGTGGAAAGCAACTTGGGGAGGCTAGAACTCAAGATCCATATGGTTGGAGTGGAAGATCTTGACCTCAACACAAGGGTAGGTGGTTCTCTCTCAGAAAGCTGATAGGATAGGTATGGAATGGTTCTGAGTGCTTCTTTTTCGAGTAGGTGGTGGTGGAGGGGTATATATAGGCATCCCCAAAAATCCAACCATTACACACAATTAGTCAGACTCGGTGACACCGATGTGTTGATCTTGATGGTACCGAAGTGACCAAAAGGTGGCAACTATTGAATCTCGGAGGGATCGTAATGCCCATTCTCGATGACGCCAATTCAACAATCTCGGAGGGACTGAAACTATGAACTTGCGTAACAGAAAGTTGGCATCCCAATTCGATGGCACTGAAAGCAGTATCGGTTGTACCGAAAGGTTTTGGCTGAGTCTGTCTAGGGTTTGGAATCAGTGGCACCAGGATGGAAATGTTGGTTTCACCGATTTTGAGTGTTTGGCTTAGGATAGACTTTGGTGGGAGAGTTTGTAGCTATCTTTGGTGACTATCACTTGTGCACGTGTGAGCATTTTGTTCACCAACCAAACGTTACCCCTTTTAATAGTATTGGCTTTCCTATGGACTCAAAGTGATTTCTCACATATATGAAATGTAGAGTCCTATTGCTTGAAGCTTTGCCAACCTATTTCCTTGCATCTTGGGGTATTCCACAATCTCTTTTTGCCAACCCGTCATTGAACTTTTCCTGAAACATACTTGATGAAAACATTAGTTCAATGACTTATATGTTGTCATGAATTACCAAAACCACCAAGGGAGCAAATGTGCTTTTAGCATCGTCGACATCTATAACAGCCCAAGAGCATCCCTTGCCATATTTGTAATATTAGTCTTGGGTGAACCTTCATGTTGTGCTTGTGATTTGGGTAAATTATTTTGGCCTCATGAGTTTTTGGCATCATGGCTCATATTCGTCATGGCATCTTAATTGCATCATGCTTCCTCATGTTGCTGGTGTGAGTTGAGTGTGTGTTTTGTGATGTTTGTGTGTTGGTGGCACATGTTTGTTTGGGTGTGTAAACCTCTCCACTATTTTTTCTCAACCCCCTCCCCCTCACAATTTCTCTAGATCCATGCCCAACTCTCTCTCTTTATTAATATTTGCAACTATGATGATTTACTTGCTGGTTCACCTCTTGAAAAATGTTGCCCCTCTTCTAGAAATTCTGTTTAGAATAGTAGTTATTCTCTTGTTCATGTTTGTGGTTGTTGCCTATTTAATCCCTTGCAAAACAATTTGCTTTTTATTAAAACATGAATTAATTTGTTGTCCTAAAAATGGCAAGTCCATTTTTTTGTTAAATAGAGCATTATTTAGTGAGTCCCAATCTATTTTTTTACAAGATCTTTTTCCTAGCTATGTGGTTTTGTTTGTGTTGCTGTTATTTTATAAATATAGAAAAAACCCGTTTATGAGAGGGAACCAGCTCCTCCTGGGCCTTCCTACTCGTCCTCCTTGGCCCAGCGTGCCCTTCCGTAAGCCTAGAGGCCAGCGCAGCCCAGCAGAGCCCCGTAGCTTTAGTCGTCATTCTCCTCTGTACGGCAGCACATCCGCAGCAGCCACATCGCGTCCCTGTTGATTTGACGGCCGACGGCAATCCCCCTGGTCCTATAAGGATATCCCTCATGCCCTAGGGTTCCCCCTCGTCCCATTTTCTCCCTCTCTTCCTCGCGCCGCCGCTCAGGTAGGTCTCCCCGTGCCATGCCGTCGCCCTGTCCACCGTGCTCCGGTCGAGCAACAGCTCGAGCCCGGAGTTGAGCTCACCGTCGCGCCTTCACTTCTCTGGAGCACGAGAAGGGTGCCCCGTTGCTCCATCTTCTACCCCGTCAAACGAGGGAGCGCCAAGGCCGAGATCTTCAACAACCTTGACCTCTTCTTCTTCTTCGGTTCGGACCAGAGTTGCTCCGGTTTTCCGTCGACCCTAGCGACGACTCCCTCACCTCTCCGGCCCCAACTTCTTGTCCTAGGTATGGGAGGTACATCCGTGTCCTTCCCTGCACAGCCTTACCTCCGTTCATTCTGCTTAGGCCTCATTCTATCCATGTCGATGACGCGATCTTAGTGCCCTGCCCGAGTACATATTGTTGGTTGTCTGTTGCTGTCAGGTTTGTGCTCGTCGACGTGTCCATGCTCCCTTTTGCTCTAGATTCTGTTGCTGTTGCTGCACTCTTGAACGCCCGCACACTGGCACGAACGCGCACACGCCTCCACGTCGCAGCAACCTAGCCACTGCCATGGCCGAAAGCTTCAAGCTTGGGCCCCACTTTGAGTGCTCGCTGCCGCAGCCATCATCACGTCCTAGCCTCGAGAACGGGTTCCCTAGTTAATCCTGCGCCCCTGCCAGCGGTCTACTATAGTTGTGGTGGCCGCCCAGCTCGTCGGCGATGCCATCTTCTTGTGTGTTACAAGAGAGAAGAAGGCAGCCCCGCGTCTTGCTAGGGTCAAAAGGCCGAGCCCCCCCTTTGGAGCACAAGCCACGCTCCAGTTGGGTGGTCAACCCCACAGTCCCCAATCCTGAGGTCCTAGGTTTGAATCCCCGGGTACCTTTTATTTCCCATTTTTCCCCGAGCCAATGACAGTGGACCATGGCCCACATATCACCCACTAAGTGGCCTAGTGCATTGCTGTTTTTTTCTATTTTGTTTTGTTTTTTGTTTTGATGTTATTCTCTGGTTAGAATCATGGCCAGATTAGGATTTATCCATATATGTACATGTCCAGTTTTGGCAGTAGCTAAATAGGGCAAGAATTGACTTATAAGTCAATTGGGGTTTTTGTGTTGTTTTCTTTTTAGTGTTGTGGGTGATTTTTCTGTAGAAACATAGGAGTGTGATATATGATTTTGGGGTAGAATTTACCAAGGAATCCATTTGTGCTGTGTTTTTTGTCATTTGAGCAAGTTTACAAAATGTCATTTTTGTTCCATCATGCCACTTTGTCAATTTTGTAGAAATAAATCCATGCATGCTATGATAATTGTGTCAACATGTAAGTGGTAGGGTTTTGTGAGTATTATGCCATGGTATTTTCTTTTGACATGATAAACTTGCATGTAAGTGGGTTTGTTGCTCCAAAGTAACTAATAAAATGTTGCTGTTTCCAACATGCTAAATATTTCTAAGTCTGAGAAACTGTAATTATTTTTATGTCATGTTGAGTGGATGCTACCAAGTGTTTTGTTGAGTTTTAGCTCAAGCTCATTGCTAGTGTTTGTAGTAGATATTGTCCTCTACCATCCTATTAATTTTCATGCCATTAGGTGGTCTCTAGAATCATTGTTTTCTGCTGTCAATTTGCTATCAGCTTAACTCAGATTCCAGAAAACTGTGATTTTCACTAAGTCCCCAGAATCTGTTTCATTATGCCATCTTGTGAGCTTCATGCTTAGTGATATATGATTCCTTTAAAGCTTGTGTAGTTGGATGATTTGATAAGCATGTTATGTAGTTTCTATACATACCTTGGTTGTGGTTGGAGGCATCCTGTAGCTCCAAATATTTGCTGTGCAAGTTGCTATGTTGATGTGTTGGACAGGGTGTGTGTAGTTTTGTGATGTGGCTTGTGGGAGCTATGCTCCATTGTTTTGCTTGATCCTTGGCTCTATTGTGATTGTTTTTTCATTTCCTAACCAGTGGCTACCTTGGAATACCAGGGAATAACCAATGGCCTTCCTTGTCTTGTATTTTGTCTTCGTACCTTGCCGTGAGCGTAGCGTGAGAACCGTTACTTTGTTTCCTACGCTTTACATATGCATTTGCATCGATTTTGCATGAAGCATCCATATTTTCCATGATCATGCATGTTCAAACAACTTAACACGAGGTTCTATCCAGAATTGTAAATAACTTAACTATTGCACGAGAAACATGACTAGCTTAGGATTGCCATGTTAAATACTTCAAATGAATCATGCATCATATTGTTTGTGCATTACACCTTGGTTGTTTGTTTATTGTTGTTGTTTCTCTTTGGGTAGACGCGAGTGTTGAACCTGAGTACGAGGATCCAGGGGAGTACCACTACGAGGACCCAGCTCTTTGTCCCTCTGAAGAACCAACAGGCAAGATGATCGTACCCGGATCCTAACACTATTTTTGCTTTGCTAGATGTCTTGCTCTTATCGTTACATTTGCGTTACCTACCACTTGAATGTCAATCCTCCTACATTGCCATGATAGCCTCTAACCCCCCACTACCTAGCAAACCTTGTTTGGCTAAGTTACCGCTGCTCAACCCCTCTTATAGCGTTCTTAGATGCAGGTGCAGGTTGTTTCCATGTGATAACATGGATATGTGGAGATATCACAATATTTACTGCTATTTAATTTAATGCACATATATATATTGGTGAGGTGGAAGGCTTGGCCTTTTGCTCGGTGTTTTGTTACACTTTTATCGCCATAGTACTTGTCACCGGTGTTATGTTTCCATATATTGCACTCCTAACATGCTCGGAGTTGTTATGGGGACCCCCTGGTTTATTCATTTGAGATCAAAGCTTGTCTCGCAAGACCCAACATTGGTACTATTTGCTTAACAACTTAATAAGAATGCATAGGGCTTAGCTACTTCATGGATAATTAATCAACAACCCGGGCGAGTGCTCCTCATGAGTGTTGGTCCAAAACGGGTTGCCTGCGGGGCCGCCTCGAGGAAACTTGAGGATTGGTTTTCCCCGTAGCTAGTCCGATCTGGTAGTGCCCTAAGACAGAGATACGCGAAGCTCCTATTGGGATCTGGCCTGCCGGGCGATTGAAAGTGCACTATTGCTCTTAACAGTTTTTGACATCTATGACGATTTCATTTGTGTTTCTAACCACACGCTCTAGTATAAAACAGCACCGTCAAAATTGAAGAGAAGCATGGATGGTTATTCTCCCTCTACGTGGAAAAAGGAAAAAGCGGATTGCCATATTGTTATCTTTTCTTTCTTGAGTTACTAGGGCAGCCGAACTATTAAGAGGGGGTGCATCATGAAAAACATGTGGGAATCAACTTCACACACACATATGATCTGGCACAATCAACTTCATTTTTGGTCCATTCTTACACGATGAATGACTCTGTCGAGTCCAGAACTTCCGAGTAGGCCGGAACTTCCGGGGACCAGAAGGTCCGGGAAGCTTCCGGGCCACCCAGAGAAACTGCACTGTGTGCAATCTCTCTGTGTAGCCCGGAACCTTGCCGGAACTTTCGTTCCCTGAAACTTCCATGCTCGTCGAAACTTCCAGGCGTCGGAATTTCCGTCCCTATTTCGGTAGCATCAGGGGTATTCTAGAGAAGATGCAAACTCTCTGTGTAGCCCAGAACCTGCCCGGAACTTGGCCGGAACTTCCGGGGTCCGGAACCTCCGGGCTTGGACGGAACTTCCGGTCCACGCAGGAATCTGGCCCCAACGGCTGGATTTCGTCCCCACCTATAAATAGTCTTCTTATTCCCTCTAAAGAACCAACAGGCAAGATGATCATACCGGATCCTGACACTATTTTTGCTTTGCTAGATGTCTCGCTCTTATCGCTACATTTGCGTTACCTACCACTTGAATGTCAAGCCTCCTACATTGCCATGATAGCCTTTAACCCCTCCACTACCTAGCAAACCTTGTTTGGCTAAGTTACCGCTGCTCAACCCCTCTTATAGCGTTCCTAGATGCAGGTGCAAGTTGTTTTCATGTGATAACATGGATATCTGGAGATATCACAATATTTTCTGCTATTTAATTTAATGCACATATATATCTTGGTAAGGTGGAAGGCTTGGCCTTTTGCTCGGTGTTTTGTTCCACTTTTATCGCCATAGTTACTTGTTACTGGTGTTATGTTCCATATTTTGCACTCCAAACATGCTCGAGGTTGTTATGGGGACCCCCTTGATTATTCGTTTGAGATTAAAGCTTGTCTGGCAAGACCCAACATTGGTACTATTTGATTAACAACTTAATAAAAATGCATAGGGATTTGCAACCCCATGGATAATTAATCAACAACCCGGGCCAATGCTCCTCATGAGTGTTGGTCCAAACTAGAGCCGTGTGCGGTGCCAACTCGGAAGATTTCTATTAGGCCACTGTAAGCTATGCGTATCCAGTCGTGTCCTGAGAACGAGATACGCGGCTCTTATTGGATTCGTCGACATGTCGGGCATTCTTGCTAGACTTGTTTTACCTTTCTCGAATGTCTTGCGTGAGGAATTCCGATCTTCTTCGGGCTATCTCGAGGTGTCGGTTTTTCCTTTGGAATTGCCTAGGAAGATCACGAGATCCGAGGTCGAGGTTATTCCCGTGGCGTGTGGTTAATTTGTGATGGATTAGTTGGAGCACCCCTGCAGGGTTAAATCTTTCGGAAAGTCTGCGGTTATGTGGCAACTTGGATATTTTGTTTAACACCCGGTTATAGTCAACTTGAAGTAAACTCTAATAAAATACACCAACTGTGTGCGTAGCCGTGATCGTCTCTACTCGTGAACATGAACCGAGCACAATGGGGTTATGTTTGACGTAAGTAGGTGTTCAGGATCACTTAGTGATCATGGTAGTTTTCGAACGTCTTTCGTAGCCCAACATATTTACATTCATGTTCTCGTAAGATAGCCACCAAATAAATGATTAGTGCTTGCTACAAACTCAGCACTTACTCCTTTCAAACCCATAAGCTTACATAGTTTCGGTACCCGGGTTACATGATTGCTGAGGCCCTTGTGGCTCATAGATTAGAACAATATAGGTGCAGGTGTTGATGAGTTCGTGCCAGATGATGTGAACCAGCTCCAGTGGGAGTACGATGAAGAAAGTGGCAGGATGTATGTCACGTACCCCGATGAGTAGGGAGGCCATGGTCGTGATCTTTGGGATAGCAAGGCAGCTTTTTATTGCTTCTTTTCTTCGTTTGATTTCGTGCATAGAAGGACCCTGTCTTCTGTATGATGCTTGAATAATTGTGTGAACTTGTAATTTAGTTTGTGGCGAGTGTAAGCCAACTCATATACTCATCTCTTCATACATGTATGCAATGTTTACTGCACTTGCGAAATGACGAGATGCACCTCTATACCTGTCGAGGCCCCCATGCCTAAATAAGGATAGGCGCACATCATGGGCGTTACAACATCACTCCCCACAAACTCGCTCCACGTTCCGTTACCCGCATCTTCGCCGGTCACCCTCCCAACTCCCAAGGATACCGCTACTACGATCCTGTCTCCCATCACGTGTACACCTCCCGACATGTTTACTTTGACGAGTTTGTGTTTCCCTTTCAGTAGGTGCCTCTGGACGGTCCTTCGTCTCTGGCCTCTGATGGTGTCGGGTCGCTGAGTCATCACCCGGGCCAGCGCATGCGGCCATTGGCCCGCCACCCGGCTTTGAGGCCTGCCACGGAACTCCCATCGCGTCCTTCCCCGGCTCGGGCATTGTGCTCCCTAGCACCGCCGCGAGCTCTTCATTGGCATCGACCTTCCCTGGTCCGCCCTCGACCGTGTCGTCAGTCTCGCCTGCGGCCCTGCCGTCGCCTGACAAACCGGCCTTGCCCACGGCGCCACCGGCGCCTGCCTCGCCTGCCTCGCCCACAGCCTCGACACCTTCAGTCGCCCCGTCTATGCCACCCGCGGCTGCTCCGCCGGCTGGTCCCATCACTCGTGCTCGGGCGGGCATCCACTGTCCGAGCATGCGGTATGCTTAGGATGAGTACGTCTGCACCGCCTCCACCTCCACGCTGTCGCCCCTGCCGTCCTCTGTTCGAGCAGCCCTACGCGATCCCCTCTGGGTTGCGGCGATGCAGGAGGAGTTTGACGCATTACAGCGTAACCGGACTTGGCAGCTTGTCCCTTGTCCCTATCACTCTAACGTGAACTTTGGGAAGTGGGTTTTCAAGGACAAAGTCCATCCCGATGGTACTCTCGACCACTACAAGGCGCGTTGGCTCATTCGTGGCTTTCGCCAACATGTCGGCATAGACTTCACTGACACCTTCGCTCCGGTTGTTAAGCCAGGCACGATCCGCACTGTACTACATCTTGTAGTCTCCCATGCCTGGCCAGTATATGGACGTCTCCAACGCCTTCATTCATGGTCACCTTCAGGAGCAGGTCTTCTGTCAGCAACCCATCGGGTTTGTTAATCCGACGTGTCCAGATCATGTGTCCCTGCTTTCGCGCTCATTATATGGGCTGAAGCAGGATCCTCGCGCCTGGTACGAGAGCATCGCGGTGTTTCTACATCAACTCGGGTTTCGCTCCACACGCTCCGATGCTTTGCTGTTCGTTTATCACCAGGGAGCCGCCACTCCATATCTACTCCTCTACGTCGACGACATTATCCTGACAGCATGCACCACTGGCTTCTTAGTCGGCTCACAGATCGTCTTCGCATTGAGTTCACCATCAAGGGTCTAGGTCCATTACACTACTTCCTCGGTGTCGAGGTAGTGCGTTGTCCTGATGGTTTCTTCCTCCACCAGCGGAAGTACACTCTTGAGCTCCTTAACCATGCCGGCATGCTTAATTGCAGACCCGCAGCCACCACTATCGACACGAAGGCCAAGCTCTCTGTCGCTGATGGTTCTCCTGCTTCGGATGCTCCTTTCTAACGGTCTATTGTGGGTGCTCTTCAGTATCTCACTCTCACTCGACCAGAGCTCCAGTTTGCTGTGCAGCAGGCGTGCCTTCACATGCATGCCCCTCAAGATGCTCATTGGACCTTCGTCAAGCGGATCCTTTGCTACACCCGTGGCTCTCTGGACCTTGGTCTCATGTTGCACGCCTCTACCTCCACCGAGCTCATCGCCTACACCGACACTGACTGGGTCGGCCGCCCCGACACCCGTTGCTCCACCTCGGGTTACTGTGTCTTCCTTGGACCATCACTTGTTTCGTGGTCTTCCAAGTGGCAGCCTATGGTCTCCCGGTCCAGTGCTGAGGCTGAGTATCATGTCGTGGCCAATGTTGACGCCGAGTTTTCATGGCTTCGCCAGCTTCTTCATGAGCTCTCGTGCCCAATCGACAAGGCAACGATGGTATACTTCGACAATTTCTTGGCCGTCTACCTCTCCGCCAACCCAGTTCATCATTGTCGCATCACGAACATTGAGATTGATATTCACTTTGTTTGGGATCAGGTTGCCCTTGGCCACGTTCATGTCTTACACGTTCCGACCTCCCAACAATTTGTAGATATCATGACCAAAAGCTTGCCCACGGCATCCTTCAAGGAGTTCCGATCCAGTCTTTGCGTCAGTGATGGTGCCGCTTCAACTGCGGGGGGTGTTGAGTATATATATGTGTGTGTGTGTGTGTGTGTGTGTGTGTGTGTGCATATATTGTGTCTGGGCCCACCTCCTAGACTTGTATAGTTGAGGTCATGGCCCACCTTGTACATCATATATACGTGCGGTTGGACCTGATCAATACATCATGCAATTCCATCATGCTGACATGCTTAATTGCAGACCTGCAACCACCCTTGTCGACACGAAGGCCAAGCTCTCTGCTGCTGATGGTTCTCCTGCTCCGGATGCTCCTTTTTATCGGTCTATTGTGGGTGCTCTTCAGTATCTCACTCTCACTCGACCGGAACTCCAGTATGCTACGTAGCAGGCGTGCCTTCACATGCATGCCCCTCGAGATGCTCATTGGACCTTCGTCAAGCGGATCCTTCGCTACATCCATGGCTCTCTAGACCTTGGGCTCATGTTGCACACCTTTGCCTCCACCGAGCTCACCGCCTACACCGACGCTGACTGGGCCGGCTACCCCGACACCCTTCGCTCCACCTCGGGTTACTGTGGCTTCCTTGGACCATCAATGGTTTCGTGGTCTTCCAAGCGGCATCCTACGGCTCCCGGCCCAGTGCTGAGGCTGAGTATTGCGTCGTGGCCAATCTCGACGCCGAGTGTTGAAAGCACATTTGCTCCCTTGGTGATTTTGAGAATTAATAACAACATATATGGCATTGAACTAATGTTTCCACTAAGCATGTTCCAAGAAAAGTTCAATGATGGGTTGGCAAAAGGATTGTGAAATATCCCAAGATGCAAGGAAATAGTTTGGCAAAACTTCAAGCAAGAGGACTCTACATTTTACTTTGTGACAAATCACTTTGAGTCCATAGGAAAGCCAATACTATCAAAAGGGGGTAAGGTACCGTTGGTGAACAAAATTCTCATACGTTCACAAGTGATAGTCACCACATTCACCCACAAGCTCTTCCACAAAAGTCTGTCTATCCTAAGCCAAATATCCAAAATCGGTGCGACCAACACTTTCCACTCGGTGCCACCAATTCTCAGCCCTAGACAGACTCACCCAAACCCTAGCCATTCGGTGCAACTGATTCTGCTTTGGTGCCACTGAGTTTGGGTTGCCAAATTTCTGTTATGCAAATTCACAAAATCGGTCCCACCTAGTTTGTTGAATCGGCGTCACCGAGTTTGGCAATCTGACCGTTGGTCACCTTATCAGTGCAACCGAGTTTTATATATCGGTCTCGTCGAGATTCAAAAGTTGCTACCTTTGAGGCAACTCGGTACCACCGAGATTAACACATCGGTGTCACCGAATCTGACTTATTAGGTGTAACGGTTGGATTTTTGGAGATGCCAATATATACCCCTCCACCACCACCCACTCACAAGAGAAGCACTCATAACAGATCCCCACTCATACCAACTGATTTTCTGAGAGAGAGCCACCTACTCATGTGTTGAGATCATGCCATTCCATTCCAACCATATGAAGCTTGATATCTATCCTAACAAGTTGCTTTCCACCCAATCAATCTCTTCAACCAAAGCCAAATCTATGAGAGAGTGATTGTGTGTTGAGGAGTCTATCATCTTGAAGCACAAGAGCAAGGAGTTCATCGACATTATCGAGCCTATTACCTTTTGGAGGGTGGTGCCTCCTAGATTGGTTAGGTGTCACTTGGGAGACTCCTACTTTGTGTTGTGAAGTCAACCAAGAAGTTTGTAAGGGCAAGGAGATCGCCTACTTCATGAAGATCTACCCCGAGTTAGGCTAGTCCTCCATGGACGTAGGCCATCATGGTATAGTCAAGGTTGCTTCTTCGTTGAACCCTCCGTGGTAGAGCCCTCCGTGGACTCTCGCGACCGTTACCCTCCATGGGTTGAAGACTCCATAAACATGGACGTACGATAGCACCACCTATTGGAACCACCAGAAAAAATCATCGTGCCTCCAATTGCGTTTGATCCTCTTACTCT
The DNA here is from genome assembly GCA_022496015.1 of Hordeum marinum. Lineage (NCBI taxonomy): Eukaryota > Viridiplantae > Streptophyta > Magnoliopsida > Poales > Poaceae > Hordeum > Hordeum marinum. Next base: position 270,079,968 of record CM039675.1, on the reverse strand, counting down.
TCCTTTACTTACATGATTGTCTTTACTTTCTGCTGCTATACTTGTAGACATGCATGTATAGGGTGTACTTGACTTGCTATGAATGCTAAAATCTTCCAACACTTAAAATTGGGAAAAGGTAGATTTTTAATTGGTAAAGTATTCTAATCACCCCCCTCTAGACCTACTTTCGATCCTACAAGTGGTATCAGAGCCTGGTTTCCATTGCATTGGTTTCACAACCTAGGAGAGTATGGCGTCTAGTGAGGGAAATTATCACCGTAGAGGTCCATACTTTGATGGCACTAATTTTGCTAGTTGGAAGCACAAAATGAAAATGCATCTTCTTGGTCATAACCCCACCATTTGGGATGCTGTTCATGTTGGATTGCAAGGTGAATTCTTTGTGGATGGGAGGGAACCGGATCGCTAAGCGACTGCGGAAGAATTGAAGATGTTGCAACTCAATGCTCAAGCATGTGACATTCTCTTCAACTGCCTATGCTCCGAAGAATTCAACAAAATCAGCTGTCTTGAGAATGCAAAAGAGATTTGGGATACTTTGGTTGATATGCATGAAGGTACCGAATCCGTGAGAGAATCCAAGTTGGATGTTCTTCAAAGTCAGCTTGACAAGTTCAAGATGAAGGATGCTGAAGGAGTCGCTGAGATGTACTCTAGGCTAGCTCTCATCACCAATGAAATTGTCGGCTTAGGAAGCGAAGAAATGACTGACAAATTCATCATCAAGAATATACTTCGAGCCTTGGATGATTGATATGACACCATATGCACATTGACCCAAATGATGCCCAACTACAAAGATCTCAAGCCAACGGAAGTGATTGGAAGGATTGTTGCTCATGAGATGACACTCAAGGACAAGGAAGAGCTTCACCACAAGTCTAGCGGTGCTTACAAGGCCACAAATGATGCTCCCGTTAGCTCAAGTTACAACCTTGTCACAAATGAAGAGATAAGCCTCATGGTGAAGAAATTCAACAAGTTCTACAAGAATAGAAGCAAAGATCGAAGCTCCAACTCAAGATATGAAGAGAAGCGTTCGTCAAGTCGTGACCGGAATTGCTACAATTGTGGAAAGCCCAGACACTACTCCAATGAGTGCACGGCTCCTTAAAAAAGGAAAGAAGAGTCACCAAGAAGACGAAGCTCAAGAGACGAGTCACCTCGAAGAGAGAGAAGGAGTAGGGATGATCGTTATGAACAAAAACCCTCAAGGAGAAGTAGGGACTCAGAGAAGAAGGACAAGTACACCAAGAGATACTCAAGAAGAAGACATCAAGCTCATGTCGGTGAATGGGTTTCCGGCTCTGAATCTAACAACCACTCCGAGAGAAGCTATCACTCCAACTCCAACTATAGTCAAGATGAAGGTGTTGTCGGACTTGCACTAGTGACAACCGACTCGTATGACCTATTTGATTCACCAAATGAAGGGAGTGGATGTTTCTTCATGGCTAAAGGCCCCAAGGTATCACAACCCGAGTATCTTGATTTCAATAGTGATTAGGATGACTTGTTAGTTGAAGATGACTTGTTATTTGACAAATCTAGTAATGTTAGTCAAGATGAACTTGCTAGTAATCACTCTAGTCTAGATAAGTTGTGCGATGATGATTACTTGGAAATAGAACGACTAACTCAAGAACTAAACACTCTTAAGTTAGCTCATGAGTCTACTCTACAAGATCATAGAGAGCTTGAAAGGACACACGAGAATCTCCGCCTTGAGAAGCTCAATTTAGAGCAAGAGCATGAGGTCCTTAAAGCTATCAATGACGATCTTCGAAAGAAGACTTCCTCTTATCTAGACAAATGACTTCTCTTGTCTACATTCATGCCACAAGTTAAGGCTAAGCAAACTAGTAATAAAGGCAAGAAAGCTTATTTAACTAGTAGCAATAAAAATGATAAATCCAATGATATTTCTTCTAGTAGTTCTATTGACCCCACTAACTCTTCTCTTAGCCAAGTTAGACTTGAGCAAGAAAATGAACTTTTGCAAGGGATTATAAAGAAATGTATCTACAAGAGTCTTGCAGTGTGCAAACAATTTGAGGAGATTATACGCAAACACGGAGGATACCGGAAGAACCGTCGTGTTGGCTACTTCAACGCTAATGGAGTTGAATGGGAAGAAGGTCAATACCCCAATCCCAAGTTTGTTCCTCAGAAGGAGAAGTATGAAAATACTCTCCCCAAGGGAACAAAAGCTCAGGATGACCTTCCACCACAAGACCCCAAGCTCAAGGACAAGAACAAGCTTCAAGAGGACATTGTTCATATGAAGATGAATCCCAATCTTTGGTTAAGTGGGTTCCCAAGGCTACTACAAGCTCAACTTCTACAAGTGCTACTTCAACACCAAGGATCCCCATCAATTTGATGTGGGTCCCTAAGAAGAAGAACTAGAGAAGTTCTTGAGGGGTGACTCCACCAATGAAATCCACTCATATTCATTATTGGCAAGAACTAGTTGCAATCAACATCAACATCATGTGATAGTTCATGGAGTCACACATTCCCTCAAAGGTAAGCAAGGGACAAGGTAATCAACAAATCAACGAACATCATCATATATGCTTTGCACTCCATGTCCATAGATATCCTTGTATTTGTATCTTGTATGTTGGGACTAACCCATGTAGGTGAGAAGAGTAATGAAACAACACGGATGCTCCCAACTCATGGTGATCTTCATACACTTTGAGCATCCACCACTACTTCACCTACATGAAGTCTTCATCGACAAAACCCAAGGTTAGTTTATCCCTCCTGTGGGGGGTGTCACATCAAGGGGGAGCTTTACTCTAGGACTTGAGTCAAAGCATCTCATAGTATCTGACAACATTAAATTCTTTATGTAAAAGTGGTAACCCCACTTGTGCTTAAACGATGAGTATGACCTATGATCAAGTATTCTTGCTTGGCCCCTAAGTCAATATATTCATATATAAATGAATCCATCATCGCCAAAATGCTTGTTAGACACTAGTATGTTTGTGCATGTTTTCGATGTTTTCATTTGACATCTTATTGCATGAGCATATTGGTCTGCATTTATTTACTCATTCGAGGACATCCAATTGTTGTTATTTGGCTTCTCATACTTCATTTGCCAATCGGATGCACAAGAATGCCTAGGACCACTCCTCTAGCTATATATGCTTTCTCACCTCATATTCTTTTGATCTGTTTGTGTGAGGAGAACTCAAAGTTCCGTATCGATAAAGGACTGACCATTTAAACCTCCCAAGTGCATCTCGGTGGAACCAACTCAAAATTCTCGGTCTCACCAAATGCCTAGGGTTGATCTGGTTTTCTATCTTGGTACTACCGATTCCATATTCTCGGTTACACCGAGTTTCCCTGTCAATTGACACTTGAGAAACTCGGTGACACCGAAAGTTTAGAATCGGTCTCACCGATAGTGAGGGGTATATATGTTGTGGACTCAACGCTTTGAAATTCAATCCTCAAACCGTTGCGCCGCAAAACCCTCAGCTCCAGAAAAGGACTCCCTGGTCATCGCCTTTGCTTCCCTGAGCGTCTCCGCTGCTGGGAATCGCCGTCGCCGACGAAATCTTTTCCATCGTTGTCGTCGTAGTGGATCCATCACCGAGCTAGGGTATGGATTCGTCCCCCTCTTGCGCTCCTTCCTCCGATTCTTGTGCATCAGGGTTTATCCATCATCTTGCCACCGTTTGAGATCGATCTGTCCACGAGAAATTCCTATAGTCTAGCGAATTGAAGAATTCTAGGTTTAGTTGCCCGCAAAGTTGCATCTCGGTGATACCGAATCAGAAAAATCGGTTCCACTGATTTCCTTTTTGTGCTACTAAGTTCAAAACTTGGTGAGACCGAGTGACAATTTTCGGTCCGACCAAAACTATTGCCAAGTTTCGGTTAAGAGTTTTGTGCGTCTCGGAAGCACCGAAATGTTTGACTCGGTGACACCAAAATCCAATTTTGCTGTGAACTACATCTATGATTTTTCTGTTCAAACTTTAAAAAACCAGCTGCATTTTGTGATAACTTATCCTATTCCACTCTTCTATACTCTATTCACATGGTCAGATATGTCAGATGCTGAGGACAACCAGAACTTGCATGAGCAGAACATTGACATGAGTTCAGGCACTAGCCCTGGGTGCAGCTCATTTTCAGATCCAGGCACCCCTAGTTCACATGGGTTACCCAAGGCTTCTACAAGGACCCGGAAGAGACTGAATTCAAATGAGGAGGATTCAGACTTTGTGCCAGAGGAGGTTGTTGCTAAAAAGCAAGAGAAGGCTGCCAAGAAGTCAGCCAATGAAGCCACCTCTTCCACGAGGGTGGTCAGCAAGACATATGCACCTTCACAGACTATGAGAGCACCTGAGAGTGCTAGGGCTACCATGACCATTGAGCCCCCAAGGAAGTATTTTCCTAAGAAGGCAGGGGAGAAGAAGGCCAGGAAAAGGATCATTCGTGTTGTTGGCAGGCCTACCTTGTTGTATGAGGACCCTGAGGAGGCTGCAGGTGCTGCTGCTGAGGAGGAGGAGGAGGAGGAGGAGGAGGAAGAGCATGTTGTCAAGGCCCCTCCCAAGAAGAAGCAGAAGAAGCTGTTGGCAGATGCTGTTGGGGAATGCTGCATGGGAAACAAAAAATTTCCTACGCACACGCAAGATCTATCCATGGTGATGAGCATCTACGAGAGGGAAAGTGGATCTACATACCCTTGTAGATCGCTAAGCGGGAAGCGTTAAGAAACGCGGTTGTTGTAGTCGAACGTCTTCGTGATCCAAATCGCCGTGCATCCCACGATCTCATCACGATTCGTCCTGCGATCCAATCATGATCCGTCCCACAAACTCATCACGATCCGTCACGCGATCTCATAACGATCCGTCTCGCGATCTTGATCACGGTCCTTCCGATCTAGTGCCGAACGGACGGCACCTCCGCGTTCAGCACACGTATAGCTCGATGACGATCTCCGCCTTCTTGATCCAGCAAGAGGGAGCGGAGAGGTAGAGGAGTTCTCCGGCAGTGCGATGGCGTTGCGGTGATGGTGGTGGAGAAATTCCAGTAGGGCTTCGCCTAAGCACCGCTGAAAATCCATCTAGAGGAGAAAACGATCTAGTAGAAGAAGAGGGCAGCACGTGGCAATTAGGGTTAGGGCTGCCCTCAAAACCTCTAGTATATATAGGAGGAGAGGAGGAGGAGGAGGCTGGCGCACAAAGGGCCAGCCCTTTGATCTTGGAACAAGGAGGATAGGAGTCCTTCTCCTCCACTCCTAGTTGGATTAGGACTCCTTCCTTATTTAGCCTTTTTGCCTTTTTCCACCTTTTTCTCCTTAGGCGTTTCTTCCCAGCCGCATGGGCCCTTTGTGGTACTTCCACCAGCCCACTAAGGGCTGTATTCATCCTCCCACAGCCCATGTAGCCTCTTGGGTTGAAATACCCCTCCTCATGGTCCCTCGGTACACTACCGGCACTCCCGATACACTACCGATGAGCCCAAAACTTTTGCGGCGACCAAAACAGGACTTCCTATATATCAATATTTACCTCGGGACCATCCTAGAGCTCCTTGTGACGCCCAGGATCTCATCCGGGACTCCAAACAATCTTCGGTCACCACCATGCATAACTCTGTACTACCGAAACATCACCGAACCTTAAGTGTGCAGACCCTGCGGGTTCGAGAACTATGTAGACATGGCCGAGACACCTCTATGGTCAATAACCAATAGCAGGACCTGGATGCCCATATTGGTTCCTACATATTCTACAAAGATCTTTGTCGGTCGAACCTCTATGTCAAGGATTCAGTTAATCCCGTATGATGTTCCCTTTGTTCTTCGGTATGTTACTTGCCCGAGATTCGATCGTCGGTATCTCCATACCTAGTTCAACCTCGTTACTGGCAAGTCTCTTTACTCGTTTCCATAATACAAGACCCCGTGTCTAACACTTAGTCACATTACTTGCAAGGCTTATTGTGATGTTGTATTACCGAGTGGGCCCTGAGATACCTCTCCGTCACACGGAGTAACAAATCCCAGTCTTGATGCATGCCAACCCAACAGACACCCTCGGAGATACCTGTAGAGTACCTTTATAGTCACCCAATTACGTTGCGACATTTGATACACACAAGGCACTCCTCCGGTGTCAGTGAGTTTCATGATCTCATGGTCATAGGAACAAATACTTACATGCAGAAAATAGTAGCAATAAACTGACACGATCATATGCTACATTTGTAGTTTGGGTCTTGTCCATCACATCATTCTCCTAATGATGTGATCCTGTTATCAAATGACATCTCATGTCCATTGCTAGGAAACCTTTACCATCTTTGATCAACGAGCTAGTCTATTATAGGCATACTAGGGACACGATGTTGTATATGTATCCACACATGTATCTAAGTTTCCGATCAATACAATTATAGCATGGATAATAAACGATTATCATGAGCAAGGAAATATGATAAAAACTAATTTATTATTGCCTCTAGGGCATATTTCCAACAGTCTCCCACTTGCACTAGAGTCAATAATCTAGTTCACATCACCATGTGATTCGCATTGTTATGAATCTAACACCCAATGAGTTCTGGGGCTTGATCATGCGTTACATGTGAGAGAGGTCTTTTAGTCAATGGTTCTGTGACATTCAGATCCATGTGTACTTTGCAAATCTCTATGTCAAACTATAAATACTGCTACCACACTCCACTTGGAGCTATTCCAAATGGCTGATCCACTATACGTATACAGATTGCTACTAAGAGTCATCCGGATTGGTGTAAAAGCTTGCATCGACGTAACGCTTTACGACAAACTCTTTATCACCCCCATAATCGAGAAACATTTCCTTAGTCTTTTAGTTACTAAGGATGATCTTGACTGCTGTCCAGTGATCCACTCCTGGATCACCCTTGTACCCCTTGACGGACTCATGGCAAGGCACACACAAATGCGATACACAACATGGCATACTATACAGAGCCTATGGCTAAGGCATAGGGGACGACATTCGTCCTTGCTCTTTCTTCTGTTGTGGTCGAGCTTTGAGTCTCACTCAACTTCACACCTTACAAAGCAGGTGAGAACACTTCTCTTTGACTGATCCATTTTGAACTCTTTCAAAATCTTGTCAAGGTATGTACTCATTCAAAGTCTCATCAAGCATCTTGATCTATCTCTATAGATCTTGATGCTCAACAATTAGGTAGCTTTATCCAGGTCTTCCTTTGGAAAACTCCTTTCAAACAACCCTTTATGCTTTCCCGAAATTCTACATCATTTCTGATCAACAATATGTCAACCACATATGCTTATCAGAAACTATATAGTGCTCCCACTCACTTTATTGTAAATACAAGTTTCTCATAAACTTTGTATATACTCAAAAACTTTGATCACCTCATCAAAGTGTATATTCCAACTCCGAGATGCTTGCTTCAGCCCATAGAAGGATCACTGAAGCTTGCTCTCCTTTTAGCATCCTTATGTCGGGACCCCGATCCTAAGTCATATGAATCCAGACTGTAACATATCACATCACTTTGCGGCCTCACGCACGGTAATTTCCATGGCTGCAGCCTTACCTTAGCCGGGACCGTTTGCGTCTTTTGGCTCACGTATGTGAACATGTCGCTAGCAATCAAACGACAGAGAACCCGTGCCGACATGACTAGTCATAGAACCCAAGTGGCACATTTGTACGGAAACAGGCATACATAACCCAGCAATGGAGGTGTCGGCCTCAAGCGTGTGTAAACGAGTCATAGCAAGCTACAAGGACTCCATTATGCCATGAGACATAAATGCCATCACTGCATGTAGACGAGTCGTAGCAGGCTACAGGGACTCCATTACACTGCGAGATATTTCCCCGAAGGGACAGACAAAGCAGCAAAGAAGGATACATGCCGGTCAATCAATGTGTCCGGAGCAGTAGCAAGCTACCATGGCTCGGTGGAAACACAAAGAGGCAGTTTCCCATAAAGAGTACTACTAAAGGCACACAACTAGGTGTCGGATCCCATACATACCGTTGCACGTCACACGTACGCACGACATGCCCGATATGCATAGATACAACCATGGCATCACAACGTAACCATACAACAACTTTTATTTAAGAGGCTCAGACGAGCCTTGCATAATATGTTCTTACAGATCGGGGTCACATGACCCAACACTCAAGTCATACAAACAGTTCATACAAACCAAGCGGAAGCATAAGCTGTCTGAGTACAGACAGATGAAAGGTTAAAAAGACACATGGCCTGACTATCTACAGCCTGCCACAGGGCATAGGGTCGTAGCTAGGACACCAGCTATTCAGCATAGTCGACATCTAGAAAGAACCCACCCCGATGGGTCCTGGATCTCATCTGCAACATTTATTAAGGAAACATGAGTACAAACATACTCAGCAAGTCTTTAAAGTAGACCTAGTCTATTCATGCTCATGTATCAACAAGGGGGTGGTCGAGTTTATGCAGCAATGCCAGCTTTGACTCATGGCTAACCTACACTACATAATTTTAACTCTTTGTTTAAATTTTAGATATCGCACATGAGTCCATTAACTCCATGACAATACACCACCATGGATTCACTTCCCTCTCCTGGGAGAGTCCCATCCACGGTACTCACACTTGTCTTGATATTTTTATGAGTATCCATTTGATTATCTATGATAAGCATAAGCTTTCCAGGTAGTCCATATCTGAGGACGCGGCTATTCGAATAGTTGCATACCCTGCAGGGGTGTACTTCTTCACACACGCTCTCGCCACTTATTGCTGTGTGCTCATAAAACCACGCACCTCGTCAACCTTCAAGCGGAAGCCCAACGAGGGAGTCGGCCATGACCGTCAATCACATAAGACCTCTAGTCCAGGCTATCGCCTATTTGAGACTGAACCCGCACGGAAGTCAGGCCAAAGTTTCTGCTACGGCCCCAAATGATGTGCGCAGGGTTCCCGAGCCCACCATTCGGGTGACCCTTGGTACACCGTGCCACTGCCTACCACGTCGTAACCCACCCCTAGGGTCAGCGCTACGCACGGCCTCCAGCATGCTATAAACACCAGTAACTACTTGCAACTCCTGGAATAAGGACTAAGGTATTGATAAGTCGAGAGGGGTCGAGTTACCGGAACCCAATGTGTGGTAGTAACTAGCCTTGGATCACAAACACGGAACTCAGTTCCTAAGAACGGTCCTGATGAGACAACCCGCTATGTACTCCTACATAGCCTCTCACCGCTACCTTTACCAAATCGGGTTCATCATAAGCTTATCACATCGGAACAACAATGTTTCACTCCAGTTCATCACCCAGATGAATCAAACATGACACAAATCTAAGCATAGCAAGCATAGGCAAAGAATGCTAAGCACATCATGGCACAAGCATCTACCAGGTATGCTAGGTTGCAAGGTTTAGCTATTTACTGTGACAATGACAGGTCATGCATAAGAATGGGTTCATCTACCGTGTATGACAGACAAGTGAACATTTGTCGTGAACATTTGTCCTAATGCAATAAACAAGAACAGGAGGGAGAGAGCGGGATGTTATCGGAATGATTGAGGGGGGTTGCTTGCCTTGCTGGATAGCGGCCAGGTTCTCTCCTTCGTTGGAATACTCGGGGGTATCCTCAGAAGTAGGGCCCACCGCAATGCAGATAAGTAGCAATCAATACACGCAAGTGCAACAATATGATGCATGATCATGGCATGGCAACATGTATGGATGAGCTAATGCAGCTATTGTCCAAGTTAATTTGAAGTGAGTTTGAATATAGGTTCAAAATCGTTCTTCATTTCAATTTCCATTTTTAACCTATTAACAAATGTCAATGTTCTTCTACGTAGGTTGCTCTAACATGCATGATAATAGCACCATTGGATTCATTGGATTTTTCTGATAATTTTTCATATATAAATTATTTTCATCTGATTTATAGATTAATTTATATGAATTTTAAAGTTTTAAATAATTTCTAGAATTATTTTTAAACCGGAAAAGGATTAATGATGTCAGCCTGACGTCACCACGACGTCAGCTGGTCGGTTAACCAGGCCAGGTCAAACCTGACGTGCGGGGCCCGCACGTCAGTGACATGGCCCTAAAGTCCACACCGACCAGGGGTTTGACCCACCCTAGGGCCCACTGGTCAGTGATAGGAGGCCTAATTGATCAGGGGGATTAGCCCCTGATGCTAGCCACGTCGGCGCCCACCGGAGCGGGGCCGGCGTCGACCATCCGCACGGCGGTGACTCGCCGGAATTGCGCCTTCGACGACCATTTTTGGCGCGCGGAGGGCAGCGGGAGGTAGCCCATGCACCCGCGCGTCTAGCAGGGCAGCAGAGGGGGCTCGGGGGCAACCGGAGACGATGGCCACGTCGAGCTGAGCGGCGCCGACTGCTCGGGCAGGACCGGCTATGGCGCTACGGGCTGCAGGAGGTGGAGCTAAGGGCGGATACGGGCTCATGGGAGCTCTACGAGCACGAGCCTGTGGTCGGGAGCGAGCTTTGGCCGTTGTGGTCACGGCTATGCCGTGGCCGGCGGCAAGCTCCGCTCGGCTCTGGCTACAGATGGGGCTAGAGGAGGGGAAGGGCGTCAGGACCAGGGGGAAACGGACCGGGGCCTCGCCGGAGGGTCTTCTGGCGCCTTGGCATGGTCGGGGACGCACGGGAGACGGCGAATCGGCGGCGTCTTCAGTCCGACGAGGAAGAACAGAGGAGAGGAGGAAGAGAGGAATGGCGAGGGGGAAACAGGCTCGGGCGGCGGCCGAGCCTATCCTCTCGCCAGCGCGACGAGGAGGCGGCCAGGCAGGCAGGGAGGAGGTGGCCAACGCGTGGCCATGGCCGTCCATAGGGGTGGCACGCAGCTGCTTCTCCTCCTCGCAGGAGGAAGAAGACGCTGCTGCCTCCCGTGGGCTAGGCCTCTTCTTCAGGTAAGCCCAAGTGGGCTTTTCTTCCCCCCTTTTCTTTATTTTATTTCTTTCCTAATTTCTAACATTTATTTTATTTTATTTTCAGGCACATATGATATTTTAAAATATCCCAAATATTTTATATATTGAGGTTTGAATATTTCAAACTTATCTAAAAAGTTTCAGGATATTTTGAAAACTAAAATAATGATAATGCTTTATTTGATATTTTCATAAGCTTTAACATTTATTTTTAAATTGCTTCAGTTGTTCAAATATTTAAAGTGGCCCCTGTTATAATCATGTCCATATTTATCAGACATAGGGAACATTTTGGTAGGACATTTTGGATTTGTTGAATTTTCACCAACTAGAATTATTTTGATTCAATGTGAGCTTGGGGTTTCTTTTAATCCCCACTTCATGTTGATGCAAAATTGAAACATGAGGCACACACATGCTATCCTATGACATCTAGCTAGGGATGTGACAACTCACCCCCATTCAAAAGAATCTCGTCCCGAGATTTTGAAGTCGTCGGGAAGAGCGCGGGGTACTCTAGTCGAAGACGATCTTCTCTTTGCCACGTGGCCTCCTTCTCAAAATGGTGTGACCACTGAACCTTGAGAAACTTGATGTTCCGTCGCCGAGTGGTACGCTCAGCTTGATCAAAAATACGAACAGGGTATTCTCGATATGTAAGGTTATCTTGGAGGTCAAGCGATTCATGGTCTACTTCACGAACAGGGTCCGAGAAGCAACGCGTGAGTTGCGAGACGTGGAAGACATCATGAACCTTGGAAAGATGCGACCGAAGTTCCAATTGGTAGGCGACCTCTCCTTGTTTAGCAAGAAAGCGAAAAGGTCCAATGTAACGAGGAGCCAACTTGCCCTTGATACCGAATCGTTGGGTACCCTTCAAAGGTGTAACCCAAAGGTAAGCCTTCTCGTCAACTTCATAAGTCACTGCCTTATGATGGCGATCATATTGGCTCTTTTGACGAGATTGGGTTGTTTTCAACTTTTCACGAATAATGCGAACTTGCTCCTCTGCATCCTGGATCATATCCGGGCCAAAGAGTTGCCTCTCTCCAGTTTCTGACCAGTTAAGAGGTGTTCGACACCTTCGTCCATAGAGAACTTCAAAAGGGGCTATGCCCAAGCTTGATTGATAACTATTGTTATATGCAAATTCGGCAAATGGAAGACATTTCTCCCAATTCATACCGAAGGATATAACACAAGCTCGGAGCATGTCTTCAAGGATTTGATTGACTCGCTCAACTTGACCACTTGATTGCGAGTGGAAAGCAGTGCTAAAGGATAGATGAGTCCCCATAGCGGTTTGAAAACTTTCCCAAAATTGGGAAGTAAAGATACTTCCGCGGTCTGAGTTAATCTCCAAAGGAACACCATGAAGAGAAACTATTCGAGAAACATATAACTTCGCTAGCTGGCTAGCAGTTATACTCTCCCGAACAGGAAGAAAATGAGCCACTTTGGAAAGGCGGTCAATGACCACAAAGATAGCATTATTCCCTCTCTTGGTCCTGGGAAATCTGTTAATGAAATTCATACCGACCTTATCCCATTTCCATTCGGGAATAGCTAAAGGTTGAAGGGTGCCAGCAGGCCTTTGATGTTCTGCTTTCACGTGATGACAAACATCGCAGTTAGCAACGAACTGGGCAATTTCTCTCTTCATCCTAGTCCACCAGAACCTCTGGCATAGGTCCTGATACATCTTGGTACTACCCGGATGAATTGTGAGAGGAGAATCATGAGCCTCCTTAAGGATCAACTGTCGTAGATGTTGCTTCTTCGGGATCACCAAGCGGTTCTCAAAGAAAACAACACCTTGATTATCTATCGAGAAGCACCTAACATTACCCTTCTTAATGTTTTTCTTGATCCGAGATATCCCGGCATCATGCTCCTGGGCTTCTATAATTTGATCCGTAAGAGTAGGTTTCACCACCAGGTTGGATAGGAATCCTTGAGGAACAAGGTGGAGGTTTAACTTCCGAAATTCCTCATGGAGAAGTGGTTGACCTTGTTGTAACATCAAGTTGTTACAATAAGACTTACGACTTAGTGCATCAGCCATGACATTGGCTTTCCCCGGGGTATAAGTTATCCCTAAGTCGTAATCTATAATCAACTCAACCCACCCTCTTTGCCTGAGATTCAAATCTGGCTGGGTGAAAATATATTTCAGACTTTGGTGATTAGTGTAAATTTCGCAACGATTACCCAGAAGGTAATGTCGCTAGGTTTTCAGTGCATGGACCATAGCTACAAGCTCAAGATCATGTGTTGGATAATTATCCTCATGTGGACGCAACTGTCGAGATGCGTATGCAGTCACATGATGATCTTGCATGAGAATGCAACCTAATCCTTGTCGCGAGGCGTCGCAATAGATAACAAAGTCCTTAGAGAAGTCTGGTGGCATCAGAACGGGAGAAGAGGTCAGTCGTCTTTTCAACTCCTAAAAACTGTGCTCGCATTGTGGAGTCCACTCGAACTTTTTATCTTTCTTGAGGAGTTCAGTCAGAGGTTTCGCAACCTTGGAGAAATTCTCGACAAAACGGCGACAATAGCTCGCTAGGCCAAGGAAACTCCGAACTTGCTTAACTGATTCAGGTTGAGTCCAATCAAGGACGACCTGAACTCTCTTGGAATTGACAGCAATACCTTTACCAGAGATCATGTGGCCTAGATAGGTCCCTTCTAGCAACCAAAATTTACACTTGGATAATTTGGCATACAGACGGTGCTCTCGAAGTTTCATCAATACCAGCCTTAGATGCTCGGCTTGTTCCTATTCGTTCTTCAAGTAGATGAGTATGTCGTCGAGGTAAACCACGACAAATTTATCCAAATACTCCATGAAGATCGAATTCATCAAGCGAGAGAAGGTGGCTGGGGCATTGGTTAAACCGAAGGACATGACGGTGTACTCGTATTGGCCATAACGAGTAACAAAAGCCGTTTTTGGAATGTCCTCGTTTCTAATTCTGATTTGATGGTATCCCAACCTCAAATCCATTTTGGAAAAGATAGAGGATATAGCGAGTTGATCATACAAATCGTTGATCCTGGGGAGCAGATACTTGTTCTTTATGGTGACCAGATTCTCTGGCCGATAATCCACAACCATCCGATCCGATCCATCCTTCTTCTTGACGAAGAGGATGGGACAAGCCCAAGGAGAAGAACTAGGATGGATGAAACCTTTCTTCAAAGCCTCATCGAGTTGGATCTTAAGCTCGGCTAGTTCTAAGGGTGCCATCCTATAGGGTCTTCTGGCTATTGGGACAATCCCTGGAATAAGCTCCATCACAAACTCAACATCTCTGACAGGAGGAATTCCTGGCAGTTCTTCTGGAAAGACATCTGGAAAGTCATGGACTACCGGAATATCTTCTATTTCTGGAAGAGGGCTAGCATTAAGGGAATAGAGTTGGCGCTTGGCTGCTTGAGTGGAGACATTAACTATCTCACCCGATGGATGTGTAAGTTGAACATTCCTAGTATGAGTATCAATCTTAGCATAGTGGGCTTTCATCCAATCCATGCCTAGAATGATATTGATGTTCGAAGACTTGAGGGCTATCAAAGATGCTAGGAAGACTAGCCTATCCACCAGAATCTCATTATCATGGCTCACTCTAGAAGTTTGCCACTTTGAACCAGGAGTCTGAACTACTAAAGGAGTAGGCATATCACAAAAAGACATGTTATGCAACTATGCATAACTTTCTGAGATGAAAGAATGAGATGCCCCAGTATCAAATAGAACAGATGTTGGATGACTATTGACAAGGAGCGTACCTAGGATAACATCAGGATCCTCAAAGGCTTCCTCAGCAGAGACATAATTCACTCGTCCACGAGCAGGAGCTAGCTTCACATAGAAGGCTTTTCCCGGCTTCCCACGTCCAGCGGGCTTAGCATTGCTCTGAGGATAATCACGAGAGTAGTTTCCTGGTTCCCCACATTTGTAGCAGACCTTGGTGGCACGGGGAGCAACATTGACAGGCGGACCTCCAAATGGTCTGGCTGGAGGGTTGGGCTGAGCTAGGCGAGGCGCCTGGAAGGATGGCCTCGCGGTGTATCTTGGTGGCAGAGCTGCGTTGGGCACCCAGACCCGACGTTTGTTGGAGCCTGAGCCAGATGCGTGGCTGAAGTCATGGTTGTGCTTCCTCGTGGTCTCATAGTCAGTCTGTCCAGACTCGGCATTGATAGCCTTGTTGACGAGAGCCTGGAAGGTTGTGCACTCATGCAGGCGCAAATCTCGACGGAGCTCAGGGTTAAGTCCTTTGCGGAACCTAGCCTATTTCTTGGCATCAGTTGAAACTTCCTCCGAAGCATAGCGAGCAAGATTGCCGAACTCATGGCTATAGACATCCACTGACAGTCTGCCCTGGGTGAAAGCACAAAATTCCTCTCTCTTGCGATCCATCAGCCCTTCCGGGATGTGATGGGTACGGAATGCTGCACTGGATTCTGCCCAAGTTGGTGCGGGGCCTACGGGACGCATGGCTTCATAATTTTCCCACCACAGATTGGCGGGTCCTTCCAGAAAGTAGGTAGCAAAGGTCACCTTGCTGGCCTCGGACACGTTGGCAGCCCGGATCTTGCGGAACATGCTGGTCAGCCAGTCATCCGTGTCGAGTGGGTCGACCGAATGATGATACTTAGGTGGGCACAGCTTGACGAAGTCACCGAGGGACACACCATCATTGTGTTCATTGCGGGGAGCACGCGCTGTGTTCTGCTCAATTCGTTCCAGCAGCCTGTTGGTCTCCCTCTTGTTCCTTTCAGCTTCAAGCATCACTTCTGCCAAAGAAGGCGCATGTGGCAGATCCTCTTGCCTTGGCTGGCGTCCCTCGCCCTGCTCGTGGGCAGGCACGGGGTTATTCCTAGTTGCCACCATCCTGGGAAAACAAACCCACAACTTAAATATAGAGGACATCAACTCTAAGACATGAGGTAAGGAATGTACTGGACAACATGGCATGCAGGGTAAACACCCAAACCACATGGTAATAACAACTGCCATATGAACACCATGATTCATACACACCATGACATAGTTCGGTACAAGCCCACGCTAAAAACAAACTACAGAGAGATGACACAACTCATCGGAGGCATTACAAGCTTCCTATGCATTATCTATCTACACCTTCGGAACTCAACTCTCAACCTCAATCATATCCCACAAGACACGCAGGACTGTGGCGATACGACTACTACCATACTAGTACTAGCATCCACATACTCAACCATCGCCGTAGAATGCCTCATACAGGTTACCCCCATGACCCGGGAGCTGAACCTGAGGATCCAGAAACACTCTAGCTTGTGATCCCTGGGAACCGTAAGGACACGGATGTGGCCTTGGTCCCCTTGTTGGCGACAACAACGGTCCTCAAAGAGGGGTGATGCCTCCAACATCGGGCCAGTCTACGTGTGCTGGCAGATGAGTCCGCGATGGGGTCAGCATCTCCAAATCTCCATAGCCTGGCTGCACGACAGGTGCCAACTACGTCAGGGTTGTCCAAAGACGTGCACGGGTAGCATAAAGCTCCATGTGAAGGGCACGTGCATCACGATCCTTGTTCTCCAACATCTGAGCAGTCACCTATAGCCTAGGGTCCTGATGGGAATGATCGCAATAGGCTGCGCTAAGATAACCATCCTCTCCTCCCATGGAAGCAGGAACATAACAGAACTCTGTGTTCTGAAGCAGACCATGGTGAAACCTCATGATAGTCAGCATGGTGTAGGCGGCCTCCTAAACTGCCATATCTATGGTGACACCTAGTCCATAAATCCAGTGAAGCAGCTCTGCAGCTCTAGGATATGAAGGATATATCTTAACAGTACATAGATACTGACTCTGGTTGAAATCTCGATACTGTTCCTCCACTGTGTACTCTGGGTACCAACGGTAACCAGCCTCTATCATAACTCAAACCAACATGGCCGTGTGACCGGGTACATCGATGCACCTGGTCAGACGGACCACCTGACGGGAAGGACGAGGGGGCATCTGAAACAGAGAATGATGCAAAGGCATTAGAGACTCAAGTAGGAATTGGACATCATAAAGGCGGTAATTTCTCAAAAAGGATTTTGAGACAACTGCAAAAGATTGGAAAAGCATAACCACTCGACTTTCTAGACTCAAATATCTTCTCCATCTGATTGTCACACCAACAATACTTGAGTACCGACATTCTCTTGCAAACAAGCTAGCTATTAGTCCATGGTTAGTAACTCGTCATCCTAAGCAATAGATGAGAAGCCTAGTTCTTATCCCCGTAGAAAAGATGAGAATGACTCGGAATAGAATAACTTGGGAAGAGGAGTAAAAAGAGCCTTATGTTCCCTTCCACAATTAATTCCCCTACTTTTCTATAGTGTTTCTAGACTCAACTTCGACCGGTTTGGCTTGGTAGTCCTACAGTCAGTCAGGCTCTGATACCAACGCTGTCGGGACCCCGATCCTAAGTCATATGAATCCATATTGTAATATATCACATCACTTTGAAGCCTCATGCACGGTAAGTTCCACGACTGTAGCCTTACCTTAGCCGGGACCGTTTGCGTCTTTTGGCTCACGTATGTGAACATGTCGTTGTTAATCAAACGACAGAGAATCTGGGCCGACATGACTAGTCATAGAACCCAAGTGGCACATCCATACGGAAATAGGCATACGTAACCCAACAATGCAGGTGTCGGCCTCAAGTGTGTGTAGACGAGTCATAGCAAGCTACAAGGACTCCATTACGCCGTGAGACATAAATACCATCACTGCATGTAGACGAGTCGTAGCAGGCTACATGGACTCCATTACCCGAGACATTTCCCCGAAGGGACAGACACAGTAGCAAAGAAGCATACATGACGGTCAATCAATGTGTCTGGAGCAGTAGCAAGCTACCATGGCTCGGTGGAAGCACGAAGAGGCGGTTTCCCGTAAAGAGTACTACTAAAGGCACACAACTAGGTGTCGGATCCCATACATACTGTTGCACGTCACACGTACGCACGACATGCCCGATATGCATAGATACAACCATGGCATCACAACATAACCATACAACAACTTTTATTTAAGAGGCTCAGACAAGTCTTGCATAATATGTTCTTACAGATAGGGGTCACATGACCCAACACTAAGGTCATACAAACAAGTTCATACAAACCAAGCGGAAGCATAAGCTGTCTGAGTACAGATAGATGAAAGGTTAAAAAGGCACATGGCCTGACTATCTACAGCCTGCCACAAGGCATAGGGGCGTAGCTGGGACACCAGCTATTCGGCATCGTCGACATCTAGAAAGAAGCCACCCGATGGGTCTTGGGTCTCATCTACAACATTTACTAAGCAAACATGAGTACAAACGTACTCAGCAAGTCTTTAAAGCAGACCTAGTCTATTCATGCTCATGTATCAACAAGGGGGGGGGTGGAGTTTATGCAGCAATGCCAGCTTTGACTCATGGCTAACCTACACTACACAATTTTAACTCTTTGTTTAAATTTTAGATATCGCACATGAGTCCATTAACTCCATGACAATACACCACCATGGATTCACTTCCCTCTCCTGGGAGAGTGACATCCATGGTACTCACGCTTGTCTTGATATTTTTATGAGTATCCATTTGATTATCTATGAACAACATAAGCTTTCCAGGTAGTCCATATCCGAGGACGCGACTATTCGAATAGTTTCATACCATGCAAGGGTGTACTTCTTCACACACGCTCTCACCACTTATCGCTGTGTGCTCATAAAACCATGCACCTCGGCAACATTCAAGCAGAAGCCCAACGAGGGAGTTGGCTACGACCGTCAATCACATAGGACCTCTAGTCCAGGCTATCGCCTATTTGACACTGAACCCGCACGGAAGTCTGGCCGAAGTTTCCGCTATGGCCCCAAACGATGTGCATAGGGTTCCCAAGCCCACCATTCGGGTGACCCTTGGTACACCATGCCATTCCCTACCATGTCGTAACCCACCCCTAGGGTAAGCACTACGCACGGCCTCTAGCATGCTATAAACACCAATAACTACTTGCAACTCCTGGACTAAGGACTAAGCGACTGATAAGTTGAGAGGGGTCGAGTTACCGAAACCCAATGTGTGGTAGTAACTAGCCTTGGATCACAAACATGGAACTCACTTCCTAAGAACGGTCCCAATGAGACAACCCGCTATGTACTCCTACATAGCCTCTCATCGCTACCTTTACCAAATCGGGTTCATCATAAGCTTATCACATCGGAACAACAATATTTCACTCCAGTTCATCACCCAAATGAACCAGACCTGACACAACTCTAAGCATAGCAAGCATAGCAGGCAAAGTAAGCTAAGCACATCATGACACAAGCATCTACCAGGTATGCTAGGTTGCAAGGTTTAGCTATTTACTGTGACAATGATAGGTCATGCATAAGAATAGGTTCATCTACCGTGTATGATAGACAAGTGAACATTTGTCCTAATGCAATAAACAAGAACAGGAGCAAGAGAGTGGGATGTTATCGGAATGATCAAGGGGGTTGCTTGCCTTGCTGGGTAACGGGAAGGTTCTCTCCTTCGTTGGAATACTCGGGGGTATCCTTAGAAGTAGGGCCTACCGCAATGCAGATAAGTAGCAATCAATACACGCAAGTGCAACAATAGCATGCATGATCATGGCATTGCAGCATGTATGGATGAGCTAATGCAGCTATTGTCCAAGTTAATTTGAAGTGAGTTTGAATGTAGGTTCCAAATCGTTCTTCATTTCAATTTCCATTTTTTAACCTATTAGCAAATGTTAATGTTCTTTTACATAGGTTGCTCTAACATGCATGATAACAGCACCATTGGATTCATTGGATTTTTCTGATAAATTTTCATATATAAATTATTTTCATCTGATTTACAGATTAATTTATATGAATTTTTTAAGTTTTAAATAATTTCTGGAATTATTTTTAAACTGGAAAAGGATTAATGACATCAGCCTGATGTCACCACGACATCATCAGCTGGTCGGCTGACCAGGCCAGGTCAAACCTGACGTGCGAGGCCCGCATGTCAGTGACACGGCCCTAAACTCCATGCTGACCAGGAGTTTGACCCACCCTGGGGCCGACTGGTCAGTGGCAGGAGGCCTAATTAATCAAGGGGATTAGCCCCTGATGCTGGCCACATCAGCGCCCACCGGAGCGGGGCCGCCGGCGACCATCCGCACGGCGGCGACTCGTCGGAATCGCGCCTCCGGCAACCATTTGGCGCGCGAAGGACAGCGGGAGGTAGCCCGTGCACGCCCGCGTCTAGTAGTGCAACAGAGGGGGCTCGGGGGCCACCGGAGACGACGGCCACGTCGAGCTGAGCGGCGATGATGGCTCGGGCAGGGCCGACTACGGCGCTATGGGATGTGGGAGGTGGAGCTAAGGGCGGCTACGGGCTCCTGGGAGCTCTACGAGCACGAGCCCGTGGTCGGGAGCGAGCTTTGGCCGTTGTGGCCATGGCGGCGAGCTCGGCTCGGCTCTGGCTAAAGACAGGGCTAGAGGAGGGGAACGGCGTCGGGACCAGGGGACACGGACTGGGGCCTCACCGGAGGGTCTTCTGGCGCCTTGGCATGGTCAAGGACGCATGGGAGACGGCGAATCGGCGGCGTCTTTAGTCCGGCGAGGAAGAACGGAGGAGAGGAGGAAGAGAGGAATGGCGAGGGGGAAACGGGCTCGGGCGGCGGCCGAGCCTATCCTCTCGCCAGCGCGACGAGGAGGTGGCCAGGCAGGCAGGGAGGAGGTGGCCAATGTGCGGCCACAACCGGCCACGGGGGTGGCATGCAGCTACTTCTCCTCCTGGCAAGAGGAAGAAGACGCTGCTGCCCCCCGTGGGTTGGGCCTGTTCTTCAGGTAAGCCCAAGTAGGCTTTTCTTCCCCCCTTTTCTTTATTTTATTTCTTTCCTAATTTTTGACATTTGTTTTATTTTATTTTCAGGCACATATGCTATTTTAAAATATTCCAAATATTTTATGAGGTTTGAATATTTCAAACTTATCTAAAAAGTTTTAGGATATTTTGAAAACTAAAATAATGATAATGCTTTATTTGATATTTTCAGAAGCTTTAACATTTATTTTTAAATTGCTTCAGTTGTTCAAATATTTAAAATGGCCCCTGTTATAATCATGTCCATATTTATCAGACATAGGGAACATTTTGGTAGGGCATTTTGGATTTGTTGAATTTTCACCAACTTGAATTAGTTTGATTCAATGTGAGCTTGGGGTTTCTTTTAATCCCCATTTCATGTTGATGCAAAATTGAAACATGAGGCACACACATGCTATCCTACGACATCTAGCTAGGGATGTGACACCTTAGGACTGACAAAACCTTCTGGTTATATCACATACAACTTTTCCTCAAGTAAACCGTTAAGGAAACGATGTTTTGACATCCATCTGCCAGATTTCATAATTGAAAAATGCAGCAACTACTAACATAATTCCAACAGACTTTAGCATTGCTACGAGTGAGAAAGTCTCATCGCGGTCAACTCCTTGAACTTGTCGTAACTACTTTGCAACAAGTCGAGCTTTATAAATGGTGACATTTACCATCAGTGTCTGTCTTCATCTTGAAGGTCCATTTGTACTTGATGACCCGTCGTCCAATGAGTAAGTCTACCAAAGTCTATACTTGGTTTTCATACATGGATCCTTTCTCGGATTTCATGGCCTCTAACCATTTGTTGGAATCCGGGCCCATCATTGCTTCTGCATAGCTCGTAGGTTCATCATTGTCCAACAACATGACCTCTAAGACAGGGTTGTCGTACCACTCAGGAGCAGTACACGTCATTGTCGACCTACGAGGTTCGATAGTAACTTGATCCGAAGCTTCATGATCATCATCATTAACTTCCTCTTCAACTAACGTAGGCTTCATAGAAACATCTTCCTACGCTGCGATACTCTCTCGTTGAAACAAAGGTTCAACAACCTCATCAAGTTCCATCTTCCTCCCACTCAATTCTTTCGAGAGAAACTTTTCCTCGAGAAAGGACCCAGTTTTAGAAACAAACATTTTATGCTTGGATCTGAGATAGAAGGTTCACCCAACTGTTCTTAGGGTATTCTATGAAGATGCATTTGTCCACCTTGGGATCGAGCTCATTAGGTGAAAACATCTTTCCACAAAAGCGTCGCAGCCCCAACATTAAGAAATGACAACTTAGGTTTCTATCAAACCATAATTCACACGGTGTCATCTCAACGGATTTAGATGGTGCCCTATTTAAAGTGAATGTTGTGTCTCTAATGCATAACCCCAAAAACTATAGTGGCAAATTGATAAGAGATATCATAGTTCGCACCATATCCAACAGAGCACGACTACGACATTCGGACACACCATCACACTATGGTGTTCCGGGTAGCGTGAGTTGTGAAACAACTTTCACATTGTCTAAAGTTGTATGTCAAACTCGTAACTCACACATTCACCTCCACGATCACATTGCAGACATTTTTATCTTCTTGTCACGATGGTCTTAAACTTCACTTTGAATTTGCTTGAACTTTTCAAAATATTCAGAATTGTGTTTCATTAAGTAAATATACACTATATCTACTCAAATCATCAGTGAAGGTAAGAAAATAACGATATCCACCGCACGCTACAAGACTCATTGGATTGCATACATCAACATGTATTATTTCCAATAAATCACTTGCCTGCTCCATTAAACCGAAAACGGGGTCCTTAGTCATCTTGCCCATGAGGCATGGTTCGCATGTCTCAACCGATTCGAAATCGAATGAGTCCAAAGATCCATCAGCATGGAGTTTCTTCATGCGATTTATACCAATATGACATTTAGTGGCAATGCCACAGGTACGTGGTACTATCATTACTAACTTTGTATCTTTTGGTATCAATGTTATGAACATGTGTATTACTACGATCAAGATTCAACAAACATTCTCACTGGGTCCATGACCATTGAAGGTATTATTCATGTAAACAAAATAACCATTATTCTCTAACTTAAATGAATAACCGTGTTGCAATAAACATGATCTAATCACGTTCATGCTCAACGCAAAACTCCAAATAACATTTATTTAGGTTTGTCACTAATCCCGAAGGTAGAGAGAGCGTGCAATGTTGATCACATCAACCTTGGAAAAATTTCCAACACACATCGTCACCTCACCCTTAGCTAGTTCTCCGTTTATTCCGTAGCTTTTATTTCAAGTTACTAACATTTAGCAACGGAATCGGTATCCAATACCTACGTGCTACTAGGAGTACTAGCAAGGTACACATTAATAACACATACATCAAATATACTTCTGTCGACGTTGCCAGCCTTCTTATCTACCAAGTATCTAGGGTTGTTCCGCTTCAGCGGCCGTTGTCCTCATAATAGAAGCACTTAGTCTTGGGTTTGGGTTCAACTTTGGGTTTCTTCATTGGAGCAGCAACTGACTTGCCATCCATGAAGTTTCCCTCCTTGCCCTTGCCCTTCTTGAAACTAGTGGTTTTACTAACCATCAACACTTGACGCTCCTTCTTGATTTCTACCTTCGCGGTGTCAACCATCGCGAACAGCTCAGGGATCATTATTTCTATCCCTGGCATTTTATAGTTCATCACCAAGTTCTAGTAGCTTAGTGATAGTGACTTGGAGAACTATATCAATCACTATCTTATCTGGAAGATCAACTCCACTCGATTCAAGCGATTGTAGCACCTAGACAATTTGAGCACATGCTCAACGATTGAGATATTCTCTTTCATCTTGTAGGCAAAGAATCTTGTTGGAGATCTCATATCTCACAACACGGGCACGAGCCTTGGATCCTAATTTCAGCTCTTAGAACATCTCATATGTTCCGTGACGTTCAAAACGTTTTGGAGCCTCAATTCTAAGCCGTAATGCATGACACACTAAACTATCAAGTAGTCATCAAAACGTGTCTGTCAGATGTTCACAACATCTACAAACGATGCTAGAGGGGTTGGCGCACCGAGCGGTGTATTAAGGACATAAGCCTTCTGTGCAACAATGAGGACAATCCTCAGATCACGGACCCAGTCCGCAATATTGCTACCATCATCTTTCAACTCTATTTCTCTAGGAACATATAAAAATTCAAGGGAGCTACAGCGTGAGCTAGTAATCTACAACATAATTTGCAAAGACACTACTGACTATGTTCATGATAATGAGTTCAATTAATCATATTACTTAAGAACTCCCACTCAAATTGACATCCCTCCAGTCATTCGAGTGATACATGATCCAAATTCACCAACTCAAGTCCGATCATCACGTGCGTGAGTTGAGGTGGTTTCAATGGTGAACATCATCATGTTGATCATATCTACTATATGACTCATGTTCGACCTTTCGGTCTCTTGTGTTCCAAGGCCATGTCTGTACATGCTAGGCTCGTCAAGTTTAACCCGAGTGTTCTGCATGTGCAACACTGGCTTGCACTCGTTGTATGTGAATGTAGAGTCTATCACACCCGATCATCACATGGTGTCTCGACACGATGAACTTTCGCAACGGTGCACACTCAGGGAGAACACAATTGATCTTGAAATTTTAGTGAGGGATCACCTTATAATGCTACCGTCGTCCTAAGCAAAACAAGGTGCATAAAAGGATTAACATCACATGCAAATCATAAGTGACATGATATGGCCATGAACTTGTGCTTTTGATCTCCATCTTGAAAGCACCGGCATGATCTCCATCGTCACCGGCACGACACCATGATCTCCATCATCTTGATCTCCATCAATGTGTCGCCATCGGGGTTGTCGCGCCCACCATGCTTCTAATACTACTGCTACTGTTTAGCGATAAAGTAAAGCATTACATAGCGCTTAATGATTGACACGCAGGTCATACAATAATTAAAGACAACCCTATGGTTCCTGCCGGTTGCCGTACTCATCGACATGCAAGTCGTGATATTCTATACAACACATGATCATCTCATACATCACATATATCTCATCATGTAATTGGCCATATCACATCACAACATACCCTACAAAAACAAGTTAGACGTCCTCTAATTGTTGTTGCATGTTTTACGTGGCTGCTACGGGTATCTAGCAAGAACAATTCTCACCTACGCATAAACCACAACGGTGATACATAAGTTGCTTTTCAACCTTCTCAAGGACCGCCTTAGTTGAATCCGGTCCAACTAAAGTGGGAGAAACAGACCCCCGCCAGCCATCTTTGTGCAACGAAGTTACACATCAGTCGATGGAACCGGTCTCTCGTAAGCGTACGAGTAAGGTTGCTCCGGGACACTTCGTCCCACAATACCGTTGAACCAAAACACGACCAAGGGAGGAAGCAATCTAAGCATCAACGCCCACAAACTCTTTGTGTTCTACTCGAGATCTCGTGTACACATAGACCTAGCTCATGATGCCACTATTGGGGAACGTTGCATGGGAAAAAAATCCTATGCACACGCAAGATCTATCCATGGTGATGAGCATCTATGAGAGGGAGAGGGGATCTACATACCCCTGTAGATCGCTAAGCGGGAAGCGTTACGAAATGCGGTTGGTGTAGTCAAATGTCTTTGTGATCCAAATTGCCGAGCGTCCCGCGATCTCATCACGATTCGTCCCGTGATCCAATCACGATCCGTCCCACGAACTCATCACGATCTGTCTCGCGATCTCATCATGATCCATCTCGCGATCTTGATCATGGTCCTTCTGATCTAGTGCCGAATGGACGACACCTCCGCGTTCAGCACACGTACAGCTCGATGACGATCTCCGCTTTCTTGATCTAGCAAGAGGGAGCGAAGAGGTAGATGAGTTCTCCGGCAGCACGACAGCGTTGCGATGATGGTGGTGGAGGAATTCCAGCAGGGCTTCGCCTAAGCATCGCTGAAAACCGATCCAGAGGAGAAAACGATCTAGAGGAAGAAGAGGGCAGCACGTGTCAATTAGGGTTAGGGCTGCCCTCAAAACCTCTAGTATATATAGGAGGAGAGGAGGAGGAGGAGGCTGGCGCACAAAGGGCCAGCCCTTTGATCTTGGCGCAAGGAGGATAGGAGTCCTTCTCCTCCACTCCTAGTTGGATTAGGACTCCTTCCTTATTTAGCCTTTTTGCCTTTTTTCCACCTTTTTCTCCTTGGGCTTTTCTTCCCAACTGCATGGGACCTTTGTGGGACTTCCACCAGCCCACTAAGGGCTGTATTCATCCTCCCACAGCCCATGTAGCCTCTTGGGTCAAAATACCCCTCCTGATGGTCCCCCGGTACACTACCGACACTCCCGGTACACTACCGATGAGCCCGAAACTTTTCCGACGACCAAAATAGGACTTCCTATATATCAATCTTTACCTCGGGACCATTCTGGAGCTCCTCGTGACATCCGGGATCTCATCCGGGACTCCGAACAACCTTCGTTCACCACCATGCATAACTCTATACTATCAAAACGTCACCGAACCTTAAGTGTGCAGACCCTGCGGGTTCGAGAACTAGGTAGACATGACCAAGACACCTCTACGGTCAATAACCAATAGCAGGACCTGGATGCCCATATTGGTTCCTACATATTCTACGAAGATCTTTATCGATCGAACCTCTATGTCAAGGATTCAGTTAATCCTATATGATGTTCCCTTTGTTCTTCGGTATGTTACTTGCCCGAGATTTGATCGTCGGTATCTCCATACCTAGTTCAACCTCGTTACCGACAAGTCTCTTTACTCGTTTCCGTAATATAAGATCCCGTGGCTAACACTTAGTCACATTGCTTGCAAGGCTTACTGTGATGTTGTATTACCGAGTGGGCCCTGAGATACCTCTCCGTCACACGGAGTAACAAATCCCAGTCTTGATCCATGCCAACCCAACAGAAACCCTCGGAGATACCTATAGAGTATCTTTATAGTCACCCAGTTACATTGCGATGTTTTATACACACAAGGCACTCCTCCGGTGTCAGTGAGTTGCATGATCTCATGGTCATAGGAACAAATACTTGACATGCAGAAAACAGTAGCAATAAACTGACACGATCATATGCTACGTTTTTAGTTTGGGTCTTGTCCATCACATCATTCTCCTAATGATGTGATCCCGTTATCAAATGACATCTCATGTCCATGGCTAGGAAACCTTGACCATCTTTGATCAACGAGCTAGTCTATTAGAGGCATACTAGGGACACGGTGTTGTCTATGTATCCACACATGTATCTAAGTTTCCGATCAATACAATTATAGCATGGATAATAAACGATTATCATGAGCAAGGAAATATGATAAAAACTAATTTATTATCGCCTCTAGGGCATATTTCCAACAGATGCTATGCCAAAGCAAGGTCCCTCCAAGAGCACCAAGTCTGCACCTAACAAGGCTGCTGCAGAGAAGTCCAAGAGGACTACCAGAGACATTCCAACTTTTGAGAAGAACAAGGGATCCACTTTCAGAGAAGCTGATGAGGATGCTATGTCTGCTTTGATGAAGCTCAGACCTCACCTTCTAGAGCATAATGCCAGCCATCCAATTGCTATTGATATGAAGAAGAAGAAGGATGCAGGTTTGAGAGGGTTGAGAGCCATTGATCCTTACTCTCAGAGGAGGAAGATAGTTGTGGACTACAGGTTCTATACCAAGGAGCAACATGACTTCTATGAGACTGTGCTGCTTGACAAGAGTCCAACTATGAGCAATATGAGATACATCGACCGGAAGTACATCAAGGAGAATAAGAACTACTTCCCGAGTGTGCAAGACAACTTCCACTGCATTGTCATTGGTCAGTTTGTTTACAGAGAGTTCACTACATGGAACGACGAGATGATCATGCAATTCGGAGGGATCACTAGAAGAGTGTCTAGAGGGGGGTGAGTAGACTACTAGCAGAAATTTAAAACCTAACCTTTTCCCAAGTTAATTGGTTGGCAGATTTTAACAGTTTTAGCAAAGCTAGCAAGTCCAACAGCCCTACACATGCATGTCAATAAGTATGGCAGCGGAAAGTAAAGACATTGCATATGAAGTAAATAGTTGAGATAGGCAGATCAAACGCAGTTGAAGACACGATGGTTTTTTCCATGGTTCCGATAGGTGGCGCTATCGTACATCCACGTTTATGGAGTCTTCAACCCACGGAGGGTAACGGTCACGAGAGTCCACGGAGGGCTCCACCCAAAAGGGTCCACGAAGTAGCAACCTTGACTATTCCATACGGCTTCCGTCCACGAAGGACTAGCCTCACTATGGGGTAGATCTTCACAAAGTAGGCGATCTCCTTGCCCTTACAAACTTCTTGGTTCACTCCACAACACGAAGTAGGAGGCTCCCAAGCGACACCTAACCAATCTAGGAGGCACCACCCTCCAAAAGGTAATAGGCTCGGTAATGATGATGAACTCCTTGCTCTTGTGCTTCAAGATGATAGACTCCTCAACACACAATCTCTCTCTCACGGGTTTGGCTTGGTAGAAGAGATAGGATTGGTGGAAAGCAACTTGGGGAGGCTAGAAATCATACGATTGGAGTGGAAGATCTTGATCTAAACACAAGGGTTCCCCAAAAATCCAACCGTTACACACAAAATGACCAACTCGGTGACGCCGATGTGTTAATCTCGGTGGTACCGAAGTGACCAAAAGGTGGCAACTTTTGAATCTCGGTGAGACCGATATAGGAAACTCGGTTGCACCAATAAGGTAACCAACAGTCAGATTTCCAATCTCGGTGATGCCGATCCAACATTCTCGGTGGGACCGAAAATGTGAATTTGCGTAACAGAAAGTTGGCAACCTAAACTCGGTGGCACCGGTATGGAATCGGTTGCACCGAAGTGGCTAGTGTTTGGTAGAGTCTGTCTAGGTACTGGAATCGGTGGCACCGAAGTGGGATAGTTGGTTGCACCGATTTTGAGTGTTGGGTATAGAACAGACTTTGGTGGGAGAGTTATGTGGATGTTTTTGGCGACTATCACTTGTGCACGTTTGAGCATATTGTTCACCAACAAAACTTTACCCCATTTTAATAGTATTGGCTTTCCTATGGACTCAAAGTGATTTCTCACAAATATAAAATGTAGAGTCCTCTTGCAAACAATATGAATGAGATGTATCTTTTTCAAGACATCACTCTTGCAAACAATATGTGCAAGAAGAAAGAGATCATCTTGACCAAGGATATGATACATATACTTACCTTGAGTTCTTGAGCATCCTGGTAATAGAAACACACTTGAGAAAATAATGTTAGGAAACACAAGAGTATTCTACCAAACAGCAAGACAATAGAACTCAAAATTTCCAAGATATGGAGGACATAAAAAATAGTATTCCTTAGAATTGATATGTCTCCAAAATTATTGAGATTTTTCTCATGTAGATATGAAAATGGATTATCCTCTCCCCCTGAAACTTAGCATGTAGATATTAGGATTGGATATGGTGAGAAAGGTCAACAATTTTCTTCTCCCCCTACTTTGATATTCTCCCCCTATTTATAAAGATATGAGTATTGATGTTGGATCTCCCCCTTGATCATATATCCCCCTTTGCATAAGCATGTATCTCGCCTTTAGTGTGAAGCTTTGGTCTTCTCCCGAAATGGTTGAAGCTTTGACCTTCTCCCCCTTTGGCATTAATTTCCAAAAAGCAAGGGCGAAGAACAAAAACAGGGATAGATACAGGGATCATTAACTAAGAAGGGATCCTTGAGAACAAGGGTCATCGAAAAGTAGGATTCATAGAAATGAAAACTGATAGTGTCATGAAAAATGATTTGTTCTTCTCCTCCTTTCTTCATTGAATATAGGGATCCTTAAAGAGAGAAATTCTGTCCTGAAGACTAACTTTAGTTCTTCTCCCCCTAAGCAATACAAGTTTTTTTAGAGGGATCATCAAAGTAATAGAATTATTACAAGATAGTTTACTAAGAAAACACGGAATTGCAAAAATGAATTCAAATGAACCAGAATGAAAATCGGTGACTCCGAGATAGATAGATCGGTGGTACCGAGATGTTATAGTGCAGCTTGTCTGCAATTTCGGTAGAACCAAGATATTTGGGTCGGCGGCTCCGAAAGAGAAACCAAGTTTCTGTTTTCACAGAGTCAAGAGAAACATTTGCAATGAAATATACAAGGAACATCAACTAGAGAAGATTTGAGTGGTTATGAAAATTATGCAATAGAGAGCAAACCACACCAGATTCTTAACTAGATGATGGGCGGTGACTAGGTCACCTATATTAGAGTATATCGACTTAGGAGCCAAGCAAGAATACTTGATCATAGGTCATACTCTACGTTAAGCTCAGGATGGGGTTACCATTTTTCGATTAAGCGTCTTAATGTCTTCATGTCGCTTGAGTTGCTTTAGCTCATTTCTTGGAGTAAAGCCTTTTCAAGGACATGAGTTCATACCTTTGAGTGATGTTGATGACGTAGCTTGTAGATGAACTTGTTGAGGATGCTCTAGGTTGATGAAGATCATCTTGAGTTTTGAGCAATCCTTCTTGTTCTAGTTTACTGGTTACCTACAAAGATTAGTCATGCAAGGAAGAACAATAGATATATCCAATTGACATGATACAAATTGAGAGTGTGAAATTTTGATCAAATATATGTCAAGGATATGGTTGAGTGGCCTTCTTCCTTCCATCATCAAGAGGGGTTGTGGATACTTGGTAATGACAGCATTGCTTATGATTGGAGTTGATGGCAATCTTGTGGAATGAAGTTTTTCCAAGTACGTACAAGAGATTAGATGCAATACAAGGGAGCATAGAATTCCATGGCATAAGACGAAATGTTAAGATACATGGAAATATCAAGAAAGCTCATGCCCTTGCATGCAACCGAGTGAGTCTAGCTCAAGTTTGAAGCATCGATGATGTTCAACTCACTCCTCAAGTGACAAAATGTCTTCTCATCAAGTGGCTTAGTAAAGATATTGGCCAATTGCTTCTTAGTGCGAACATGCTTAAGATTAATATCTCCTTTTGCAACATGGTCACGAATGAAATGATGTTGAACTTGAATATGCTTAGTTCGAGAATGTTGCACAGGATTATGACCAATTTTAATAGCACTTTCATCGTCACAAAGTAATGGAAGATTTTTAACATGAATTCCATAATCCTTGAGTGTTTGTGTCATCCAAAGAAGTTGCGCACAACAAGATCCAGCAGCAATATACTCAGCTTCGACAGTCGATAGAGATACCGAGTTTTGTTTCTTAGAGGACCAAGATACAAGAGATCTGCCCAAAAATTGACGAGTACCCGAGGTGGATTTTCTATCAACCTTGTCACCGGCATAGTCCGAATCAGAATAGCCAACAAGGTCAAAAGAAGATCCCTTGGGATACCAAATGCCAAAATTTGACGTTTGTATCAAGTATCTCACAATGCGTTTAACAGCTGAAAGATGACATTCTTTTGGTACAGCTTGATATCAAGCGCACATGCAAACACTCAGCATAATATCGGGACGAGATGCACATAGATATAAAAGTGAACCAATCATAGATCGATAAACTTTCTGATCAACCGGCTCATCCTCTTTGGTAAGATCATCATGTCCACTAGTAGGCATGGGGGTCTTCATACCTTTGCATTCCTGCATGTTGAACTTTTTGATCAAGTCCTTGGTATACTTGGTTTGAGAGATGAAAGTTCCTTCTTTCAATTGTTTGATTTGCAACCCAAGAAATAATTTCAGCTCACACATCATAGACATCTCATACTTCTCAGACATCAACCTTCCAAACCTTTCACTAAATTGAGGGTTAGTGGAACCAAAGATAATATCATCCACATAAATTTGTCACACAAATAGTTCACCATTAACTCTCTTAGTGAATAAGGTTACATCAATTTTACCAATTTCAAAACCTTTTTCGATAAGGAACTTCGTTAAACATTTGTACCAAGCACGAGGGGCTTGCTTAAGTCCATAAAGAGCATTACGAAGCTTGTAAACATGATTAGGTTTCTTAGGATTAACAAAGCCGGGTGGTTGCTTAACATAAACCTCTTCTTCAATCTCACCATTTTAAAATGCACTCTTAATATCCATTTGATAAAGCGTGATATCATGGTGGTTGGCATGAGCAAGAAGAATGCGAATAGCTTCAAGTCTAGCAACAGGGGCATAGGTCTCACCGTAGTCCATACCTTCGACTTGTGTATATCCTTGGGCTACGAGGCGAGCCTTGTTGCACACGACTTGATCGTCTTCATCTTGCTTGTTTCAAAAAAACCATTTGGTTCCGATGATGTTGTGTTCATCCTCGGGCTTCTCCACGAGTGTCCACACTTTGTTCCTTTCGAAGTTGTGAAGCTCTTCATGCATAGCGTTCACCCAATCCGCGTCTTCAAGAGCTTGTTCTACCTTCAAAGGCTCAATGCTAGAAATGAAAGAATAATGCTCACAAATGTTTGCTAGACGAGTTTTAGAGCAAGTGATTCTCCCTGTTTGTATATCACCAAAGATTTGATTTAGGGGATGGTTCTTGGTCACTTGTGCTCGAACTCGGGTCAGCTTCCGATTGTTGGTTGATGGAGCTTCTTCTTCATCATCATCTCCTTCATCTTCGTTGTTGTTGAAGGTGTCGTTCCCTTGAGGTGGTGGTGAAGGAGGTTGTGGTGGATCTTCA
Source organism: Hordeum marinum (assembly GCA_022496015.1). NCBI lineage: Eukaryota > Viridiplantae > Streptophyta > Magnoliopsida > Poales > Poaceae > Hordeum > Hordeum marinum. The sequence continues at coordinate 270,047,284 of CM039675.1, read as the reverse complement.
TGATGTACTTCCTCCTCTTCATCATCTTGTCGTGTACCGCTTGTGGATGCCTCCATGTCATGTTGTGGTTCACCTTGTCGTGAGGTAGGGGCTTCCACTTGAGTTGATGAAGTACTTTCCCTCACCTCCATGGGATGAATCTTATCGATGGGTAAATCTAGGATAGCTTCCGAAGGGTTCTTATCACCTACATCATTTGGCAATTGTTCGACTTGCAAACCATTAGATTCATCGAACTTCACATCTACCGTCTCTTCAAATTTTTGAGTGAAGTTGTTGTAGACACGGTAAGTGTGAGAGTTCGATCCATAACCAAGTAGGAAAACTTCATGAGATTTAGGAGCAAATTTAGTACGACGATGCTTATCAAGAATGTAGCACTTAGAGCCGAATACTCGAAAGTATCCAACTTGGGGTTTGTTACCGGTGAGTAGCTCGTATGCCATTTTACCAAGAAGCTTGTGCAAGTAGAGTCGGTTTGTGGCATGACATGCTATTTCCACGACTTCTGCCCAAAAGTGCTTTGGCGTCTTGTATTCGTCAAGCATCGTTCTTGCCATCTCAATGAGTGTCCGGTTCTTCCTCTCAACAACTCCATTTTCTTGAGGTGTGTGCGTAGCCGAGAACTCATGTGAGACACCTTCTTCTCAAGAAAGGTATCCACATGGGTGTTCTTGAACTCAGATCCGTTATCGCTCCGAACCTTCTTGATCTTCACTTCAAACTGATTTTGCGCTTTGCGAGCAAAGTTCTTGAAGATCTTTTGAACCTGTGACTTATCATGAAGAAAGAATACCCACGTAAAACTTGAAAAATCATCAACTATAACTAGACCATAGGAATTTCCATCGAGACTCTTGTAAGCATTGGGACCGAAGAGATCCATGTGAAGTAACTCGAGTGGTCTCCTAGTAGTCATGATATTCTTAATAGGATGACTTCCACCTACTTGCTTTCCAGCTTGACAAGCACTACAAAGTCTATCTTTGTCAAAGATAACATCTTTAACACCAAGAATATGATCACCTTTGATAAGTTTGTCTAAATTACGCATACCAACATGTCCTAATCTTCTATGCCAAAGCCACCCTTTAGAAGATTTAGCAATTAAACAAGTGCGAGGTTTGGATCTTTTAGTGAAATCGACAATGTATAGATCACCTCTACGGATACCGGTAAAGACAATTTTATGATTATCTTGACGAAACACTTGGCAATCTAATTTTCTGAATAGAACATTGAAACCGAAATCAGCAAGTCTAGACACATAAAGAAGATTGTAACCAAGAGATTCGACAAGCATAACATTTTGAATAGAACTATCATGGGATATGGCCACCTTACCAAGGCCAAGTACCTTACCCTTAGAGTTGTCTCCAAAAGTCACATACCGTCGAGGACCTTGATTAGGCGTGATCTCTTGGAACATGTCTTTATCACCAGTCATATGATCCGTACATCCGCTGTCGAGAATCCACTCTTTTCCTCCGGACATGTAATCCTTAAGGTTTGCCATAAGACTCAGATTCTTCATGATCTTCTCATACTCGATGTCAAACAACTCATCTTCTTCACAATACCATGTTCCACATTGTCATCATCAAGTGGGAAATCCTCGTCATAAAGAACAAGAGATTCGTTAGAATAGTGATTATGAAAATGTTCAAGTTTATGAGTGCGAATGGCTTCAAAGATAATGTTGTTGATAGTGGTGACATCTCCTTTAGCACGCATAAGATCACGGAGTTCAAATAGGCATTTATCAAAGTTTGGATCACTAGGCTTCATTTTGTGTAAAGCAATGGCTTTATGAAGAATTTCATCTAGATTCCCTAAGGAAAGATTTGGATATCATTTCTCCAAATCAGTCCATAAGGTATATGCACATGCAAAGTTCTTCATTTGAGAAAGCACGAATCTTGGTAAACCTCTAACGATAAGATTGACAGTTCTTAGGTTACCAAGCATGTTGATTTCTTCTTCGTGTGTGGGATGCAATTCATCAATAGGAGGCTCATAGGGGCGCATAACATATTTGCTCAACTGAAATTCGTTAAACAGCTCAAGCATCAAAGACTTCCATTGACTATAGTATTCTCCATCAAGAATGGGCACTCTACAACTCAAACTCCCTATAGTAGACACATCCATCTTCCTCCTCGGTGATTAAACCGAAGCAATGGAGACCAATGCTTTGATACCAATTGAGGGATCACTAGAAGAGTGTCTAGAGGGGGGTGGTGAATAGACTACTAGCAGAAATTTAAAACCTAACCTTTTCCCAAGTTAATTGGTTGGCAGATTTTAACAGTTTTAGCAAAGCTAGCAAGTCTAACAGCCCTACACATGCATGTCAATAAGTATGGCAGCGGAAAGTAAAGACATTGCATATGAAGTAAAGAGTTGAGATAGGTAGATCAAACGCAGTTGAAGACATGATGATTTTTCCCGTGGTTCCGATAGGTGGTGCTATCATACATCCACGTTTATGGAGTCTTCAACCCACGGAGGGTAACGGTCGTCAGAGTCCACGGAGGGCTCCACCTAAAAGGGTCCACGAAGTAGCAACCTTGGCTATTCCATACGGCTTCCGTCCATGAAGGACTAGCCTCACTATGGGGTAGATCTTCACGAAGTAGGCGATCTCCTTGCCCTTACAAACTTCTTGGTTCACTCCACAACACGAAGTAGGAGGCTCCCAAGCGAGACCTAACCAATCTAGGAGGCACCACCCTCCAAAAGGTAATAGGCTCGGTAATGATGATGAACTCCTTGCTCTTGTGCTTCAAGATGATAGACTCCTCAACACACAATCTCTCTCTCACGGGTTTGGCTTGGTAGAAGAGATAGGATTGGTGGAAAGCAACTTGGGGAGGCTAGAAATCAAGATCCATATGATTGGAGTGGAAGATCTTGACTCAACACAAGGGTAGGTGGTTCTCTCTCAGAAAATCTAATAGGATAGGTATGTAATAGTTCTGAGTGCTTCTCTCGAGTGAGTGGTGGTGAAGGGGTATATATAGGCATCCCCAAAAATCCAACCGTTACACACAAAATGACCAACTCGGTGACACCGATGTGTTAATCTCGGTGGTACCGAAGTGACCAAAAGGTGGCAACTTTTGAATCTCGGTGAGACCGATATAGGAAACTCGGTTGCACCGCTAAGGTAACCAACAGTTAGATTTCCAATCTCGGTGACAACGATCCAACATTCTCGGTGGGACCAAAAATGTGAATTTGCGTAACAGAAAGTTGGCAACCTAAACTCGGTGGCACCGGTATGGAATCAGTTGCACCGAAGTGGCTAGGGTTTGGCAGAGTCTGTCTAGGTACTGGAATCGGTGGCACCGAAGTGGGATAGTTGGTTGCACCGATTTTGAGTGTTGGGTATAGAACAGACTTTGGTGGGAGAGTTTGTGGATGTTTTGACGACTATCACTTGTGCATGTTTGAGCATATCGTTCACCAACAAAACTTTACCCCCTTTTAATAGTATTGGCTTTCCTATGGACTCAAAGAGATTTCTCACAAATATAAAATGTAGAGTCCTCTTGCTTGAAGCTTGGCCAACCTATTTCCTTGCATCTTGGGGTTTCTCCACAATCTCCTTTTTGCCAATCCTCTCATAGAACATTTCCTGAAATATACTTAGTGGAAACATTAGTTCAAGAGACAATGTATGTTGTCATGAATTATCAAAACCACCAAGGGAGCATGTTGTGATTTCAAATTCTACTCCACTACTCACTTCTATGGCGATGGTAGGATTGTGTGGATGACAGAAGGAGCAAGATACGAGTCTACAATTGATGAATGGGATGCCATCTTAGAAGTCCCAGAGGCACATGATGGAGACATTTGCGTATACTCAGAGTCCAAGGCAAGCCACAATGCCATGAAGGACATGTACATGCCATTCCTATTGCACAGCTTCAGTCCCACAAGCTAGGATCTATCTATCACCTCTAGGCAGGTCTCCACACCATCAACACTATATTGAGGCATACCTTGATGCCCAAGTCAGGTGACGAGAAGATGACCGGAGGCTACTCCATCAACCTGATGATTCATATTGACCAGCACGAGAGATTCAGGGTGATGGATTTGATAGTGGATACTGTAAAGAGGATTGCTGCTGATCAGAAGCGCTCATATTGCTATGCACCCTACATTCAGATGCTCATCAACTCCAAGATTGAGAAGCACATCTTTGCTCTGGACAAACCCCACTTGCCCCTACAAACATATTTCGAGGACAACATTGTGGTGATGGACCCAGACCATCCCACGTCAGCTGCAGCTCAGGAAGAGGCAGAGGCAGCTAGAGCCACTAGTGCTCAAGTCCCAAGATCTAGGAACGAGCAGATGGATCTCTTGATCTCTATCGTCATGGACATGCAGGAGGATATCAAAAGCATACTAGACGATCAGAAGAGCCTTGTGAACATCTTTGAGGATAGAGTCAAGACCCTCAATGACAAGGTGGATGGGCTGACCAAGACCGTCAACGAGCTCAAGAAGGAAGTAGATGAAGCTCCTATTCGTTGCACCTCTTCAGAGTCTGATTCTTCTTCTGATGATGAGGATAGTGCACGTGTCAAGACGACTGCCCAGTTCAGGACTCAGGCCAGGACACCTACAATGCTAGCTCCGGAGACGAAACCTTCATCATTTGCTCCAGCTACAGTGACTTCAGCTCAATCAGCTCCTCCCGTGCCACCAGTTTCCACTCCAACTCCGTCCAGGACATCAGTAGAGGTCTTAGCTGACGCAGTTCTCTCAACTCCGACATCGACCATCGGAGGAGATCAGATGCAGAAGGACAATTAGCTATGTCTCCTCGATCTTTTTGGCAACTTGTTTCCAAAGGGGGAGAAGTTGTATATAGATCTTTAGGCTTCGAGTGAGAGAGCGTTTGTTTTTTATTGTTATTTCAAAAACATTTGGTCTTTTAGTTTGGATGTGTTATACTTTTGTACGTGTTTGATCATACGTTTTAATGTGTGTTGCTACTATTTTCTATCCTTTTGATGGTTATGAGATAATCATTCACTTTGGTTGATGTGTCGTGCTATGATATTAACTCTTATTACTCTCGCACACCACCAATTTGTATGTGACATGAAAAAAGTGCCCCATGTACCTAATCGATTATGCATTTGCATTCAAACACAAATTTAAAAATAATGCACACATTCAGGGGGAGCTCTTGCTTATCACATACTTCTCAAAGCGACAATTATATTCATTGATTATATCATATGTCGAAGCTTTGATCTATATGTTGTCATCAATTACCAAAAAATGGGGACTGAAAGCACATTTGCTCCCTTGGTGGTTTTGGTAATTAATAACAACATATATGTCATTGAATTAATGTTTCCACTAAGCATGTTTCAGGAAAAGTTTAATGATGGGTGGCAAAAGAATTGTGGAATACCCCAAGATGCAAGGAAATAGTTTGGCAAAGCTTCAAGCAAGAGGACTCTATATTTTACTTTGTGAGAAATCACTTTGAGTCCATAGGAAAGCCAATACTATGAAAAGGAGGTAAGGTACTATTGGTGAACAAAATGCTCATACGTGCACAAGTGATAGTCACCACATTCACCCACAAGCTCTTCCACAAAAGTCTGTCCTAAGCCAAATATCCGGTGCAACCAACACTTTCCACTCGGTGCCACCGATTCTCAGCCTTAGACAGACTCAGCCAAACCCTAGCCATTCGATGGAACCGATTCCGCTTCAGTGCCACCGAGTTTGGGTTGCCAATTTTTATGTTACGCAAATTCACAAAATCGGTCCCACCGAGTTTGTTGAATCAGCGTCACCGAGTTTGGCAATCTGGTCGTTGGTCACCTTATCGGTGCAACCGAGTTTTATATATTGGTCTCACCAAGATTCAAAAGTTGCTACCTTTGAGGCAACTCGGTACCATCAAGATTAACACATCGGTGTCACCGAGTCTGACTTGTTAGGTGTAACGGTTGGATTTTTGGAGATGCCTATATATACCCCTCCACCACCACCCACTTGCAAGAGAAGCACTCAGAACAGATCCCCACTCATACCAACTGATTTTCTGATAGAGAGCCACCTACTCATGTGTTGATATCATGTCATTCCATTCCAACCATATGAATCTTGATCTCTACCCTCCTAAGTTGCTTTCCACCCAATCAATCTCTTCCACCAAAGCCAAATCTGTGAGAGAGTGATTGTGTGTTGTGGAGTCTATCATCTTGAAGCACAAGAGCAAGGATTTCATCGACATTATGGAGCCTATTACCTTTTGGAGGGTGGTGCCTCCTAGATTGGTTAGGTGCCACTTGGGAGCCTCCTACTTCGTGTTATGGAGTGAACCAAGAAGTTTGTAAGGGCAAGGAGATCGCCTACTTTGTGAAGATCTACCCCGAGTTAGGCTAGTCCTTCGTGGACATAGGCCATCATGGTATAGTCAAGGTTACTTCTTCGTGGAACCCTTCGTGGGTAGAGCCCTCCGCGGACTCTCGCGCCCGTTACCCTCTATGGGTTGAAGACTCCATAAACGTGGACATACGATAGCACCACCTATCGGAACCACGGGAAAAATCATCGTGTCTCCAATTGCGTTTGATCCTTCCTTTACTTACATGCTTGTCTTTACTTTTCGCTGCTATACTCATAGACATGCATGTGTAGGGTGTACTTGACTTATTATGAATGTTAAAATCTTCCAACACTTAAAATTGGGGAAAAGTAGGTTTTTAATTGGTCAAGTAGTCTAATCACCCCCATCTAGTCCTACTTTCGATCCTACAAGTGTTCATGGCTTCGCCAGCTTCTTCATGAGCTCTTGTGCCCAGTCGACAAGGCAACGGTGGTCTGCTGCGACAACGTCTCGGCTGTCTACCTCTCCGCCAACCCAGTTCATCATCGTCGCACCAAGCACATTGAGCTTGATATTCACTTTGTTCGGGATCAGGTCGCCCTTGGCCATGTTCGTGTCTTACACGTTCCGACCTTCCAATAATTTACAGATATCATGACCAAAGGCTTGCCCATGGCGTCCTTCGAGGAGTTCCGATCCAGTCCTTGCGTCAGCGATGGTACCGATTTGACCGCGCGCGCGCGGGGGGTGGGGTGAGTATATATATGCGTGCATATATTGTGTCTGGGCCCACCTCCTAGTTGAGGTCGTGGCTCATCTTGTATATCATATATATGTGCGGTTGCACCTGATCAATACATGGTGCAATTCCATCATCATACACAATTAACTATCATAGTACTAATACAAACCGATGATATGGGCAACAAAAGAAACTATGAATGCAAATGTGAAAGGGTCAAAAATTACCCCAAGTCTTGGTCGGGCATTTCGTCGAACATGAAGCGGGCATGATCGGAGTCGACATTGTCTGAGGATGCCCGATGCAGTTGGAGATCCGGCGAGTCGACCATCATGTTCGTGTCGAGGGCAGCTTGCGAAAAGCTCAAATCTGGGACGTCCTTCCACTTAGAGGGTGTGACGGAGTCAGCTAACGACGACAAGTTGATTGTCTCCGTCGCCACAACCGATGGATTGAACTGTGTTGCGTCCATGTGCTCAGCAACGACCACCATGGTTGAGTTTGTAGTTGCCGTCGCTGCCGCTATCTTTTCTGCCGCCTCTCGCTAGCGCTGCCTCCGACAACGCTTCTTGCAGGTAAGGTTCTCCACCTTGTAAGGATCCAAAACCAAGCGGGGGGACCCCGACTGATTCTGTCAAGGCATCATCCGTTGTCATGAAGACATAAACGATCATCAGTGACAACATCAGCGGAGGAGGGCAAGGACAACTAACAAGAAGGGGGTGAGTGGTCACGCGACGACATGAGAAATGGAAAAGGAAGGCGGGAGGAGTTCGATCGATGCGAAGAATAAATCAATTTGGTTTCGATTTAAGATGAGTCTGCTTTAATATATCAGACGTAACGGGTATAGGGTCTTTTATATATCTGCCCCAGATATGAACCCGATACTAATAATGCTGGTCATGCAGACGTTTGGGCCGGAAATCCACCTCCGGTTGAGTGGTATTTTTTCTTCCGGGGGCAGTCCGTCCGGGCGTCCTTGGCGTGGATGGGTCCGGTTGCAGATGCTCTCATTTCGTAGGCTTTGGCTTTGGCTTTTGTTTCCTTCCGACGGGCCACGAAGCGGCTCCATTGACTCTCGATCGAAACCCAGTTCTGCGTGGGTCGGGGAGGGTTGGAGTGGGGAGCCGACGAGGCATCGGCGGAGGGGTGTCCGCCGGAGACGGGATGGACGTGCCGTGGCTGCTGGCGGCGCACGGGTCGGTGACAGCGCTCGTTGTTGTGTCGTTTCTCTGCGGGCAGTGGCCCATCTTCGAGGGCACCTTCGTTCAGAGCATCAACCACTTCCTCACCTCCGGCGCCTACCGCCACTTTCTGTGCGCGCTCGACGCCTCTTCCCTTATTTTCATACCGCCTCTTCCGCTTCTCTTGCTCTTACCTAGTGGGGAATTGTTTGCGCAGGCGGCTCGTGCAGGCGGCGTGCGGTACCGGAGCCAGGGATCTCGTGCTCGGCGTCGAGCGGTACTGCTGCGACCGCCCTAACCCTATCCTGCAGGTGCACGTGGTGCTCAGTATGTATGTTGTAACGGGTGCTGATATCATGAAAAGTTAGGGTGTTTGATTTTGATGCTATGTGATGCGAGATTGTTGCTTGGGATTGGCTGATAGGAGATTGCTCACTGATGCTGAGTTGAATTAACCATGGTAGAGAGTTTATTGAGTTAGAATGCGGTCGGTTAAATAGAAAAAGAGTTTGCCCAGGGTTTGGGGGCTGTTGATGATGAATGAATGAATGGATGAATGTTGAGTGATTTGTTGGTTGGTTGTCTACACTCTACAGACAGTTATGAGATAGGGAAACGCTTGTGGCCGGCGTGCCGGCCGAACCGTTCGGCCGGTCGCGCGCGACCCGCGCCTGTAGCTGATTAGGCATGCAGCTTTTTTCCCATCTAAATTTGCTGCAACTGGCGTTCAAATTTGCTACAAGCGTTTTCCATTTGCTACATTTGTCCACTAAAAAAGCTGCATATACGTTTGGTTGCAACCTCAGTTCGTCGGATTTTTCGCTACAACCGGTGTTTTTGATTTTTGCTACAACCGGTGTTGATTTTTGCTACAACCGGTATCAATTTTTGCTACAACCGTTCACTAAAAAAGCTGCATATACGTTTGTCAGAGTTGCACCCCAAGTTCACTGGATTGTTTTTGCTACAACCCACATTTTATTTTGCTACTTCGCATCATCAGCGTCGTTTTTTTGCTACAACCACGTTGATATTTTTTTGCTACAACTATATTTTTTGTTGCATCCGTGGTCGAAATTTGCTGCATCGTGGTCGAAATTTGCTGCATCGAGGATTTTTGCTGCATGGACAGATCTAAGGGTCAAACCAGATCCAATCTAACAAATCGGGCGGCCCGTGTGCGGCCGGCCGAAAGTTTCGGTTGGCACGCCGGCGCAGAGCACTGCCCTATGAGATATGCTGTATTAGGTAAATCTATTATATTTTCTGCACAAATTGGACGTGCATCTAAATGTTGCCAATTGAGAAGGGACAAGGGAGTATTGAGTTGTGTCAGTTGCGTGAAATTTAAGGGGCTCCATGCTTGGCTTACTTCTACATGTATGGTGTACCATTTCCATCGGAGAGCTGGTTTTTGGGTGGACTAATAATGGAAGAATGTCATAAGGGCATACTTGTTTGGGAGCTGGTTTGATGCATCTAAGCTACATGTGAATTGGTGCCTGGTTGGTGGGAAGCCTCTCAAGTAATGGTTGGTCCATTTTTAGTTAATGGGCAGTGCTTTGGTCTTGTAGTTGCATGAGCACGTAAATTATGGGGAAGTGGGGAAGAGTGAGGGGAGAAAACAAGTGGAACTAGACAAAGATGCACGAAGTGCTGGGAAACTTGGAATGGACAAATCTCATGGTTTAGTAGTTGAGCTGACTTGAGATCTTTGCACTGATTCAGTAGTGCATTATTAGAGTTACTACTATGAAATTATCATACATACAATAAATGCACCTATCCTAACGGTGCCTTCTACAGTTCTCTTTGTGTTCAATAATGAAATGTTTGTTTTTAACTGTGGAAGCATACCTGCAAAAATAAATCACTATTTGGCATGGAAAATAATTAAATCAATTGTGAAATATGGAGCCTACTATTGTTTAGGAAGTTCTAATCTGTTCGCAGCAATAATCTCTAAGCTTCTCCACCTAATCATGTCAGCTGACTGTTTTAAAGTGTTAGGTCCCGTTTTTTCTGTTTATTTTCGTTTTTTGAACATGACCCTGCCCTATTCCAATACCCTCTCATGCTCTTCATCTCTGCAACTGATTTACACTTGTCTTTTTTGTTTACTCTGGTTCCTCTATTTACTTGATTTGTAGTCTTATAGCAGCATAACCATTAGGTTTATCAGAAAATTGCCTACTTATGCAAAATCTTATTTATGTTTTTTTCTTTTTTGTCTTAACTGCAGGTTTTTTATGTTGCCATAATTGGTGGAACATATTTTATAATAGTGCAGTCATCTTTCAAGTACATTCCTGGGTATTACGTGAGTGTATTGCACAGGTATCTCGTCAACAATTACCAATTTGCAAGACTGTCATTCCTTTGTCCATTTTTGGCAGTCAGAGATCTTGCTCTTGCAGGTACCTGAGCATGGTGGTTGTTTCTATTGGTGCTATACTCTTTGTCCTCACTAGCTTTTCTGATCCTGGGACTGTTACTTCTGAGAACGTGTCTCACTATGTATCTGCCTATCCTTTTGACAACATTATTTATGTAGAGAAAGAATGTTCAACATGCAAGATTACCAGGTATGCTATCTTCTAGCGATTAGTCGTACCATGGCTAAATAATTTTAGGTGTTCCCATGCTTTTACTTTTTTGATTGATAGAAGAGAATTAATTTATCATGATAGTTTAGAAGTCTAACTCAATAAAGGTAAACCACACCTGCTTTTTGTAAAAAAACCCACACCTGATTATTTTGGGGCTTTTCTCGAGGGGTAATTATCTCACCAAGTAGAAATCACATTTACTCTATATGTTGGCTATCGTACTTGCAAGGAATTTAAAATTCTATTACCCTGTCACGGATTTGATAATGTTGAAGCATGTTATGGTGCGGTCAAGATTTTGGAGCGGACAAATTGTATCCTAGATTTACGTTAACAGAGCTCTTTTGTTGTTGGATTCAGTAGAAGCTGTCGATATTATTTAAGTTAACTGTGCAAGTATACCTTGTAATTTCGTAGACTAATTAACTACAATTGATCCATCATAAGTGCAACCGATAAACTATTAACTATTATTTTGAAGTTTTTATGAAGTTATGATCATGCGGTCGTGCTACAATTGTATTATAAATATGGGTTGTTCTCTTTCTTTAGCGTTGTTCATATCAATCTGCTTTATTTGACATCCTAAGAATGGTTCATTGATATGCAGACCAGCTAGGGCAAAGCACTGCAGAATATGCGATAGATGTGTGGCTCGATTTGATCACCACTGTGGATGGATGGTAGTTTTATGTGCTGCTTGATGCCTGATGGTATATCTTTTGGCTTGTTTATATCCTGAAATTTGTGTGTTGATACAGAATAATTGCATTGGGGAGAAGAATACTCGCTATTTTGTGGCCTTTTTAGTTTGGTGAGTTTTCTCTTCCCTTTTTCCATATTCTTTTCTTTTGGCTACATAGATAGTCCCAACTCTCAAGGATCCATGACTCCATTCAGTTAACATAGTTCATAGACAAACCCCATTGTGCGATTCAATTTTCTTTTTGTTTCTTAGCGTCATCCTTATTAGTACATGCCAGACTTCTAATTTCTCATCCTGTTGGCACCCAATAGTATCTCTCAGTTACGAGTACCAACCATTGAGACATTAATAAATGTGACAAGCCTACTAGGTATTTCAAAGTAGCTATATATAGCTGGCAAATTATTGGGAGCTCAAAGATCAAAGCGGAAAACATTATTGTTGAAGACGTGACTTACCTTCTAAATTATCCGTAGATAACTTACCATGTACTATCCAAGCGCAGTTTAAATATTGTATGTGTGATTATGCCCTCCGTTCCAAAATATAAGGTGTATAGCTAAACATGTGCATATTTGACCAAGTTTTTAGAAAAATTATATCAATACCTGCAGTACCAAATTTGTATCATTAGATCCATCACGAAACATATTTATATTTTATTTATTTTGTATTGTAGATGTCGATATCTTATTCTATAATCTTGGTCAAACGTAGACAAGTTTGACTTGCATGAAAATCGATACACCTTATATTCTGTATTTCTAGTCGTTTGCAGTTTTGGACAGTTGCTGCTGTAGTTCATTTTAATTTGTGTTACAGTCTGTTTAGGAAGATTGATCTTCTACTTGATTTTAAAACTTATACCAATGCGGGCAATTTAACGTATTAGATCAATCTGTTCAAAGCATATCCATGCTTTTTTCTTGCAACTTCACATTATTTATCTTCTTCCTTGTTCATAACAGGCATTTTCTTTTATGTCTGTATGGAGCAATTATCCTTGGCTTCATTGTTGCTGGTGAATTGAAAGACAAGAAAGTTGTCTACATACTGACAGGTTATTATTCTGTCCGTTTTAAGAGCTCACACTCTTGTCTAACAGGAATGTCTTCACATCTACATTTAATCCTAACCATATGTGGACGAGTGTTTAATCCTTTTATTCCATTGTGGCGGGATATAATAAAACTCATCTAAGAGAACTATAGGTGAAATTTATTACCATCTTGCTGAGTTTTTGTGTTCTCGTATTTGAATATGAATGACTCAATATACTTTAAGGAGAAGTTACCTAAATCATGTGACATAAATTATGGAACAACTCATTTCATTTAAGCATTATACTCCCTTCGTTTTTGTTTACTCTGCATATTAGCTCTGTCTCAAGTCAAACTTTGTTAACTTTGACCAAGTTTATACAAAAAATTATGACATCTGCAATACCAAATCGATATCGTTAGAATCATCATTGAGTATATTTTCACATCGTATATGTTTTTTGTGGTGAAAGTCTTTTGTTTTCTATATACTTGGTCAAACATTATAAAGTTTGAATTAGGTCAAAACTAATATGCGGAGTAAATAAAAACAGAGCGAGTATATGTCTTCCTTCATATGTTGACATTTTCTGTTTTTAATTGAGTTGTCATTTGAATTTGACAGTTTATTATGGCATTGATAATTCATTCCCTGGCCTGTTCCCCCATGTTGCACAGGTATGATAGAGGAAGGAATATAAATTTTCAAGTCCATCAGCAGTCAGCACCATATTCAGTATCTAACCTAGCTTATGGTCACTTTTGCAGTGGTTGCTTGCTGTCCATAATACACAAATACTTTTGGCTGTATTTTTGGGTATAATAGCATTGCTTCTTGGGGGCTTTTGTGCTTATCATGTACATCTTTGCTTATCCAATACGACTACGAATGAGGTAACGCCTTGCCACACACTTCATTGAAAATCGTGAAATTTTCCATCATTTAATGTTTTGTCCTTTAAAGAGGATATGCTTCATTTAATAAAACGATCATCCGAGTTGATCAATGAACGATGTACTATTTAGTTTTTCCGAAGGGATTCTTTTTATAGGTAGCAGTAAAAAGTGAGATTTTCTTTTGATGAATCATGTCAACAATGTTGATTTTACTATGCCTCTTTCCAATAGAGGTATAGTGATAAAACTGTAGAGTAACGGAACCAGTAACCCTAATGAGGCTGAAACAAGTTTGAAACATGTTACTAATACAAATATGTCTTTCTTCTTTCAACTTATCTTGTGAAAAATAATGCAGACATTCAAATGGCAAGACTACATTTTCTGGATGAAAAAGGAGAACGCGGCGAAAGCTAGCACATACACACTGAAGGCGAGCATCAACGCAGCCAGCAGCGAAGCGCAGAATTCGCCGCCAAGCAAATGGAAGACGTTCTTCTCAAGGCCCCGAACACGGGCCGAGGAGCCGGTCGTAAAGAATAACATATATGACGTTGGCTGGATCAGGAACCTGTGTGAGGTGATGGTACCTTTATCAGAGCGGAGGTCGTTCTTTTGCAGGAAGTCGGAATGAAATGAAATGCTGTTGCAACTGTTGTATGACTTGATTGTTGTATATCCATGGCGTTGTAGAATTTTGGGAACATTTCCCCTCCCCCCCCTAATACAGATGACATGGTGTTTGGGTCGTGATTGGAGCCAAAGCAGTTAAGCTGTAAATGAGAATCTGGGCAAGGCGTTTCTTGCGTGTATCATTCTTGAAGCAGTCAATAGTTTTGAAATTTTGAATACTTTATCATCTGGGCACTAGTCCTTGATCCAAAAAGCAAACTTATTCAGTCTCATATTTTCTTCCTCCCTGCAGAAGAATGCTACAGTACAACCTTTGAGGAGGAAAACATCTGAAGAACAAAAAAGTAAGGCCCTAGCGGAACAAAAACAGATGAATCGACATTAGTCTAGTCTTGAGGGGTCAAGTAAACGAGAACTATCCTAACGTTTGTGCCTGCCTCAAAGCAACTACAGTAAGATAAAAGCGGGCGAATCCTATGCCGCGACTGCAAACGGACATGGTTTTTGTCCTGTCTGTGTCGGTACAAACAGACACGATCATCCCATTTGCGGCCATCCGTTAGCCACAGTGCCTAATGGCCCGACACATCCTAGCTTTTGTCCGGACTTAAAATTTTAATTTTGTAGCAAAACAAACATAAACTAAAACTTAATAAGCTTGAAATTAAAGTTGAAGTAGATAGTCCAAATGTACCGGCCACATTGTCGACCTTACAATTAAGCTTGAAATTAACCTATAATCTTTTTAAAGTAAGCCCTAGATAGATTGGTTGTTGCCGCCGTCGGTGTCCGTCTCACTGCATGCATTCGCCACCGTCTTCCTCGTCCGCGCAGAGGTCGATGAAGGGGAGACGGCTGCCATAGGTGGGTGGGTGTGTAGAGGGGGGGGGGGGGAGCCTGCAGTGGCGGTGTCTCCTACGTTGGCACGCGGGGCGGTGACCACGTATCGGCCCTAACCCACACAACTGACACCAACACCAACTCCGATGCCAGCACATCGTGGTAGTCCACATCCAGGACAGGCTCACCAGGACAGGTTCCATATCTTTTCCGCGTCGTCCAGCTCCTCCATCCTCTCGAGCTCCGAGATGGCGACGTCGCCGGCAGCCGACAGTGCCATCTGCGCCTCAAGGTCGTCCCACTCGGAGTCCTCGAGCACCTTCTTCACTACCTCCTCCTTCTATTCCATCGTCATTGGTTCATGTGGTAGTGGAAGAGGAGGCGATGGCGTACGCGCGCACGGCCTGGCATGCCCTCGTGCATGGGGAGGGGTGTGAGCCTGCAGTGGCGGCGTCTCCTGCGTTGGCACGCGGGGCGGTGATCACGTATCAGCCCTAACCCACACAGTCGACACCAACACCAACTCCGATGCCATGCGCATCGTGGTAGTCCACATCCAGGACTGGCCCACCGGGATATATTCCATCGCTTGTCCGCGTCGTCCAGCTCCTCCATCCTCTCGAGCTCTGAGATGGCGACGTCGCCGACAGCCGACAGTGCCATCTGCGCCTCAAGGTCGTCCCACTCGGAGTCCTCAAGCACATTCTCACTACATCCTCCTTCTATTCCGCCTTCATTGGTTCATGTGGTAGTGGCAGAGGAGGCAATGTCGTACGCGCGCACGACCTGGCATCCCCGCGTGCATGGGGAGGGGTGGGAGGACACTCACGGGGTGCGCATGCCAGTGGTGGGCTACGAGCACGGCAAAACAATACGTTTTCCGCCACACTTCATGCTCATCCTGGAACCAGGTATCCCAAAGGGGCGAATCCACATCATACCTCGGGTCGTCGAGGAGATGCACCAGGATCTGAGCCCGCCGGCGGTTGATCTCCAAGAGGCGGACGCGACCGCTCACGGGGATGGCCGACATGGGTACCCGATCCAGGCTCAAATTCCACCCATTGGGCAAGTGCGCATCTGGCCAAGGCAGCGGGGTGGACGTCTCCTAGTAACGCCGAAAGATGTTGACACTGACATACGACTATGATGCGAGGTGGGGCGGCAACTAGAGAGATGAAGAAGGCAACGACGCTCCTTGTCCCCTGCTGACCAGTGGACGACCCTGCTTCATGGTCGTGTTTGGTCGTCTTACCGGGCATCCACTTCCACATCCCCATTATGGGTGGCGGCGGTGGTCGACATCATGTTCTAGGGCTTATCGATATTGAAGTGGGCAAGAAGGGCGTGGAAGGCAGCAAAGAGGCAGTGAAGGCGATGTGGGCGAGTCGATCCACGACGTTGGCATTCAAAAGGACGCTTCAGGAGTAGTTATGTGGCTAACAGGCGGACCCTCCCATGCATGCGGCTCAAATGGGCTAGTGGGAAGTTGCTGGACAACAGATACATGGGCCCGGGGGGCAGACGAGGCGAGGACGCGTGCGTGTCCGTTCACTGTTTGTCTGGACACAAATCCGGTTGAAAGGATGTGGATATTGCCTAGAGGGAGGGAGGGTGAATAGGTGGTTCAAAATAATTACGGTTTAGGTTTGAATTTTTTTGGAATAAAACTAGGGTTTAATTTGTCAAGGACAAAACCTAAAACAACTGGCCTCACCTATGTGCACCAACAATGCTAAGCAAGATAAACAACTAAGTGATAGCATGATATATAACATGAAACACTATGGCTATCACAAAGTAAAGTGCATAAGTAAAGGGCTCGGGTAAGAGATAACCGAGGCACGCGAAGACAACAATGTATATCGAATTCACAACCCCGCGGATACCAATCTCTGTTTGGAGCGGTGTGGAGGCACAATGCTCACCAAAATGCCACTAGGGCTACCGTAATCTCCTCATGCCCTCGCACAATGCAAAATGCCGTAATTCCACTAAGGGACCCTTGAGGGTGGCCACTGAACCCGTACAAATGGCAACCCTTGGGGGTGATTTCTAAACCCGTACAGTTGGCAACCCTCGGGGGCGGTCAACGGAACCCATACACATTGCTCTAGGGAATCTCCACAACTTAATTGGAGACCGTGATGCTTGCCTAGAGATTTAGACCACAATGTTTGAGATCCGAGACACCACCAACCATCTAGGGGGCCTACACACTAGAGAGGAAAAAGCTCTAGGATGCCCGAACGACTCAAGAGTAATAAGCTTCTAAAGTTTTCACTTCCACGTATCATCGTGGAGAACTCAAAACAATGCAACTAATGCAACGACAAGAACACACAAAGTGGTCAAGTCCTTCACTCTCAAATCCCACCATCACAATAAAAATCTATGGAGGAATATGAGAGGAAGAACAAGGAGAACACAAAGAACTCCAAGATCTAGATCCAAGGGGTTCTCTTCACATATAGGAGAAAGTGATTGGTTTATCCCTCCCATCTGTTTTCCCTCAAGAAGGAGCTAGAATCATTGGAGGAATTGAGAGATACCAAGCTCAAAGAAGGTCAACAATGGGGGGGGGGGGCAAAAACGTTCTCAAAGTATAAGAACCACTGGGGAAGAATACCCCCTTAAATAGGTCCCCTTGAATCCAACCGTCATGCTCACTGGTGTAGGATCAAAAGTAGGTCTAGAGGGGAGGGGGGGGGGGTGATTAGACTACTTGACCAAATAAAAGTTTTGCCTTTTTCTCAATTTTAATTCTTGGCAAGTTTTAGCATTCATAGCATATCAAGTAACACCCTACACATGCATGTCTAAGAGTGTAGTAGCGGAAAGTAAAGACATTGCACATGTAAGTAAAGAGAGGGTTAGGAATGCAAACTCGAGTGATGACACGATGATTTTTCCCGTGATTTCGATAGGTGGTGCTATCGTACGTCCACGTTCATGGAGTCTTCAACCCATGGAGGGTAACGGTCGTGAGAGTCCACGGAGGACTCTACCCACGGAGGGTTACACGAAGAAGCAACCTTGACTATTCCATGCGGCTTCCGTCCACGAAGGGCTAGCCTCACTATGGGTAGATCTTCACGAAGTAGGCGATCTCTTTGCCCTTACAAACTTCTTGGTTCACTCCACAACACGAAGTAGGAGGCTCCCAAGCGACACCTAACCAATCTAGGAGGCACCACCCTCCAAAAGGTAATAGGCTCGGTAATGACGATGAACTCCTTGCTCTTGTGCTTCAAGATGATAGACTCCTCAACACACAATCTCTCTCACAAATTTTGCTTGGTACAAGAGATGGGATTGGTGGAAAGCAACTTGGGGAGGCTAGAACTCAAGATCCATATGGTTGGAGTGGAAGATCTTGACCTCAACACAAGGGTAGGTGGTTCTCTCTCAGAAAACTGAGTAGGATAGGTATGGAATAGTTCTGAGTGCTTCTCTTTCGAGTGGGTGGTGGTGAAGGGGTATATATAGGGATCCCCAAAAATCCAACCATTACACACAATAAGTCAGACTCGGTGACACCGATGTGTAAATCTTGGTGGTACCTAAATGACAAAAAGTGGCAACTTTTGAATCTCGAAGGGACCAGTATACAATTCTTGGTTGCACCGACAAGGTGGCCAACGGTCAGATTTACCAAACTCAGTGACGCCGATTCACCATTCTCGGTCGGACCGAAAATGAGAAATTGCGTAACAGAAAGTTGGCAACCCAACTCGGTGGCACCGAGTGCAGTGTCAGCTGCACCGAAGTGTTAGGGTTTGGAACTCGGTGGCACCGGGATAGGAATCTTGGTTGCACCGATTTGCATGTTTGGCTTAGGGCAGAATTTGGTGGGAGAGTATGTGGATGTTTTGGTGACTGTCACTTGTGCACATTTGAGCATATTGTTCACCATCAAAACTTTACCCCCCTTTAATAGTATTGGCTTTCCTATAGACACAAAGTGATTTCTCACAAATGTAAAATGTAGAGTCCTTTTGCTTGAAGCTTGGCCAACCTATTTCCATGAATCTTGGGGTAATACCACAATCCTTTAGACATTCCCATCATTGAAATTTCCCTGAAATATACTTGGTGAAGACATTAGTTCAATGACTTATATGTTGTTATTAATTACCAAAACCACCAAGGGAGCAAATGTGCTTTCAACCGGTCATGCTCAAGCGATACTACTGCTCGGGGGAGCGATAGTAGAAGCTGGATAGGATGGCAGTGCCGTACCAAGCAGTACTACCCTGCCCTACTACCACTTACTACTATAAAAACGTGACGACTGATAGAAACATTTTTCCAAGCGGAAGTAGCTGTGGTAGACCACAAAAAAAGTACCGCCTGAAGCGGTAAGACCGTGGTACTGCAGGTAGGGTGCTGCAAAATAGCCCAAGCAAAAAAGAAGAAACCAAAACTATCATAACTTTTGCATATGCGCTCCAAAATCAACAAACGGAAGCTTGTTGAAACTTTTATATTAAGAACTAGCAATGGAGAATAAATTCCAGAAAATGGGGTTTCCAGAAAAGAATGCCCATTGTGTTTGGGTAAAAGCTCCTTCATGTGAGGGGAAACTGAAATGTTCTTAGCCTTGCCTAATCTGTCCTTAAAAGCATCCAGCAGATGAGCAGCTTTTGCATCATGACCAAGCAGAGAAACCTCCTCTCGGCTAGTTAGGGATGCAATACTATTATTTCTATCTTGAGTTGTGGCTTGAGCATGGAGGAAACTTGAGTATTCAGATCCAAGAGTGACCCACTTGATCTTCCCTCTTTGTTGCCAGTATAATTTCTGTTTTTATAAGAGGGCAGTCAAATGCTCCTTCAACTATTTCCTTAAATTGCTCTCCAAAGGGGTGAGATCTCTGAGATTTTCAATTGCATCCATCGAAGAGATAACATTGTTTGCATTTGCAATTTCTTCCTTTAAATGGGACAGAGACTTGGCCCAATTTTTAACAATTGATGATGTCATCAAAGACTTGCCATCAAACAAATCTCCTGGTCCACATGGTTTCAATACTGACTTCATAAAAAATGCCGGTCTATCATCAAGAGAGATTTTTATTATTTATGTGACCAATTTCACTCTGGGCAACTATGTTTAAGCAGCATCAATAGTTTTTATATTTCACTGATCCCAAAGAAGGGTGGAGCAACATATGTTACTGATTACATGCCAATATCTTTGCTCACTTGCACCATAAAATTGATCACCAAACTACTTGCTAATAGATTGCGACAGGTAATACTTGAGTTAGTCCATACCAATCAATTGGCTTTCTGAGATCTAGAACAATCCAGGACTGTGTGGCTTGGGCATATGAGTTTCTTCATCAGTTCAATAAATCAAAACAATCCCTTGTGGTCCTCAAGTTGGAATTTGAGAAGGCTTTTGATAAGACAAAGCACAGTTTCATTCTGGAAGTTTGTGAAGCAAGAGGTTTTGGAAGCAAATGATGTGCATGGACAAAGAATATACTTTCCTCAGGTACATCTTCTGTCCTCCTGAATGGGGTGCCCGGTGACAAGTTTAAATGCAGAAGAGGAGTGAGATAGGGTGATCCTGTATCACCTCTTCTTTTTGTGATTGCTGCTGACTTCTTGCAAACAATCAAAAATCACAACATGGAAGATGGGCTTTTGGAACACCCACTCATTAGGCAATAATGCCCAGATTTTCCAGTGTTGCAATATGCAGATGACACCCTCATTGTAGTAGAAACAATTACCCCTCAAATATATCAACTCAAAACACCCGTACATTTGTTTGCTGAGTCCTCTGGCCTACAAGTCAATTATCATAAGTCTAGCATGATGCCCATCAATGTTCCTAAGGAAGAATTAACAGTCCCGTCTCAACTGCTAAACTGCGAGATTGGAAGTTTTCCATTTACTTACCTTGGCATGCCTCTTTGTCTAGTGAAACCTAGGATGTAATTCTTCATGTTTATGATTCGAGAATCATTAAAAGACAGAGCATTTGTTCATAGTTCATGAGCTGGTATACTTTTGACAGTTAATACAATGCTTTCATCACTGCTCACTTTTGTCGTGAGTTGCCTCAAACTCTACAAAGGCACAATTCCGGAATGTGATAAATATAGAAGACATGCCTTCTGGAGAGGCGGCAAAGACCTGGAAAAGAAAAATCCACCATTAGCTGTTTGGGATCTCATTTGCATAGCAAAGTCACAGGGTGGACTTGGTATCCTCAACTTGGAAGCTCACAATCATGCTCTGCTTCCGAAGATGGTCCATAAATTCATCAATCATCAAGAGTTACCTTGGGTGAAGTTGCTGTGGGAAACCTATCACCAGAATGGTATCCTTTCTGATTAGGTTGCTCATTGCTCTTTCTGGCGGAGAGATTGTGTTAAGCTGCTACAGAAATATAAATCTAATTCTGATTGCGTTTCAGAGTCAAGGCACACAATTTTTTTTCTAACAGGATACTTGGGCACATGCACAACTTAACAGACTCTTGCCCCAGCTATTAGGATTCCCCCACAAGCCGGGATGAGACTCCGGACAAAGGAAAAAAAGAGAAAAAATAGAAAACAAAGAAAAAGGAAAAGAAAAAAAGAAAAGAAAGAAAGAAAAGAAATAAAAAAATGATGAGAGACAAAGAGAGAAGAGGCATGCTAATTCCACACTTGTGCTTCCAAGTAGCACCATTTTTTTCATATAGAGAGTCTCCTATGTTGTCACTTTCATATACTAGTGGGAATTTTTCATTATAGAGTTATATGCACACCCACTTAGTTTTCATATTGAGCTTTCATACACTTGTAGCTCTTAGTGCATCCGTTGCATGACAATCCCTACTCGTCGCATTGATATCTATTGATGGGCATCTCCATAGCCCGTTGATACACTGAGTTGATGCGATACTTTCTTCTCCACTTTTACCCCTTTGAAACCTACCACCACATTCTATTCCTCCCATAGTGCTATATCCATGGCTTGTGCTCATGTATTGTGCGAGAGTTGAAAATGCTGAAGCGCGTTAAAAAGTATGAACCAATTGCTTGGCTGACACCGGGGTAGTACATGATTTATACTTTGTGTTAAGAAGACAGAGCATGACAAGGCTATATGATTTTATAGGGATAGCGTTCTTTAGCCTTGATATTTTGAAATACATGATTGTTTGTTGGGATGACTGAGTATTAAAGTCTTCATGTCAAAACTAGACTATTGCTTTGAATCACTTGTGTATTAATATTCATGCCATGATTAGACATATGATCAAGAGTATGCTAGGTAGCATTTCACATCAAAAGAGTATGCTAGGCCGAGCATGAATTAAGCTTGGGGATGCTGATACGCCTCCGTCGTATCTATAATTTTTGATTGTTTCATGCCAATATTATACAACTTTCACATACTTTTGGCAACAATTTATATGATTTATTGAACTAACTTATTGATCTAGTGCCAAGTGCCAGTTCCTGTTGTGTGTGTGATTTTGTATCGCAGAAATTCCATATGAAACGAAGTACAAAGGCGATAAAAATTTACGGAGATTTTTTGGAATATTTGCGAATTTGAGAAGTGGAATCAACGCAAATGGAGGCCCACAATGGGCACGATCCACGAGGGCACGAGCCAGGGCCCAAACACGACATGGTGGACTGTGCTCACCTCATATGTTGGTTGGAGATCTCCTTCAGGAGCATGAAGGCTAATTTTTGGATAAAAATCCCCTCAAAAGTTCAACCCGATCGGAGTTACGGATTTCCGAGAGTATAAGAAACAGGTTTTGGCCAGAAAACAGGAACACGAAACAAAAGAGAACAAAGAGGGAGATCCAATCTAGGAGGGGCTCCCACTCCTCCGCCTCCATGGAGGCCATGGACTAGAGGGGGAACTATCCTCCCATATAGGGGGAGATCAAGGAAGAAGAAGAAGGAGGGGGGCTCTCCCCCCTCTCTTTCGGTGGCACCAGAACGCTGCCAGGCAATCATCATGACGACGATCTACATACACAATCTTGCCGTCGTCAACACCAACTCTTCCCCCTCTATGCAGAGTTGCAACACCTCTCTTCCCTGCTGTAATCTCTACTTAAACATGGTGCTCAACTCCATATATTATTTCCCAATGATATTTGGCTATCCTATGATGTTTGAGTAGATCTCTTTTGTCCAACGGGTTAATTGTGGTATGATGTTATGGATATGAGTTGTATGTTGATATGGTGCTGTCCTATTGTGCCCTCCGTGTCGCGCAAGCCTGAGGGATCCCCGCTGGAGGGTGTTGCAATATGTTCATGATTTGCCTATGGTGGGTTGCTTGAGTGACAGAAGCATAAACCCGAGTAGGTGGGTTGTTGCGTATGGGAGTAAAGAGGACTTGATACTTAATGCTATGGTTCGGTTTTACCTTAATGATCTTTAGTAGTTGCGGATGCTTGCTAGGGGTCCAATCATAAGTGCATATGAACAAAGTAGAGAAAGTATGTTAGCTCATGCCTCTCCCTGATTGCATATAACAAGTATCTATCGCATCATATTCAATTGCCTATGGACAATCTTTCTCTTGAGTTACAAACAAAGCTTTCTACGAAACTATTTAATTTTATTGTTGTTTTTATTAAAACAACACCTAACTTTTACTTCCATGTTCTTTATTATCTTGCAAAGTACTTCTAGTTTATTCCCGCAAAGTAGTTTCATACTTATTTTAGATGTAGCAAGCATTATCATGCATAGAGTTATTGGTAGTCGATAGAACTTGAGGGAATATTTGTTCTACCTTTAGCTCCTCGTTGGGTTCGACACTTTTACTTATTGAAAAAGGGTACAAACGATCCCCTACACTTGTGGGTTATCAAGCCACCGCTCTCTGCCACGGCGCACCGCCCCACACCTAGCAACCTTCGAGACCACCAATACCCACCCTTGAAAGCACAATATGCTCCCTTGGTGGTTTTGATAATTCATGACAACATACATTGTCTCTTGGACTAATACTTTTATCTAGTGTATTTTAGATAAAGTCCATAGAGAAAGTTGGATAAGGAGTGTGAAGAGTATCCCCAAGAAGAAGGAGAAGGAATAGCATTGGCAAAGCTTCAAGCAAGAGGACTCTACATTTTACTTTGTGAGAAATCACTTTGTGTCCATAGGAAAGCCAATACTATTAAAAGGGGGTAAGGTACTGTTGGTGAACAAAATGCTCCACATGCACAAGTGATAGTCAACAAAACACCCACCAACTCTTCTACAAAAGTCTGTCCAAGCCTATCATGTAGATCGGTGCAACCAACAATCCCCACTCGGTCCCACCGATATACCACTTAGACAGAATCCTGCCAAACCCGAGATCATCGGTACAACCGATTCTGCATCGGTGCCACCGAGTTCAGCTTGCCAACTTTTTGTTACCTCGATTCTCAAAATCGGAAATTCCAAGATTTTGGATTGGCGTCACCGAGTTGTGGATTTCGACTGTTGGACACCTTATCGGTACTACCGAGATCCTTGTATCGGTCTCACCGAGATTTAAAAGTTGCTATCTTTGGAGCAACTCGATACCACCGAGATTTACACATCGGTGTCACCGAGTTGGCCACTTTAGGTGTAACAGTTATATTTTTGGAGATGCCTATATATACCCCTCCACCACCACTCACTTGTAAGAGAAGCACTCATAACAGATCCCCACTTACCCCATCAGATTTTCTGAGAGAGGGACACCTATTCATATGTTGAGATCAAGCCATTCTGTTCCATCCATATGAATCTTGATCTCTAACCTCCCCAAGTTGCTTTCCACCCATTCAATCTCTTCCACCAAAGCCAAATCTGTGAGAGAGGGATTGAGTGTTGAGGAGTCTATCATCTTGAAGCACAAGAGCAAGGAGTTCATCCATATTATCGAGCCTATTACCTTTTGGAGGGTGATGCCTCCTATATTGGTTAGGCGGCGCTTGGGAGCCTCCTACTTCGTGTTGTGGAGTGAACCAAGAAGATTGTAAGGTCAAGGAGATCGCCTACTTCGTGAAGATCTAACCCAATTTAGGCTAGTCTTTCGTGGACGTAGGCCATCATGGTATAGACAAGGTTGCTTCTTCGTGGAACCCTCCCAGGACTCTCGCGATTGTTACCCTTCATGGTTGAAGTCTCCACAACTTGGACGTACGATATCACCACCTATCAGAACCACGGGAAATTTTTTCGTGTCCCTCATGCATTTGATCTCCCTATCTCAACTCCTTACTTCCATGTGCAATGTATTTACTTTTTGCTACTATACTTGATGACTTGCATGTGTAGGGTGTGCTAGACTTCCTAAAATTGCTAAAATCTGCCAACCATTAACTTTGGATATTGTCTATTCACCCCCCTCTAGACATACTCTTCTAGTGATCCCACAATTGTTATCAGAGAAAGGTCTCCATAACCTTGGTTTAATCACCTTTGGAGGAAGATGGATATGTCTAGTTTGGAGAGTTTGGAGAGTTTGGTACGTGACCTTTAGAGACAACTCTAAGGGTAAGGTACTTGGTCTTGGTAAGGTGGCCATGTCTCATGATAGCTCTATTCAAAATGTCATGCTTGTTGAATCCCTTGGCTATAATATTCTTTCCGTATCTAGACTAGCAGACTTGAGTCTCAATATGCTATTGAATAAAGTAGATTGCCAAGTGTTTCGTCATGATAATCATAACACTATCTTTACCAGGATTCGTAGAGGTGATCTATACATTGTTGATTTCACTAAAAAGGCCCAACCTCATACTTGTCTCATTGCAAAATCATCTAAAGGTTGGCTATGGCATAGAAGGCTAGGACATTTAGTCATGCACAATATAGATAAGCTTATCATGGGCGATCACATTCTTGGTGTTAAAGATGTTATCTTTGACAAAGATAGGCTTTGTAGCGCTTGTCAAGCTGGAAAGCAAGTAGGTGTAAGTCATCCGGTCAAGAACATCATGACTACTAGGAGACCACTCGAGTTACTTCATATGGATCTTTTTGGTCCCAATGCTTACAAGAGCCTCGGCGGAAACTCTTATGGTCTAGTTATAGTTGATGATTTTTCTAGATGTACGTGGGTATTCTTTCTTGATGATAAGTCGCAGGTACAAAAGATCTTCAAGAAATTTGCACGCAAATCACAAAATCAATTTGAAGTGAAGATTAAGAAGGTTTGAGGCGATAAAGGATCAGAGTTCAAGAACCCCCATGTGGATACCTTTCTTGACGAAGAAGGCATTTCACCTGAGTTCTCGGCTACCTACACGCATCAACAAAATGGAGTTGTTGATAGGAAGAACCGAACCCTCATTGAGATGGCAAGAACGACGCTTGACGAATACAAGACGCCAAGACACTTTTGGGCAGAAGTTGTGGAAACAACATGTCATGCCATGAACCGACTCTACTTGCAAAAGCTTCTCGGTAAAACGGCATACAAGCTACTCACCGGTAACAAACGCCAAGTTGGATACTTTCAGGTATTCGTCTCTAAGTGGTACATTCTTGATAAGCATCGTCGTGCTAAATTCGCTCCCAAATCTCATGAAGGTTTCCTACTTGGTTACGGATCAAACTCTCACACCTACCGTGTCTACAACAACTTCACTCGAAAAGTTGAAGAGACGGTAGATGTGAAGTTTGATGAATCTAATGGTTCACAAGTCGAACAATTGCCAAATGATGTAGGCGATAAAGATCCATCAGAAGTTATCCAAGACTTGTCCATTGGCAAGATTCATCCCAACAAGGTTAAGGAAAGTACTTCATCAACCGAAGTGGAAGCTCCTACTTCGCATCAAGGCTATCGACAAAATTACATGCAAGCATCCACAAGTGGTACACGACAAGATGAAGAGGAGGAGGAAGTACAACATGAAGAGCCACCACATCCTCCTTCACCACCACCTCAAGGAGATGACACCTTCGACAACAACGAGGATGAAGGAGATGATGAACAGGAAGCTCTACCATTGAACAAGCCTAAGCTACCTTGAGTTCGAGCTCAAGTGACCAAGAATCATCCTCTAAACCAAGTCTTCGGTGACATACAAACTGTGAGAATCACTCGCTCTAAAACTCGCTTAGCAAATTTTTGTGAGCATTATTCTTTCATCTCTACAATTGAACCCTTGAAGGTTGAACAAGCTCTTGAAGACCCGGATTGGGTGAATGCTATGCATGAAGAGCTTCACAAGTTCGAGAGGAACGAAGTGTGGACACTCGTGGAGAATCCCAAGAACGAGCAAAACATCATCGGTACAAAATGGGTGTTGCAGAACAAGCAAGATGAAGACGGTCAAGTTGTACGAAACAAGGCGCGTCTTGTAGCCCAAGGATATACGCAAGTCGAAGGTATAGACTATGGTGAGACGTATGCCCCCGTTGCTAGACTTGAAGCTATTCAAATTCTTCTTGCTTAGGCCAATCACCATGACATCACTCTTTACCAAATGGATATCAAAGTGCCTTTTTAAATGGAGAAATAGAGGAGGAAGTCTATGTTAAACAACCTCCCAGATTTGTAAATCCTAAGAAATGTGACCACGTTTACCAACTTCGCAAAGCTTTATATGGTCTTAATCAAGCTCCTCGTGCTTTGTATAAATACCTAACAAAGTTTCTTATTGAAAAAGGTTTTTAAATTGGTAAAATTTATGCAACCTTATTCACAAAGAGAGTTAATGGTGAATTATTTGTGTGCCAAATTTATGTGGATGATATCATCTTTGGATCTACTAACCTACAATTTAGTGAGAAGTTTGGAAGGTTGATGTCAGAGAAGTATGAGATGTCTATGATGTGTGGGCTGAAATTCTTCCTTGGTCTACAAATCAAGCAAACGAGATAAGTTACATTTATCTCTCAAACCAAGTACACCAAGGACTTGATCAAGAAGTTCAACATGCAAGAGTGATGAAAACTCCTATGCCCACTAGTGGACATGTTGACCTCACTAAGGAGGACGAACCGGTTGATCAAAAGGTTTATGGATCAATGATTAGTTCATTGCTATATCTGTGTGCCTCCCATCCCGATATTATGCTTAGTGTGTGCATGTGTGCCCGATATCAAGCTGCATCTAAAGAGTGTCATATTTTGGCCGTGAAACGTATTGTGAGATACTTGATACATACACTAAACATTGGCATTTGGTATCCCAAGGGATTTTCTTTTAATCTTGTTGGCTACTCCAACTCGGGCTATGCTGGTGACAAGGTTGATAGAAAATCCAAGACGAAATCAAACGATAAAACAGATGCAAATGAAAGTATCTCGCTATCCCAAAGATCACGACCATGGTCCTCTACTCATCCGGGTAAGTCACGTACATCCTGCCTCTTTCCTCATCATATTCCCACTGGAGCTGGGTAAGATCATCTTGCACGTACTCATCTGTACCTGTACCTGGAGGGTTGTAGTAATCTATGAGCCACAAGGACTCAGCAATCAAGCGCCCGGGTACCGAGACTATTCAAGCTTAAAGGTTGGGATGGGGTATGTGTTTAGTTTGCAGCAGCACTAAGCATATATGGTGGCTAACTTACGCAACATGAAAATAAATATGAGCGGCCTACGATGAACGATCGAATCTAGTATGATCTCTATGAGATCCTGAACACTTACTTACGTCAATCATAACCCCACCGTGTTCTCTCTCGGATCATGTTCACGAGCAGAGATGATCATGGTTACTCACACAGTTGGTGTATCTTAATTAGAGTTTACTTCAAGTTAACTATAACCGGGTGTTAAACAAATATCCAAGTTGCCACATAACCGTGGGCATGGCTTCTCCAAAAGATTTAACCCTGCAGGGATGCTCCAACTAGTCCATCACAAATAACCACACTCCGCGGGAATAGCCTCGACCACGGACCTCGTGGTCATCATAGGTAATTCCAAAGGAATTCCAACACCTCGAGAAAACCCGAAGAAAGTCAGACTCCACACACAAGACACTCGATAAAGGTAAAACAAATCCAGCAAGACCGCCCGACATGTCGACAAACTCGATAAGAGACGCGTATCTCATTCTCAGGACACATCGGATAAGCTAGTGTACGGTGGCCTGATAGAAATCTCCCAAGTTGCCCTGGGTTGGCCCCGCACAGTGCTCTAGTTTGGACCAACACTCATGAGGAGCACTGGCCCGGGGGTTGATTAATTATCCACGGGTTTGCAAGACCCTATGCAAATTTATTAAGTTGTTACGAAAATGTAGTACCAGTGTTGGGTCTTGCTAGACAAGTTTTAGGAGCGCAATACCAAGATATATATGTGCATTAAATTAGATAACAGATAATATTGTGATGTCCAAATCCATGTTATCACATGGAACAACCTGCACCTGCAACTAAGAACGCTATAAGAGGGTCTGAGCAGCGGTAACTTAGCCAATCAAAGATTTGCTAGGATGTGGAGGGTTAGAGGCTTTCATGGCATTTAGGAGGCTTATATTCAAGTGGTAGGTAGCGCAATTGTAACGATAAGTGCGAGAAACTATAGCGCAAAAATAGTATTGGGATCCGGGTACGATCATCTTGCCTGTTGGTTCTTCAGTGAAACAAGTAGCGGGATCCTTGTAGTAGTACTCTCCTGGGTCCTCATACTCACTTTCAACACTTGCGTCTACCCAAGAGAAACAACAACAATAAACATCCAACCAAAGTGCAATTCACAAACAAGATGATGCATGATCCATTTAGAAGAATATAACATGGCAATCCAAAACTAGTCATGTTTCACATGCAAAGTTTGTTTGTTAGTGATTCTGGACAGAACCTCATGTTAAGTTATTTAAAAATGCATGAACATGGCAAATATGGATACAGCATGCAAAATCGATAGAAATGCATATAAAGAACGCAAGAAACAGAGTTACGGTTCTCACGATACGCTCACGACAAGGTACGAAGGCAAAAACACAAGACAACAAAGCCATGGGCTAATTCTTGGCATTCCAAGGTAGCCACTGGTTATGAAATGAAAAACCAACCACAATAGACTCAAAAATCAATCAATTCCATGGAGTATAGCTCCCACAAGCCACAACACAATAAAACCACAATCTGCCACAAAACAGCAACATAGCCACTTACACAGCCCACAACTTGAGCTATCGGAACCCTACAGCCACAAACAAGATGTTGACATAACCTACATGAAAAATGTATCAACTTATCCAACCACACAATCTACATAGGAGGCACACATCAATAAGCATGAAGCTATCAAGTTGACAAGATGAAACAGTTTTCTGGGACTTGGTGAAAATAACAGTTTTCTGGAATCTGAGTTAAAAAGTAGCAAGTTTACAGCAGTAGTTAAATATGTTAGAGAGCACCTATTGGCGTGAAGATTAACAAGATGGTAGTAGACAACATCTACTCCAAAACACTAGCAGTAAGCATGCTCAAATTCACAACACATCTTAGAATACCATCCACTCTACATGGCATAAAAATAAGAGCAGATTCTCAGACTTAGTAGTTTTTAGCATGCTGAAATAGAAACATTAAGTTGGCTACTTAACAGCATGGTTCCCACTTATATGGGTGATTCTCATGTTAAACAAAAATACCATGGAGTAATAGATATAAAACACTAGCACTTCCATGTTGGCATATGCCCCAAAGCAAGCAAGGATTAAATCATGCAAAAAATGACAATTTGGCATCACAGCTAAAAATGACAGTTTTATGAACTTGCTGAAAAGTGAAATCTGAACGCACCAATGGATTCCTTTGCTCTTTCCCCCCAAAACATGTGTCACACTCATATGTTCATGTCAATCAACATGGCACCACTAAACTAGCAAAACCACCACCTTTTATAAAAGAGATGTTACTCTAAATGAACATAAGCATTACATGAACATGAACAGATTTGGTAATTTAGATAGCATGGCAAAATCCACAAACCTACTATCAAACATAACCAACAAGGGGTATGTCAAGTGGGGAAACGCACTAGACCCCCCCACACACATACACCCTACACACTCACACTACAAAGCAAGCCTACACATGCTCTATATATGCCCAAGGCATATGAGCACAAACACCACTATGAACATACCACCCAAGAAGGGGGTGTTCACCCACCCACCCACACACACTCACATGCACCATGTATGCATAAGCATATGGCACATACACACCCACCCACATGCTCAAGTGCTCATGGGCACTCCACTTACATGCACAAGCTCATGTGTGTGGGTGGTCATCCACACACATATACATACATATATGCATATGCATATGTATATGTTAAGGCACACACACTCTCACATACACGCATGCACACAAGAACACATGCACTACCCACACTACACTACCATGCACCTAAACATACACATACACACCACTCACATGCACACACACCACATGGTGCAATCTGTCACACACACACACCCAAATGCAAATACACATAACACTACACACACACTCTACACATGCATATATACTTTTATGTATATACACATACATTTAGCAAATGGAAGAAAACAAAAAGAAAAACAAATGGAAAACCAAAATAAAAAGGGGGAGAGCCTCGAGCTCGAACCCACGACCTGGCGGTCGAATTCCCCTGACGCAGCCACTGCACTGCGGCTCGAATAGTTAACAGAGGAGGGGCAACACTGCACTAGTACACACACGCACGCGCATATAACTAACGAAACTGAACCCGCATAGCTGTGGCGACAGAGCAACTCCGGCAGCAATTCCGGCGAGCCCATGACGAATCTGGTGACGCCAACGGCTCTCACGCACGTGGGGTCAACCAGGGGTTCCATTCCTCTGCTCACCTAGCGGTGAGGAGGAAGGAGGCGAGCGGCAAGCACCCGCCTTGCGACCGGCGGCAACTTACGCGGCGGCAACCACCCGATGAGCTACGCGGGGAGAAGGGGGTTACGGGGACCGGTTGCTCACCTTGGGGGAAGGTGACGACGAGCCGGACGAGAAGGAGTCGACGGAGGGGTCGAAGACGTGTCAGAGTCGAAGCAGGGGAAGAAGATGGCGGAGCGGAACCTTTCGGCGAAGACGACGATGGAGCCGTCGCTGCAGAGCCTCTCCCGGGCTCCTAGCGGCAGGGATCAAGCGGGGATCACCCCCGAGCTCCTGGACGCCATGATCGATGCCGGGCACGACGGAGACGACGAGCTGGTCGCCGGCGAACTAACTGAACCTCTCTGCTCTCGCTGAACCTTACCTGGCAGGGGGAAAGAAGAGAGGAGGGAGAGCAATTACGAGGGAGATGGGAGCTGCGGCGGTGGAGGGAGAGAGAGGAACCCTAGGCAAGGGGCACACACGCCGAGGGGGGCTTTATACCCACGGGCTGACGGCAACGGCCACGGAAAGGGGACGGCGGAGCTGCTCTCTCTCTACACTGAACTGACGGAGGGGAACGGGAGCAGGTGACCGTCTGCTCGAGCGGGCTGGGCCACGGGAGAGGCGAGGCCCACCTGTCTCTCTCTCTCTCTCTCAAATCAAATAACAGAGAAGGTTTTAACCTTTTAAAAACACAACCACCAAAAGAAAATCCCTAGGGTGAAATAAAAGGTTTTAGTGCAAAACCAAAATACTTTGGAAAAGGAAATAAAATGCACTATTTAATAAAAATATTAAAAAAGTTTTTTAGGACAAGTAATTATAATACTTAAAAAAATAACAGCCCCTGGTTTTATTTAAACCACACAAGCAGACAACCCCAAACATTCAAAGAAGCAAACTCTAAACTAATAATACCTATAGGGCTACCTCTTGAACCTTTTTAAACATTTTAAATAACAACTTAATTCTGTTATGAAAAACAACATGGGGAAAAGAGGGGTATTGGAAGGTTTTTTTGTTGAAAAGGAAAGAGAGGGGAAGAGATAGAGGTTTCATACATGAACTCCACCCACATACAAACCACATCACAACACTCACAAACAAGGTCACATGTAAATCAAGCAAGGCATGAAGAATGCTGTGATGGATGAAATGATGCATGATGCATGAATGCAAATCAACACATGAATGACAAGTTGCAAACTCATATCATAACTCATGTCACAAGGTTCATACAATAGGTTACATGCCAAATAAGGTAGGGACAACACTTGGGCTGTCACAACTCTCCCACACTACAAGAGGATCTCGACCCGAGATCTAGGAACGAAAGAAGTCTGGAAATTCGGAATGGAGAAGGTCCTCGCGTTCCCAAGTAGCTTCTTTGTCGGAATGATGAGACCACTTCACCTTGAGGAATTTGATAGACTTATTGCGAGTCTTACACTCTGTTTCTTCAAGAATTGCAACTAGACGCTCACGATAAGAGAGATCTTCTTGGAGATCG
Organism: Hordeum marinum; assembly: GCA_022496015.1. Lineage (NCBI taxonomy): Eukaryota > Viridiplantae > Streptophyta > Magnoliopsida > Poales > Poaceae > Hordeum > Hordeum marinum. The sequence goes on along the minus strand of CM039675.1, from coordinate 270,013,911 downwards.
ATGTCTTGGAGGTCAATGGTTCGCTCAGGAGTCTTGAAGCATCTCTGGAGTTGAGAAACATGGAAGACATCGTGCACATTTGCAAAATTTGGAGGAAGCTCTAGTTGATATGCAAGACCACCTCTCTTGCCAACAACTTTGAAAGGACCAACAAAACGAGGAGCTACCTTCCCTTTAATTCCAAACCGCTGAGTGCCCTTCATGGGAGAGACTCTAAGATAGACTAGATCATCCACTTGAAAGGAAACATCCCAATGTTTGTTATCGTAATAACTCTTCTGTCGGGACTGAGCTGCTTTGAGGTTCTCGCGAATGACATGGCACATTTCTTCTGCTTCAGTGATCATGTCATTGCCCAATATGTGACGCTCACCGGTTTCAGACCAGTTAAACGGGCTACGACACTTTCTGCCGTAGAGAAACTCGAAAGGGGCCTTCCTGAGCTAGCTTGAAAGCTATTGTAGAATGAGAATTCAGCATATGGCAGGCAATCTTCCCACTTCATGCCGAACGAAATCACACAGGCTCTGAGCATATCTTCAAGGATCTGATTGACTCTCTCAACTTGACCACTTGTCTACGGATGGAACGCAGTGCTGAAACGGATCTTGGTACCGATAGCAGTCTGGAAGGACTCCCAAAACTTAGAAGTAAAGAGACTTCCACGGTCATAAGAGATGAGCTGAGGAATACCATGCAAAGATACTATACTTGACGTATACAACTCTGCAAGCTGAGCTGCCGAGATAGATTCTTTGACTGGCAGGAAATGAGCAACTTTTGACAGCTTGTCGATAACCACAAAGATGGCATCGTTGCCTCTCTTGGACTTGGGAAACCCAGTGAAGAAATCCATCTCCACATGATCGAATTTCCACTCTGGGATAGGCAAAGGCTGAAGAAGACCTGTTGGACGTTGATGCCCTGCCTTCACTCTGCGACAAACATCACACTTGTTCACGAACTGAGCAATCTCACGTTTCATGCGAGTCCACCAGAAGGTTTGCTTGAGATCCCGATACATCTTTGAACTACCTGGATGAATGGATAGAAGAGAATTATGTGCTTCGTCCATGATAACCTTTCTGAGATCACCTTTTGGAACCACAAGACGGTCCTCGAAGAAAAAGGTATCTTTGTCATCAACGCGAAAGCACTTATACTTCAGAATGCTCTTGGTCACCCTTTCTTCACTTTCTTCACCATAGCGTCAAGAAGTTGCGCTTGGCGAACCTGATCTTCCAGACTCAGAGAAACTAGAAGATTTGCAAGAAATCCTTGCGGAATCATCTGAAGGTTGAGCTTGCGGAAGGCTTCACAAAGCTCGGGCTAAAGAGGCTTCAAGATGAGACTATTGTAGTACGCCTTATGGCTGAGCGCATCTGCAATGACATTTGCTTTCCCAGGAGTATACTCAATGCTTGGATTGAAGTCCTCAAGCATTTCCACCCAACGAGACTGCCGAAGATTGAGATTGGGTTGAGTGAAAATGTACTTCAAGCTCTTGTGATCGGTGTACACCTCAACTGGTCTACGCAACAACAAATGTCTCCAAGTCATTAGAGCATGCACAACTGCCACCAACTCAAGATCATGAGTGGGGTAGTTCTTCTCGGCAAGCTTCAACTGACACAAGGTATAAGCAACAATCTTCTTATCTTGCATGAGAACACCACCAAGACCTTGGAGAGAAGCATCATAGAATACTTGGAAAGGCTTAGACTGCTCAGGAGGAACGAGAACTGGAGCTGAAGTCAGTCTCTGCTTGAGCGTATTGAACACCACATCACACTTAGGAGACCAAACATACTTGACACTCTTCTGGAGGAGACTGGACAGAGGCTTAGCAGTTTGAGAGAACTTCTCCACGAATCTTCTGCAATAACTAGCAAGCCCGAGGAAACTCCGAAGCTGCTTCACATTCCGAGGAGGTTCCCACTTCAATATTGCCTCAACTTTCTCAGGGTGCACTTTAATTCCCTCGGCAGAGATGACATGCCCAAGGTACACCACTTCATTGAGCCAGAACTCACACTAGGAAAACTTGGCATAGAATCATTGCTCTATTAACTTGTCAAGCACAAGGCGGAGATGCTCTGCGTGCTCTTCTTCTGTCTCCGAGAACACAAGGATATCATCCAGATAGACCAAGACGAACTCATTCTTGAAAGGAGAGAAAATGAACTTCATCATTCTTGAGAAGGTTGGAGGAGCATTAGCAAGGCCAAACGACATGACGGTGTACTCATAAGAGCCAAAACTCATCCGGAAAGCAGTCTTAGGAATGTCTTCTTCGCGAATGCGAATCTGATGATAACCCATGCGAAGATCAAGCTTCGAGAAAACCTTGGCACCTTTCAGTTGTTCAAACAACTCATTGATGTTGGGAAGTGGGTACTTGTTTCTGATTGTCTTCTTGTTCAATGGACGGTAGTCAACACAAAGACGATCCGTGCCATCTTTCTTCTTGACAAACAAAACTCCACAACCCCATGGAGAAGAGCTTGGTCTGATCAGACCCAGACGTTCTTGATCATCTAGCTGCTTCTTCAACTCTTTCAGCTCTTCGGGGCCAAGTTTATACGGGCGCTTACAGACCGGTTCAGTTCCGGGCTCAAGATCAATCACGAACTCGACTGGCCGGTGCAGAGGCATTCCTGGCAATTCTTCTAGAAAGACATCTTCATACTCACAAACCACCAGAATTTGAGAAATCGCTGAGATTTCACCCTTCTCATTAAGAGCAAAGAGACAGATTGTGTCATCGCGAGCCGCGAAAATAATCACGTCTTCTGAAGGATGAGTCATCTTGACTTCTTTTGCTTTGCAATCAATATGAGCTTTGTTCATATCTAGGAAGTCCATGCCCAAAATGAGATCAATGTCGGAATTACCGAGAACATGAGGAGAAGCCAAGAAGGAATAATTGCGTGGTTTTCATGGGCACACCCGGAGAAACAACACCGAAAGGTCTACTCAACATCTCAGAATAGAAATCATTCTTCATAGCAAAAGGTCTAGACATGAATGAATGCGATGCTCCAGAATCAAATAACACTTTTGCAGGAATAGAATTAACTGCGAGATTACCCATGATCACTTGAGAAGAATCCTCTGCCTCTGCTGCATTCACCATATTCACTCTTGCGGTCTTCGGGTTATGCTTCACTAAAGCATTGCCTAGAGGCTTGACAGGAGGAGGAGGAGGCAGAGGACGCCGCTGGTTGCACTTGTTTGCATAGTGGCCCTTCTGACCACACTTGTGACAAACCACCTCAGAAGGCGGATGAACATTGCCTGGATGAGGAACAAGAACTCCCTTGGACTCCTGGGGTCTTTGCTAGAATCTTGGGTTGGGTGGTTGGGAAGAACCACGACCACCAAACTGCTTCTGCTGCTAAGGAGGACGAAACGGAGGAGGGTTTGGCAGCCAATACTTCTGCTGCTTGGGAACCATCTGAGAGCTGGAAGAAGAAGAATAAGAATCCCTTGAACGCTTATTTGAGTTCTCCAACTTGAGCTGAGTTGCCTCGACCTTCAAAGCCATGTTATAGAACTAATCAAACTCATGAGGCTCTTGAAGAACTAGGCCTGGCAGAAGCTCATCCTTGAGACCAGCTCTGAACTGATAGATCATAGCCTTGTCATCTGGAACATCTTGCTTGGCATAATAGGCTAGATTCTGGAACTCGATGTTGTACTGATAGAAAGACTTGCTTCCCTGCTTCAGGTGCCTGAACTTCTCACGCATCTCCTCGACAAAGCTTGTCGAAATGTAGTGAGCCCTAAAGTCACAACAGAAATCGTCCCAAGTAACAACATGATCGCCCCTAGAATCCTTGTACTGCTGCCACCAATCAGCTGCTTGACCCTTGAGCTGGAACGATGCAAATCTGACAAAGTCCTCTGGCCTGACATTGCTGCACTCAAAATGCTTACTCATATCACGAAGCCAATCATCAGCATCAAGAGGCTTCTCACAACAGGTGAAAGACTTGGGCTGGTTGGCAAGGAACTGATTGAGTGTCGCAAACTGAAGCTGATTCTGAAAATTCCCTTGAAAACCTTGCTGACCCTGCTCCCTTTCTTGCAACAACCTGAGCAACATCTGAGTGTTCGCATTGGTTGCGGCCATCACAGCTTGCCAAGCTTCTGGAGGAGGAGGCAGAGGAGGCGGCGGCAGGGGTGGTGGTGGTGGAACATCAGTCTGCTCCTCACCACGACCTGGATTGTTGCGATTTGGTGGGGCCATCCTGAAGATGGACAAAATGCATCAGCACCTCATTGATAAGATGAATGAAAAGCTGAATCAAATGCTTGAAAGAAATTGAACAAATAACAACACAACCTTCCTACTGAAAAATTAGTAAGAATGCTTCTTCGGTTAATGGTAACAACATCAGATATAAGAAGCCACTTGCAATAACACAAAAGTATTGATCTAAGCACTCGGAACAAATGTATATCCCACATACATCTGAAGAAGATGATCCTAGATAACTACAAGATTTTCCACCTATGAACTTCCGAAAACTTTCTGGTTATGCAATCCGGTGTGGGGGAAACAAGGAGGAAATATCTCACTCAACTAGCAATCCTACACCCCAAATGTATCCATCCTTCAACACATAACCATAGGCTTTCGCAACTTCATCTAACTTGAATCCTCAAACTCACAACTATACTAAACCATTGTGGTACCCTGGACGCCTCCCCAGTACTGGGTGACTCCGACCTTATCTCACCACGATAAGTATTGAAGTAATTCCGAACACTCTTCGTCCTGAGATATCAAGGAAGCTGAATGATAAAAATGTGCCAACATTCCCTGGAGCTCGACTCCCCAGAAGAAATCAAGTCAGACAGGAGGCACCAAGACAGAACCCTCTCACATCGGTGTCATATAGACTCCAAAATACCTGCGTGATCCTAATTTTTTTAGCGAGAAGAGGAGTAGAATCAAAATTCCTAAGTCAAATACCTCACCGGAGCATAGAAGAGGAGTAAAAAGAATCCTACTCTCCGATATAACTAGACTCAAAATAGTTTTACTAGACTCGACTCGGTCAAGTTCAATCAAGCAAAGGCTCCTACGGTCGTATGGCTCTGAATACCAGCTTGTCATGCCCAAGATGCGTGCCTATCCATTTTAAGACAAGAGGGCCTTGCAAGGGATAGAGGCGCATCTTGCCGTTCGCAAGTATAGTAACATTGCATCATACATTACAGAAGAGATGAGTATACAAGTTGGCTTACACTCGCCTCATCCTAAATTACAGTCCACACAAAGTTCAAATCATCAAGATGAAGACAGGGTCCGACTACAGACGAAATCAAACGATAAAACAGATGCAAATGAAAGTATCTCGCTATCCCAAAGATCACGACCATGGTCCTCTACTCATCCGGGTAAGTCACGTACATCCTGCCTCTTTCCTCATCATATTCCCACTGGAGCTGGGTAAGATCATCTTGCACGTACTCATCTGTACCTGTACCTGGAGGGTTGTAGTAATCTGTGAGCCACAAGGACTCAGCAATCAAGCGCCCGGGTACCGAGACTATTCAATCTTAAAGGTTGGGATGGGGTATGTGTTTAGTTTGCAGCAGCACTAAGCATATATGGTGGCTAACTTACGCAACATGACAATAAATATGAATGGCCTACGATGAATGATAGAATCTAGTATGATCTCTATGAGATCCTGAACACTTACTTACGTCAATCATAACCCCACCGTGTTCTCTCTCGGATCATGTTCACGAGCAGAGACGATCATGGTTACTCACATAGTTGGTGTATCTTAATTAGAGTTTACTTCGAGTTAACTATAACTGGGTGTTAAACAAATATCCAAGTTGCCACATAACCGCGGGCACGGCTTCTCGAAAAGATTTAACCCTGTAGGGGTGCTCCAACTAGTCCATCACAAATAACCACACTCCGCGGGAATAGCCTCGACCATGGACCTCGTGGTCATCATAGGTAATTCCTAAGGAATTCCAACACCTCGAGAAAACCCAAAGAAATTCAGACTCCACACGCAAGACACTGGATAAAGGTAAAACAAATCCAGCAAGACCGCCCGACGTGTCAACGAACCCGGTAAGAGCCACGTATCTCGTTCTCAGGACACGTTGGATAAGCTAGTGTACGGTGGCCTGATAGAAATCTCCCAAGTTTCCCTGGGTTGGCCCCGCACAGTGCTCTAGTTTGGACCAACACTCATGAGGAGCACTGGTCCGGGGGTTGATTTATTATCCATGGGTTTGCAAGACCCTACACAAATTTTATTAAGTTGTTAAGCAAATGTAGTACCAATGTTGGGTCTTGCCAGACAAGTTTTAATCTCAACCGAATAAACAAGGGAGTCCCCATAACAACCCTGAGCGTGTTAGGAGCACAAAATATGGAAAACATAACACCGGTAACAAGAACTATGGCGGTAACAGCGGAACAAAACACCTAGCATAAGGCCAAGCCTTCCACCAATACCAAGATATACATGTGCATTAAATTAAATAACATATAATATTGTGATATCCAAATCCATGTTATCACATGGAACAACCTGCACCTGCAACTAAGAACGCTATAAGAGGGGCTGAGCAGCGGTAACTTAGCCAATCAAAGGTTTGCCAGGATGTGGAGGGTTAGAGGCTTTCATGGCATTTAGGAGGCTTATATTCAAGTGGTAGGTAGCGCAATTTTAAAGATAAGAGCGAGAAACTAGCAAGCGAAAATAGTATCGGGATCCAGGTATGATCATCTTGCCTGTTGGTTCTTCAGTGGAACAAGTAGCGGGATCCTCGTAGTAGTACTCTCCTGGGTCCTCATACACAGTTTCAACACTCGCATCTACCCAAGAGAAACAGCAACAATAAACATCCAACCAAGGTGCAATGCACAAACAAGATGAGGCATGATCCATTTAGAAGAATGTAACATGGCAATCCAAAACTAGTCATGTTTCACATGCAAAGTTTGTTTGTTAATGATTCTGGACATAACCTCATGTTAAGTTATTTAAACATGCATGAACATGGCAAATATGGATGCATCATGCAAAATTGATAGAAATGCATATAAAGAACGCAAGAAACAGAGTTACGGTTCTCACGATACGCTCACGACAAGGTACGAAGGCAAAAACACAAGACACCAAAGCCATGGACTAATTCTTGTCATTCCAAGGTAGCCACTGGTTAGGCAATGAAAAACCAACCACAATAGACCCAAAAATCAATCAATTCCATGGAGTATAGCTCCCACAAGCCACGACACAAAAAGACCATAATCTGCCACAAAACAGCAACATAGCCACTTACACAACCCACAACTTGAGCTATCGGAACCCTACAGCCACAAACAAGATGTTGACATAACCTACATAGCTGTGGCGAAACTGAACCCGCATAGCTGTGGCGACAGAGCAACTCCGGCAGCAATTCCGGCGAGCCCATGACGAATCTGGTGACGCCAACGACTCTCACACACGTGGGGTCAACCAGGGGTTCCATTCCCCTGCTCAACTAGCGGTGAGGAGGAAGGAGGCGAGCGGAAAGCACCCGCCTTGCGACCGGCGGCAACTTACGCGGCGGCAACCACCCGATGAGCTACGCGGGGAGAAGGGGGTTACGGGGACCGGTTGCTCACCTTGGGGGAAGGTGACGACGAGCCAGACGAGAAGGAGTCGACGGAGGGGTCGAAGACGTGCCGGAGTCGAAGCAGGGGAAGAAGTGTTGGAAATATGCCCTAGAGGCAATAATAAATTAGTTATTATCATATTTCCTTGTTCATGATAATCGTTTACTATCCATGCTATAATTGTTTTGATCGGAGACTTAGATGCATGTGTGGATACATGGACAAAACCATGTCCCTAGTATGCCTCTAATAGACTAGCTCGTTGATCAAAAGATGGTTAAGGTTTCCTAGCCATGGACATGAGATGTCATTTGATAACGGGGTCACATCATTAGGAGAATGATGTGATGGACAAGACCCAAACTGCAAACGTAGCATATGATCGTGTCAGTTTATTGCTACTGTTTTCTGCATGTCAAGTATGTGTTCCTATGACCATGAGATCATGCAACTCACAGACATCGGAGGAGTGCCTTGTGTGTATCAAACGTCGCAACGTAACTGGGTGACTATAAAGGTGCTCTACAGGTATCTTCGATGGTGTCTGTTGAGTTGGCATGGATCGAGACTGGGATTTGTTACTCCGTGTGACAGAGAGGTATCTCGGGGCCCACTCGGTAATGCAACATCACAATAAGCCTTGCAAGCAATGTGACTAATTGTTAGTTGCGGGATCTTGTATTACGGAACGAGTAAAGAGACTTGCCGGTAACGAGGTTGAACTAGGTATGGGGATACCGTCGATCGAATCTCGGGCAAGTAACATACCGAAGAACAAAGGGAACGTTATACGGGATTAACTGAATCCTTGACATAGAGGTTCGACCGATAAAGATATTCGTAGAATATGTAGGAACCAATGTGGACGTCCAGGTCCCGCCATTGGTTATTGACCGTAGAGGTGTCTCGGTCATGTCTACATAGTTCTCGAACCCGCAGGGTCTGCACACTTAAGGTTCGGTGACGTTTCGGTAGTGTAGAGTTATGTATGGTGGTGACCAAAGTTTGTTCGGAGTCCCGGATGAGATCTCGGACGTCACGAGGAGCTCCGGAATGGTCCGGAGGTAAAGATTCATATATAGGAATTCCCAGTTTGGTTTCCGGAAAAGTTTTGGGCTCATCGGTAGTGTACCGGGAGTGCCGGTAGTGTACCGGGAGTGCCGGTAGTGTATTGGGAGGCCTCCGGGAGGGGTATTTCGACCCCAAGAGGTCCATGGGCTGTGGGATAATAATAACCAGCCCTTAGTGGGCTGGGAAAACAGCCACAAAGGCCCATGGCGCAGGAGAGAAAGTCCTAAAGCAAAAAGTGGAAAATCAGCCAATAGGAGGCAATCCTACTCCAACTAGGATTGGAGGTGAAGTAGGATTGCTTCCCACCTCCTATTTAGGCCGACCCAAAGACCTTGGCTGCATCTCCTCTCCTCTCCTCCTATATATACTAGTGTATTGGGTGGTTTTTGGACAGAATTTCCGGCCACGTGCTACCCGTTTCACTGGTGCACAGTTTCTCCTCTAGATCGGTTTTCCGCAGCGCTTAGGCGAAGCCCTGCCGGAATCACTCCACCACCATCACCGGAGTGCCGTCATGCTGTCGGTGAACTCTCCCTCCTCTCCACCTCCTCTCGCTGGATCGAGACAGTGGAGATCGTCATCAAGCTGCACGTGTGCTGAACGCGGAGGTGCCGTCCGTTCGGCGCTAGATCGGAAGGACCGTGATCGAGATCGCGAGACGGTTCGTGATGTGATCACGGAACGGATCGTGATGAGTTCGCAGGACAGATCGTGATCAAGATCATGAGACGGATCGTGATGAGTTCGCGGGACGGATCATGATGTGTTCGCGGGACGGTTCGTGATTGGATCGCGGGACGCTCGGCGATTTGGATCGCGAAGAAGTTCGACTACACCAACCGCGTTTCTTAACGCTTCCCGCTTAGCGATCTACAAGGGTACGTAGATCCACTCTCCCTCTCGTAGATGCTCATCACCATGGATAAGTTTGCGTGTGCGTAGGAAATTTTTTGTTTCCCATGCGACGTTCCCCAACAGTGGCATCATGAGCTAGATTGATGGTTCGATGAGATCTCGAGTAGAACACAAAAGGTTTGTGGGCGTTGATGCTTAGATTGCTTCCCCCCTTGGTCGGATTTTGGTTCAGCGGGATTGTGAGATGAAGCGGCCCGGACCAACATTACTCGTACGCTTACGAGAGACCGGTTCCCTCGTCGCAACTTGTTGCTTAGATGGCTTGCGGGTGACAGTTTCTCTCACTTTAGTTGGATCGGATCCGACAAAGGCGGTCCTTGAGAAGGTTGAAAAGCAATCTATGTATCACCGTTGTGGTTTATGCGTAGGTGAGAATCGTTCTTGCTAGATACCCGTAGCAGCCACGTAAAACATGCAACAACAATTAGAGGACGTCTAACTTGTTTTTGCAGGGTATGTTGTGATGTGATATGGCCAATTACATGATGAGATATATGTGATGTATGAGATGATCATGTGATGTATAGAATTTCATGACTTGCATGTCATTGAGTACGGCAACCGGCAGGAGCCACAGGGTTGTCTTTAATTATTGTATGACCTGCGTGTCAATCATTAAGCGCTATGAAATGCTTTACTTTATCGCTAAGCGGTAGCAATAGAAGTAGAAGCAGGGCTGGCGCCACAACCCCAATGGCAACACATTGATGGAGATCAAGATGATGGAGATCATGGTGTTGTGCCGGTGATGATGGAGATCATGCCGGTGTTTCGAAGATGGAGATCTTAAACACAAGTTCATGGCCATATCATGTCACTTATGAATTGCATGAGATGTTAATCCTTTTATGCACCTTGTTTTGCTTAGTACGGCGGTAGCATTATAAGGTGATCCCTCACTTGAATTTCAAGATGAACTGTGTTCTCCCCGAGTGTGCACTGTTGTGAAAGTTCGTCGTGTTGAGACACCACGTGATGATCGGGTGTGATAGACTCTACGTTCACATACAACGGGTGCAAGCCAGATTTGCACGCGCAGAACACTCGGGTTAAACTTGACGAGCCTAGCATGTACAAACATGGCCTCGGAACACGAGAGACCGAAAGGTCGAACATGAGTCATATAGTAGATATGATCAACATAATGATGTTCACCATTGCAGCCACCTCAACTCACGTGATGATCGGACTTGAGTTGGTGAATTTGGATCATGTATCACTCGAATGATCGGAGGGATGTTAATTTGAGTGGGAGTTCTTAAGTAATATGATTAATTGAACTCATTATCATGAACATAGTCAAAGTGTCTTTGCAAATTATGTTGTAGATTACTAGCTCGCGCTGTAGCTCCCTTAAATTTTTATATGTTCCTAGAGAAATAGAGTTGAAAGATGTTGGTAGCAATATTGCGGACTGGGTCCGTGATCTGAGGATTGTCCTCATTGCTGCACACAAGGCTTATGTCCTTAATGCACCGCTCGGTACGCCACCCCCTCTAGCGTCGTCTATAGATGTTGTGAACATTTGACAGGCACGTTTCGATGACTACTTGATAGTTTAGTGCGTCATGCATTATGGCTTAGAATTGAGGCTCCGAAATGTTTTGAACGTCACGGAACATATGAGATGTTCTAGGAGCAGAGATTGTGATCTCAGGCTCGTGCCTGTGTTGCGAGATATGTGATCTCCAACAAGATTCTTTGCCTGTAAGATGAAGGAGAATAGCTCAATCATTGAGCATGTACTCAGATTGTCTGGGTACTACAATCGCTTGAATCAAGTGGGAGTTGATCTTCTAGATAAGATAGTGATTGATATAGTTCTCCAAGTCACTGTCACTAAAGCTACTAGAACTTAGTGATGAACTATAATACACCAGGGATAGAAGTATTGATCCGTGAGCTGTTCGTGATGTTTGACACCGCGAAGGTAGAAATCAAGAAGGAGCGTCAAGTGTTGATGGTTAATCAAACCACTAGTTTCAAAAAGGGCAAGAGCAAGGAGGGAAACTTCATGGATAGCAAGTCAGTTGCTGCTCCAGTGAAGCAACCCAAAGTTGAATTCAAACCCGAGACTAAGTGCTTCTATTATGAGGTGAGAGGTCGCTGAAGCGGAACAACCCTAGATACTTGGTAGATAAGAAGGCTGGCAACATCGACAGAAGTATATTTGATATACGAGTTATTGATGTGTACCTTGCTAGTACTCCTAGTAGCACCTGGGTATTGGATACCGGTTCGGTTGCTAAATGTTAGTAACTCGAAATAAAAGCTACGGAATAAATGGAGAACTAGCTAAGGGTGAGGTGACGATGTGGGTTGGAAATGTTTCCAAGGTTGATGTGATCAACATCGCACGCTCTCTCTACCTTCAGGATTAGTGACGAACCTAAATAAATGTTATTTGGTGTTTTGCGTTGAGCATGAATATGATTAGATCATGTTTGTTGCAATACGGTTATTCATTTAAGTTAGAGAATAATAGTTATTCTGTTTACATGAATAATACCTTCAATGGTCATGCACCCAGTGAGAATGGTTTGTTGAAATCTTGATCGTAGTAATACACATGTTCATAACATTGATGTCAAAAGATACAAAGTTAAATAATGATAGTACCACATACTTGTGGCACTGCCGCAAAATGTCATATTGGTATAAAGCGCATGAAGAAACTCCATGGTGATGGATATTTGGACTCATTCGATTTCGAATCGGTTGAGACATGCAAACCATGCCTCTTGGGCAAGATGACTAAAGGACCCCGTTGGATGGAGCGGGCAAGTGATTCATTGGAAATGATACTTGTTGATGTATTCAATCTAGTGAGTCTTGTAGCGTGCAGTGGATATCGTTATTTTCTTACCTTCACTGATGATTTGAGTAGATATAGTGTATATTTACTTAATGAAACACAAGTCTGAATCGTTTGAAAGGTTCAAGCAAATTCAGAGTGAAGTTTAAAGATCATCATGACAAGAAGATAAAAATGACTGCGATATGATCGTGGAGGTGAATATCTGAGTCACGAGTTTGGCATACAACTTAAGACAATGTGAAAGTTGTTTCACAACTAAACGCCACCTGGAACACCATAGTGTGATGGTGTGTTCGAACATCATAGTTATGCTCTATTGGACATGGTGCGTGCTATGATGTCTCTTGTTGTTTTACTACTATAATTTTGGGGTTATGCATTAGAGACAACTACATTCACTTTAAATAGGGCACCATCTAAATCCATTGAGATGACACCATGTGAATTATGGTTTGATAGAAACCTGAGCTGTCATTTCTTAATACTTGGGGCTGCGACACTTGTGTGGAAAATGTTTTCACCTAATGAGGTCGAACCCAAGGCGGACAAATGCATCTTCATAGCATACCCTAAGATCAGTTGGGTGAACCTTCTATCTCAGATCCAAGTGCAAAGTGTTTGTTACTAAAACGGATCCTTTCTCGAGGAAAAGTTTCTCTCGAAAGAATTGAGTGGGAGGAAGATAGAACTTGATGAGGTTGTTACACCTTTGTTCAACCAGAGAGTAGCGCAGCGCAGGATGTTGTTTCTGTGAAACCTACGTTAGTTGAAGAGGAAGTTAATGATGATGATCATGAAGCTTCAGGATCAAGTTACTATCGAACTTCGTAGGTCGACAAGGATGTGTACTGCTCCTAAGTGGTACGACAACCCTGTCTTGGAGGTCATGTTGTTGGACAAACGATGAACCTACGAGCTATGGAGAAGCGGTGATGGGCCCGGATTCCGACAAATGGTTGGAGGCCATGAAATCCGAGATAGGATCCATGTATGAAAACCAAGTGTAGACTTTGGTAGACTTGCTTGTTGGACGGCAGGTCGTTGAGTACAAATGGATCTTTAAAATGAAGACAGACACTGATGGTGAATGTCACTATTTGTAAAGCTCGACTTGTTGCAAAGATGTTTGTGACAAGTTCAAGGAGTTGACTACGAGGAGACTTTCTCACTCGTAGTGGTGCTAAAGTCTGTTGGAATTATGTTAGCAGTTGCTATGTTTTCAATTATGAAATCTGGCAGATGGATGTCAAAACATCATTTCCTTAACGGTTTACTTGAGGAAAGGTTGTATGTGCTACAACCAGAAGGTTTTGTCAGGCCTAAGGATGCTAAAAGGTGTGTAAGCTTCGATGATCCTTCCATGGACTGAAGCAAGCATCTCGGAGTTGGAATATACGCTTTGATGAGGTGATCAAACTTTTGATGTTTATACAAAGTTTACGAGAAACTTGTATTTGCAATAAAGTGAGTGGGAGCACTATAGAATTTCTGATAAGTATATGTGGATGACATATTGTTGATCAGAAATAATGTAGAGTTTCTGGAAAGCATAAAACGGTCATTTGGAAAGTGATTTTCAAAGGAATACCTGGATGAAGCTACCTAATTGTTGAGCATCAAAATCTATGGAGATAGATCAAGATGCTCGATGAGACTTTCAATGAGTGCATACCTTGACAAGATTTTGAAAGAGTTCAAAATGGATCAGTCAGAGAAAGAGTTCTCGCCTTATTTGTAAGGTGTGAAAGTTGAGTGAGACTCAAAGCTCCACAACGGCAGAAGAAAGAGAAAGGACGAACGTCATCCCCTATGCCTTAGCCATAGGCTCTATATTATGCCATGCTGTGTACCGCACCTGTGTGTGCCTTGCCATGAGTCCATCAGGGGGTACAAGAGTGAACCAGGAGTGGATCACTAGACAACGGTCAAGATTATCCTCAGTAACTGAGAGACTGAGGAGATGTTTCTCAATTATGGAGGTGATAAAGAGTTCGTCGTAAGGAGTTACATCGATACAAGCTTTAACACTAATCTGGATGACTCGTAGTAGCAATCTGGATACGTATAGTGGAGCAGCCATTTGGAATAGTACCGAGCGGAGTGTGGTAGCAGTGTTTATAGTTTGACATAGGTATTTGCAAAGTGCACACGGATCTGAATGTTACAGACCCGTTGACTATAAGACCTCTCTCACATGCAAAGCATGATCGAGCCCCAGAACTCGTTGGGTGTTAGATTCATAACAATGCGAATCACATGGTGATGTGAACTAGATTATTGACTCTAGTGCAAGTGGGAGACTGTTGGAAATATGCCATAGAGGCAATAATAAATTAGTTATTATCATATTTCTTTGTTCATGATAATCGTTTATTATCCATGCTATAATTGTATTGATCGGAGACTTAGATGCATGTGTGGATACATAGACAAAACCATGTCCCTAGTATGCCTCTAATAGACTAGCTCGTTGATCAAAAGATGGTTAAGGTTTCCTAGCCATGGACATGAGATGTCATTTGATAACAGGGTCACATCATTAGGAGAATGATGTGATGGACAAGACCCAAACTGCAAACGTAGCATATGATCGTGTCAGTTTATTGCTACTGTTTTCCGCATGTCAAGTATGTGTTCCTATGACCATGAGATCATGCAACTCACAGACATCGGAGGAGTGCCTTGTGTGTATCAAACGTTGCAACGTAACTGGGTGACTATAAATGTGCTCTACAGGTATCTCCGATGGTGTCTGTTGAGTTGGCATGGATCGAGACTGGGATTTGTTACTCCGTGTGACGGAGAGGTATCTCGGGGCCCACTCGGTAATGCAACATCACAATAAGCCTTGCAAGCAATGTGACTAATTGTTAGTTGTGGGATCTTGTATTACGGAACGAGTAAAGAGACTTGCCGGTAACGAGGTTGAACTAGGTATGGGGATACCGTCGATCGAATCTCGGGCAAGTAACATACCGAAGAACAAAGGGAACGTTATACGGGATTAACTGAATCCTTGACATAGAGGTTCGACCGATAAAGATCTTCGTAGAATATGTAGGAACCAATGTGGACGTCCAGGTCCCGCCATTGGTTATTGACCGTAGAGGTGTCTCGGTCATGTCTACATAGTTCTCGAACCCGCAGGGTCTGCACACTTAAGGTTCGGTGACGTTTCGGTAGTGTAGAGTTATGTATGGTGGTGACCAAAGTTTGTTCGGAGTCCCTGATGAGATCCCGGACGTCACGAGGAGCTCCGAAATGGTCCGGAGGTAAAGATTCATATATAGGAATTCCCAGTTTGGTTTCCGGAAAAGTTTTGGGCTCATCGGTAGTGTACCGGGAGTGCCGGTAGTGTACCGGAAGGCCTCCGGGAGGGGTATTTCGACCCCAAGAGGTCCATGGGCTGTGGGAGAATAATAACCAGCCCTTAGTGGGCTGGGAAAACAGCCACAAAGGCCCATGGCGCAGGAGAGAAAGTCCTAAAGCAAAAAGTGGATAATCAGCCAATAGGAGGCAATCCTACTCCAACTAGGATTGGAGGTGAAGTAGGATTGCTTCCCACCTCCTATTTCGGCCGACCCAAAGACCTTGGCTGCATCTCCTCTCCTCTCCTCCTATATATACTAGTGTATTGGGTGGTTTTTGGACAGAATTTCCGGCCACGTGCTACCCGTTTCACCGGTGCACAGTTTCTCCTCTAGATCGGTTTTCCGCAGCGCTTAGGCGAAGCCCTGCCGGAATCACTCCACCACCATCACCGGAGCGTCGTCACGCTGCGGGTGAACTCTCCCTCCTCTCCACCTCCTCTTGCTGGATCGAGACGGTGGAGATCGTCATCAAGCTGCACGTGTGCTGAACGCGGAGGTGCCGTCCGTTCGGCGCTAGATCGGAAGGACCGTGATCGAGATCGCGAGACGGTTCGTGATGTGATCACGGAACGGATCGTGATGAGTTCGTGGGACAGATCGTGATCAAGATCGTGAGACGGATCGTGATGAGTTCGCAGGATGGATCATGATGTGTTCGCGGGACGGTTCGTGATTGGATCGCGGGACGCTCGGCGATTTGGATCGCGAAGAAGTTCGACTACACCAACCGCGTTTCTTAACGCTTCCCGCTTAGCGATCTACAAGGGTACGTAGATCCACTCTCCCTCTCGTAGATGCTCATCACCATGGATAGGTTTGCGTGTGCGTAGGAAATTTTTTGTTTCCCATGCGACGTTCCCCAACAAGAAGATGGCGGAGCAGAACCTTCCGGCAAAGACGATGATGGAGCCGTCGCTGCAGAGCCTCTCCGGGGCTCCTAGCGGTGGGGATCGAACGCGGGGATCACCCCCGAGCTCCTGGACGCCATGATCGACGCCGGGCACGATGGAGACGACGAGCTGGTCGCCTGCGAACTAACTGAACCTCTCCGCTCTCACTAAACCTTACCTGGCAGGGGGAAAGAAGAGAGGACGGAGAGCAATTGCGAGGGAGATGGGAGCTGCGGCGGCGGAGCGAGAGAGAGGAACCCTAGGTGAGGGGGCACGCACGCCAAGGGAGGGCTTTATACCCACGGGCTGACGGCGACGGCGACGGAAAGGGGACGGCGGAGCTGCTCTCTCTCGACACTGAACTGACGGAGGGGAACGGGAGCAGGTGGCCGTCTGCTCGAGCGGTTGGGCCGCGGGAGAGGCGAGGCCCACCTGGCTCTCTCTCTCAAATCAAATAACAGAGATGGTTTTAACCTTTTAAAAACACAGCCACCAAAAGAAAATCCCCAGGGTGAAATAAAAGGTTTTAGTGCAAAACAAAAATACTTAGGAAAAGGAAATAAAATGCACTATTTAATAAAAATATTAAAAAAGTTTTTTAGGACAAGTAATTTTAATACTTTAAAAAATAACAGCCACTGGTTTTATTTAAACCACACAAGCATACAACCCCAAACATTCAAAGAAGCAAACTCTAAATTAATAATACCTATAGGGCTACCTCTTGAACCTTTTTAAACATTTTAAATAACAACTTAATTCTGTTATGAAAAACAACATGGGGAAAAGAGGGGTATTGGAAGGTTTTTTTGTTGAAAAGGAAAGAGAGCGGAAGAGAGAGAGGTTGCATACATGAACTCCACCCACATACAAACCACATCACAACACTCACAAACAAGGTCACATGTACATCAAGCAAGGCATGAAGAATGCTGTGATGGATGAAATGATGCATGATGCATGAATGCAAATCAACACATGGATGACAAGTTGCAAACTCATATCATAACTCATGGCACAAGGTTCATACAATAGGTTACATGCCAAATAAGGTAGGGACAACACTTGGGCTGTCACAATCTGTTGTGTCTTGGTCCTCCAAGAAACAAAAATTGGTATCTCTATCCATCGCCGAAGCTGAGCATATTTCCACCAGATCATGTTGTGCGCTATTTCCATTGATGACACAAACACTTAGGGATTATGGAATCCATGTGAAAATTGTTCCATTACTTTGTGACAATGAAGGTGCTATTAAGATTGGTCATAATCCCGTGCAACATTCTCGAACTAAGCATATTTAAGTTCGACATCATTTCATTCGTTATCATGTTGCCAAAGGAGACATTAATCTTAAGCATGTTTGGACTAACAAGCAATTGGCCGATATCTTTACTAAGCCACCAGATGAAAAGGTGTTTTGTCACCCGAGGGGTGAGTTGAACATCATTGATGCTTCAAACTTGAGCTAAGCTCACTCGGGGTGCATGCAAGGGGATGAGCTTACTTAACCATTCCATGCTATTATTACCATGAATATCATGTATCTTGGAATTCTATACTCCCTTGTATTGCTTCTAACCCTTTTGTAGGTACTTGGAAGGACAATACTCCACAATATGGCCAACCACTCCAATCACAAGCAATCTTGTCATAACCAATTGTCCAAAACTTCTCTTTGATGATGAAGGGAAGAAGACAACAAAACATATTCTTGACATATATTTTATGTGATCACAATTGCTAACTCTCAATTGGTATCAAGTCATTTGGATATATCATGTTCTTCCTTGTGTGACTAACCTATGTAGGTGAAAAGTGAACGAAAACAAAAATGATTGCTCTCAACTCAAGATGAACTTCATCAACCTCGAGCATCTTCATCAATTCACCTACAAGCCACATCATCAACATCACTTAAAGTTATGTACTCATATCCTTGATATAGCTTTACTTCAAGTCACAAGTTAAAGCAACTCAAGAGATATGAAGACATTAAAATGCTTAAACGAAAAATGGTAACCCCATTTCATGATTAACGATGAGTATGACCTATGATCAAGTATTCTTGCTTGACTCCTTAAGTCAATATACTCTAACATAGGTGACCTAGTCATCGCCCATCATCTAGTTAAAAGAATTGAATGGAGAACCCTTCTTCTGTTGCTTTTTCACATCCTCATTCAACTCTAACCTAGATGAAAATTCATTGCAAATATTTATGAAAATTCATTGCAAATATCTTGAGACAGTCTAAAAGTTGCATTTGACAAAGTTTCCAAGTTTCTGTTTTTCACCTCGGAGCCTCCAATCACAAAAACTCGATCTCACCGATGACATAGTTACACTGCAAAATCACATACCGGTGCTACCGACACCTTTTCCTCCGAGCCACCGGTCTCTATGCATTTTGTCTGTTTTGGTCTTATGGCCAATTCAATGATTCCAATGATGTAGGGGTAGAAACGTCAAGAGATATAATCTCAAATAATCAAGGATCTCTACATCGAAGGAGGAGAAATCTTAAAAGATTTTCAGATCTTAAGGGTGAGAAAATAGTTTTCAAGGAACCCTTGTCTCAAATGCTCTCAGTGACCCTTAATCTCCAGGATCCTTTCCCACTCAATGATTCCTTTTATCTGTCCCTTGAGAGACCTTTTTGGAAATTAATGCCAAAGGGGGGAAATATCAAAGCTTCAAAGCTTACACTAAAGGGATAGAGAATCTCAAAGGAGGAGACATAATACTAAAGGGAGAAATATCTAAGCATTCATGCTTTAGGGGAGAGATGATCATGAAAAGAAGAAGTTTAAACTTAACAAGATAAAGGGGGAGAAATATAAAGGACCCCTTATTACAAAAACACTTCTTAAGGAGAAGAGAGAAGAATGAATAAATACTGAATCTGATTAAATTTGTTTAAATTTGATTCTCATAAGCTTTAGACTTGTCTCAACCCTACCTACTCTCAATATCTACATGTTATGATGCAGGGAGAGAGGAAAATTTACAAATCCATATCTAAGGGAGAAAGCTCTAAACTTATTTGGAGACATATCACTCTCAAGAAACTATTTGTTATATGCCTTCCATATCTTGGTACTCTTGATTCCATTTGCATTTACACTATCAAATACACTTGTGTTTCCTAACATTGTTTTCTCAAGTGTGTTCCTACTGTTAAATGCTCAAGGACCTCAAGGTAAGTATATGCATCATATTTTTGTTTAAGATGACCTCTTGCTTCTTGTACATATTGTTTGCAAGAGTGAACCTTTAACATGAAATCATTTCATTCACATATGTTTGATGCATGTTTCCAATATATGCATGACTTCTCATGTCCTTCCTACTATGTGTGTGTTCATGCATTCAAAAGCAACTGTCCTCAAAATGGATTGCACAAATCTAGGGGGAGCTTGTATTAGTCATGTATCCTTCAAAGTCTTCACATATTTCCGCATATCTTAAATTGAAGCTTTGATTGTATGTTGTCATCACTACCAAAAAGGGGGAGATTGAAAGCACAATATGCTCCCTTGGTGGTCTTGATAATTCATGACAACACACATTGTCTCTTGGACTAATACTTCCATCTAGTGTATTTCAGATAAAGTCCACGGAGAAGCTTGGCTAAGGAGTGTGAAGAGTATCCCCAAGAAGAAGAAGAAGTAATAGCATTAAGAAACCTTCAAGCAAGAGGACTCTACATTTTACTGTGTGAGAAATCAGTTTGAGTCCATAGGAAAGCCAATACTATTAAAAGGGGGGTAAGGTACTGTTGGTGAACAAAATGCTCCACGTGCACAAGTGATAGTAACCAAAAACACCCACAAAATCTTCCACAAAAGTCTGTCCAAGCCTAACTTGTAAATAGGTGCAACCAACAATTCTCACTCGGTCCCACCGATTTTCCACTCACATAGAACCCTGCCAAACCCTAGATCATCTATACAACCGATTCTGCATCGGTGCCACCGAGTTCAGCTTGCCAACTTTCTGTTACCTCGATTCTCAAAATCGGAAATTCTGAGATTTTGGATCGGCGTCACCGAGTTGTGGATTCTGACCGTTGGACACCTTATCGGTACTGCCGAGATCTTTGTATCGGTCTCACCAAGATTCAAAAGTTGTTACCTTTGGAGCAACTTGGTACCATCAAGATTTATACATCGATGTCACTGAGTTGGTCACTTTAGGTGTAACGGTTGGATTTTTGGAGATGCCTATATATACCCCTCCACCACCATTCACTCGTAAGAGAAGCACTCAGAACAGATCCCCACTTATCGCATCATATTTTCTAAGAGAGAGGCACCTACTCATGTGTTGAGATCAAGCCATTCCATTCCATCCATATGGATCTTGATCTCTTGCCTCCCCAAGTTGCTTTCCACCCAATCAATCTCTTCCACCAAAGCCAAATCTGTGAGAGAGTGATTGCATGTTGCGGAGTCTATCATCTTGAAGCACAAGAGCAAGGAGTTCATCGACATTATCGCGCCTATTACCTTTTGGTGGGTGGTGCCTCCTAGCTTGGTTAGGTGTCGCTTGGGAGCCTCCTAGTTCGTGTTGTGGAGTGAACCAAGAAGTTTGTAAGGGCAAGGAGATCGCCTACTTCTTGAAGATCTACCCCAAGTTAGGCTAGTCCTCCGTGGACGTAGGCCATCATGGTATAGACAAGGTTGCTTCTTCGTGGAACCCTCCATGGACTCTCGCGACTGTTACCCTCCGTGGTTGAAGTCTCCATAAACGTGGACATATGATAGCACCACCTATCGGAACCACGATAAAAATCTTCGTATCCCTCATGCATTTGATCTGCCCATCTCAACTCCTTACTTCCATGTGCAATGTCTTTACTTTTCGCTGCTATACTTGATTACTTGCATGTGTAGGGTGTGCTGTGCTAGACTTGCTAAAATTGCTAAAATCTGCAAACCATTAACTTTGGATATTGTGTAGATTTCAATTTGTGCTAGTAGTCTATTCACCCCCTCTATACATACTCTTCTAGTGATCCCATAACCCTTGGATGAGTCACTCATCGGCGAGACCAACCCCGCCCTCGCCTTCTCGAGAGGATCACTAGAGCATCATTGGCCACCAGAGCCGAGGAGACCAGTCACTGCATCGGGGAGAGGGGAGGAAGGAAGAGAAAGGAGGAGATAGAGAGAGAGAGCGGGCGTGTTGGCCCGGGACCCACACGTCAGTGAGAGGAGCAAGACCCGAGCCTCGCCACGTCAGTTAACTGGAGGCGTAAAGAGCAGATTACGTTTTCCCCACTTGAAAACGTATTCCTAGCGAGGGCGTGACCAGTCATGCTGCCGAGGGGCCCATTTGCGACTATTCTTTTTATAGAATAGTCCCTTGCAGTAAAACCCTCACTACGTTTTGCTTGTAACTTCGATTGAGGTGATTCAAACACCTACGGTTTCGTCTTTGTGAGCCTATTATTTGAATACTGTTTCTATTCTTGTTTGTTCTCATAGTATAGCCTTGTTTGTATTTAACTTAAATAAATACCCTTTGAGATCTTGGCTACCGACCTCCTTCGTCTGGAGGACCATTGCATCACTTCTCAAAGACTCCTCGACCGGAGGCAAGCTTGATCCTTATCATGAGAAAACAAGGACTTGTGACATTACTTGAACTTGCGTGAGTGTTTTAATTGTGTTTGTTTTCTTCCTGTTTATTTTTGTTAGTATTACCTTCCGTACTGGTTCTGCTTTATCGTCTTACTTTGAGTAGAACTATCACCTTGTTGTTTTACCCTCTTTAGTAGATGCTCATAGTTGACTTTACTGTTCAAGGGCTTTAGCCATGTTTTACTTAGTAGTAAAGTGGCATGTCATTGTTACCGATGGATAGAACTATAGTAAAGTATCACACACCCTTCTCCGTTGACGGTCTCATGATGAGCCACAATGCAATTAAATCAAAAAATATCTTACGAGCATATATATGCCTAAGGGGGGAGGCCTTATTTTTTACAGTTATGTATTTTACACGTGTCTCTATAAAGGGAGGCTCTGAGTGTAGTATCTCCTTTGGATGAGAGATTTGCATCCGGAGCTAGAGGGCCTGGGATTGTTTAGGAACTCCTAAAGTATAGTAGTGCAATAGGGTGTCAAGTTTCCAGATGCCCTTGACTGAGGACTAGCATGCGGGAGGCCAGGAGACATGGTAGAAGGTCCATGCTGTAGGCAGGGTTCGCTGGACTGGTAGTCCGGAGTATGGGTAAAGTGTACAACCTCGATAGAGTACGTGTTAAAATTATTCAAATACCCATGTCCACGATCATGGACAAAGTTTAGGAGTAAAGCCACTAACCATTTATTCACTGATGATAGAAGCATATCCAAAGTTACAAGTGCAAGTGTAACTGTTGGACCGATAGTCGAGGAAAGTGTTCATAGCATTATCTTGTGTTCAAGTGCTTGGACATCTAGATTTAGTCAACTATAATTTAAGGCCATACGAGTCATGCTGAGTATTTAAGTGACAATTTGTACTAGGTTAACTTTAGTTTAGCATGGTCAATGTTGGCCCAGTGGGACCAGGGGTACCACGGCCCGTTTGTGTGCTGAGTCAGGAGGCGACGCTGAGCCGGCCCAAGAAGGTCTATCCCTATCTTTCCTCCCGCAAGAGATTTTCCTCGTGAGGGGCATGGCCCTTTGGCATGAGGCCTAGCCCTGTCGAGGCAGCTTGGCGGGCGCAAGCGCCTCATGAGGCCTACCTCATGGAATAGCTTCGCGATGTAGTTTGTACGGGGCTAGCCGCAGGACATGTCTCTCTCTGCAAAGGTGATTTCCCCGATGTCATGGACATGACAGAGGGGAAGAGCAATGTGGTTTCCATTCTGGTGATAAGGAAGGCAGTGGTGCCTGCCCCCCGAAGGCAAGTCCCAAAGCGTTCCCCCTTTGGTGTAAGGAGATCAGGACAGACCGACTCTGTAGGGCGGAGGTCATCACCGAGCCCACTGGTGCGTCATGAAGACTACTTTAGCTAGCATACACCACCTTTTTTAGGATAAGACTGAATTCCTACCCCCATTGAATGGCCGCCTTGTGGCTACCCTTTCCCGCCGATATTTTCGGGGAAGAGTACCAAGGCACTACAAGAGGGATGAGACGACATCCTTGTAAGGGCATCGAGTCATTCTCTCCCCCAAGATCTTGTGTACCTCGAGCACAACTCTTCTTTACACAGCAATCGAATACAAATAGGGTATTACACCGCAAGGTGGCCTAAACCTGGGTAGTTCATGTGTCCCTGTCGCGTCCGACAAGCAGCATCGATCTTGTCATCGATCCTCTTACGATCACCGTCAAGTCATAGGCAGCTAAGCCAAGCCCCCCCGTGTTCAAATCTTATTCACGAAGAAGCTCTTGGACCCAGATCCTAGACTTTGACATTTGGCGCGCCAGGTAGGGGGGGGGTTTCATCTTTGTGCCTTCGACCTCGATGTGAACCTCGACATGGACGATGTCACCGCTTGCCATGAATGCGTTGCATGCCAAGCTGCTGCCAGGTCCCACGCGGCGACTACCGCCCGTGGCGCCCCGGGGCAGCGCCCTAACGCCTCCTCCTCCACCCACTTGTTGGTGAACGAGCAAGCGCATGACCCCTCTATCGCCACCTCTTTGCTCTTCCACCGCATGGACCCTGCGCTGAACGCCACTCTGCTCATGGTGCATGAGCTGTTGTGCTACCGCCCCTCCAAGGATGCCTATGAAGCCTGGCTCAGGCGCATCACAGAGCTTGTCGATGCCGCGCGTGACAGTCTGACACCCTCACACTCCTTGCCTGCTCTGCATTTGCATGCTGGCCATGCGGAGCACGACGTTCCTACTCCTCCTCCATCGCCAGCTTGCCGTAGGGCCGAGAGGCAACCCGAGGAGCATGTCCCGGCTCCGTCCCACGAGTCGCCCGCACCGGTTTGCAATGGCGATAGCTGTCAGACCATCCGCTGCGTGCCCCCAGACATGCATGCGTCCCCCCGAGAAGGCTCCCAACCGCCAGTAGGTCGCTCCTGCAGGGCGCTAGAGCCGCACGACCCCTGAAGGCAGTGCTTCTACCACTAGGGGCTACCTGCTCTCACGCCCGAGCTACGCCGCGTGGTGTGGCCTGACAAGTTCAAGTTGGAGCTCCCTCCCTCCTACAGTAGTAGCACCAACCCCACGGAGGGGGGACGAGCGGCTCATGGAGAACTGGTTCCCCATGGTCCTCAAAGACGTCACATGCTCGTGGCTCATGAACCTATTCGAAGCATACATATCCTTGTGGATGACCTACGCAAGCAGTTCATCGCCAACTTCGCGGGCATGAGCGACCACACCTCACGCTCAACGACCTGTAGGCCGTGTGGAAGCTCCCAGGTGAGTAGCTTCGTAAGCTTGTCCAACATTTCAGCCAGGTGCGCAACAGGATCCCGAAGGACTCTGATGCCGCCATCGTCTCCGCCTTCACCAATGGTGTCATGGACGTGATGATGTGCGAGAAACTCTCCATTACGGACGAGCTCGACTCCACGAGAAAGCTATTCCTCCTCACCGATCGCTGCGCCAAGGCTGAGGAAGGGCACCCTTTTTGTGCCTACCACAACATGAACACCCACATCACAGAGAACTTCTACGAGCTCAAGCTTCTCCATGAGGGCCGGTTCGACCACCCGGGAAGCCACAAGGCACGTGACGAGGGCCACGGCGGCGACAATGGAGATGGCTGTTGGGGGTGACTGTAATGCCAAAGATGCAATCCTATCCTTATTTTGGCTGCAGGGGCTCAACAGGGATAGAAGTGCATCTCGTCATTTCGCAAGAATGGATATCATTACAAGTACATGTAAAGAAGAGATGAGTATATGGAATTGGCTTATACTCGCCACAAGCTACATCAAGATCACACCAATAAAACAACATATTCAAACATTACACAAAAGAGCAGGGTCCGACTACGGACGAAACCAAACGATAAAATGACATCCATCCTTGCTATCCCAGGCTGTCGGCCTAGAACCCATCCTAGATCGATGATGAAGAAGAGGAACTCCAAATCAAACAAGCATCATGCTCACGTCAAAGCATCACATTTCCTATACCTACAATTGTTGTTGTAGTAATCTGTGAGCCACAAGGACTCAACAGTCTCATTTCCAAGGGTATCAAGACTAGCAAAGCTTAATGGGTGAGGTATGGTTAAGTGGTGAGGTTGTAGCAAGCAGTAAGCATTTATTTGAGTGTCTAATTATGAGAGCAAGAATAAATATGGTGGACTACGCATAATGGACGTGCACTAGAATGATCACTAAGTGATCCTAAACACCTACTTACGTCAAACATACCCCACCATGTCCTCTCTCGGTTGAGAACTCGCGAGTAGAGACAATCACGGTTACACACACATTTGTTGTATTTTATTTGAGTTTACTTCAAGTTTTCTATGACCGGGTGTTAAAATTTTTTTCCAAGTTGCCACATAACCGCGGGTAGGGCTTCTCGAAAAGATTTAACCCTGTAGGGGTGCTCCAACTCATCCATCACAAACTAACCACAAGCTGCGTTGGAATTGCTCAACCGTGGGATGACCCATAATATTCGCGGAATTCTGATGGAAAATCTCAACCTCAAGATAGCCCGAAGTGTCCTTGAAATCCCACGCACAAGACTTTCGAGAAAGGTAAAACAAATCCAGCAAGGCCACCCGACGTGTCGACAAACCCGATAGGAGCCGCGTATCTCAATCTTAGGACAACGTATAGTGTCCTGATAGAAATCTCCCGAGTTGCCCCGGGTTTGCCCCACACACGGCTCTAGTTTGTACCAACACTCATGAGGAGCCCGGGTTGTTGATTAATTATCCATGGGGCCCAAAAAGTCCCTATGCAAGTTTATTAGTTATTAGGAAAATGTAGTACCAAAGTTGGGCCTTGCCAGACGAGTTTTAACCCAAAAATAAAATCAAGGGGGTCCCCAAAAAAACCCCGAGCATGTTAAGAGCGCTCAATATGGAACATAACAACGGTACACAAGTAACTAGGGTGGCAAAGGTGGAACGAAACGCCGAGCAAAAGGCCAAGCCTTTCACATTCTACCAAGTATATAGGTGCATTAACTTAAATAGCAATACTATTGTGATATCTCAAAACAATATCTATGTTGACACATGGAAGCAACTGCACCTGCAACTAACAATGTTATAAGAAGGCTGAGCAAGCGGTAACATAGCCAAACAAGGTTTGCTGGGATGTGGAGGGGTTAGAGGCTTTTCATAGCAATGTTGGAAAGGTGGACATACAAGTGGTAGGTAACGAGACATAATGATAGAAGCGAGACAACTAGCATAGCAATGAAAGTAGTGGTATTCTGGGAAATGTTCATATTGCCTGAGATCCCGCTTGGAAGGAGAATGAATCCGTGAAGTAGACGACCGACGTAGTCGAACGAATCCTCACACTCCGAACGCTTTCGGAACTCTATCGATAAGAAGCAATCCAGAAACAACAAAACACACACAGTAAACACCACAACATATGCATGACATGATGCGCAAACAAATGTGATGCATGTCCATTCAAATATGCATGATGTGGCAAAGCACAACAATCAACTTCTACACATTAAGTGAAGCTCAATATTTAACGAGTTGCATATTGACGAAACTCCTCACTTGAGTTACTTAGTTCATTCCCATTTAGGTACACGCCAATATTAAATGTTGTTAAAAATGGCAAGAGGTGAAGCATGAACAAACTATATCACATAGCCATTTTTAATGAGGACGGAAACAACACATAATATTTCCGAACGACCCCATATGCAAATTATGAATTTGGTCCAGACCTGTCCTGACACAATTTTATATTTATTATACATGAAAATAAAGTGCACCATGTGATTCTACATGCTTTTCTAGGCAAGTTACATATATAAAATAATTTAAATGCAATTATGGTTAATTAGTTATGATATAAATCATTTTAACAAGGCATTTATGCAAATTAATGCAAACAACATGTTTAAATATATTTACCATGGGTGAAAGTTGCATATTGTGAAACTAAGCAAAATTCTAAACATTTTACATATATGACATGTTTTATTTGGATGCATGTTTAATTACTTACTAGCAATTCAAATCAATGACCTTTCTATAAATATGCAATGAGTGGATATTGTTGAAATATGCAGAGGCAAATAAAAAATCTAGCTGGGCCGAATCTGGAAGCATTGTGCAAGCCAGCAGTAGTACAGGCCCAAGCGCATGTGGGACATCATTTTAAAAAGAAAGTACAGAGGAACAACAAAAATATGAGGCTCCTCGGATTTGATCCCATGAACTACCTAGTTGCAACCCAGCTAGCTGATCAGTTGGGATACAAAGGAACTTCTGACAAAACATGGGACTTGTGCTAAGTGAATCTAGATATTTAGCGAACCTGAAAAATTAACATAACAAATGGGCAAAATAAAATAAGGGCACTGGGATTTGAACCCCAGATCCCATAGCTGGAATATAGCCGCGCTATTCAACTCGACTATCGTTGCCCGCGTGATATACTAGCAGGTGAATAACTAAAATACTAAAAAGAACATGGGTCTTCTTCTCCATGAACACATGCATGCAAGAACAGGGAGTAGACATGGCATGGAGGCTATGGACCTGTTGCGAACTGGTTGGGGATGGCGCGAGTGGAGGGGGTCGAGGTCCGGCAAGGCGATGGCGGCGCCAGGACCGGGCATGAGGAGGGGTCTGTGGACTGTGCAGAGGGGCTAGGCCTAGCATAGAGACAAAACACAGACAACTTGGCAACAGTTTTTGAAAAACCAAAAAATATCCAATAATTTGAGTGAGTATAGTGCCGCTATATGTTTATCCGTGGGGGGTATCAAACAACCTTCAAATGTGACGAAAATTGACAGGAGGTCTAGTACATATATTACGACTGCTCTCCAAGTTTCGACCCTATCCGAGAAAGTTTTATGCGCACTTTAAAAATAATATTTTACTGATGTCGTGGGCTCGTGCGTGTGCGGTTAGACTCAAAATGGTCAACGCCACAAACTGAGAGAGCCGCAACTACAAACGAATGCGAGTTTTCAAAAATGACGACAACGGAGTGCCTGTGTAATGCGGATGATGCGAATGATGCGATGAATGCGACAAATAAACGAATCACACGATGAGAATGTCAATAAAAGGGGAATCTTCTGGAGGGTCGGTTCCAGGCTGTTACAACTCTCCTCCACTTACAAGAGATCTCGCCCTGAGATCTTAGGATGAGAAGTGTAAGAGAGAGGAAAAGAAGAGGTAAAACTTAGTTGCTTCTTTGACACACGAGTGAAACCAACAAACTTTGACGGTTGCATAGAGATGAAGAATGGCATGAGGAACAAGTAAGAATTGAACAACAATTTGGGCAACACTTCGATAGGAAAGAGAGGCAAAACTTGATAAGATGGAAAAAATTGAAAAGAGAGCCACCAAACTCCGATTACTTGGATAAGCAAGGAAAGAACATGATCTTGACAAAACTAGACGATGGATCAAAGAGAGCAACATCGTAATTCCTCTGGAATACAAGAATAGAAGGTAGACCATTGAAAAGAAAAGGACGGGGAAGAAAATGACAACTTCTACTACAATTGAATTTGAAAAGAATCCTTGCAAAGGAGGTTTGAATGGAGTTGTTGGAAAATCACCAACGAAAAGAAGAAGCTTGATGTGGGCTTATGGAAACCATCTCAAAATTATGATGTGACAACCGCCCACTAACAGAAATAAATGATTGATTGGGAGCAACAAGATATGCAGAACTTCTTTTACCAACAGGATACATTGAGAACTTGGGTCATTGATAAACACCACAATAAAAACAATCCTTAGGAAATGCTTTAGGTGAAATACAATCCAAGATAACTCCAAGGAAGAAAATGATGGGTTTAATTATCTCATTCTTGACAAATTCTCTTTGAGACTCCTGATAATCAAGAATGCTATAACACCATCTCAACAGATAAGGGAGAAAGAATTGCACTTGAAATGCAACATAGAGAATACCATAGGTACTACCACAAGAATCTTGAAGAATACTTCTAGAATGAATTAAATCCGTGACGAACCACCACGAAGAACCTCCATATGCCAAATAATGATCAAAAGAAATGAAGGTAGAAACCAATAAGATTATGACCTTGCAAGTACTTAGATGAAGCTTCGCTAAAAGAAACTTGAGAAAACCTAGAACTCCAAAAAAGAAAAGAAGAACCAATTAGAATTGAGAATTTATATCATGGACAACTCGAGAAAAGGATTGAAATCAGCTTGATGAAACATGAATGAGAATTATGTTATGCTTATACCTCATCTAATTAAATTGGTGACAAGCAACGGATTCGGCATACTACTTATTCTTCTTGAAAGATTGAAGAGAAATTCATAAGCTTGACGAAGTCTTGAACGAACCACCAGTACGAATTGCAAACGAATGGGGACACTATGAATAAATGGAAATAAACGAGAATGAAGAGACCATGATCCTTCTAATAGAAAACTTCAAAAAGGCACCGGAATAATTGGGAGAAGAACAAAGAGATAACAATTCATAAGAATTTGAGAACAAAAGTCGAAAGCTAAATCTTCTGAAATGATGGCCTTCGGGGGATCGAGAAACAAACACAACACTGGAATTCTTCTAATAAATATGGAAAGAATTTTTCATGATCATAAACAACTCAAGAGGATCACCACAAAATGAGATGACGAATCTTCAAAAGAAAGGAAAAAACATTTAAGAGAAAAAACTCTCCTTTGGTCTTCAACGCCGAGAATGATGGCGAGAAACAACCATGAATTACTAAGATACTCCGGAATAATGAATAAAGAAAGGTTGAGCCAATGATGAAAATAGTTCGAAGCGATCTTGGAGAAGAAATATGAATGATGAAAATCATTCTAACGTCACATTAGACAAGAACTTGAGATCTCCGGAAAAGATTAGAATACCCAGGTAAGATCCTGGGGAAAACCTATGGGCTATGGGCCCACTAAAATAAACCACCATTGAAACGATTGCTTAGAAAGAGAGATTGCACCGGTATAAATTGAAAACTTTATGAGGTGATAACCCTCAAAATAATTTGAAATGATTTTGAATGAAATCACGAAACTTCTGAGATATCTTCAGCACTCCGGATAGAAAAGAGAGTTGAATAAACAAGAGAGGCTTGGATAAGAATTTCCAACATGGGAAAGCATTTAGAGAATGAAAAGGACATGACGAACACCGAGAGGTTGAATTGAATCCATCGGGGAAGAAAGGAAGAATGAAGAACGATGAACTTGAATCACTTGAGGATCTTCACAATGACTCACCAGATATGATAGAAAAAAAAAGATAGCAGAAGCATCAATGAAAGAAAGGCACTTGGATGGGAATTTAATCATTGAATAAAAAGGGAGGCAGGGTGGGAAAAAAGAAAGAATATTTGGGACAAATGATATAGACTACGGATAAGAATATGAGGATTGGTCTTGGAAAAATAGGAGAGGATTGAATTAACTTGAAGAAAAGCACGCCGGTTGGAAAGAATTTCATGACAACTCCGGTTGATCAAAGGATTCACATTCTCATAGAAATATGAGAAAACCACTTAGAAAAGATATGAAATCACCACTTGATATCGAAGCACCATGAATTAACATATTCAAAAAGAAAACAAATGATGAGGCTTACAGAACAAGCCAGAAACAAATACATAACCATTATGCATTGGTTGGAAGGATAGTCCTAGGTAACTACTTGAATTGCCACCTGAGAACTTCCGAAATCTTTGGTTATGTAATCGGGTCCACAAATACAAGGAGTAAAATCCATCACTCAACTCCTAGCAGTAATACTACTCTCCAATGTATCACATCCGTCAACACATAACCAGAGGCCTCGGAAATTCATCTACCTCAGACCCTCGTAATCACAATGATACAAATTATGGAAGTACAGCTAGATGCTCTCCCTAGTACTGGGTGAGGCTAGACACCTCTCGCCACAAAGAGTATTGAAGAAACTTCGAACATCCGCGTCATAAGATACTAAGGAAACTAAACGATAGCGATGTGCCAAGAATCCCCTGGAGCTCAACTCCCCCGGACACTTCTATCCAAATTGACAAGTGGTAGCAGGAACAGAATTCTGGTCACATTGACATCATAGAGAATCCAAAATACCCACGCGATCCTAAAAAATTTGAGTGAGAAGAGGGGTAGAATTAAAATTCCTATGCCAGGATTCCTCATCAGAGCATAGAAGAGGAGTAAAAATAATCCTACTCTCTGATATAACTAGACTCAAAATAGTTTTTCACTAGAGTCGACTTGGCCAAGTTTGATCAATCAAGGGGGCTACTAGGTCAGTACAGGCTCTAATATGAACTTGTAACACCCAAGATGCGATCCTATCCTTATTTTGGCTCGAGGGACTCGACATGGATAGAAGCGCATCTCTTCATTTCGCAAGAATGGATATCATTACAAGTACATGTAAAGAAGAGATGAGTATATGGAATTGGCTTACACTCGCCACAAGCTACATCAAGATCACATCAATACAACAACATATTCAAACATCATACATAAGAGGAGGGTCGGACTACGAACAAAACCAAACGCTAAAATTACATCCATCCTTGCTATCCCAGGCTGCCGGCCTGGAACCCACCCTAGATAGATGATGAAGAAGAAGAACTCGAAATCAAACAATCATCATGCTCACGTCAAAGCATCGCATTACCTGTACCTACAACTATTGTTGTAGTAATCTGTGAGCCACAGGGACTCAGTAATCTCATTTCCAAGGGTATCAAGACTAGCAAAGCTTAATGGGTGAGGTATGGTTAAGTGGTTAGGTTGTAAGAAGCACTAAGCATTTATTTGAGTGGCTAACTTACGAGAGAAAGAATAAATATGGTGGACTACACATAACAGATGTTAGCTAGAATGGTCACTAAGTGATCGTGAACACCTACTTATGTTAAACATAAGCCCACCATGTTCTTTCTCGGTTCAGAACTCGCGAGTAGAGACGATCACGGTTATGTACATAGTTGGTGTATTTTATTTGAGTTTACTTCAAGTTTCCTATGATCGGGTGTTAAATTTTTTTCCAAGTTGCCACATAACCGTATGCATGGCTTCTCGAAAAGATTTAACCCTGCAGGGGTGATCCAACTCATCCATCAGAAACTAACCACAAGCTGCGTTGGAATTGCTCAACCGTGGGATGACCCGTAGTATTCGTGGAATTCTGATGGAAAATCTCAACCTCAAGATAGCCCAAAGTGTCCATGAAATGCCGTGCACAAGAAGTTCGAGAAAGGTAAAACAAATCCAGCAAGGCCGCCCGACGTGTCGACGAACCCGATAGGAGCCACGTATCTCATTCTTAGGACATTACCGGATGAACACAACGTACAGTGTCATGATAAAAATCTCCTAAGTATCCCCGGGTTGGCCCCGCAAACCAATCTAGTTTGGACCAACACTCATGAGGAGCACTGGCCCATGTTGTTGATTAATTATCCATGGGGCCCGAAAAGTCCCTATGAAAGTTTAGTAGTTATTAGGAAAATGTAGTACCAAAGTTGGGACTTGCCAGACGAGTTTTAACCAAAAAATAAAATCAAGGGGGTCCCCATAACAACCCCGAGCATGTTAGGAGCGCTCAATATGGAACATAACAATGGTACCCAAGTAACTAGGGCAAAATAGGTGGAACAAAACACCGAGCAAAAGGCCAAGCCTTTCACATTTTACCAAGTATGTAGGTGCATTAACTTAAATAGCAATAATATATTGATATCTCAAAAGAATATCCATGTTGACACATGGAAGCAACTGGACCTGCAACTAACAATAATATAAGAAGGTTGAGCAAGCAGTAACATAGCCAAACAAGGTTTGCTGGGATGTGAAGGGGTTAGAGGCTTTTCATGGCAATGTTGGGAGGGTGTACATACATGTGGTAGGTAACGAGAAATAAAGATAGAAGCGAGACAACTAGCATAGCAATGATAGTAGTGGTATCCTGGGAATTGTTCATATTGCCTGAGATCCCGCTTGGAAGGAGAATGGATCCGTAAAGTAGACAACCTACGTAGTCGAACGAATCCTCACACTCCAAACGCTTTCAGAACTCTATCGACAAGAAGCAATCCCAAAACAACAAACAACACACGGTAAACACCACAACATATGCATGACATGATGCGCAAACAAATATGATGCATGTCCATTCAAATATGCATGATGTGGCAAAGCACAACAATCAACTTCTACACATTAAGTGAAGCTCAATATGCAATGATTTGCATATTGATGAA
This sequence comes from Hordeum marinum, assembly GCA_022496015.1. NCBI lineage: Eukaryota > Viridiplantae > Streptophyta > Magnoliopsida > Poales > Poaceae > Hordeum > Hordeum marinum. The sequence goes on along the minus strand of CM039675.1, from coordinate 269,979,820 downwards.
ACTCCTCACTTGAGTTACTTAGTTCATTCGCATTTAGGTACACGCCAATATTAAATGTTGTTAAACATGGCAGGAGGTGAAGCATGAACAAACTATATGACATAGGCATTTTTAATGAGGACGAAAACACCATATATTATTTCTGAAACGACCCCATATGCAAATTGTGAATTTGGTCCAGACCTGTCCTGACACAATTTCATATTTATTATACATGAAAATAAACTGCACCATGTGATTCTACATGTTTTTCTAGGCAAGTTACATATATAAAATAATTTGAATGGAGTTATGGTTAATTAGTTGAATAAGTCATTTTAATAGGGCATTTATGCAAATTAATGCAAACAACATGTTTAAATATTTTTTTACCATGGGTGAAAGTTGCATATTGTGAAACTAAGCAAAATTCTAAACATTTTACATATATGACATGTTTTATTTGAATGCATGATTAATTACTTATTAGCAATTCAAATCAATGGCCTTTCTATAAATATGCAATGAGTGGATATTGTTGAAATTCGCAGAGGCAAAGAAAAATCTAACTGGGCCGAATCTGGAAGCATTGTGCAACCCAGTAGCAGATCAGGCCCAAGCGTGTGTGGGACAACATTTTAAAAAGAAAATACAGAGGAACATAAAAATAATATGAGGGTCATGGGATTCGAACCCATGATCTCCCTGGTTGCAACCCAGCTAGCTAACCAGTTGGGCTACAAAGGAACTTCTCACAAAACATGGGATTCGCACTAAATGAATCAGGATATGTAGAGAACCTGAACAATTAGCATAACAAATGGGCAAAATAAAATAGGGGCACTCGGATTTGAACCCCAGATCCCATAGTTGGAATAGAGCCGCGCTAGCTAACTCGACTGTCGTTGCCCGCGTGATATACTAGCAGGTGAATACCTAAAATACTAAAAAGAACACAAGTCTTCTTATCCATGAGCAGACATGGCGTGGAGGCTATGGACCTGCTGTGAACCGGATGGGGATGCCATGAGCGGAGGGTGTCGAGGTTCGGCAGGGCCATGGCGGCGCAGGGCTCGGACATGAGGAGGGGTATGTGAACGGTGCAGAGGGGCTAGGCATAGCATAGAGACAAAACACGGATAGCTCGGCAATAGTTTTTGAAAAAAACCAAAAAAACGTCCAATACTTTGACCGACTATAGTGCCTCTATAGGTTTATCCGTAGGGGGTATCAAACAACCTTCGAATGCGACGAAAATTGGCAGACGGTCTACCTACATATATTACGACCGCTCGCCAAGTTTTGACCCAATCCGAGAAAGTTTTATGTGCACTTTAAAAATAATAAATTACTGATGCCGCAGGCTTTGTGGGTGTGCTACGAATGAATGTGAGTTTTGAAAAAGGGCGACAATGGAGTGCTGGTGCAATGCGGATGATGCAAATGATGCGATGACGAGTGCGTCAAACAAACAAACGACATGACGAGAATGGCAATAAAAGGGGAATCTTCTGGAGCGTCGGTTCCGGGCTATTACAGTGACGACAAAAACAACAATGGCACTGATGAGAGTGGCCACCAGGGCTGGCAAGGCTAGCTTAGGTAGGCGGACCCTTGAGCCAATGCTCCACCGGCTCGTCCTAGGAACCCCCTCTTGACGAGAACGACGGGGTCTACGAGGAGCCCCACAGGGTGGCATGCATCCTCGTCAGGGCCCAGGCCCTCCATCCAACAGCCGCTTCAAGCAGTTCTCTTGCAAGGTGTACGCGGCCCTCCTGGCACCTGAGTCCGCCAACCACCTGAGGTGGCCGGAGTTCCCAATCGCCTTCGATGCTAGCGACCACCCTAAGTCCACCAGGGCCATGGGTGCCGTCCCCCTGCTGTGCACTCCCACCATCAGCAACATCGCCATCACCAAGACCCTCGTCGACTACGTGGTGGGCCTCAACATGCTTTCCATAGAGACCTTCGAAACACTTCAAGTGCCTGAGACGTCTCCAACGCATCTATATTTTTTCCCATGCTATTATATTATCTATTTTGGATGTTTTATATGCATTAATATTCTATTTTATATTATTTTTGGGACTAACCTATTAACCTAGAGCCAAGTGTCAATTTCTGTTTTTTCCTTGTTTTTGAGTTTTACAGAAAAGGAATATCAAATGGAGTCCAAACGTAATAAAACTTTTGCGATGATGTTTCTTGGACCAGAAGACATCTAGAAGATTTGGAGAGGAGGTCAGAAGACTTGGTAGCAGACGACAAGCTACCAGGGTGCTCCCTAGGGAGGCGGGCGTGCCCCTAGCTTGTCGTCGCCTCGTGGCCCCCCTTGACTTGATTCCAACACCAAGTACCTCAATATATCCAGAAACCTCCAGAAAGAAACCTAGATCGGGAGTTCTGCCGCGGCAAGCCTCTGCAGGCACGAAAAACCAATCGGGAACCCGTTCCGGCAGCCTGGTGGAGGGGGAAACCATCACTGGAGGCCATCTTCATCATCCTGGCGGTCTCCATGACGAGGAGGGAGTAGTTCACCCTCGGGGCTGAGGGTAAGTATCAGTAGTTATGTGTTTGATCTCTCTCTCTCTTTCTCTCTCTCTCTCTGTCTGACTCTCTCGTGTTCTTGAGATGACATGATCTTGATGTACCATGAGCTTTATTAATATAGATGAATCATATGGAGTTTTCCCCTCTCTGTCTTCTTGTGATGAATTGAGTTTTCCCTTGAAGATTTCTTATCGAGTTGAGTCTTTAAAAGATTTGAGAACACTTGATGTATGTCTTGCGATGTGATATCCGTGGTGACAATGGGATGTTCTATTGATCCACTTGATGTATGTTTTGGTGATCAACTTGCGGGTTCCGTGACCTTGGGAATCTATGCATAGGGGTTGGCACACATTTTCATCTTGACTCTCCCTTAGAAACTTTGGGGCACTATTTGAAGTTCTTTTTGTTGGATTGAACCTGATGAATCTGAAATTGTGTGATGCATATCATATAATAAAGCCCATGGGTACTCGTGGTGACATTGGAGTATCTAGGTGACTTTAGGGTTTTGGTTGATGTGTATCTTAAGGTGTTATTTTAGTACGAACTCTAGGTTGTTCATGACACTTATAGGGATAACTCATACGATTGATCGGAAAAGATAACTTTGAGGTGGTTTCGTACCCTACAATAATTTCTTAGTTTGTTCTCCGCCATTGGTGACTTTGGAGTGAACTCTTTGTCATAGTGACAGATTTACATATGATTCAACTATGTCAGTATTGTTGAGAGAACTTGCACTAGTGAAAGTATAAACCCTAGGCCTTGCAATACCATTTTTGCTCACTTTTGTTACTTGCTACCTTGGTGTTTTTATATTTTCAGATTACAAAAACTTATATCTACCATCCATATTGCACTTGTATCACCATGGCTTCGCAGAACTAGTGCACCTATACAATTTGCCATTGTATTGGGTGTGTTGGGGACACAAGAGATTTCTTGTATTTGTTTGCAGGGTTGTTTGAGAGAGATCATATTCATCCTACACCTCCCACGGATTGATAAACCATAGGTCATCCACTTGAGGGAAAATTGCTACTATCCTACAAAATTCCGCGCTTGGAGGCCCCAAAAAAGTCTACAAGAATAAAGTTGCATAGTAGACATCAGTGCCCTACGAGTTTCTAACGCCCACCAGGCCCTTCTTGGGTGTCACCAACGGCTCCACCCTCCCCATCGGTTAGATGCGCCTCCCCATCACCTTCGAGACCTGCAAGAATTACCGCATAGAGTTCATCGTGTTCGACGTAGCCCACATTAGCCTTCCCTACAATGCCATCCTTGGCTACCCTGCGCTCGCCACATTCATGGTAGTGACCCACCACGCCTACGGCCTCGTCAAGATGCCCAGGTGCAGCAGAACCCTCACCATCGCTACGATGATAAGGATGCGCTCGATACCCTCAAGCACACCTACAAGGTCACCTCTGCCAAGCACCCTGCCGACAAGGACATCCTCAGGCTTGCTGAGGGGTCGCCTGCAAGGAAGAAGACCATTCTCTTTCAGGAGTAGGCCGGACCCGAGAAGGTGTCGCCAAACGAGCACGGTGCCAGTAGCTCCCTCGCCAGCACTGGTGGCAGGCCTTCCTAATAGGAAGGCACGCTCGGCGCCTCCCTCCGGGCCAGCTCTGGTGTGTCATCTTGGACAACACCAGGTGATCTTGGCTTGTAGAGGGAGGTGATCAAGCGTCACCCAACCACACACCAACATGCGTAGCTTGCCAAGCGCCAGGAGGATAACAAGCTCTAGGATGCGGGTGGCGCCCATGAGGCTCACAACCTCAAGCTGATCCTCGACTCTGCCCCTGTTTCTGAGTGGAGCATTTGTGTTGACTACATCTCCATCAACCAGGCTTGCCTCGTGAGGCCCCTCTCTGCATCTCCAATCATGTGTATGCCTTTCGGCCTAAAAGGGGCAACCACCACCTTCGAGAGTCTAATGCTCATGAGTATGGAGTCCTGTGCCGCAAGGCATGTGAAAGTGGTCCACAACTAATCTCTAGCCCCATGCGACACCCCACATGATGGTGGTGGGTGTTCCAGTGCCAAACACATGGAATGACCACCATCATTGTAAGTTATGTCCTTTTTCACGTATACGAGCGAGACGGAGCTATACACGCTCTAGGGCTCTCTCTACCAATGCTACCTCCGGTACATGGGAGTCCCTTCTCACTCTCGTGGAATTCCCATGCTCCATGCTGGTGGATTTTGACAATGAGGGTGCTTTTCAGTGTGACCAACCTCTGGCTGTCCCGTATCCGTCATGACAACATTTTCTGTCATCTTTGAGGGGCGCCTACGGGCTGCAACCTCAAGCTGGTCTTTTTGAAAAATGGTAGCATGTACCTATTTGTTGTGTAATGAACTTGTTTCATGCATCAGTAAAGCTTTTTTCTTCAAAAATTCCCGAGTCCTCGCAGCTGAGCACCACTAAGGAGGGGCATGCCCTGGTGGTATCCCATGCGTCTATCCCGCGAGCGGGGGCCGACACGGTGTCAGTGCTCGGGTTAGTCCCTGCAACACTACAAAACCCAAGCGATCGAGCTTTGTCTCGCGGGCCTGCTCCCGTCTATGTTACTTCACTAGTTCCTTGGTGCCTTTGTCTCCTCGCGCGACACCCGCTTGCGACCCCATGATTCCGCCCCATTGTGCCACTTGGCAATTTTCATAATGTAGGATGTAGGAAGCCTCAGGAGCCTGACACGTCTCCATCGTATCCACTTTTCCAAACCCTTTTGCCCTTGTTTTGGACTCTAATTTGCATGATTTGAATGGAACTAACCCGGACTGACGATGTTTTCAGCAGAAATAAAAGTTCTCAGACCGTCCTAAAAATTTACGGAGAATATTTTTGGAATTAATAAAAAATACTGGCGCAAGAAGTAACCAGACAGGGGCCACCTGCAGGTCACAAGCCTGCTAGGCACGTCCACCCCCTCGCCGCGCCTAGCAGGCTTGTGGGGCCCTCTTGGCTCCTCTGACCTCCTCTTCAGCTCCATATAACCCTATTCGCGGAGAAATTTTTTTGGAGAGAAGAGTTCATCGCGTTTCACGATACGGAGCCGCCACCACCTCCTGTTCTTCCTCGGGAGACCACATCTGGAGTTCGTTTTGGGCTCCGAAGAGGGGGAATTGACGCCATCGTCATCACCAACCATCCTTGATCACCAATTCCATAATGCTCTCCACAGTTCGTGAGTAATCCCATCGTAGGCTTGGTGGATGGTGATGAGTTGGATGAGATTTATCATGTAATCGAGTTAGTTTGGTTAGGGTTTGATCCCTAGTATCCCCTATGTTCTGAGATTGATGTTGCTACGACTTTGCTATGCTTAATGCTTGTCACTAGGGCCCGAGTGCCATGATTTCAGATCTGAACCTATTATGTTTTCATGAATATATATGTGTCTTGATCCTATCTCGCAAGTTGTAGACACCTATTACAAATTATGATCCGCATCCCCCAGGGTGACAGTAACTGGGATTTTTTCCTGGTGATTACCGTAGTTTGAGGACTTCATGTATTCACTAAGTGCTAATGCTTTGGTCCGGTTCTCTATTAAAAGGAGGCCTTAATATCCCTTAGTTTCCATTAGGACCCTGCTGCCACAGGAGGGTAAGACAAAAGATGTCATGCAAGTTCTTTTCCGTAAGCACGTATGACTATATATGGAATACATGCCTACATTAGATTGATGAATTGGAGCTAGTTCTGTGTCACCCTATGTTATAACTTTTGCATGATGAATTACATCCAGCATAATTATCCATCACCGATCCATTGCCTACGAGCTTTCCACATATTGATCCTTGCTAAGCTACTTCTCCGCTGCTACTGTTACAATCACTATAAAACTGCTACTGTTACTTTTGCTACCGTTATCATTGCTTCCATATTACTTTGCTGCAGATATTAAGTCTTTCAAGTATGGTTGAATTGACAACTCAGCTGCTAATACTCAAGAATATTCTTTGGCTCTCCTTGTGTCGAATCAATAAATTTGGGTTGAATACTCTACCCTCAAAAACTGTTGTGATCCCCTATACTTGTGGGTTATCAAGACCTTTTTCTGGCGCCATTGCCGGGGAGCATAGCTCTATTCTCTGAGTCACTTGGGATTTATGTTTGTTGATCACTATGAAGAATCTGAAAGATCCAAAAACCAAGATCTATCCATCTACTACGAGGGGAGGTAAGGAACTACCATCTAGCTCTGCACTTGATTCACCTTCTGTTATGAGTAAGTTTGCAACACCACCACCTCCTAGTAATTCTGACATGTCACAAGTGATTGATGATGCCACTTCTGCTATGCATGATCCTTATGATGATACTTTGCTTGATAATACTGTGCCATTGGGTGAATTTCTTGATGAACAAATTTCTAGAGTCAATGTTGAAAATTATGATACTTTTGAAACTGATGAAATTATTGAAACTAAACACTTAGAGACACCTGCTAGACCTAGCTCTCCTAGATATGAATGCCTGATATTCTTGAGGGTTATGTTATGGAAGGAGAGGTAGCTAGGGACTTTCTTGCTTGTAATGATAGAGATGATCTTAAGAAAGTACTATGCAAGTAGAAAGAAAAATCTTGGAATGCTGGAATGAAATATGATCCTAAATTTGCTACTTCACCTATATTTGTTACTGATAAGGTTTATGAATTCTCTGTCGATCCCGAGTTAATTACTTTGGTTGAGTATGATCCTTCCCATGGTTATGAATCTGAAACTGTTGTGGCACATCTGACCAAATTGAATGATATAGCCACCCTATTTACTCATGAGGAAAAAATCGCTATTACTATATTCTTAAGTTGTTTCCTTTCTCGTTGAAGAGTGATGCTAAGATATGGTTTAATTCTCTTGCTCCTCGTTGTGTGCGTAGTCTGCAGGATATGATTTATTACTTCTCTGAAAAATATTTTCCTGCCCATAAGAAACAAGCTGCCTTGTAGGAAATATTTAACTTTGTGCAAATTGAAGAAGAGAGTCTCCCACAAGCTTGGGAGAGGCTTCTCCGATTACTTAATGCTTTGCCTGATCATCCTCTCAAGAAAAATGAAGTACTTGATATATTTTATAATGGACTAACCTATGCTTCTAGGGACCACCTAGATAGTTGTGCTGGTTGTGTTTTCAGGGAACGAACAGTTGAACAAGCTGAAATACTATTGAATAATATATTGAGCAATGATAATGATTGGACTATTTCTGAACGACCTCCGAAGCCAACTCCGAAGATATGCAAGAGGCAACGAAATCTATGAAAGAGAAGGGTATTAAAGCTGAAGATGTTAAGAATCTACTACATATTGAAGAAATACATGGTCTTGATAACCCGACACAGGTAGTGGAGGTAATTCTCTTCGCAGGTTTGATAAAAGCGATATTCCTTATAATAAGTCTGCTAGTCAATGCTTGGATGAATTTGATAATTTTGTTGTTATGGAAGAAATTTTTAATGCTTATGTTAGCAGAGAATTGAAACATAATGCTTTCATGCTTGATCACTTAGGTGATTATATGAGTAGAACTATCAATGATCTTAAACTGATTAGTAAACATGCTTCTATGGTAACTACTCAAGTAGAACAAGTACTTAAGGCACATAATGATTTGCTTAATGAGTTGAATAGTAAGAACAATGATCATTCTCTTAAAGTTGTGACTAGAGGTGGTGAATGACTCAGGAACCTTTGTATCCTGAGGACCACCCTAAGAGAATTGAACAAGATTCTCAAAGGGGTAATATTGATGTACCTAGTCGCTCCAGTAATAACAGGAACAAGGATGATGATAGAACTTTGCATGCTACTAGTGAACCTGTTATAGATACACCTGACAACCCAAATGATATTTCTGTTTCTGATGCTGAGACTGTAATAGCCCAAGACCGACGCTCCAGAAGACTCCCCTTTTATTTCCATTCTCGTCTGTGTTTCGTCTAGTTGTTGCATTCATCATTGCATCATTCGTATCATCTACATACCATCGTCTTTCGTTTTCGAAAAACTTGCATCCATGAGTAGATGCCGGTTCTCTTCGTTCGTGTCGCTGACCATTTTGAGACCAACCACACGTGCACGCGCCCGCGACATCAATTAAAATATTGGTTTTAAAGTGCGTATAAAACTTTCTCAGTTTGAGTCGAAAGTTGGCGTGTGGTCTTGTTTTGTTATAGGTAGGCCGCCTGACAAATTTCGTCGCAATTAGAGTCTGTTTTGATACCCGAACGGTCAACAGTAGCAGTGTGGTCATCGGTTATTAGCGGACATTTTCGGTGTTTGAAAACTCTTGTCACGGGCCACAACTTCCCTCTCATCTCATCCCAACACCCCTCTACACAACCACTCAGCCCACCTAACCCAACCACGTGACCGGAGCCGTCCGATCGTGATCGGAGTGTCCAAAAACGAGCTAAATCCAAAAACCCTAGCCCCTTCCCAATATAAACACCCCCCTTCCAAAAATGCTCAAAAACCCTAGCCCCTAGCCCTCCACGCAGCTCCAGCCACCTTCCACCTCGTTTTCCGTGACGGCCCGACCAGCCGCCGCCACTTGGCAGCTCCAGATGGCCCGCCACCACCACCCAGCCGCCGCGCCTCCGCCCTCCACCACTGAGAGGCCGCCACGTGGCCTCCCCATCACCGCGTAGCCACACCTCCCGCCCGAGCCCATCCGAGGCCCACCCAGGCTCGAACCTCCGCTGCCGGCCGAGCTCCCACAGCCCCGCTCCCGCTCGACCGTGACCTAGCCAGGGCCTCGCCCGAGCCACAACCTCGCCGGCCCCGCCGCCTCGCCGACCGGTCGCCGGAGGACCTTGCCGGACGCATGCCAGTTCCCCGTCATGCTCAGCCCCGCATCCCTCTCCTTCTTCTCGTCTCTTCCCTCCATTTTTCTCTAACCTCTCTCTCCCCCCATTGCAACCAGGAGGACGCCGCTGGAGCTCGCCAGATCCATTGGGAATGGGCACCCCCGCCTCAAATCCGCCCTTCCTCGTGCATCCTCTCACCGCCGACGAGCTGCAACACGTCCAGCCACCACCCAGTGGATCTCCAGCACTGCGTGACCTCCTTGCATCCCTGCATCTAGCAGGAGGAGCAGCAGCGACCGCATAGACAAATGCTCGCCTGCACTTGGGCCGCCTAGCACCCTTGGGCCCGGTTCGGCTTCACCCCGTTCCAGCCGCACGTCGAGGCCCAGCCCAGCGAGTCATTCTAGACGGCCTCCTCTGCTCCATGGGCCGAAGCCCATGAGGTGATGCCCCAAGCCCAGCTTCCTGTGCTAATAGTCGCCTGAGTGCTTCATAGTTATCCTATGCATAGAGGTTTGGATCTTTTGTGGCCCATCTAGTGTTTTTTTCTGCGGAACTATTTTGTCTAATTTCTAGGGAATTTCATAATTACAGAAAAATGCATGATTTAAAAATGCTTATAAGTAAAAAAACCGTGCATCGGATCCATATATTTTATATATGCAAAACATGTAGAATCACAACAACCAACTTGCATACATGATAAAAATGTTAACATGCCATTTTCTTCCATTTTGCATGAATGTCGTTATGTTGCATTGGGCATAATTATTATTCGTGCATCTTAGGTTAAAAACTATAGATTGGGATATGTAAAATATGTAGATTATTTATATCCCTTTGTCATGCATGATAAATTTTTTTAATGAGATGTTTGCATTTTATTGCATAAATAACTTGCTAATAGGTTTATGCATAAACTTGCGTAATTAATTATGACATATTTTCCTACTTGAACCTATGCATTTTATATATGTTTTCGGGGTAAAAAATCCATAGAATTTATCTATGTATTTAGTGTTGTTGTTTGAGCAATTTGTGTGCATGTCATTTTGCCGTGATGCCGATTTTTCATTTTCGTGTGATTAAATCCATGCATGATATGAAATAATTTTGAACATGAGTTATGCCCTTTGACATGTGCACTAGCCCCTGGTCATTTTGGTTGCCATGATAATGCATGTTTAGGTGTTATTTTCTTGTTGCTAACATACTATAAAATACTGCTATTTTGAGGGTCCAAAATATTTCTAAGTCTGAAATCTGTAACATTTTGTTGCTGTCTTGCCATGTGTTTTGCTAGTGATCTAGAACACCTTTGGTGTAGGTGTAATGAAGTTATTTGTAGTTGATAATATCCTATATAATGTTGTTAATTTTCATGCCAATATATGCCTTGTAGCATGTAGTTTTACTGCTGTCAATATACCTTCGTGATAAAAACTGCACTGTCAAAACTGCTATTTTCACAAAGTCTGGAACTGTTTTCAATTAGCTATGTTGCGAGCTTCCTACCATGTGATCCATGCATATTTTGAGTATGATATGTGAAGATGAAATGAAGTGTGTGTTATATGCTACTACACCATGATTAGTTTGTGCATTTTAGGATCTTGTAGGTTGTTGTTTTCATGTGTGCAATATGCCATCTTGCTGTTTTGCGCAGATTCATATAAAACTTGCGTTGGTTGCTGTGGTTGAACCGTAGCTCCGTTTTGGACATGCCATCTATGAAACTTGCTAAGAATTTCATGTAGTATCATAATATATTGCTGCATTCATGATTTAAATGCTTGTGGTTGTCATTTTCATGTATTTTGCATTCTTGGCATATTATCTTGTGCGGGTCATAACTTTTAGACCGTAGCTCCGTTTGAGATGTTCCATATATGTAAATCAACTAGAATGACATGTAGAATCTAATGACTCACTTTATTTTGTTGTTTAACAAATATAAAATATGGTTAGTTAAGATCTGGACAAATTTCGAAATTACCATATGGGGTCATTTCGGGAATGCTATAAGTTGTTTCCGACCTTATTTAAGATGCCTAGATAGATAGTTTACTTATGCTTCACCTCTTGTCATGTTTTACAACATTTAACATTGATGTGTACCTAAACGAGAATGAACTATGTAATTCAAGCGTGTAGTTTCGTCAATATGCAACTTGTTGCATATTGAGCTTCACTTTAATGTGTAGTAGTTGTTTGATGTGAATTGCCATGCCTTGCATATTTAAACCGGACATGCATCATGTTTGTTTGTGCATCATGTCATGCATATGTTGTGGTGTACCGTGTGTTGATTGTTGTTTTCAGATTGCTTCTTCTCGATAGAGTTTCGAAAGCGTTCGGAGTGTGAGGATTCATTCTACTACGTTGGCTCGTCTTCTTCATGGACTCGTTCTTCTTGCAAGAGGGATCTCAAACAAGATGACACATTTTCCTGGATACCACTACTATCATTTCCATGCTAGTTTTTCCATTTTTATCGTTATGTCTCGCTACCTACCACCTGTTTGTCAAGCCTCCCAACATTGCCATGACAAGCCTCTAACCCTCAACCTTCCCAACAAACCATTGTGTGGCTATGTTACCGCTTGCTCAACCCTTCTTATAGCGTTTCTAGCTGCAGGTGCAATTGCTTCCATGTGTTAACATGGACATTCTTTTGTTATCGCAATATTATTACTATTTAATTTAATGCACATATATATTTGGTAAAGGTTGAAGGCTTGTCCTTTTGCTCGGTGTTTTGTTCCACTCTTGCTGCTCTAGTTACTTGTGAACCGTTGTTATGTTTCATAATTGAGTGCTCCTAACATGCTTGGGGTTGTTATGGGGACCCCCTTGATTTTCGTTTTGGGATAAAACTTGTCTGGCAAGGCCCAACATTGCTACTATATTTGCCTAATAACTAAAAAAATTGCATAGGGACCCGCCGGCACCCGCGGATCTTTAATCCACAACCCGGGCCAGTGCTCCTCATGAGTGTTGGTCCAAAATAGAGCCACTTGTGGGGCCACCTGGGGGCAACTCGAGGGATTTCTATCAGGTCGCCATATGTAGTGTTCATCTGGTCGTGTCCTGAGAATGAGATACGCGGCTCTTATCGGGTTCGTCGACATGTCGGGCGGCCTTGCTGGATTTGTTTTTACCTTTCTCGAACGTCTTGCGCGTGGGATTTTGACAACACTTTGGGCTATCTTGAAGGTGAGATTTTCCATCGGGGTTCCGCAAGTACTACGGGTGATTCCGCAGTTGAGGAATTCCAACGCGGCGTGTGGTTAATTTGTGATGGATTTGTTGGAGCACCCCTATTGGGTTAAATCTTTCGGAAAGCTGTGCCCATGGTTATGTGGCAACTTGGAAATCTTGTTTAACACCCGGTCATAGCAAACATCAAGTAAACTCAAATAAAATACACCAACCGTGTGCGTAACCGTGACGGTCTCTTCTCGTGATTCCTTGTCCGAGAGAGAACACGGTGGGGTTATGTTTGACGCAAGTTGGTGTTTAGGATCACTTAGTGATCATTACTAGTTCATGTCCGTGATGTGTAGACCATCATACTTTACTTTCTGTATTCGTAAGTTAGCCACTCAAATAAATGCTTAGTCGCTTGCTGCAACCTGACTACTTAACCATACCTCACCCATTAAGTTTTAATAGTCTTGATACCCTTGGAAATGAAATTGCTAAGTCCCCGTGGCTCACAGATTACTACAACAACAGTTGCAGGTACATGTAATGCGATGATTTGACATGTGGGCGATGCTTGGTTTGATTTGGAGTTCTTCTTCTTCTTCATCATCATCAATCTGATATGGGTTCGAGGCGACAGCCTGGGATCGCAAGGATGGATGTCATTTTATCGTTTGATTTTGTCCGTAGTCGGACCCTGCTCTTATGTATGATGCTTGAATATGTCGTGTATTGATGTGATATTGATGTAGCTTGTGGTGAGTGTAAGCCAATTCCATATACTCATCTCTTCTGTACATGTACTTGTAATGATATCCATTCTTGCAAAACGACGAGATGCGCTTCTATCCCTGTCGAGGCCCTCGTGCCAAAATAAGGATACGATCGCATCTTGGGCATTACAAGTTGGTATCAGAACCTGTACCGACCTAGGAGCCCCCTTGATTGATTGAACTTGGCCGAGTCGAGTCTAGTGAAAACCTATTTTGAGTCTAGTTATATCGGAGAGTAGGATTCTTTTTACTTCTCTTCTACACTCTGGTGAGGAATTACGACTTAGGAATTTTGATTCTACCCTCTTCCCACCCAATTTTTTTAGGATCATGCAGATATTTTGGAATCTATACGATGCTGATGTGACGGAGTTCTGTACTTGGTGCCTCCTGTTACTGAGGAGTAGAGCTCCAGGGGATTCTTGACACATCACTATCGTTCAGTTTCCTTAGTATCTATGGACGGAGGATGTTCGAAATTACTTCAATACTTTTCATGGAGAGATAAGATCGGAGTCACCCAGTACTGGGGAGGCGTTCGGGGTACTGCCATGTTTGGTATCGTTGTGTATTCGAGGGATCGAGATAGATGGAGTTCCGAAGCCTCTGGTTATGTGTTGACAGATGGATATAGTTCGAGTGTAGGGCTTTTTAGTTGTGTGAGATATTTTGCCTCCCTGTATCCCCAACACCCAATTGCATTACCCAAGATTTCCGAAGTTCTTAGGTGGAAATTCAACTAGGTACCTAGGATTATCTTTCCAACAAGTGCATAATGGGTATGTATTTGTTCTGGCTTGTTTCGTAAGCCTCATCCTTGTTTGTTTTTGAATATGGTAAGTCGAGTTGCTTCGATGTCAAGTGGTGATTTCATATCTTTCCTAAGAAGTGTTCTCATATTATCTAGGAATGCTAATTATTTTTCTCAATCAAGTTATCATATCAATTCTTTTCATACGGTGTGCTCTTTTCAAGTGAATTCAATCCTTTCAATATTTGCAAGATCAATCCTCTTATTTCTTCCGGAATTCGTCTCATCTGTCCGAAGTTTTACTTGTTTTCCCCACCCTCTCACCCCTTTTCTTAAGTGATCAAATTCTCATCCAAGTGCCTTTCTATTCATGTGATGCTTCCGCTATGTTTTCTTCCGTTTCGTATCCGATGATTCATTGTGAAGGTCCTCAAGTGCTTCAAGTTCATCGTTCTTTGTTCTTGTTTTCTTCTCCGGTGGATTAGATTCAAGCTCTCGGTGTTCATCATATCCTTACTCATTTGTTCAATAGTTTGCTTGTTGGGAATTCTTATCCAAGCGTCTCTTGCTTATTCATCCCTCTCTATTCTATCCGGAGTGTTGAAGATATCTCAGAAGACATTCATTTTCATTCTTATCCTCTTAAATTATTTTAAGGTTCTTACCTCATCAAGTTTTAATTTGTACCGATGCAATCTCTCTTTCTAAGCATTCATTTCGACGGTGGTTTCTTTTTAGTGGGCCCATAACCCACAGGTTTTTCCCTAGGATCTTACCTGGCTCTTCTAATCCTTCCGGAGATGTTCTCAAGTTCCTCTCAATATGATGTAAGAATGATTTCCTTAGTCATATTCCTCTTCTAGATCGCTTCGAAACATTCTCATCATTGGCTCAACCTTTCATTCTTCATTATTTTGGAGTGTATTAGTAATTCATGGTGTTGCTTCTCGTCATCATTCTCAGCATTGAAGACCGAACGAGAGTTTTGTTGGGGAACGTTGCATGGGAAACAAAATTTTCCTACGCTTCACCAAGATCAATCTAGGAGATGAGCATCTATGAGAGGAGAGATTGGATCCACATACCCTTGTAGATCTCTAAGAGGAAGCGTTAAAGAATGTGGTTGAAGTAGTCATACGTCTGCGCGATCCAAATCGCAAGCCGTCCCATGAACTCCCAATCAAGTGCCGAACGGACGACACCTCCGCATTCAGCACACATGCAACTTGATGATGATCTCCGCCTTCTTGATCCATAAAGAGGGAGTGGAGAGGTAGATGGGTTCACCGTCAACACGACGGCGTGGCGGCGGCGGTGGTGGAGCTAATCCAGCAGAGCTTTGCTAAGCGGTGCCGAATCAATCTACTAGTGGAGAGTTAATCAAAGAGGGAGGAAGGGATGCGCCGTGGCTTGTGGTGCGGATGCCCTCCTCCCTCTCTCATATATATAGGGGGCGGGGGAGGGCGCCCAACCCCTAGGGTTTCCCCCTTGGGGCGGCGGCCAAGGGTGGAGGCGCCCTAGGGTGGCTTGCCACCCAAGGCAAGGTGGCGCCAACCCTAGGGTTTGCCCTCCCACCAACCCCCAGCCACATGGGCCCTCGTGGGAGGTGCGGCCAGCCCACCAGGGGCTGGTGCACCCTCTCTCACAGCCCATGTGTCCCTTCGGGGCTGGTGGCCCCTTCTGGTGGACCCTCGAGACCTTCCCGGCACCCCCAATACGTTACTGGTGACGCCCGAACTTTTCCCGATGACCAACATGGAACATCCTATATATGAATATTCACCTCCGGACCACTCCAGAGCTCCTCATCACATCTATGATCTCATCCAGGACTCCAAACAAACTCCAGCCACCAACACACATAACTCATCTATACTGAAACGTCACCGACCCTTAAGTGTGCAGACCCTGCAGGTTCGAGAACTATGTAGACATGACTGAGACACCTATACGGTCAATAACCAATAGCGGGACATGGATGCCCATATTGATTCCTGCATGTTCTACGAAGATCTTTATGGGTCGAACCTTTGTGTCAAGGATTCAGTTAATCCCGTATGATGTTCCCTTTGTTCTTCGGTATGTTACTTGCCCGAGATTCGATCGTCGGTATCTGTATACCTAGTTCAATCTCGTTTCCGGCAAGTCTCTTTATTTGTTCCGTAATACAAGATTCCGTGGCTAACACTTAGTCATATTGCTTGCAAGGCTTATTGTGATGTTGTATTACCGAGTGGGCCCAGAGATACCTCTCCGTCAGGAGTAACAAATCCCAGTGTTGATCCATGCCAACCCAACAGACACCCTCGGAGATAGCTGTATAGCACCTTTATAGTCACCCAGTTACGTTGCAACGTTTGATACACACAAGGCACTCCTCCGGTGTTAGTGAGTTGCATGATCTCATGGTCATAGGAACATATACTTGACATGCAGAAAACTATAGCAATAAACTAACACGATCATATGCTACGTTTATAGTTTGGGTCTTTTCCATCACATAATTCTCCTAATGATGTGATACCGTTATCAAATGACATCTCATGTCAATGGCTAGGAAACCTTGACCATCTTTGATCAACGAGCTAGTTTACCAGAGGCACACTAGGGACAAAGTGTTGTCTATATATCCACACATGCAATGTGTTTCCAATCAATACAATTATAACATGGATAATAAACAATTATCATGAACAAGGAAATATAATAATAACCATTTTATTATTGCCTCTAGGGCATATTTCCAATAGTCTCCCACTTGAACTAGAGTCAATAATCTAGCTCACATCACTATGTGATTTACATTGTAATGAATCGAACACCCATACAGTTCTGGTGTCGATCATGTTTAGCCCTTGGAAGAGGTTTAGTCAACGATCTGCAAATATTTATGTCCTCCTCCTTGATGTACTTGCAGATGGAATTGAAGAGTCGCTTTATGTGTCTGGTCCTCTTGTGAAACCTTGGTTCCTTGGCTAGGGCAATGGCACCAGTGTCATCACAGAACAAATCAAATGGATTCAGTGTGCTAGGCACTACTCCAAGATCTGTCATGAACTCCTTCATCCAGACACCTTCCTTTGCTGCCTTCGAGGCTGCGATGTACTCCGCTTCGCATGTCGAATTGGCCACCACGCTCTGCTTGGAACTACACCAGCTTACCACTCCCCCGTTGAGAATAAATATGTATCCGGTTTGCGACTTAGAGTCATCCGGATTAGTGTTAAAGCTTGCATCGACGTAACCCTTTATGACGAGCTCTTGATCACCTCCATAAACAAGAAACATTTCCTTAGTCCTTTTCAGGTACTTAAGGATATTCTTGACCACCGTCCAGTGCTCCATTCAAGGGTCACTTTGAAACCTTCCGACCATACTTATGGCAAGGCTGACATCGGATCTTGTGCATAGAATCACATACATGATAGAGCCTATGGTTGAAGCATAGGGGATGACACTCATCTTTTCTCTATCTTCTGTTGTTACTGGGCATTGAGTCTTACTCAACTTCACACCTTGTAACATAAGCAAGAACCCCTTCTTGTATTGATCCATTTTGAACTTCTTCAAAACTTTATCAAGGTATGTGCTCTGTGAAAGTGCTATCAAGCGTCTTGATCTATCTCTATAGATCTTAATGCCTAATATGAAAGCAGCTTCTCCCATGTTCTTCATTGAAAAACTCTTGTTCGAATATTCCTTCATGCTTCCCAGCATTTCTATACTATTTCCCATCAGCAATATGTCATCCACATATAATATTAGAAACGCTATAGAGCTCCCACTCACTTTCTTGTAAATACAAGCTTCTCCATAAACTTCTATAAACCCAAATGCTTTGATCACGTCATCAAAGCGCTTATTCCAACTCCGAGATGCTTGCACCAGTCAATAAATGGATCGCTGGAGTTTGCAAACTTTGTCAGCATTCTCTGGATTGAAAAAACCTTCTGGTTGCATCATATACAACTCTTCCTCAAGGAAACCGTTAAGGAACTCTGTTTTGACATCCATCTACCAAATTTCATAGTCAAAATATGCAACTATTGCTAACATGATTCTGACGGACTTAAGCATCGCTACGGGTGAGAAGGTCTCATCATAGTCAACTCCTTGAACTTGTGAAAAACCCTTTGCCACATGTCAAGCTTTATAGACGGTTACATTACCGTTCGCGTCCGTCTTCTTCTTAAAGATCCATTTGTTGTTAATGGCCTTTCGCCCTTTAGGTAATACTTCCAAAACCATACTTTGTTTTCATACATGGATCCCATCTTGGATTTCATGGCCTCTAACCATTTCTTGGAGTCCGGGCCCATCATCGCTCCTCCATAGCTCGTAGGTTCAAAGTTGTCTAACAACATGTCCTCCAAGACAGGGTTGCCGTACCACTCAGGAGCAATATGCGCCCTTGTCGACCTATGAGGTTCAATAGTAA
Organism: Hordeum marinum; assembly: GCA_022496015.1. Lineage (NCBI taxonomy): Eukaryota > Viridiplantae > Streptophyta > Magnoliopsida > Poales > Poaceae > Hordeum > Hordeum marinum. Next base: position 269,961,290 of record CM039675.1, on the reverse strand, counting down.
CTTGATCCGAAGTTCATGATCATCATCATTAACTTCCTATTCAACCGTCTTTAGCTCCACAGAAATGTCTTTCTGCACTGCGCTACTCTCTGGTCGAAGTAAAGGTTCAATAACCTCATCAAGTTCTATTTTTCTCCCACTCAATTCTTTCGAGAGAAACTCTTTCTCAAGAAATGTTCCATTATTAGTGACAAACACTTTGCCTTCGGATTTGAGATAGAAGGTATACCCAACTATCTCTTTTGGGTATCCTATGAAGACGCATTTCTCCGCTTTGGGTTCCAGCTTTTTAGGCTGAAGCTTTTTTACATAAGCATCACATCCCCAAATTTAAGAAACGACAATTTTGGCCTCTTGCCAAACCACAGTTCATATGGCGTTGTCTCAACGGATTTCCATGGTGCTCTATTTAAGGTGAATGCAGATGTCTCTAATAATGCATAACCCCAAAATGATAGTGCCAAATCGGCAAGAGACATCATAGAACGCACCATATCTAATAAGGTTCGATTACGACGTTCGGACACACCATTACGCTGTGGTGTTCCAGACGGTGTCAACTGTGAAGCAATTCCACACTGTCTTAAGTGACTGCCAAACTCATAACTCAGATATTCACGTCCTCGATCAGATCGCAAGAATTTAACCTTCTTGTTACGATGATTCTCAACTTCACTCTGAAATTGCTTCAACTTTTCAAATGTTTCAGACTTGTGTTTCATTAATTAAATATACCCCTATCTACTTAAGTCATCAGTGAAGGTGAGAAAATAACGATATCCATCGTGCGCCTCAATGTTCATCGGACCGCACACATCAGTATATATGATTTCCAACAAATCACTCGCCCGTTCCATTGTTCCAGAGAATAGCGTTTTAGTCATCTTGCCCATGAGGCATGGTTCACATGTGTCAAGTGATTCAAAATCAAGTGACTCCAAAAGTCCATCAACATGGAGCTTCCTCGTGCGTTTTACACCAATATGACCCAAACGGCAGTGCCACAAGAAAGTGGTACTATCATTATTAGCTATACATATTTTGGCATCAATGTTATGAACATGTGTATCATCACTATCAAGAATCAACATGAGTAAACCCCTCACATTGGGTGCATGACCATAAAATATATTAATCATATAAATAGAACAACCATTATTCTTTGATTTAAATGAGTAATTGTCTCGCAATAAACAAGATCCAGATATAATGGTCATGCTTAACGCAGGCACTAAATAATTATTATTTAGGTTCATCACTAATCCCGATGGTAATTGAAGAGAGAGCGTGCCGATGATGATCACATCAACCTTGGAACCATTTCCTATGCGCATCATCACTTCATCCTTAGCCAGCCTCCGTGTCACACCCTGTGTTTTGCCTCATGACTAAGTTAACATGACTAAAAAATTAGGGCCAATTAAATCTTTTTGAGTGCATTTGAATGCTTGACTTGTGTGTTATTTTCTTGCCTGTTTGATTGCTTGCTAGTGCTCTATAATTCATAAAACATCCTCCTACCCTCAAGAACTCTTTTCCTTGATCCAAACTCTTGTCCAATGATCATACCATGTGAATAGGACTTCAAATATTTTTACAAAATATTATTTTGGCCAAAAAGCATTTATTTAAATTAGGCTTTCAAAACCCTCTGATTTGAGATTTGCACTACAATTCCCCAAATTGGGTGGATAATTTTCCCCCAAATGATTTATTTGGAACCTACTATACATATAACTTCAAAAACCACAAAATATTATTTTTAAAGATTATTTTCGTATTTTATCGAAAGGCTTTTCTTAAGGCCAGAAATGGTCTTTTATAGGGAAAAATTATTTAAATGCTTTAAAAATATTTTAGAAAATTTAGGAAAACTCAGTGGACATATATTGTTCATATATAAGAGTTTAAACACATGGTCATGTTCAAAATATTGGACAAAACCCTTCAAAACCTTTTCTGCCTATTTCCAACATTTGAAATATTTCTATAAGAAATATTCTAAATTAAATCCTAGAAAATTCCAGCAGGTCACATATGTCCTTTGTGATGACCTAGCCATGTTTCATTTCAATCCCAATAGTTTTGCTTCACAAAAATATTCCAAAACCCCTTATGTCGAGAACCAAATTTGAGCAACTTTACATTGTGAAGTTTCTCCTTATGATCTCAAAATTTGTGGACATGTTCTAATCCCCGAATAATGATGTTACACCATGTGGTGCAACTAGGGGAGAAGATACACTTGTCCAAATCCCCTCAAACCCATTTCTGTTGATTCCAAGAATTTGGTAATATTACATTGCCAAGTTTCCCCATTGGGCCCCAAACTTTTTGTTCATGTTATAGTCCCTAAAATATGCCACAAAATCAAGTGGTGCATGAGAGAGGATATATTTTCTTAGCTAGATCTAAGCATCTCCATTTCTGCCCATTTCTAGGGTTTGAAACTTTTACATTGGCCACTTTCTCTAAATGTGGTAAAAACTTGTGATCAAGCTCATTTATACCTATTTCTCAACCCTGTTAACTATCATGTCAATCACAACAACTTAGCTGGCCCAAAACTCCATCAAACACCTTGTGACGGAAAGCCAAAACTGTGGTTTTCACCTCTTCCATTGATCTTCTTAACCTCAAATTTTTGCCACAGCCTCTTGTAGATACCTTTCACCTCCAGTAAGTTTCCCTAGCCATGGATCAATCATTCAGGGGGGTAAAACCCCAAGATTCCCCTCTGGACAGCCCTTGCATTGTCCTCCCCCACCTCTATTTTCTTCCCCCTCCTAGATCCTAGCTTCCTTGCACCCCAGGGTATCTCTAGTAAACCCCCATAGCTAGTGGACAAGGTGGGCGCATTGAAAGCATCCTGGAGCACGCCATGGCAGCCATATGCGTGCTACAATGCACCCCGACACTGTAGCCGCCGCCCCCCAATCCCTGACCCCGTCAGCTTCAGGCCTCCCTAGCATCTCCCCCGTGTCCCCCTCGACGTCCGCAACACGGAAGCTGGTCAACCCCTCCTATCTCTCCTCCTCCCGCGCGTGCCCAGAGCCGCCCGACTCGGCCAGTGAGCATGCTCACACGCGTGAGGACCCAGCGCTCCCCCGCTCCCTCTCTCCTCTTCCCTCGACGTAGTCCAGATCCACAAAGGCCATAGACATACCCCGGACCTCCCCCATGGCCCCTAGCCTCGCATGCGACGCGACCGTGGACGCTGTCCATGTTGAGCTCGTGCCCCGCCTTAAATCTCAGTCGAGAGCCCCCCTATCAGCCCCCTTAGCCCCCTCTCACTCCCATAGCCCCCCAAGCGAAGCCATTTGAGCACTCGTGCTCTTGTTGATTGCCCACGTCCGCAATGGCACTGCGTCGGCCTCGGGAAATTCGTGCCACATCGACTCTCTCCTCTCCCCTTAGCCTTGCCAGGACCAGTCCATAGCCTCCGCACTCCTCCCCGCACCCCATTCCTCCATTTCTAGGGCCGTAGAGCCACGCCCCCATCACCGTCGGCCTCCTCCACCTGGGGCGACGATGCGCTCAGGCACGACCTCCCTAGGGATAGTAGACTGCCTAGGTGGGTGCAACAGGCCGCCCGGAGCTCCTTGGTAGACGGAGTGCCGCCGGAGGTGGCCGAAGCCGCCGGGGCGGGCGCTGGCATGTGCTCGGCCAGGCTCCCCTACCTCTCCCCTGTTCGGACGAGAAGTGGGAGGAAGGCCTGCCAGGCGGGGCCCACCTGTAAGTGGCACACCGGCTGGCCCCCCCGGTGTAAGTGGAAGCGCCCCGCTGCTTCCCACCTCCTTGCAGAGGAGACATACTACCGAGAGTACGCCATCAACGTCACCGTAGCCTCCCCGCGGCTGGCCGGCCCAGTCGCTATCTAACGCGCTCAGCGCTTTTTAGCCCACTTGGTAATATCTTTCCCATTTTCTATTTTTTAGAAGCTTGTAAAATCTCTAGTAAAATCATAGTAACTCCAAATTTGGTGATTCAAATTCCTATAGCCTTCTAATAATTCTAGCTATCATTTGGCACAACCTACAAAATTTTTCGTCACAAGTTTCTGCCCTGTTTAAATTTAAGTTCAAATTTGAACTATTGGGAGCCACCTTGTAAAATCCATAGAGGACTCAAATCAACTCCAAATGGAGTGATTCAAATTTCTAGAAGCTCTTAATATCATTCCCTAATTTTATAGTCGTGTTTAACATTTTTGCCATGCACCTATTCTGTTGGATCTAATAAATGACCCAGTTTCCATTTTTTCATTTTGGAAAATCATAGGAATTTCATCCCAACTCCAAACCCAGTGAAACCACTTCTTGCATGTTTTTAAAAGCATACCCTATTTGTTGGTACTATCCATTACTCTTTACAAAAATATTTTCTGTGGACATCTTATAGGATCATCATTTTCTTCATTACCACCATTCAAAACTCCCCTTTGACCCACATCCACCAAAACCTCCTTGGTTATTTTTCTCATGACCAGAGGTGTCCAAGAAAAATAAAACTCCTATTTATAGAGCACTTTTAGTTTCTTCATGTTGTGTTACGTATTGTGGTTTTTTACTGACAGTAGTTGACGAGATAAACGGACTGCTCGGAGTGGACGAGAAGCGTGTGAAGACCTCGAAGACATTGCTAAGCCAGTCAAGCAGCCCTTTGACCATGATAAGAAACTTTTTCATGAAAGACATATAACACTTGTTATTTCAATGATTTGATCATGATGTGGTGTTTTCCCTTCGGTGGGATGCCGCCAATACATTTACCGTTGATACTTGCATCGTGCATGACCCTACCTCCTTATGAGGGTTGTGCGGGTGGGAGTAGTTAGGTTGCTAGTAGTTGCTACGCAAGTGGGATGGGATATGCATGGTGATGGAAATAAAGAAATTTCAAAGACTTTTCGAAAACCCCGTCGGGTGCCACTAATGCCCAAGGGTGATGGTGTTGAGTTGGGTAACCACTTGAGAAAGAAGTGGTGTACCGGAGCAAGTGAGTGTGTGTGTTTTCGAAAAGGGATTAGATTTAAGATTTGTCGATCGTCCCAACCTTACATGTGCGAGCACTCTACCCCTATATGGGAAGGGGCTTCGTTGATTAGTATGGTTGGTGCTAGCAGGCAGCCCGCATTACCAGTGGTGAGAGTGAAGTGGTCACTCTCGAGACGGGGTCGTCCCGAAGTGGAAGGCCATGCGCTGTCTTTACAGGCACCGGGCACATCGTTGCGTGCCCTCATGGATGATACATGTGATGTATATCATGAGGGATGGCACCAACGAGTGGACTCTTTGTTTAGTATCACCATGGGAAAGGCATTGTTCGGGTGCTTACCCCGGGTATGTAATAAACCGTGAGTCATGGATGACACGGAAGTTCCCCGAGTCTTGTGGGTAAAGTGCGCAACCTCTAAAAAGTGTAAAACTATTCGAATAGCCGTGTCCACGGTCAAGGACAGTTGGGTGGTGCTTCTTTGATCATGTCCAAATATTTTTCGCAAACTTGGTGTGTGTGTGGATGACACAAAGGTGATACTTGAGCTAAGTTTGATGACTTGGCCTAATGGTGAACATGAGATGTTCAACCCTTGCTTATGATGATATCTGTAACTTATTCTTATGGATATCTGCCAATTGTTGATGCATGCCTACACATGTTATTTGATCATGTCACTGCATTAAAAATTAGCTTTATGCAAAATTACCTATTAGTGCTATATTGTCGGGACCTCGATCCTAAGTCATATGAATCCAGTCTGTAACATATCACATCACTTTGCGGCCTCACGCATGGTAAGCTCCATGGCTGTAGCCTTACCTTAGCCGGGACTGTTTGCGTCTTTTGACTCACGTATGTGAACATGTCGCTGGCAATCAAACAATAGAGAACCCGGGCCGACATAACTAGTCATAGAACCCAAGTGGCACATCCATACAGAAACAGGCATACGTAACCCAGCAATGCAGGTGTCGGCCTCAAGCGTGTGTAGACGAGTCATAGCAAGCTACAAGGACTCCATTACATCGTGGGACATAAATGTCATCACTACACGTAGACGAGTCGTAGCAGGCTACAGGGACTCCATTACACCGCGAGACATTTGCCCGAAGGGACAGACACAGCAGCAAAGAAGGATACATGCTGGTCAATCAATGTGTCTGGAGCAGTAGCAAGCTACCATGGCTCGATGGAAGCACAAAGAGGCAGTTTCCCGTAAAGAGTACTACTAAAGGCACACAACTAGGTGTCGGATCCCATACATACCGTTGCACATCACACGTACGCACGACATGCCCGATATGCATAGATACAACTATGGCATCACAACATAACCATATAACAACACAACTTTTATTTAAGAGGCTCAGACGAGCCTTGCATAATATGTTCTTACAGATAGGGGTCACATGACCTGACACTCAAGTCATACAAACAAGTTCATACAAACCAAGCAGAAGCATAAGCTGTCTGAGTACAGACAGATGAAAGGGTAAAAAGGCACATGGCCTGACTATCTATAGCCTGCCATAGGGCATAAGGTCGTAGCTGGGACACCAACTATTCGGCATTGTCGACATCTAGAAAGAACCCACCCGATGGGTCCTGGATCTCATTTGCAACATTTATTAAGCAAACATGAGTACTAACATACTCAGGAAGTCTTTAAAGCAGACCTAGTCTATTCATACTCATGTATCAACAAAGGGGGGGTTGGTGGAGTTTATGCAGCAATGCCAGCTTCGACTCATGGCTAACCTACACTACACAATTTTAACTCTTTGTTTCCATTTTAGATATCGTACACGAGTCCCCTAACTCCATGACAATACACCATCATGGATCCCTCTCCTGGGAGGGTGCCATCCACGATACTCACACTTGTCTTGATATTTTTATGAGTATCCATTTGATTATCTATGAACAACATAAGTTTTCCAAGTAGTCCATATCTGAGGACGTGGCTATTCGAATAGTTTCATACCCTGGAGGGGTGTACTTCTTCACACATGCTCCCGCCACTTATCGCTGTGTGCTCATAAAACCATGCACCTCGGCAACCTTCAAGCGGAAGCCCAACAAGGGAGTCGGCCACGACCGTCAATCACATAAGACGTCTAGTCCAGGCTATCGCCTATTTGAGACTGAACCCACACGGAAGTCCGGCCGAAATTTCCGCTACGGCCCCAAACGATGTTCGCAGGGTTCCCAAGCCCACCATTTTGGTGACCCTTGGTACACTGTGCCACTGCCTACCGCATCGTAACCCACCCCTAGGGTCAGCACTACGCACGACCTCCAGCATGCTATAAACACCAAAAACTACTTGCAACTCCTGGACTAAGGACTAAGCGACTGATAAGTCGAGAGGGTCGAGTTACTGGAACCCAATGTGTGGTAGTAACTAGTCTTGGATCACAAACACGGAACTCAGTTCCTAAGAACGGTCCCAATGAGACAACCCTCTATGTACTGTTACATTGGGACCTCTATGAAGACGACCTCTATGTACTCCTACATAGCCTCTCATCGCTACCTTAACCAAATCGGGTTCATCATAAGCTTATCACATCGGAACAACAATGTTTCACTCCAGTTCATCACCCAGATGAATAATACCTGACACAACTCTAAGCATAGCAAGCATAGCAGGCAAGGTAGGCTAAACACATCATGGCACAAGCATCTACCAGGTATGCTAGGTTGCAAGGTTTAGCTATTTACTGTGACAATGAAAGGTTATGCAAAAGAATAGGTTCTTCTACCGTGTAAGACATACATATGAGCGTCTGTCCTAATGCAATAAACAAGAGCAGGAGCGAGAGCGTGGGATGTTATTGGAATGATCAAGGGGGTTTCTTGCCTTGCTGGGTAGCGGGAAGCTTCTCTCCTTCATTGGAATACTCGGGGGTACGCTCAGAAGAAGGGCCTACCGCAGTGCAGATAAGAAGCAATCAATACACGCTAGTGCAACAATATGATGCATGATCATGGCATGGTAGCATGTATGGATGAGCTAATGCCACTAATGTTCAAGTTAATTTGAAATGAGTTTGAATATAGGTTCAAAATTGTTCTTCATTTCAAATTCCATATTTTAGCCTATTAGCAAATGTCAATGTTCTTCCAGCTAGGTTGCTCTAACATGCATGATAATAGCACCATTGGATTTATTGGATTTTTCCAATAGATTTTCATATATAAATTATTTTCATCTGATTTACAGATTAATTTATATGAATTTTTGAAGTTTTAAATAATTTCTGGAATTATTTTAAAACTGGAAAAGATTAAATATCACATCAGCCTGACGTCACTATGACGTCAGGTGGTCGGCTGACCAGGCTAGGTCAAACCTGACGTGTGGGACCCGCACGTCAGTGACAGGGCCCTAACCTCCGCGTTGACTAGGGGTTTGACCCACCCTAGGTCCCACTGGTCAGTGGCAGGAGGCAAACTAATCAGGGGGGATTAGCCCGTGATGATGGCCACGTCGGCGACCACCGGAGCGGGGCCGGCGGCGACCATCCGCACGGCGGTGACCGGCCGGAGTTGCGCCTCCGGTGACCATTTGGCACGCGGAGGGCACCCGGGGGTAGCCCGTGCACACGCGCATCCAGCGCTGCTGCAGAGGGGGCTCGCGAGCCACCGAAGCTACAGCCAACGACGACCCAAGCGGCGGCGAGCTTTGGCAGCAAGGGGAACGGCACCTACGATGAGGGTCAGGCCGCAAGAGAAGGGGAAATGGAGCAGGAGCTCACGACGGGGTTGCTGGGGACGACGGTGAGCTCGGAGATGAGCAGACGACCTCGAATCGCCGGAGTAAAGCTTCGGCGACCGGCAGGGAAGAAACGGCGACAACGCACCACAGAGGGCTCCCGGCGTCTTCTAGCGTCACGGGGTGGACGAGGGGGTCACTTCGGGCCTGCTGCGGGGCTCAGATGGGCGCGGGGGAGGTTAGAACGGCGGCTACGCAGCGGCGACAAGCTCGGCCATGGCGGAGCAGAGGAGGGAGGAGAGCAAGAGAGAGAGGGCGCGCGAGGGAGAGAGGGAGAGGAGAAGGAGGCCACGGCGAGGAGGCCTCGCGCTGGCACTCTCCCAGCCCTCCAGGCCAGCAGCCAGGCATGAAGGAGGTGGCCGACGCGTGCCCGCGCGCGGCGAGCGCACGCCCCTGTCCTCCTGGCGAGAGGAGAGGGATGACTGGCCATGGGCCAAATGGGCCGGTTCCCCCTGGGCCTCTGCTTTCTTTCTTCATTTTATTTTCTGTTTTCCTATTTCTCGCATTTGTGTTATTTTCTTTTCACGTACAAATGCTAATTTAAAACATCCCAAATAATTTTTATATTGAATTTTGAATATTTCAAACTTATCTGAAAAGTTTCATGATATTTTGTAAACTAAAATAATGATAATGCTTTATTTGATATTTTCAGAAGCTTTATCATTTATTTTTAAATTGCTTCAGTTGTTCAAATATTTTGAATGACCCTTGTATAATCATGTCCATAATTATCAGACATAGGGGACATTTTAGATGGGCATTTTGGATTTGTGGAATTTTCACCAACTTTGAATTGGTTTGATTCAAATATGAGCTTGGGGTTTCTTTTAGTCCCCATTTCATGTTGATGCAAAATTGAAACATGATGCAACACCCATGCTGTCCTATCACATCTAGCTAGGGATGTGACAACTCACCCCCACTCAAAATAATCTCATCCCGAGATTTTGAAGTCGTCGGGAAGAGCGAGGTACTCTAGTCGAAGACGATCTTATCTTTCCCATGTGGCCTCCTTTTCAGAATGGTGTGACCACTAAACCTTGAGAAACTGGATGTTCCGACGCCGAGTGCTACGCTCAGCTTGATCAAGAATACGAACATGGTATTCTCGGTATGTAAGGTTATCTTGGAGATCAAGCGCTTTGTGGTCTACTTCACGGACAGGGTCCGAGAAGCAACGCCTGAGTTGCGAGACATGGAAGACATCATGAACCTTGGAAAGATGTGGCGGAAGTTCCAATTGGTAGGCAACCTATCCCCGTTTAGCAAGAATGCGAAAGGGTCCAATGTAACGAGGAGCCAACTTGCCCTTGATACCGAATCGATGGGTACCCTTCAGTGGTGTAACCCGAAGGTAAGCCTTCTCGTCAACTTCATAGGTCACAACCTTATGATGGCGATCATATTGGCTCTTTTGACGAGATTGGGCTATTTTCAACTTTTCACGAATAATGCGAACTTGCTCCTCTACATCCTGGATCATATCCGGGCCAAAGAGTTGCCTCTCTCCGGTTTCCGACCAGTTAAGAGGTGTTCAACACCTTCATCCATAGAGAACTTCAAAAGGGGCTTTGCCCAAGCTTGATTGATAACTATTGTTATAAGCAAATTCGGCAAATGGAAGACATTTCTACCAGTTCATACCAAAAGATATAACACAGGCTCGGAGCATGTCTTCAAGGATTTGATTGCGGGTGGAAAGCAGTGCTAAAGGATAGATGAGTCCCCATAGCGGTTTGAAAACTTTCCCAAAATCGGGAAGTAAAGATACTTCCGCGGTCCGAGTTAATCTCCAAAGGAACACCATGAAGAGAAACTATTCGAGAAACATATAATTCCGCTAGCTGGCTAGCAGTCATACTCTCCCGAACAGGAAGAAAATGAGCCACTTTCGAAAGGCGGTCAATGACCAAAAAGATAGCATTATTCCCTCTTTTGGTCCTGGGAAAACCGGTAATGAAATCCATACCGACCTTATCCCATTTCCATTCAGGAATAGCTAAAGGTTGGAGGGTGCCAACAGGCCTTTGATGTTCTGCTTTCACACGATGACAAACGTCGCAATTAGCAACGAACTGAGCAATCTCTCTCTTCATCCTAGTCCACCAGAACCTCTGGCGTAGGTCCTGATACATCTTGGTAGTACCCGGATGAATTGTGAGAGGAGAATCATGAGCCTCCTTAAGGATCAATTGTCATAGATGTTGCTTTTTCGGGATCACCAAGCAGTTCCCAAAGAAGACAACACCTCGATCATCTTCCGAGAAGCATCTAACATTACCCTTCTTAATGTTTTTCTTGATCCGAGATATCCCAACATCATGCTTCTAGGCTTCTATAATTTGATCCGTAAGAGTAGGTTTCGCCACCAAGTTGGACAGGAATCGTTGAGGAACAATGTGGAGGTTTAACTTCCAAAATTCCTCATGGAGAAATGGTTGACCTTGTTGTAACATCAGGTTGTTACAATAAGACTTATGACTTAGTGCATTAGCCATGACATTGGCTTTCCTCGGGGTGTAAGTTATCCCTAAATCGTAATCTTTAATCAACTCAACCCACCGTCTTTGCGTGAGATTCAAATCTGGCTGGGTGAAAATATATTTCAGACTTTGGTGATCAGTGTAAATCTCGCAACGATTACCCAGAAGGTAATGTCGCCAGGTTTTCAGTGCATGGACTACAGCTGCAAGCTCAAGATCATGTGTTGGATAATTATCCTCATGTGGACGCAACTAGCGATATGCGTATGCAATCACATGACGATCTTGCATGAGAATGCAACCTAATCCTTGTCATGAGGCGTCGCAATAGATAATAAAGTCCTTAGAGAAATCTGGTGGCACCAGAACAGGAGCAGAGGTCAGTCGTCTTTTCAACTCCTAAAAACTGTGCTCGCATTGTGGGGTCCACTCGAAATTTTTATCTTTCTTGAGGATTTCAGTCAGAGGTTTGGCAACCTTGAAGAAATTCTCGACAAAGCGGCGACAATAGCTTGGTAAGCCAAGGAAACTCCAAACTTGCTTAACCGGTTCGGGTTGAGTCCAATCGAGGACGGCCTGAACTCTCTCAGGATTGACAGCAATACCTTTGCCAGATATCACATTGCCCAGATAGGTCACTTCTGGCAACCAAAATTGACACTTAGAGAATTTGGCGTACAGACGGTGGTCTCAAAGTTTCATCAATACCAGCCTGAGATGCTCGGCATGTTCTTGTTCATTCTTCAAGTAGATGAGTATATCGTCGAGGTAAACCATGACGAATTTATCTAAATACTCCATGAAGATCGAATTCATCAAGCGAGAGAAGGTGGCTGGGGCATTGGTTAAACCGAAGGACATGACGGTGTACTCATATTGGCCATAACGAGTAACAAAAGCCGTTTTTGGAATGTCCCCGTTCCTAATTCTGATTTGATGGTATCCCAACCTCAAATCCATTTTGGAAAAGATAGAGGATCCAACGAGTTAATCATACAAATCGTTGATCCTGGGGAGCGGATACTTGTTCTTTATGGTGACCAGATTCACTGGCCGATAATCCAGAACCATCCGATCCGATCCATCATTCTTCTTGACAAAGAGGACGGGACAAGCCCAAGGAGAAGAACTAGGACGGATGAAACCTTTCTTCAAAGCCTCATCGAGTTGGATCTTAAGTTCAGCTAGTTCTAAGGGTGCCATCTTTTAGGGTCTTCTGGCTATTGGGACGGTTCCTGGAATGAGCTCTATCACAAACTCAACATCTCTGACAAGAGGAATTCCTGGAAGTTCTTCTGGGAAGACATCCGGAAAGTCACGGACTACCGGAATATCTTCTAACTCTGGAAGAGGGCTAGCATTGAGGGAATAGAGTTGGCGCTTGGCTGCTCGAGTGGAGACATTAACTATCTCACCCGATGGATGTGTAAGTTGAACATTCCTAGTATGAGTATCAATCTTAGCATGGTGGGCTTTCATCCAATCCATGCCTAGAATGATATTAATGTCCGAAGACTTGTGGGCTATCAAAGATGCTAGAAAGACTAGCCTATCCACTAGAATTTCATTATCATGGCTCACTCTAGAAGTTTGCCACTTTGAACCAGGAGTCTAAACTACTAAAGGAGTAGGCATATCACAAAAAGACATGTTATGCAACTATGCATAACTTTCTGAGATGAAAGAATGCGATGCTCCAGTATCAAATAGAACAGAAGCTGGATGACTATTGACAAGGAGCGTACCTAGGATAACATCAGGATCCTCAATAGCTTCCTCAGTAGAGACATAATTCACTCGTCCTCGAGCAGGAGCTGGCTTCACATAGAAGGCTTTTCCCGGCTTTCCACATCCAACTGGCTTAGCATTAGCCTAAGGACAATCACGAGAGTTGTGTCCTAGTTCTCCACATTTGTAGCAGACCACGGTGGCACGGGGAGCAACATTGGCAGGCGGTCCTCCAAATCGCCTGACTGGAGGGTTCGACTGAGCTGGGAGAGGTGTCTGGAAGGATGGCCTCGTGGTGTATCTTCGCGGCAGGGCTGCGTTGGGCACCTAGACCCAACGTTTGCTGGGTCCCGAGCCAGATGCGGGGCTGAAGTCATGATTGTGCTTTCTCGTGGCCTCATAGTGAGTCTGTCCAGACTCGGCATTGATAGCCTTGTTGACGAGAGCCTAGAAGGTCGTGCATTCATGTAGACGTAGATCTTGACGGAGCTCAGGATTAAGTCCCTTGCGGAACCTAGCCTGCTTCTTGGCATCGGTTGAAACTTCCTCTGGAGCATAGCGAGCAAGATTTCCGAACTCACGGCTATAGGCATCCATTGTCAGTCTGCCCTGGGCGAAGGCACATAATTCCTCTCTCCTACGATCCATCAGCCCTTCTGGGATGTGATGGGTACAAAATGCTGCACTAAACTCCGCCCAAGTTGGTGCGGGGCCCGCGGGATGCATGACTTCATAATTTTCCCACCACAGATTGGCGGGTCCTTCCAAAAAGGAAGTTGCAAAGGTCACCTTGTTGGCCTCGGACACATTGGCAGCCCGGATCTTGCGGTACATGCTAGTCAGCCAGTCATCTACGTCGAGTGGGTCGACCGAATGATGATACTTGGGTGGGCACAAACTGACGAAATCACCGAGTGACACACCAACTCAAGTCCGATCATCACGTGAGTTGAGGTGGCTTCAATGGTGAACATCATTATGTTGATCATATCTACTATATGAGCCATGTTCAACCTTTCAGTCTCTTGTGTTCCGAGGCCATCTCTGTACATGCTAGGCTCGTCAAGTTTAACCCGAGTGTTCTGCGCATGCAACACTATCTTGCACCCATGGTATGTGAACGTAGAGTCTATCACACCCGATCATCACGTGGTGTCTCAACACGACGAACATTCGCAACGGTGCACACTCGGGGAGAACACAATTTATCTTGAAATTTAAGTGAGGGATCACCTGATAATGCTACTATCATACTAAGAAAAACAAGGTGCATAAATAGATTAACATCACATGCAATTCATAAGTGACATGATATGGCCATGAACTTGTGCTTTAGATCTCCATCTTGAAAGCACCGGCATGATCTCCATCGTCACCGGCACGACACCATGATCTCCATCAGCTTGATCTCCATCAACGTGTCGCCATCGGGTTTGTCATGCCCTGCATGCTTCTACTACTATTGCTACCGTTTAGCGATAAAGTAAAGCATTACATAGCTCTTAATGATTGACACGCAGGTCATACAATAATTAAAGACAACCCTATGGCTCCTGCCGGTTGCCGTACTCATCGACAAGCAAGTCGTGAAATTCTATACATCACATGATCATCTCATACATCACATATATCACATCATGTAATTGGCCATATCACATCACAACATACCCTGCAAACACAAGTTAGACGTCCTCTAATTGTTGTTGCATGTTTTACGTGGCTGCTATGGGTTTCTAGAAAGAACGATTCTCACCTATGCATAAACCACAACGGTGATACATAATTTGCTTTTCAACCTTCTCAAGGACCGCCTTTGTCGAATCCGATCCAACTAAAGTGAGAGAAACTGTGACCCGCAAGCCATCTAGGCAACAAGTTGCGTTGAGGGAACCGGTCTCTCGTAAGCGTACGAGTAATGTTGGTCCGGGCCGCTTCATCTCACAATAACGTTGAACCAAAATACGACCAAGGGAGGAAGAAATCTAAGCATCAACGCCCACAAACCTTTTGTGTTCTACTCAAGATCTCATCAACACATAGACCTAGCTCTAATACCACTGTTGGGGAACGTCGCATGGGAAACAAAATTTTTCCTATGCACACGCAGATCTATCCATGGTGATGAGCATCTATAAGAGGGAGAGTGGATCTACGTACCGTTGTAGATCGCTAAGCGGGAAGCGTTAAGAAACGCGGTTGGTGTAGTCGAACGTCTTCGCGATCCAAATCACCGTGCGTCCCGCGATCCAATCATGATCCGTCCAGCGATCCAATCATGATCCGTCCCGTGATCCAATCATGATCCGTCCCACGAACTTGATCACGATTCGTCCCACGAACTTGATCACGATCCTTCCAATCTAGCGCCGAACGGACGGCACCTCCGCGTTCAGCACACGTACAACTTGATGACGATCTCCGCCGTCTTGATCCAGCAAGAAGGAGCAGAGAGGTAGAAGAATTCTCCAGCAGCGTGACGGTGCTCCGGCGATGGTGCTGGAGCAGTTCCCGCAGGGCTTCGCCTAAGCACTATAGAAATCCGATCTAGAGGAGAAACTATGCACTAGAGGAACGGGTAGCACGTGGCTGCAAAACTAGTGCAAAAACCCTCAAACCCTCTAGTATATATAGGAGGAGAGGAGGAGAGGAGGAGAGGAGGCAGACTTGGCTTCCAAGCCAAGCTGGTTCGGCCGAACCTACTAGGAGAGGAGGACTCCTCCTCCAATCCTAGTAGGACTAGGATTGCTCCTTTTTTGCCTTTTTTCCACGTTTTCCTATTGGGTTTTTTCCTCCAGCCACATGGGCCTTGTGTGGGAGTTTCCACCAGCCCACTAAGGGCTGATATTCACTCTCCCACAGCCCATGGAGCCTCTTGGGTCGAAATACCCCTCCCGGAGGCCTCCTGGTACACTACCGGCACTCCCGGTACACTACCGATGAGCCCGAAACTTTTCCGGCGACCAAAACAGGACTTTTATATATGAATCTTTACCTCCGAACCATTCTGGAGCTCCTCGTGATGTCTGGGATCTTATCCGGGACTCTGAAAAACCTTCGGTCACCACCATACATAACTCTATACTACCGAAACATCACCAAACCTTAAGTGTGCAGACCCTGCGGGTTCGAGAACTATGTAGACATGACCGAGACACCTCTACGGTCAATAACCAATAGCGGGACCTGGATGCCCATATTGGTTCCTACATATTCTACGAAGATCTTTATCGGTCGGACCTTCATGTCAAGGATTCAGTTAATCCCGTATGATGTTCCCTTTGTTCTTCGGTATGTTACTTGCCCGAGATTCGATCGTCGGTATCTCCATACCTAGTTCAACCTCGTTACCGGCAAGTCTCTTTACTCGTTCCGTAATACAAGATCCCGTGACTAACACTTAGTCACATTGCTTGCAAGGCTTATTGTGATGTTGTATTACCGAGTGGGCCCTGAGATATCTCTCCGTTACACAGAGTAACAAATCCCAGTCTTGATCCATGCCAACTCAACAGACACCCTTGGAGATACCTATAGAGCACCTTTATAGTCACCCAGTTACGTTGCGACATTTGATACACACAAGGCACTCCTCCGATGTCCGTGAGTTGCATGATCTCATGGTCATAGGAACATATACTTGACAATCAGAAAACAGTAGCAATACACTGACACGATCATATGCTATGTTTGTACTTTGGGTCTTGTCCATCACATCATTCTCCTAATGATGTGATCTTGTTATCAAATGACATCACATGTCAATGGCTAGGAAACCTTGACCATCTTTGATCAACGAGCTAGTTCACTAGAGGCATACTAGGGACAGAGTGTTGTTTATTTACCCACACATGTAATGTGTTTCCAATTAATACAATTATAGCATTGATAATAAACGATTATCATGAACAAGGAAATACAACAATAAACACTTTATTTATTGCCTCTAGGGCATATTTCCAACAGATCCTGTTGGGAACGCCAAAGCGGCAGACTAGTCCTTTGAAGAACTTGATGGCTGACTATGCTGTCACCTTTCTCACTGCTTCCAACTCCGGCCACTTTGTGAACTTGATGATTGCGACGTACAAGTAGTCAAAGCCCTCGGCAGCGTGGGGAAAGGGGCCCAAGATGTCAAGCCCCCAGACCGAAATGTCCAGGACAGAGGGATTATTTGAAGGGCTTGAGCCGGTTGATGTAACTTCCTTGAATGAAACTGGCATGCTTCACACTTGGTTACTAACGCAGTTGCATCCTGGAGGGCAGTGGGCCAAACAAAACCTTGCGGGAATGCCTTTCTGGCAAGTGCTCTTGATCCTATGTGGGAGCCACATAGGCCTCCATGTATCTCCGCCAAAAGCTCCAGTCCATCCTCCCGAGAAATGCACTTGCGTTTTATGCCATTGAGTCTCTTTCTGTACAGGACATTGTCCATGAACTGGTACGTATGAGACCGGCGGGCTACTTTCTCTGCTTCCTCTTGTTCCTTAGAGAGTTCTCCTGTCTGAAGGAAACAGACGATGTGTTGTGCCCATGCTGGAGACTGGGGCTCGACAATAAGGACTAAAGGCATATCCTCTGCCGGGGGAGCGTGTGTCTCAACGACATGGGCCTGAGGCCCTGCTGGAGCCTGCTGCCCCCCGACAAGCCTAGCGAGAGTGTGTGCTTCCACGACAAGAGCTGGAGGCTCCGTAGGAGCACGGCGCCCACCGGCAAGCCTGACGTTTCCCCTGGCAACCTCCTCGCCGACGGCTTCCGGGAGCTCTACCGGGAAATACTTGTCGGAGCTCAACTTCCTTCTTTTCTCTTGCCCAGCTGATGGTGTCATGGAGGGTTGAGTCACTCGGAGCATGAAAGTTCCTGGTTCCACAGGAAACTTAAGGGTAGCACACTTTGACAGGCCATCAGCAACACTGTTCTCTGCACGTGGAACATGCTCCATTTGCAGGCCGTCAAAACGTTCTTCCAACTTCCTCACTTCATCTACATAAGCTTCCATCAATGGACTCTGGTAATCTTGTTCTCTTGCCTGACGACAAGCTAAGAATCACCCCTGACAATAAGTTTCTTTATCCCAAGGTCTGCCGCGATCCTGAGACCGGCAAGCAGCCCTTCATACTCGGCAATGTTGTTCGTTGATCTCTCTCGGGGAAAATGCATCTGAATCACATATTTGAGGTGGTCTTCGGTGTGTGCAACAATCAGCACTCTGGCACCGGTGCCTTGCAGCGAGAAAGCCCCATCAAAAAACATGACCCACTTTTGATCGGTTTCCTTACTGGGGAGAGTTGACTCTGGAACTTCTTCATCGGGCGTTGGGGTCCACTCCGCAATGAACTATGCCAAGGCTCTTCTGTGAATGGTCAAAGTGCTTTCAAACTTGAGACCAAAGCTTGATAGTTCCAAATCCCACTCCACAATCCTGCCAGTAGCTTCTGGGTTTCGCAAGATTCGCTGAAGTGGGAGGCGAGTGACAATGGTTTTATCATGTGCTTGGAAGTAATGGCGCAACTTCCTCGAGGCCTAAGAAGGCATAAGAGCAACTTTTGCACACCAGAATATCTTGACCTAGCCCCTGGAAAAGGGAGCTGACAAAATAGACTGGGCGTTGCACCACCTTCTTCTTTTGGATTGTCTCATTCAACTGTGCAGATCTTTCCTTGCCGGCACCAGACACTGCCGGGGAATGCCCTGGCTCTTCGCTTGGCGGCCCTGCCGTTACCGCTGCTTCTTCATCAACTTCTCTTCCAACCACTAGTGCAACACTCACCACTTGCTTTGTTGCCGCTAGATATAGCAGTAACGACTCTTGTGGTTTTGGCACGTCTAGGACTGGCGGAGAGGAGAGGTACTTCTTCAAATCCTATGCTGCCTACGCATTCGGAGTCCATTTCATTGGGCCCACCTTCTTCAAGATTTGGAAAAAGGGCAGGGCACGCTCAGCGGATTTTGAGATGAACCTACTCAAAGAAGCAACACAGCCGGCAAGAGGACGCACATCTTTGACATATCTTGCTGCTTCAATTTGCTCAATTGCTTTGATCTTGTCGGGATTTGCTTCAATTCCTTGTTGAGATACAAAGAACCCGAGAAGCTTGCCGGATGGGACACCGAACACACACTTCTGAGGGTTGAGCTTCATGTTGATCTCGTGCATATTAGCAAATGTTTCTTCTAGGTCTGATATGAGTGTAGCCTTGTCCTTGGGTTTGACCACTATGTCGTCCATATAAGCCTCCATATTTCTATGTAGCTGGGGATCAAAACCAATCTAAACCGCTCTTGCAAATGTAGAACCAGAACTTTTGAACCCGAAAGGCATACGCAAAAAGCAACACGTACCACATGTGGTGATAAATGCGGTCTTCTCCTTGTCTTCCTTGGCCATGAAAATCTGATGATCGTCGGAATAGTCATGAATGAAAGACAACAAGTCGTAGCCGATGGTGGAGTCTACAATCTGATTGATGCGTGACAAGGGAAAATGATCTTTGGGGCAGGCTTTGTTAATGTGTGTGAAGTCAATGCACAACCTCCATTTTACATTCGCCTTGTGCACTACAACTGGATTGGCCAACCATGTTGGATGAAGTACCCCTCGGATCAAGCCGACCGCTTCTAATTTATTGATCTCTTTGGCAATAAACTGTTGCCACTCTAAAGCTTGCTTCCGGACCTTCTACTTGATGGGCCCCACGTGTGGGCAGACACCAAGGTGGTGCTCAATCACCTTCCTGGGAATACCGGGGATATCAGATGGTTGCCATGCAAACACATTGATATTCTCCCATAGGAAGGCGACGAGTGCGCTTTCCTATTTGTCATCAAGGGTGGAACTTATGGTGAAAGTTCCCCCTGTGCCATCCTCCTTGGCGGGCACCTTCTTGGTCTCTGGCGGAGCTGCCTTGGACTTCTTGCTCTCGCCGGTGCGCTTGCCGGAATGTGTGCCAGAGGCCTTGCCGGTCTTCTTACTCCCGGGAGCTTCAGCGGCAGGAGCAAATGCCTTGGCGGTAGGTGCTGCAACTGCCCCCAGTAGAGTTGGTCGGCGCAGATAAGTGCACTTTTCTTGTCAGAGTTGATCGTGATGATGCTCATTGGCCTGGGCATGTTCAGCACATGGTAAGCGAAGTGGGTGGCCGTCATGAACTTAGGCAATGCTAGGCGACCAAGAATGCTGTTGTATGGCAACGAGATCTTGGTGACGTCAAAAACGATCTTCTCTGTTTTGAAATTGATATCGCTGGCAAATGTCACCGGCAGTGTGATCTTGCCCTTCGGCCGAGTTCTCCCTGAATTGACCCCCTTGTAAAGTGCCTGTCGGCTCGAGATCTTCATCAGGAATTTGCAACCTCTAGATGACATCAGGCGAGATCAGGTTCAAGCTAGTCCAACTGTCGATTAGCATCTTTGTCACCTTGAGGTTCCAAATTGTTGGTGAAACCAACAACGACAGGCACCCGACCGCAGTTATGCGATCAGGGTGATTCTCGACATCAAAGATGATAGGATCTGCAGAACAGGTTCACATGACCTAATCTCCCCCTACCTAGCACGCCAAAGATGTCATGGGGATCAAGCACCTACGGGATCAGAGGGGCCCCTTTCAGTTCGGCAGGTGAGAAGGCACGCACAAAGAGCAGGTCTGATGAACAGCACATTGGGATTTTACCCAGGTTCGGGCCGCAAAGATGCATAAAACCCTACTCCTGGTTGGTTGCATTGACAGTGTTCTTAGGGTTCTAGCTACATGAGCGCTATGAGCAGCTACCACGCGTGTGAGCTAGAAGGTCCCAAGACTAAAGGTCCAAAAGTCTAGAAATCCAAAATTCCTCTACCGTATCGCCTTGGGCCTCCTTATATACTCTGAAGGGGATCCCAACAGTGGCGTACAGTGTGTACACGGGGTGTATAGAGCTGCAGTGTTATCATACCTAACACTGACAGAGTAGGACAAACACATCTAATGCACCGTCAGGCATCCCTGTCCGTCTACGGGACGGGACAGGAGCCCGTCCCATTGGCACTGCTTACCCCCCTCCAGTGCCGACGTCGCGACACGTGTCTAGGCGGAACGACACCTGGCCCATGCGCTGGCGGGGCCTTGCCAGGGCTTCGCCTTGCTAGGGCTTTGTCTTTGCTTGAGGGTTTGATGGTCATCCTGGAAAGATCTTGCCGGGGGTCTTGATTCTTCTATGCTTGTACCTGGCAAGTCCCTGCTGGGCCTCGTTGCCAGGGGTGGCTACTACTGCCCGTGCATGAGTAAGGGGCACTGGAGAGCCCAAAACTCTAGTGCACCGACAAGCATGCACCATAGATATATCATATAGTTGTAATAGAGTATGGTGGTAGAATCAAAGGAGTCAAAGTGGAAAAGAAAATCACACATTAACTAGGCAAATCAACAGGCTATGGAGATGTCCATCAATCGATATGAATGCAAGGAGTAGGGATTGCCATTCAACGAATGCACCAGAGCTACAAGTGTATGAGAACTCAATGGATGCTAAGTGGGCATCCATCCAATCTGCTTGCTCATGAATACCTCAGGCCTTTGAGGAAGCCTGTCATCGGAATATCCAAGCCAAGTTCTATAATGAAAAATTCCCACTAGCCTATAAGTATGACAAGTCAAAAGACTCTCTACATTAAGAATATGGTTCCAATTTGAGTAGCAAGTGTGGTAAATGGATAGGAACACTTTCCCTTCTCTCTTTTTTCTCATTCGTTTTTTTCATGATCCCCCATTTCTTTTCTCTCCGGGTTAGTGCTCTAATAATAATGATCATCACACTTTTATTTATTTAAAGCTCAACATAAAACAGTTTGACTCTATGTGAATGCATCTGGTAGTGTACCAAGATGTGAAATGATCTAGCATAACATGTGGACAAGTGTGAATGGTGGCATTGCCACTAATATTGTGCCAGCTATATGATCATGCAAAGCAATATGATGATGAACACACAAGTCATGTGACAGAACGTTGGAAGTTGCATGGCAATATATCTCGGAATGGCTATGGAAATGCCATGATAGGTAGGTATGGTGGTTGTTTTGGGGAATATATAAAGTGGCTTATGTGTGATAGAGCGTATCATATCACGGGATTTGGATGCATCGGCAAAGGATGCAGCGACTCTTGAGGTGAGAATGGGCAATGCATAGTATCGAAGAGCTAAACAATTACAGAAACATGCGAGTGCGTATATCCATGGATTCACATTAGTCATAAATAAGTCACACACTTATGTTAAAGACTTATTATATCTCTCTAAGCAAAGTACTACAAAATACCCCTAGGGTGGAGGTTGGTAGGAGTTAACCATCGTGCGCCCCCGTTTCGATCAACACGATATGATTTCATTTCAGACATAAAAATGCTCACACATCATCACCATGCCATGGTTAATACTTAGATGAATAGCAAATAACAAGATTTAATTATTGATATTCCTACTAACCAACAATCATGTACTCGTGCACTTTAATATTACTACATGAATATAATCAACCCATGTTTCCTCTTTGGTGAGCTACATGAAAGTTTTTATTATATCACCCTCGAATACCTATGCTTTTCGTACTAGTCTTATAACTCGTTCCATTTACCATTCCCATTTGTCATTAGACTCTCAAAAATATTTAAGTGAAGCATGAGAGTTCAGTTATTTCTACAAAATCTGAGTATCGTCGTGCTCTAAAAGATATAAGTGAAGCAATAAAGCAACTGCCTAGGTCAAAAGATATAAGTGAAGCATATAGAGTATTCTAACAAATTATAATAACCTCGTATCTATCTCAAATATGTGTTTCTAGAAAATATTGATTGTGGAAAACTAAAATAAAAACAAAATATAACACACGACGCTCCAAGCAAAACACATATCATTTGATCAATAAAAATATAGCTCCAAGTGACATACAGATAGACTGGAAGCGAAAGAGCGGACGCCTTCCAGGGATCCCCAAGCTTAAACGCTTGGGTGTTCCTTGAATATTACCTTGGGGTGCCTCGGGCATACCCAGGATTATGGTCTTGCCGCTCCTTATTCCTTCATCTGTCGTTCTACCACCCAAAACTTGAAAACTTCAGCACACAAAACTCAAGAAAACATCGTGATACCCGTTAGTATAATAGACATATCAAATACTTTAGGTAATGTTGTATATTGATTCAGATTTCATTATTTCATAATAGGTAAGATATTCTAACTTCTCCATGGCTTATACCCCCTGATGCAATCCATAGCATCATCAAAACAAGCAAACTATGCAAGCAAAACCAGAATCTACCTAAAAACGTAACGGTCTGTAATGATCTGTAGCAAAACCATAATTATGTAACTCCATTTTTTTGAAAAATTAGGAAAACATTGGAAATTTGTATAACAATACTTTGTAAACAAATAGGATTAAAAAGACGTTCTAGTAAAATTATAGAAATTCTGCACTGAACATAAAAGTCTGTTTTTATAGTGTATCAATTATACAATCTTCCAAATTATCCCAAAGGATTTAATTAGCACAAACACTAATTTAAATGTAAAAACACAATCATTACAGTAAAAAAATCATGGAAACACACCAAAATAGAAAGTAAAAAAGATAATTGGGATGTCTCCCAACAAGCGCTATTGTTTTATGCCCCTAGCTAGACATAATGCATCGTATAAAGTATTGTCGTCATTCCAATTGATTCCATAGGTGGCCCTCGTCATAGATTCATAAGGTGGTTTAATTCTCTTTGTAGGGAAGTGTTCCTTCCCTCTGTTTAATGGGAATTGGAATCTTATATTACCTTATTTCATGTCAATAATAGCCCCTATAGTTCGAAAGAAAGGCCGACCAAGTATAATTGGACAAGACAGATTGCATTCAATATCAAGCGCACTGAAATCCACCTGCACATAATTTCTATCAGCAAGAATAAGAACATCATTTATTCTACCCAATGGTTTCTTAATAGTGGAATCCGCTAAATGCATGTTAAGCGAACATTCATTTATATCGGTCAGACCAAGGTCACACAAATCATTGCATTCAGAATCTTTAAGCTTAATTTCAATAGTAGGTTCCGATTCATCGTATAATTTTCTAGGTATTGAAACCTCTAACTCAAGTTTCTGCTCATGAGCTTTTATCATAACTTCTACGATATATTTAGGAAAATATTTTTTATAAGCATTGGGTGAGCTAATCATGGATTGCAAAAAGGAAATACATTCAACTAAAGAGAAAATTAAATAATTAAAGTCATTGTAATCCAAAGTAGTTGGTGCATCACTATTTAAAGTTTTGACCTCTCCAAACCCATTTTTTTCATTTTTATCAATAAGATCATCACCCTCGAACAAACGGGGCGCCCTCTAGCTAAAGTTGACTCATATCTAGTCCCTTTATCAATTATTTTCAGATTAGTAAATAAATATTCAATAGGATAAACACCAATAATTGTAACAGCTTCATCATGATTTCTCAGAGGGAGTAAATCGGGTTTAACAGCCATTTTATTCACTAATGTGATTTCCTTATTGGAAATCATTCCTAGCAAATTCGTAGCTTGGGCTAGTTGAGACTGAAGGTGGGCTACGTCATTATTGACCTCATCAAGATGTTTACTTATAGCATCAAGAAAAGTGGATGTTCCTTAGTATCTTCAGCAAAAAATTGTGCTTATATTGTGTGTACATGAAATTTTTGATAGAGATTTTATTTCAACTAACTATCTTTAGTAAGTAGTGTCATAAAATTTATCCTGAGACATAATGGCAAGGCAAGTAAACTAGCAAGCAAACAAGTAAACTAGATAACTAGGCAAGCATGCAAATAGAAATATTTTTGTGCTTTTGATTTTTATATAAATAAAATATGACAACAAATAAAAAGTAGAACAAGTGAAAGATAATTGATGTGTAGGCACCTGATGAGAATTAGACGACATCTCCTGGGCAACGACACCGGAAATTCTTCCTGTTACTTGTGAGATGTGTTGGGATTTTCCACGAAGAGGAGAGGAGATGCAATATAGTAGATATAAGTATGTACCTCAGTGAGAACCAAGGTTGTAGGACCAATATGATAAACCAAGAAAATTCTTTTCAACAGCACCTACACGCACAAAACCAAACACTTGCACCCAACGCGGGTAAGAGGGTTGTCAAGCCTCTTTAACTCATTACTTGCAAGGATTAAATCTTGATATAAAATATATTGTAAATAATAAAATTCAAAACAAATAATAGACGTCAACAAGGTATTTTGGAGTTTTTGTATTTATGTTTAAGTAGACCTGGCGGACATAGTTTTCACTAGAGAGTTCTCTCTTCAAAATAGCATACGGTGGGTAGACAAATTATTGTCGGGCAATTGATAGAATTGTGCACAGTTATGACATGTTATTCATGACAATGATCATGTATATAGGCATCACACAAGTAGACTAAAATGGAACTGTACCTACTACTATTACTCCACTTACATAGTGCTTCTATGCTTACCTCTCTAGGTATTAAGTTCATAAAAAACAAAGCAATGATTGGATCAAGGTTACATGATGTAGACAAAATAAGACAAGAAATATGTTCATATCCCATCATTTTATCCTTAATGGCAAAAATACAAATACATGTCTTGTCCCCTTCTGTCACGAGGATGTAGAGCACTACAAAATTGAATCCAATACATTGCACCGTTCTCACTTAAGATAAATCTATCTACTTGGTTAAAACAAACCAATAGATTAGAGAGAAATATGAAGTTATAATAATCATGCATAATAGAATTCGGAGGAAACCTAATTACTTTTAATGAATAATCTAATCATAAACCAGCAATTCATCGAATCCCAACAAACACACCGCAAAATAAGATTACATCAGATAGATCATCGCAAGAATCGCGGTGAACTTTGTATTGAAGACAAAAGAGAGAGCAAAAGCCATCTAGGTACGAGCTATGGACCCGTAGGTCTGTGGTGGACTACTCAGGCATCATTATGGATTCATCAAGGTTGATGTAGATGCCCCCACATAGTCGATCCCCCCTTTGTCAGAGTACTAGAAAAGGTCTCCACATGGCCTCCCATGAGAACAAAGTCTTACGGCGGAGGAAAAATTGTTTTGGGTGGCTCCCTGTTGGTTTCCCAATTTTAGAGAATTTAGGGAGGTGGAATTAGTTCACACGGAGACAGGAGGGGCCCACAAGGCAATAGGGCGCACCTAGTTGCCTTGTCATCGCCTCGTGTGGCTTCTGGACTCCTCACGAAGCTCCCTGGGTCTCTTTTGTCGAGAAAAAATTCGTAAAAAAGTTTTGTAGCA
The DNA here is from genome assembly GCA_022496015.1 of Hordeum marinum. NCBI lineage: Eukaryota > Viridiplantae > Streptophyta > Magnoliopsida > Poales > Poaceae > Hordeum > Hordeum marinum. The sequence continues at coordinate 269,934,984 of CM039675.1, read as the reverse complement.
TTTGGACTTCGTTTGGTAATATTTCCTAGAAATCCCAAAATACACAAAAAATAGTAACTAGCACTTGGCACTGGGTTAATAGGTAGTTCCCAAAAATGATATAAAATAGCATATAATTGCATATGAAGTATCCTAGATTGATAATATAATAGCATGGAACAATCTAAAATTATAGGTACGTTGGAGACGTATCATAGTACTTCGTTATGGTGACCCCCACAGTATTATTACTGACAATGGAACCAACTTTACGGGCAAGGAAGTAAAGGATTTCTTTACAGATATGGGCATTATAAAGTTGAGTACACGTCAATATATCATCCCCAGTCCAATGGTCAAGTGAATCATGCCATTGGAGTCATTTTGAGTGGCATCAAGACATGTTTCATCCGCTCTTTAAAGGGAGCAGACTACCAATGGGTATAGGATCTCAACTCCGTACTATGCGGCTTCTGCACTACACCTAACCGATCCACAGACTACACACCTTTCTTCTAGGTGTGTGGAGCTGAGGCTATCCTCCCATGTGATCTCACAGATGATGAACCTGTAGTACGTATGTATGAAGAATGGGAGGCCATGCTCGATAAACAATACGACCTGGATGCCCTTGACAAAGAGCGTGATGTAGCTCCGGCGCATTCTACCTTTTACCAGCAGCAGACAAGGCATTATCAAAGCAGGAAGGTCTGAGATAAGGCATACAATGTTGGAGACCTAGTTTTGAGGAAACATCCAAAGAAGTAGAAACAAATGCTCTTGCTTAAATGGGAGGGGACATTCATAATCGACCAGGTACTCATCGGATGGGCACATCACCTCCAGGATCTCAAGGATAACCGACTGGAGCCAAATCCATGGCATGTTGCACGGCTTCGACATTCTACGATTAAAAAACCCACCTCGTGCTATTTTTAATATCTACAGTTTAATACTACGTTTAGTTAGCATGAAGCAACTCTGGCTTTTCCGACCACTTCGTATTTTTAAGGTTGTAAAAAACATATATAGGTAGTGTTTGGTATAATCGAGGTATGTCACATACATCGGAAGCATCTTTAAATGTACAATGCATACCTCCCAAGGGGCTTTTGTTAATAAATCCTTAACTCGTTTTTTGTAGACTGATGTTTAATATATGCATGCCACCTTCCCTCTATAATAGTTTTTCAAGCCATCATATGCATCGGTTTGCCTTAAGATTTTACCAAGATGGGTTGCTTGGCTCCTCTACTTACCCCTACGTTCCTGATTGTTTGGCTAGGGGGTAAAGGGAGCATCTCTATGATTGTTACTTTCGGGTCAACCTGTTTAGTACTTCAGATGGGTGAAGCCGGAAGCTATCATTCTTAAGAAGACAACTGGTCGGCTACGATGGAAGTGAAAATATTGAGTTTCTCAAACCATGCCTAGGGGCTTCATACCCTAGTTAACATTTACTCCGCATAGTTCAAATGGTAAGTCACCAGAACATGGTTAACATGATACCCTAAGGAAAGGAACTGATAGAAGAACTATTTCCTAATTACATGTTTCTTATGTTAAAAAGTAATATAACACCGCTCTCTGCTACACTTTGTTTATCGAAGAATCTGGTCCGAGTGATCGGAGCAAGAGTAGGTAACACTCCTCGGCCACTAGATGAGGAGGAGAAAGCCGATGGCCTGTTAATAAAGTTTGTACTACAAATCAGAAGCATAATGATGTAAAGGAATTAGATACATAGAGTCGTTACACAAAGATGTTTATATTACATTTTGTCCAGCCCATCTAACAAAGTAGCAAGGGCGTAATTTTGTTACGAATGGCGATGCGCAAGCATAACTACATCATACACCAGATGTGTAGGCACTTCATCGTTATCCGGCCCTTTCGGGCCGACTTTGGCAAGGCGGTCCTTGTCTTCTCCAGTGAAATTGGGTTTTTATCATCGCCATGCCTCCGAGGCTCCTTCTTGGCAAGCTGATACCTTCCACACCTGCAAGTGACGCTGAACTCCTTTCATGTCATCGGCAAGCTCAGAGATCCCTTCGAAAATTGGTTCACCAGGCCATAAAGCTCTAAAAACACTCTTCATAGATCATCGCGATCTCTCAAGCCACTCTCTCAATTGCTTTAAAGCATCTAGCGCAGAGGAGTTTGTAGCTTCTTGAAGTTGACCAGTAAATAGAATGAAAAGTTTGTCGATCCGTATTGACGTAACATTACAAAGGTTTCTAGTAATTTCAAAGGTTGGTCATAGTTACCGGTTATAGTCTGGTATGTCCTTTGGTTTTTCTCCTCGATCACCGCTAATTGAGCCCTTAATCTCTCAATTTGACGTGATTGCTTCTTGTTTCTTGGCCTTCAATGCATTGTTTTCATCCCTACTTCGGTCAAGCATGAGGCGGCCGACCTGTTCGTGAGATTCAACATATTCCTGGTCCTCTTGAGCATACGCCAGGTCCTTTTATACGTCTCCAACTTAGCTATAATGTTCGATTGTTTCATGTTGTTATATTATCAATCTCATATTCTTTATAGGCCATTTTATACCATTTTTGGGAACTACCCTATTAATCTAGTGGCTTGTGGTAGTTCCTGTTTTTTGCCAATTTTTCGTTTCATGAAAAATCAATACAAAACGAAGTCCAGTTGAAGAAAAACTTTACAGTGATTATTCTGGACGAGAAGGGACCCGAGGAGCATCGAAGGGATACTATATGTTGCATGAGAGGGCCACAAACCAAGGCGATGCACCCCCAGGGGCATGATGACCCACAAGTATGGGGGATCAACCGTAGTCCTTTTGATAAGTACGAGTGTCGAACCCTACTAAGGGAGTCCGGGATTAAGGGGTCCCCGGACTACCGGCCTATTCCTTATGGGCCGGACTTGTGGGACACTCGTTGGAGGATTGGACTGACCGAATACCCTATCACCATGGGGGAAACCTCAGGAGCCATGGCGTGCTCTTAAATCTTAAGATGATAGAATAGGCATGTTTATTCCTTCGGTAAGAAACCGACTATGTGTAATCCTAGGGACCCCTGGTATCTATATAAGCTAGAGGGTTTAGTTTGGAGAGGGAGGTGAACTCATCTAGGGTATAGCTACTTGATCTCGAGGTAGTTTGACTATGTAATATTCATACACATTGATAAAACCAAGCAAGACATAGGGTTTTATCACCATAGGAGGGCCTGCACCTAGGTAAACATCGTTCCCTTCATCCCTTGTTACACATCGATTCTAGATCCATAGATCGGGACGCCCTACCCAAGATCCACCGGTTTTAACACCGACATTGGTGCTTTCATTGAGAGTTCCGCTACGCAATCTGTAGAGGAGTCGATGGCTCATCTTATCATCAGCTATCAAGTCTGCATCAAGGATGTTTTCATTCCTGGTTAGATTTTTGCGTTCGGCAGCATTGTGTCGCATGCCAATCTGGCCGGCCACCTTGTCCAGGTCAAAAGTTTCATCCCCGATCAGGAAGTCGGATTCAGGAACCTTGAGTTCATCGCCGACTCCCAGGGAGATCTCGTTTTAACAAAGCTCTCAGCTCTCATGGAGGAGCATGTAGGCCTTGACGCCTTAACAAAGATCCCACTGCTGAGGTGGCCTCTATCCCTGGGTCGGCAATAATGCCCAACCCAGCTGATATGCTCGGATCTACCGTGGCCAAATAAAACCCGGGCAAGTCTTCGAGCGACCCTAGGACAACGGCGCGGCGGATCGACCCCATGCGCTCTAGCGACATGGACCCCACCGACATCTCATCATTAAAGAAGTTACTTAGTCAGATTCAAACCATGGGCATGACCGATGGCCAAACCTCATTCTATGACCGGATCGGGTTGAAACCCGATGATAGGGATATTCATACCCCACCGATCACTCACTTAGTCACCACAGTGGAGTGTCTGGCCGAAGGCTCGTCCTCCCAACAACTGGAATTGAAAACATTTTACATCCCGGTTTCCGATCGTCAGGATCTCTCCTACAATCCGGATTCGGGAACCCACACCGGAAATAGTTTGGGGAATAGCCATCGATCTTGCGCGCGACCTAGAACCTACGCAGAGGGATCCTATCGATAATATGGAGTCCAAACCCGCCACGCGGGATCTCGCGATGACACAGGAGGCAAACGCCGTGATCCCGGACTCACATCCTGATGAGAAACTAAAATCCGCCCACCACCCAAGTCAAACACTCCTCAAGTAGCGCAGGTGATCCCACGACATAGTACCATACTCTAGAGGCTAGGAGATAATAGCAACCTTCGGGCACAATTGCCACAATGAAGGAATCCTCAATGCCCTAGCCTGTCGTCACGTTCATGACTTCACCGAGCTATCGGACCTGGTACAAAAATATTGCACCATGGAAAGTACCCGGCAAGTCAAACGTTTGTTTTTGGAGTCGGTCCCTACCGAACACCCTAGAGGAGCTCGGAAAAAGCGAATACCTCCGAAATGGCCAGCCGAACACGACCCCGCCAAAAAAAGAATAGAACTCCTACGGGAGTCAGAACAGTCCTTGACGGACTATTAGACAAGCCATGCCCTGTACACTCTATATTACTGAAAACAGGCCTGACTAATAGTCTTAGAGCTTGCCGCGTCATCAGGCAGGTCACAGAAACCGGAGAGGCCATCCTCGAGGCCCTACTGTTGGGTTCTACCGTAGGTGAATCTCGTGCCAATTAAAATTTTCCTACGCGCAGAACAACCAAGAACATGCTACGGAGATGGATCATAGATCATTACCACTAGACGCACAGTGCCGTGCAGCGGAAGTAGAGTTGGAGCAGTGCGTTTGTGTGGTCCGTCTCCTCCTCGTCCGATCTCCCTCGAACAGCCGTTCCGATCTCCCTCGAACAGCCGATCGCCGTATTCCACATACAGGTTTGCCGGAGTGGCGCAAGTGCACCGCCTCTAACATATCCACGCATGCAGGAGGAACACCCGTGCGACGGACTGCTAGGTCCGATCACATGATCGGCGGCGTGAGTGGAGGTGACTAGTTGCAACACATGCAAAGCCCTAATGACGACGCCGAAGTGATCAACCAGATGGATGTGCCGCAGCTCCACTATATATAGGCATCCGGCGAGGGCTCAACTCTTGGGCCTCGCATGGATCCTAAAGCCCGTGTGTTCCTTCCCTTAAGCGTGCGACCCTTTAGGTTCTCGTCCACTTGGTCGCGAGTCAGATGAAATCCAACTCAACCGGTCGGTAGAGGCCTCTAGCAAGACGTGCCGACTCCAAGTCTCCGATGAAGCTGGTTATGCGAACCTATACTTCACACTTCTGTTCCCTTTGCCACTCGATATATGTTGTCGTGCACAAGGCGATCTGGTCATCCTTGTTGCAACACGACCTCTTTCTCGTTCCGGTGGATCCGACCAACACTTCGGATTATCTCATAATTCTCATCGCATGGCCATGCTTATCCAGGTCGGATCACCCGAGGGGCCTAGAGTATATCTCTTCTGATCGGAGGGGCAAATCCCATCCTGCTCGACCATGTCTCGTAGCATGGGTCTGGACAAGCCCGAAACCTACCTTTGTAACAACCCAGTCATGGAGTAGCATTTGGTCGACCCAAAGCAAGTCCTTCACCATCCCGAGTACATGCACCAGCTTAGTTCTTAGGACATAGAAACGTATGTTGTACTAGAGACTCGCATATGACCTATCGTTGCCTCTCGTAGTTGGGTCTGTCCAACTCAGACCTTATCTCGACTCGGATCTGACTACGTGAATCCGACCAGAACTTTCTGAGTCCATATTATCTGGCTAGCATCCAATGCTACATGGTTAGTGAGACTGAACCATCCACCATGTCATATGCTAGTCTAACTAGTTGCGCGTCCACACATCCCTTTCGACTAGGGACCATTTAGGACAGTCATCATACAATGCATGGTCACACAAACAAGTCACATACTTGTTAATACACATCAATGATAATATCCAATGACTATATTTATTCATAAACACATAGGAAATATCATCATACATGATTGCCTCTAGGGCATATCTCCAACAGTCTCCCACTTGTACTAGAGTCAATCAAATAGACATCGAATGCCCATAGCTCTAATGTGCCCCTCATACTTGGGTTATTGAAGCGGCTTAGTCAACGGATCTGCAACATTTGCATCCGTGTGAATCTTGCAATAATTAGTATCACCTTTCTCTATGAGCTTTCATATCAAGTGATATTTTCGGTCTATGTGCCTGGTCTTGTGGTGTTGTCTCGGTTCCTTGGCCTATGCGATGGCACCTGAATTATCGCAATAAAGGTCCACCGGTTTTTACCAACCCGGGAACACACCAACGTCTTCCAGGAAATTTCAAATCCAAACACCTTCCTTTGCGGCTTCACAAGCTGCAATGTATTCAGCCTCTGTTGTGGAGTCGGTCACCGTATCTTTCTTGGAACTCATCCAGGTCACTGCTCCTCCATTCATGACATACCTGAATCCAGTTTGCGATCGACAATCATCCCTATCGGTTCGGAAACTAGCATCAGCGTAACCCTTTACACATAGCTCCTCCTCACCTCCATAAACTAGGAACATCTCTTTAGTCCTTTTCAGGTACTTCAGGATAGTTTTCACCGCTGCCCAGTGACTCTCACCTGGGTCGTCCTGGTATTTGCCGGTTAAGCTTATTGCATAGGCAACATCAGGCCGTGTACATAGCATGGCATACAAGATGGATCCAATTGCCGAGGCATATGGAATCCTACTCATTCGGTTTCGCTCATCAGAAGTCGTAGGACTCTGAGTCCTACTTAGCCTTATACCATGTGAGATGGGCAAGAACCCTTCCTTGGACTCACTCATGTTGAACCTCTTCAACACTTTGTCTATGTACGTGCTCGGGCTCAAGCCGAGCTGCCTCCTCGATCTATCTCTATAGATCTTGATGCCTAAAATGTACACTGCCTCTCCAAGGTCTTCCATCGAAAACTTGCCATTGAATGACTCCTTGAATGAGTTCAGCATCGAAACATCATTCCCGATCAGCAATATGTCATCCACATACAAGATCAAAAATACTACTGAGCTCCGATTAGACTTCTTGTATAAACAATAGTCCTCTCCGTTCTTGATGAAACCAAGGTCAACGATGACTTCATCAAAATGAATGTTCCAACTCCGAGATGCTTGCCTTAATCCATAAATGGATCTCTTGAGCTTTCATATTTTACCAGCGTTAGTTGGATCGACAAAACCTTCAGGTTATATCATGTATACATCCTCTATTAAATTTCCATGAAGGAAATCCATTTTGACATCATATCTCATAATCGAAATATGCAGCTACAGCTACTATGATCCTCACCGACTTTAGCATCACTACCGGTGAGTAGGTCTCGTCGTAGTCAATTCCTTGAACTTGTCCATAACCTTTAGCAACAAGCCGAGATTTGTGGATCTGAACATTTCCATCCACATCTGGTTTCTTCTTAAAGACCCATTTGCAACCAATGGCAACTACGCCAGGTGATGGATCAACCAAGTCCCAGACTTGATTGTCATCCATGGATTTTAACTCGGATCTCATGGCCTTGAGCTATGCCTCAGAATCTGGGCTCACCGTCGCTACCGCATACATGGCCGGCTCATCGCTTTCTAGCAACAATACATCGCGCACTCTGTGCAATCTTTCTGACCTCCGTGCTTCCGGTGCCGACTCCACTACGGGTTCCCTAATCAACTCCGGGTTAGCTACGAATTTCTTCAAGTCGCACCATTCTCCCATTGGCCTCTCGATTGAGAAACTCTTTCTCTAGGAAAACCCCGTTGTGAGCAACAAACACTTTGTTTTCTTCTCAGTTGTAGAAGCTGTATCCCAAGGTTTCCCTCGGATATCCCACAAATATGCATTTATCCGACTTGGGTGTAAGCTTGTCCAACATGAGTCGCTTGACAAATGCATCATAACCCCAAATCTTTAGAAAAGACAAATTAGGAGTCTTCCCAGTCCACATCTCATGTGGTGTCTTGTCAACGGATTTTGATGGTACCCTATCAAGTGTGAAAGCTGCAGTTTCTAGAGCGTATCCCTAGAATGACAAGGGTAAATCCGATTTGCTCAACATCGACTGAACCATGTCCAACGAGGTTCGATTTCTCCGTTCTCACACACTGTTTCTCTCCGGCGTACCTGGAGGTGTGAGCTAAGGTACTATACCTCGGCTTTTCAGATGGTTATCAAACTCCTGGCTCATGTACTCACCTCTACGATCTGATCGTAGAAGTTTTATCATCTTGCCGAGCTGATTTTCAACCTCGTTCTGAAACGCTTTGAACTTTTCAAAAGTTTTCGACTTGTGCCTCATCAAATAGATAGATCCATATCTACTCAAGTCGTCGGTAAAAGTCACAAAGTACTGATAGCCCCCTCTAGTCGTTGTGCTCATTGGACCACACACATCACTGTGTATAAGCTCCAATAGCTCAGATGCCCTCTCGCAACTCTTTGCAAAAGGAGACTTAGTCATCATGCCTAGCAAGCATGATTCGCATGTCTTGAACGACCTAACGCCGGACGAAGTTAGGAGTCCATCATCATGGAGCTTCTTCATGTGTTTCAGACTAATGTGTCCAAGCCGGCAATGCCAGAAGTATATCGGATTTATCTCATTAGGCCTAGCCTCTTGACATTCACATTATAGACTGGCTCCGTTTCTAGATTTGAAATAAATAACCCATCTACAATGGGTGCATAGCCATGGAACATTCCATTCAAATAAAATGAACAACCATTGTCCTTTATATTGAATTCATAACCTTGACTCATCAAGCATGAGGCAAAAATAATATTCCGACTAAGTGTGGGTATGTAATAAGAATTATTCAGTTCCAAAATAAATCTAGAAGGAAGCTTGAGCTGCATAGTGCCGACCTCCAACGCAGGAACTTTTGCTTTGTTGCCGACCCTGATGTCAATCTCCCCTTGGGCCACACGCCTAGTTCTTACCAGCCCCTGAATCGCGTTGCAAATATGAACAATCGATCCGGTATCAAATACCCAAGAGCTACTAGGTATGTCAGCAAGGTAAATATTTATAACATATGTAACAAGTGTACCTTTCCCTAAAGAAGCATCTCCGGCCTTCTTGCCATGCTCAGCAAGCCACTTGCTACAGTTCCTCTTCTAGTGACCAGCTTCCTTGCAGTGAAAGCAAATGGTCTTTGAGTTTGGTCCGGTCTTTGTCTTAGTGGCGGAGACAGCCTTCTCCATGCCCTTTGCCTTACCCTTTTTCTTGGACCAACTCTTCTTGAACTTAGCCAAGTTCGGCACCATCAACACTTGATGCATGCCTTTCTTAATATCCTACTCTGCCACCTTGAGTATCCCATGCAATTCAGTGAGCTTCTTATCCATGCCGTGCATATGATAGTTCGAGATGAACGTCCCATAGCTAGCTAGAAGAGAACCCAGAACTGCATCAGTTGCCAGCTCATCCAAGAGCGGGAAACCCAACCGATCCAAAACTTGCATGTATCCGATCATTTTCATCACATGTGGGCTTAGTGGATCAACTTCCTTCAGCTTACAATCCATCAAGGATCGCCAGACATTGAAACTTTTGATCCTAGCCGGCACCTGAAAGATGCTCTTGAGACCCTCGATCATATCAAAAGCCGCAATATGTTCGAAATGCTGTTGCAAATCGGGCTCCATGCAAGCCAGCATGAGGCAACTGATCTCGTTCGATTCATCAACGAGTTTCTGGTAGGCATTCTTGGTTGTGGCATTAGCATTATCGATAGGTGCCTCTAGAAGTGGATCTGTAATAGCCCAAGTGCACCCCTTGCCACTTTTAGTCATGTATCTCTTGTGAACCTCTATGTTAAGTCATGTGCCTTGTATGAATTATGATTTTGCTTCATTGCCATTTCCATTTCATGCATCATGCATCATGCATCATGCTTATCATATCCATGCATATCTATTATTACTTTGCTTGTGCTTGTGAAGTGTTGTGATGTGAGGTGTGTATGGGGATGAATGCATGTGTGCCTTGTTGGAGTGTTACTCTAGTTCCTCCCATTCCAAAACTATTCCCATCTCTCTCTTTATTCAAAATTGCTGCTTGTTAAATATTTGCTTGGTGTTTTCCCTCGTTTAAAATGTTGGCCTTCTTCTAAATATTCTTCTAAGATTTCTAGGGTAGTCCTTCTGCCATGGTTGGGGTTTTCCTCCTTTCAAATAATTTTGAAGCCATGCCTAGTTAAATACTAGGTAAAATATTTTCTTGATCTAAAAATTCCCTAACCATTTTTATTAAATGGCTTGCATTTTTGTGAGCTCAAAGGTTTTTTTATTTTGGGAAAAGACCCCCTCCTTTTCTGTTGTGGAATTATTTTGTTGTGGGCTATTTTTTAAGAGGAAAATCCCCCTGTTGTTTTTCCCCTGCAAGAGAGAGTGCTAGCTGGGACTCTCCTCCTCCCGCGGCCCAGCAAGAGCGCCAACACAGCCCAGTAGAGCCCCACAGCTTCAGTCATCGTCTCCTCTTTACGGCGAGCATCCAGCAACTCCACATCGACTCCTTCGATGATTTGATGGTCGTCCGGTGACCGCAACTTCCTTATAAGATGTCCTCAATAACCTAGGGTTTGCCCTCGCCCCATTTTTAGATTCCCTCACACCGCCTCCGCTAGGGACAGCTCGTCCTCGCCCCGCCATTGCCATGCACCGAGAGCACCCGAGCTCGTAACTGGGATAGCCTCCCGTGCCTCCCCTCCTCTGTCTGTGACCCCAAGGAGCTCGGGGTCGTCCGCATCATTGTGTCTCGATGGCGTTCACATCGTCAGGACCTCGGGAACAACCTTCTCGTTTGCGTCTTCTTCCTCTGCCTCAACTTCTTCTCGGAGTTGAAGTAGGTCGAGGTTCAACACGTCCTTGCGTCCTCTTCATCGCGAACTCCACCTCATCTTCCTGTCCAGTGGGCACTAGGTGAGCCACCCCCGTTCCTTGCCCCATTCCATCGCTCACCGGTCCTCGTAGGCGACGTAAGGTCCGTGCCACGATCGTGTCCTCGGAGCTCCGGCAAATTCTGTTTTTATGCAGTGTTGTTGTCGTGCGTGTGTGTTGTCGCATAGTGGCAGCCTCCCCTGCGTCCGGTTAGCTACGTGTGCTTGCTCCCTTCCCCGCAGTGCAGCTCATGCTCATAGTTGTCGCCTCGCTGCCGCGTGCCTCGTTCGCTCGCCTTGCCTGTTGCCACTGTCAGCGTCGTTGTTGCGGTCAGAGATGTGCAGCCCCGCGCTTCGCCGCCCTAATGCCGGGAACAAGACCCCTAGGGATTCCGCAACAACCGTCAGACACCCTAGGGCGCCGCCCTTGCCGTCCTGCTCCCGGCGAGGAACTTTCTCCATGCGGGAGGTGGAAGAAGCACTGCGCCCCGTCCTATGTCCATAGCCTGCTAATTTCCCCTTTAGAGCACGTGATTCCTCCTAGCCCGATTGGTCAACACCATCGCTTCCGTGTGGGAGTTCGCTTGTAAGAAACCCCGTGGGCACAATTTGCCCCCCCCTTTTCCCTTTTGTTCATTGGTGCAATTGTGTGTGTGGTGTGCAGGATCCGGTGTGGCTACACCCGGATCTAGTACATGTGTGCTAGTGATTGTGTGCCAGCGTGTGTGTGTGGGTAGGATCTGTTGTGGCAGGCAAATCCCAAGTGAGTTTGTATGTGTGTGTACTTGTGTGTGTGTATGATAGAGGGCCCACGGCCTACTTGTCATCCACATAGAGGGGCCCTGGTGTCTATGCCAGGTGGGACCCCTCCTATCTTATTTGTTTTTTTGTTTTTTTGTATTTAGTGTGTTTTATTTTCTTTATTCCGTTTCTGGTATATTACCATTTTTGTTCATAGGCATTTGTGGCAGGAGCATTTATAGAAAGTTTTGACTTATAAGTGGATGGGATTTTGATGCTAGTTGCAATGTAGAACTGTGGGCATTTTACGTACTGCAACATATGAGTGTGATATATGAAATTGGGGTAGAATTTCCCAATGAATCCATTGGTGCAATTGGTTTTGTAATTTGAGCAAGTTTTACAAAATGTCAATTGTCCCAATATGCCATTTTGTCAATTTAGTTAGAATTAATCCGTGCATGCTTTGATATCGGTGTAAACATGGAAGTGGTAGTGTTTCATGAGTATTATGCCATGGTATTTTCTTTTGACATGATATCTTGCATATGAGTGGGAATCTTGCTTTAAAGTGGATAATAGATTGTTGTTGTTTCCAACATGCTAAATATTTCTACGTCTGAGAATCTGTTAATATTTTTATGCCATGTTAAGTGGATGCTACCAAGTGATATGTTGTGTTTTTGCTCAAGCTCAATGCTAGTCTTTTGTAGTAGATGTTGCCCTCTACCATCCTCTTAATTTTCATGCCATGAGGTGGTATCTAGCATCATTATGTTCTGCTGTCAACTTGCTACCAGCTTAACTCAGATTCCAGAAAAACTGCGATTTTCACTAAGTCCCTAGAATCTGTTTCATCATGCCATCTTGTGAGCTGCATGCTTAGTGATCCATACTTCCTTTCAAGTTTGTGTAGTTGGATGATTTGATAAACATGTTATGTAGTTTCTGTTCATGCTTTGTTTGAGGTTGGAAACATCCTGTAGCTCTAGATAATTGTTGTGGAAGTTGCTATGTTGCTGTTTTGAGACAGATTGTGTGTGTTAGTGTTTTGTCACTTGTGGGAGCTATGCTCCATTGTTTTGCTTGATATTTGGCTCTATTGTGGTTGGTTTCTCATTTCCTAACCAGTGGCTACGTCGGAATACCAAGGAATATCCCATGGCCTTCCTTGTCTCGTATTTTGCCTCCGTACCTTGCTGTGAGCGTAGCGTGAGAACCGTTACTCCGTTTCCAACGTTTTACATATGCATTTGCATCAATTTTGCATGAAGCATCCATATTGCCATGATCATGCATGTTCAAACAACTTAACATGAGGTTCTGTCTAGAATCGTAAAAAACATAACCATGGCATGGGAAACATGACTAGCTAGGATTGCCATGTTAAATACTTCAAATGAATCATGCATCATCTTGTTTGTGCATTGCACCTTGGTTGGTTGTTTATTGTTGTTGTTTCTCTTGGGTAGACGCGAGTATTGAACCTGAGTACGAGGATCTAGGAGAGTACCACTACGAGGACCCAGCTCTTTGTCCCTTTGAAGAACCAACACGCAAGATGATCATACCCGGATCCCGACACTATTTTTGCTTTGCTAGATGTCTCTCTATTATCGTTACATATGCATTACCTACCACTTGAATGTCAAGCCTCCTACACTACCATGATAGCCTCTAACCCCTCCACTACCTAGCAAACCTTGTTTGGCTAAGTTACCACTGCTCAGCTCCTCTTATAGCATTCTTAGCTGTAGGTGCATGTTGTTTCCATGTGATAACATGGATATCTGGAGATATCACAATGTTTACTGCTATTTAATTTAATGCACATATATATCTTGGTATGGTGGAAGGCTTGCCTTTTTGCTCATTATTTTGTTCCACTTTTATCGCCATAGTTACTTGTTACCGATGTTATGTTTCCATATTTGCGCTCCTAACATGCTCGGGGTTGTTATGGGGACCCCCTTGGTTATTCGTTTGAGATTAAAAAAATTCTAGCAAGACCCAACTTTGGTACTATTTGCTTAAACAACTTAATAAAATTGCATAGGGCTTTGCAACGCTGTGGATAATTAATCACCCCCCGGGCCAGTGCTCCTCATGAGTGTTGGTCCAAACTAAAGCACTGTGCGGGGCCAACCCGGGGAAACTCGGGAGATTTCTATCAGGCCTCAGTACACGTCACATATCCGTCGTGTCCTGAGAATGAGATGCGCGGCTCTTATCGGGTTCGTCGACACAACGGGTGGTCTTGCTGGACTTGTTTTACCTTTCTCGAATGGCTTGCGTGAGGAACTCTGATCTTCTTTGGGCTATCTCGAGGTGTCGGTTTTCCTTTGAAATTGCCTAGGATGATCCCGAGATCCATGGTCGAGGTAGTTCCCGCAGAGTGTGGTTAATTTGTGATGGATTAGTTGGAGCACCCCTACAGGGGTAAATCTTTTGGAAAGCCGTGCTCACGGTTAACTTCGATATTTTGTTTAACACCCGGTTATAGTTAACTTGAAGTAAACTCCAATAAAATACACCAACTATGTGAGTAATCGTGATCGTCTCTGCTCGTGAGTATGAACCGAGAGAGAACACGGTGGGGTTATGTTTGACAGAAGTAGGTGCTCAGGATCACTTAGCGATCATGCTACTTCTCGTTCTTCTATCGTAGTCCACATATTTACATTCATGTTCTCGTAAGTTAGCCACCATACCATGCTTAGTGCTGCTACAAACTCAACACTTACCCCCCATCCAACCCAGGTACCTGGTTGCAAGATTGCTGAGTCCCCATGGCTCACAGATTACTACAACAAATACAGGTGCAGGTGCAGATGAGACCGTGCTAGATGATGTGACGCAGCTCCAGTGGGAGTATGATGAACAACGTGGCATAATGTACGTCACATATCCAGACAAGTAGAGAGGCCTTGGTCGTGATCTTCGGGACTAGCAAGGCAGTTTCATTGCTTCTTTTCTTTGTTTGTTTTCATCCGTAGACAGACCCTGTCTTTCGAATGATGTTTGAATAATTGGTGTGGACTTGTAATTTAGCTTGTGGCGAGTGTAAGCCAACTCATATACTCCTCTCTTCATACATGTATGCAATGATATTGTACTTGCGAAACGACTAGATGTGCCTCTATCACTGTCGAGGCCCCCGTGTCTAAATAAGAATAGGCGCGCATCTGGGGCGTTACAAGTTGGTATCAGAGCCATATGACCATAGGAGCCCTTTGCTTGATCGAACTTGGCCGAGTCGAGTCTAGTAAAAACTATTTTGAGTCTAGTTATATCGGAGAGTAGGTTTGTTTTTACTCCTCTTCTATACTCTGGTGAGGTATTCGACTTAGGAATTTTGATTCTACTCCTCTTCTCGCTCCAAAAAAAATTTAGAATCACAAGGGTATTTTGGAAACTATATGATATCGATGTGACGAAGTTCTGTCTTGGTGCCTCCTGTCTGACTTGATTTCTTCTATGGAGTTGAGCTCTAGGGAATTCTTGGCACATCGTTATCATTCAACTTCCTTAGTATCTCAGGCAGAGGGTGTTTGGAATTGCTTCAATAGTTGTCGTGGTGAGATAAGGTTGGAGTCACCCACTAATGGGTAGGCGTCTGGGGTACCGCCATGTCTGGTATCGTTGTGCTTTTGAGGATCCAAGGTAGATGGATTGGTGAAGCCTCTGGTTATGTGTTGAAGGATGGATACAGTTGGGGTGTAGGACTTGTTAGTTGTGTGAGATATTACCTCCTTGTATCCCCAACACCGGATTGCATAACCATAAAGTTTTTAGAAGTTCTTAGGTGGGAATTCATGTAGTTATCTAGGATCATCTTCTTCGGATGTATGAGAGCATATACATTTTTTCCGAGAAACATTAGTTCAATACTTTCGTATTATTGCAAGTGGATTCTAATATCTAATGATGTTGTCGCAAACCCGAAGAAGGCGTTCTTACTAATTTTTCAGTAGGAAGGCTATTATGTTATTTGTTCAATTTCTTTCAAGTCATTTCATTCAGATTTTTGCAATCATCCTTGTCAATATTGTGTTGATGTTCTTGTCCATCTCCAGGATGGCTCCACCAACTCGCGGGAATCTGGGTCAGGGTGAGGGGAAGTCTGATCCTCCACCACCCCCACCATCGCCTCCTCCTCCAGAAGCTTGGCAAGCTGTGATGAACGCAACCAATGCGAATACTCAGATGTTGCTCAGGCTGTTGCAAGAAAGACATCAGGGTCAGCAAGGTTTTCAAGGGAATTTTAAGAATCAGCCTCAGTTCGTAACCCTCAACCAGTTCCTTGCCAACCAGTCCAAGTCTTTCACCTATTGTGAGCAGCCTTTTGATGCAGATGATTGGCTCCGTGACATGAGTAAGCATTTTGAGTGCAGCAATGTCAGACCAAAGGACTATGTCAGATTCGTGTCGTTCCAGCTCAAGGGTCAAGCAGCAGATTGGTGGCAGCAATACAAGGACTCCAGGGGCGATCGTGTTGTCACCTGGGATGATTTCTATCGTGACTTTAGGGCCCATTACATTCTGACAAGCTTTGTCGAGGTGATGCGTGAGAAGTTCAGGCACCTGAAGCAGGGAAGCAAGTCTGTCTATCAGTACAACGTCGAGTTCGAGAATCTGGCGTGCTATGCTAAACAAGATATTCCTGATGACAAGTCCATGATTTATCAGTTCAGAGGTGGTATCAAGGATGAGCTTCTGCCGGGTCTGGTCCTTCAAGAGCCTCATGAGTTTGAATAGTTGTACAACATGGATTTGAAGGTCAAGGCAACTCAGCTCAAGTCCGAGAACTCAAGGAAGCATTCTAGGGATTCCTATTCTTCTTCTTCCAGCTCTTAGATGGTCCCTAAGCAGCAGAAGTATTGGGTTTCTCCTCCTCCTCTGTTTCGTCCTCCTCAGCAGCAGAGACAGTTCGGTGGTCGTGGTTCTTCCCACCCACCCAACCCAGGATATGAGCATAGGCCCCATGCACCCAAGTCAGCTAATGTTCCTCCTCCAGGCAACTTCCATCCGCTCTCAGAGGTTACTTGTCACAAGTGTGGCCAGAAGGGTCACTGCTCAAACAAGTGCAACCAGCATCGTCTCCCTCC
Source organism: Hordeum marinum (assembly GCA_022496015.1). NCBI lineage: Eukaryota > Viridiplantae > Streptophyta > Magnoliopsida > Poales > Poaceae > Hordeum > Hordeum marinum. The sequence goes on along the minus strand of CM039675.1, from coordinate 269,918,211 downwards.
TCCTCCTCAAGTCAGACCTCCAGGCAATGCTATGGTGAAGCATAATCCCAAGTCAACAAGGGTGAACATGGTGAACGCAGCCGAGGCAGAGGATTCTTCTCAAGTGATTATGGGTAATCTCTCTGTTAATTCTATTCCTGCAAAAGTGTTGTTAGATACTAGTGCATTGCATTCATTCATGTCTAAAGCATTCTTCGCCAATCATGATTTCGATTCTAAATATTTTAGCAAGGCCTTGCGTGTTGTTTCGCCCGACACTCTCATGGACGCTAACAAGGTGGTTCCGGATGTCTCTATCAAGATGGGCAATTATTCATTTTCGGCCTCTCCAATTGTTCTTGGTAATTCCGATATTGATCTCATTCTGGGCATGGACTTTCCGGCTATGAACAAGGCGCATGTTGATTGTCAAGCCAAAGAAGTCAAATTGACTCATCCTTCAAAAGACGTGATCATTTTCGCTGCTCGCGATGACACGATCCGTCTCTTTGCTCTTAATGAGAAGGGTGAAATCTCGGCTATTTCTCAAATTCCGGTGTTTTGTGAGTATGAAGATGTCGTTCCCGAAGAATTGCCAGGAATGCCTCCGCACCGGCCAGTTGAGTTTGTGATTGATCTCGAACCTGTAACTAAACCGGTTTGCAAGCGTCCTTATAAGCTTGGACCCAAAGAGCTGAAAGAGTTGAAGAAGCAGCTAGATGAACAAGAACTTCTAGGTCTGATAAGACCAAGTTCTTCTCAATGGGGTTGTGGTGTTTTGTTTGTCAAGAAGAAGGATGGCATGGACAGACTTTGTGTCATTACCGTCCATTGAATAAAAAGACAATTAGGAACAAGTACCCACTTCCCAACATCAATGAGTTGTTTGAACAACTGAAAGGTGCCAAGGTTTTCTCGAAGCTTGATCTTCGCATGGGCTATCATCAGATTCGCATTCGCGAAGAAGATATTCCAAAGATTGCTTTTAGGACGAATTTTGGCTCTTATGAGTATACCGTCATGTCGTTTGGTCTCGCCAATGCTCCTCGAACCTTCTCAAGAATGATGAACGTCATATTCTATCCTTTCAAGAGTGAGTTCGTCTTGGTGTATCTGGATGATATCCTCGTGTTCTTGGAGACTGAAGAAGAACATGCAGAGCATCTCCGGCTTGTGCTTGACAAGCTAAGAGAGCATCGATTCTATGCTAAGTTTTCCAAGTGTGAGTTTTGGCGCAATGAAGTGGTGTACCTTGGGCATGTGATCTCTTCCAAGGGCATTAAAGTGCACCCTGAGAAAGTTGAGGCAATCTTGAAGTGGGAGCCTCCTTAAAATGTCAAGCAGCTTCGTAGCTTCCTCGGGCTTGCAAGTTACTACAGAAGATTCGTGGAGAACTTCTCTCAAATTGCTAATCCTCTGTCTAATCTCCTCCAGAAGAATGTCAAGTATGCTTGGTCTCCCGAGTGTGATGTGGCATTCAATACGCTCAAGCAGAAATTGACTTCAGCTCCAGTTCTTGTCCCTCCCGAGCAATCAAAGTTTTTCCAAGTTTTCTGTGATGCTTCTCTCCAAGGCCTTGGTGGTGTTCGCATGCAAGATAAGAAGATAGTTGCTTATACCTTGCTTTAGTTGAAGCCTGCCGAGAAGAACTACCCCACTCATGATCTTGAGTTGGCGGCAGTTGTGCATGCTCTGATGACTTGGAGGCATTTGTTGTTGGGTAGACCAGTTGAGGTGTACACCGATCACAAGAGCTTGAAGTACATTTTCACTCAATCCAATCTCAATCTTTGGCAGTCTCATTGGGTGGAAATGATTGAGGACTTCAACCCAAGCATTGAGTATACTCCTGGAAAAGCAAATGTCATTGCAGACACGCTCAGACGAAAGGCATACTGCAACAATCTTATCCTGAAGCATCTTCAACCCAAGCTTTGTGGCCTTCCACAAGCTCAATCTTCAAATGATTCCACAGGGATTTCTTGCAAATCTTCAAGTCTATCTGACTCTAGAAGATCAGGTTCGCCAAGCTCAACTTCTTGATGCGATGGTGAAGAAAGTGAAGAAAGGTGTGGCCAAGGGCATTCCGAAGTATAAGTGTTTTCGCATTGATGACAAAGATACCTTGTTCTTTGAGGACTGTCTGGTGGTTCCAAAAGGTGATCTCAGGAAGGTTATCATGGATGAAGCACACAATTCTCTCCTATCCATTCATCCAGGCAGTTCCAAGATGTATCAGGACCTCAAGAAAACCTTCTGGTGGACTCACATGAAGCGTGAAATTGCTCAGTTCGTGAACGAGTGTGATGTTTGACGCAGAGTGAAGGCGGAACATCAACGTCTAGCAGGTCTCCTTCAGCCTTTGCCTATTCCAAAGTGGAAATTCGATCATGTGGAGATGGATTTCGTCACTGGTTTTCCTAAGTCCAAGAAGGGCAACGATGCCATCTTTGTGGTTATCGACAAGCTGACCAAAGTTCCCCATTTCCTTCCGGTCAAAGAGTCTATCTCGATAGCTCAGCTAGCAGAGCTGTATACGTCAAGGATAGTTTCTTGCATGATATTCCTCAGCTCATTTCATCTGACCGTGGAAGCCTCTTCACTTCCAAGTTTTGGGAGTCCTTCCAGACTGCTATGGGTACCAAGATCCGTTTCAGTATTGCATTCCATCCGCAGACAAGTGGTCAAGTTGAGAGAGTTAATCAGATCCTTATAGACATGCTCAAAGCGTGTGTGATTTCGTTCGACATGAAATGGGAAGACTGCCTTCCATACGCTGAATTTTCATACAACAACAGCTTTCAGGCTAGCTTAGGCAAGGCCCCTTTCAAGATTCTCTACGGCAAGAAGTGCCGTACCCCGCTCAATTGGTCTAAAACCGGCGAGCGTCAAATTTTGGGCAATGACATGATCACCGAAGCAGAAGAGATGTGTCGTGTCATTCGTGAGAACCTCAAAGCAGCTCAATCCCGATAGAAGAGTTATGACGATAACAAACATCGGGATGCCTCCTTTCGAGTTGATGACCTTGTCTATCTCAGAGTCTCTCCCATGAAGGGCACTCAGCGGTTTGGAATTAAAGGGAAGCTAGCTCCTCGATTTGTGGGTCCTTTCATAGTTGTTGGCAAGAGAGGTGAACTTGCCTATCAACTAGAGCTTCCTTCGAATTTCGCAAATGTGCATGATTTCTTCCATGTCTCTCAGCTCCAGAGGTGCTTCAAGAACCCCGAGCGTACCATTGACCTCCAAGACATTGATCTCCAAGAAGACCTATCTTATCGTGAGCATCCAGTGGCTATTCTCAAAGAAACCGAGCGTAAGACTCGCAACAAGACAATCAAGTTTATCAAGGTGAAGTGGTCTCATCATTCCGAGAAATAAGCTACTTGGGAACGTGAGGATCTTCTCCATTCCGAATTTCCAGAGTTCTTTCGTTCTTAGATCTCGGGTCGAGATCCTCTTGTAGTGTGGGAGAGTTATAACAGCCCAAGTGCACCCCTTGCCACTTTTAGTCATGTATCTCTTGTGAACCTCTATGTTAAGTCATGTTCCTTGTATGAATTATGATTTTGCTTCATTGCCATTTCCATTTCATGTGTCATGCATCATGCTCATCATATCCATGCATATCTATTATTGCTTTGCTTGTGCTTGTGAAGTGTTGTGATGTGAGGTGTGTATGGGGATGAATGCATGTGTGCATTGTTGGAGTGTTACTCTAGTTCCTCCCATTCCAAAACTATTCCCATCTCTCTATCTTTATTCGAAATTGCTGCTTGTTAAATATTTGCTTTCTGTTTTCCCTCGTTTAAAATGTTGGTCTTCTTCTAAATATTCATCTTAGATTTCTAGGGTAGTCCTTCTGCCATGGTTGGGATTTTCCTCCTTTCAAATAATTTTGAAGCCATGCCTAGTTAAATACTAGGTAAAATTCAGTGAGCTTCTTATCCATGCCGTGCATATGATAGTTCGAGATGAACGTCCCATAGCTAGCTAGAAGAGAACCCAGAACTGCATCAGTTGCCAGCTCATCCAAGAGCGGGAAACCCAACCGATCCAAAACTTGCATGTATCCAATCATTTTCATCACATGTGGGCTTAGTGGATCAACTTCCTTCAGCTTACAATCCATCAAGGATCGCCAGACATTGAACCTTTCGATCCTAGCCGGCACCTGAAAGATGCTCTTGAGACCCTCGATCATATCAAAAGCCGCAATATGTTCGAAATGCTGTTGCAAATCGGGCTCCATGCAAGCCAGCATGAGGCAACTGATCTCGTTCGATTCATCAACGAGTTTCTGGTAGGCATCCTTGGTTGTGGCATTAGCATTATCGATAGGTGCCTCTAGAAGTGGATCTGTATAGCCCAAGTGCACCCCTTGCCACTTTTAGTCATGTATCTCTTGTGAACCTCTATGTTAAGTCATGTGCCTTGTATGAATTATGATATTGCTTCATTGCCATTTCCATTTCATGCATCATGCATCATGCATCATGCTTATCATATCCATGCATATCTATTATTACTTTGCTTGTGCTTGTGAAGTGTTGTGATGTGAGGTGTGTATGGGGATGAATGCATGTGTGCATTGTTGGAGTGTTACTCTAGTTCCTCCCATTCCAAAACTATTCCCATCTCTCTATCTTTATTCGAAATTGCTGCTTGTTAAATATTTGCTTGGTGTTTTCCCTCGTTTAAAATGTTGGTCTTCTTCTAAATATTCATCTTAGATTTCTAGGGTAGTCCTTCTGCCATGGTTGGGGTTTTCCTCCTTTCAAATAATTTTGAAGCCATGCCTAGTTAAATACTAGGTAAAATATTTGCTTGATCTAAAAATGCCCTAACCATTTTTATTAAATGGCTTGCATTTTTGTGAGCTCAGAGCTTTTCTATTTTGGGAAAAGACCCCTTCCTTTTCTGTTGTGTTATTTTGTTGTGGGCTAATTTTTAAAAGGACCCCCCATATTGTTTTTCCCCTACGAGAGAGAGCGCTAGCTGGGCCTCTCCTCCTGCTGCAGCCCCACAAGAGCGCCAGCACAGCCCAGCCGAGCCCTGCAGCTTCAGTCATCGTCTCCTGTGTACGGCGAGCATCCAGCAACTCCACATCGACTCATTCGATGATTTGACGTCCGTCTAATACCCGCAACCTCCTTATAAGATGTCCTTAGTGCCCTAGGGTTTGCCCTCGCCCCATTTTTTGATTCCTTCACGCCGCCTCCACTAGGGACAGCTCGTCCTCGCCCCGCTATCGCCATGCACCGAGAGCACCCGAGCTCATGCTCGGGATAGCCTTCCGTGCCTCCCCATCTCCGTCTACGACCCAAGGAGCTCGGGGTCGTCCGCATCATCGTGTGTCCACGACATTCGCATCGTCAGGACCTCGGGAACAGCCTCCTCGTCCACGTCTTCTTCCTCCACCTCAACTTCTTGTCGGAGCCGAAGTAGGTCGAGGTTCAGCGTGTCCTCGCGTCTTCTTCGTTGTGAACTCTGCCTCATCTTCATGTCCAGTGCGCACTAGGTGAGCCACCCCCGTTCATTGCCCCGTTCCATCGCTCATCGGTCCTCGTAGGCGATGTAAGGTCCATGCCATGATCGTGTCCTCCGAGCTCCGGCAAAGTCCGTTTTTTGCAGTGTTGTTGTCGTGCGTGTGTGGTGTCGCATAGTGGCAGCCTCCCATGTGTCCGGTTATCTGCATATGCTTGCTCCCTTGCCCGTAGTGCAGCTCACGCTCATAGTTGTCGCCTCACCGCCACGCGCCTTGTTCGCTCTCCTTGCCTGTTGCCACTGCCGGTGTTGTCGTTGCAGTCAGAGATGTGCAGCCATGCGCTTCGCCGCGCTAACGCCGGCAATGAGACCCCTAGTGATCCCGCAACACCCATCGGCCACCTTAGGGCGCCGCCCTCGCCGTCCCGCTCCCGGCGAGGAACTTTCTCCGTGCGGGAGGTGGCAGAAGCACTGTGCCCCGGCCTATGTCCATAGCCTGTTAGTTTCCCCTTTAGAGCACGTGATTACTCCTAGCGAGACTGGTCAGCGCCCTCCCATCCATGCGGGAGGTCGCCGGTTCGAAACCCCGCGGGCATAATTTGCCCCCCTTTTCCCTTTTGTTCATTGGTGCAATTGTGTGTGTGGTGTGCAGGATCTGGTGTGGCTACACCCGGATCTAGTACGTGTGTGCTAGTGATTGTGTGCCAGCGTGTGTGTGTGTGTGGGTAGGATCTGTTGTGGCAGGCAGATCCCAAGTGAGTTTGTGTGTGTGTGTACTTGTGTGTGTATGACAGAGGGCCCACCGCCTACTTGTCATCCACATAGAGGGGCCCTGGTGTCTATGTGAGGTGGGACCCTCCTATATTATTTATTTTTTTGTTTTTAGTGTGTTTTATTAGGTTATTCCATTTCTGGAATATTACCAGTTCTGTTGATAGGCATTTGTGGTAGGAGCATTTATAGAAAGTTTTGACTTATAAGTGGGTGGGATTTTGATGCTAGTTGCAATGTAGAATTGTGGGCATTTTACCTACTTCAACATATGAGTGTGATATATGAAATTGGGATAGAATTTCCCAATGAATCCATTGGTGCAATTGGTTTTATCATTTGAGCAAGTTTTACAAAATGTCATTTGTCCTAATATGCCATTTTGTCATTTTAGTTAGAATTAATCCATGCATGCTTTGATATTGGTGTCAACATGGAAGTGGTAGTGTTTCATGAGTATTATGCCATGGTATTTTCTTTTGACATGATAATCTTGCATATGAGTGGTAATCTTGCTCCAAAGTGGCTAATAAATTGTTGTTGTTTCAAACATGCTAAATATTTCTAAGGCTGAGAATCTATTAATATTTTTGCTCCTACGTTTACATATGCATTTGCATCAATTTTGCATGAAACATCCATATTGCCATGATCCTGCATGTTAAAACAACTTAACATAAGGTTCTGTCCAGAATCGTGAACAACTTAACTATGGCATGGGAAACATGATTAGCTTAGATTGCCTTGTTAAATACTTCAAATGAATCATGCATCATCTTGTTTGTGCATTGCACCTTGGTTGGTTGTTTATTGTTACTGTTTATCTTGGGTAGACGCGAGTGTTGAACCTGAGTACGAGGATCCAGGAGAGTACCACTATGAGGACCCAGCTCTTTGTCCCTCTGAAGAACCAACAGGCGATATGATCGTACCCGGATCCTGGCACTATTTTTGCTTTGCTAGATGTATCGCTCTTATCGTTACATATGCGTTACCTACCACTTGAATGTCAAGCCTCCAACACTGCCATGATAGCCTCTAACCCCTCCACTACCTAGCAAACCTTGTTTAGCTAACTTACCGCTGCTCAGCCCCTTTTATAGCGTTCTTAAGCTGCAAGTGCTGGTTGTTTCCATGCGATAACATGGATATCTGGAGGTATCACAATATTTACTGCTATTTAATTTAATGCACATATATATCTTGGTATGGTGGAAGGCTTGGCCTTTTGCTCGGTGTTTTGTTCCACTTCTTCATAAACAAGGAATTTGAAAAGTGGATTTGAAAATCTCTGAATTATTTTTTTTGGAATTCATTTCATATTTGGTTCCATTCTTAATTTTGAAACAATTCAAATACCCTGGACAAGATTTTGAGAGGAGTAACATGACACTCCACACCAGGGTTATTTTTGTGAAGTATATTGAACCCTAAAACCCATGGGGTTATTTGAAAATTATTTGTAAAAGGAATTAAAAGCCATTTAGGCATTTTCTGAAAATAAAAAAATTAGAGTATTTATTTTGGCCGTGGAAAAATGTTCATTAAATTGCATTTATTCCCCTGTTCAATTTAATATATAAATCTTCATTTTTTGGAAATATTTTGATTGCCCAAAATATAGTTCCCTTCTCTATTATTTGTTAAAAGGAAATATTTTTTAAAATAGGAAACCGACCCGAGGCCCAAATGGAAAGAACCGGCCCAGGATTCCCTCACAGGATTCGAATCCCCTTCGAATCGGTGCCCGATCCGTTGTTCTCCCTCTCCCTCCCTCACTAGCAAGCGGGCCCCACCGCCCGACCGTATCCCGCGTCGGACGTCGCCTTCCTTCTTTCCTCCTCCCTCCTTTCCTTTCTCGCCGGCGAGATCGAAACCGCCCCGGATCTCCCTCCCTTTCCTTTCCCCGAGCCCCTAGAGGCCCTATATAAAGCCCCCGACATCCCCGCACCCCGTTCCAGCCCGTCACCCCGATCCTCCCTCGCCAGAACGCCGCGCCGCACCTCGCCAGAGTTCGGCCTCCACCCGAAGCTCCCCGAGCTCCTGGAGCTCGCCCTCGACGCTCCCTCGCCTCGTCGTCACCACCAACGGACGTCGGAGGTCCGCCACCATCGACTGGACCCCTCAGACGCCGTCCCCGACCACCGAAGCGCCGCCCCCGAGCACCACCGAGCCGCCGCCGCCGTCGACATCGCCGGAGCGCCACCATTCCCCCTGTGAGCACCCCTCCCCCTCTCCCCTCCGTCCGATCTAGATGAACGGCCAGGATTAGAACGTAGGTTTTATTATAAAACGCCGAAACATTTTCTGTTAGGAGTCGGCCGTCCACTCGAATCGCTAGAACACGCACACCATCCAGCCAATCAAAGACTGCCACGTCACCCCCTGTCCGTTAGAGTAATTTTTTCTTTTTTCTATTTTAGTTTCTTTGACAGATTTAGTGCTGTTTTTGTTTTATTCATATATTTTATGTTTTTAATTATTTTAATTAGATCCTTTTTGCACCATGTCACAAATTTCATCTAGTTTCTGTAGATATAAAGTTTGACCATATTTGAATAACTTAAAATTGAATTCAAACAAATTTGATTTAAATCTTATTTTCTGAATATCTTGAGTTTAAAAATATATTTTTAGTTGATTCTTTTTGCTACTTATCACTAGTGACTATAGTTGAAAGTAGGTATAATTTGAGAATTTTTTGAATAGTTTAAATTAGGGTTTCATGCAAAACAGATTCTGTTTTAGTTCTTTTTAGCATTATTTATATTTCTTTTGTTTAAAATTGTTTTAATTTATTTTCTTTTATATTAGTTGATAGATTTTATAAAGTTTTCTGTTAGATAACAGTAGCCCTTCAAACAAATATTATTTTATTAGTTGATTGCATAAAAATCAATTCTAGTTAATTATAACTTGTAATTGATTTCCATTTGCTAGTTTGATTTGCTATTGGAAAATACCTTTAAATAAAATTTGTTTTATAAAATATACTTTCTGTTAATTTAGTTGTTACATATATTGTTTCTGTTATTTGAATATTTTATTTTTGCTTTCTTGTTGTTAAGTTTATTAGGCAAAAACCTATGTTGTTTATAGTGTTGTTTTCATAACTTTTAGTTGTTCTTCAAAAGTAATTCTTGTTCTAAGTAAAATATTTACTAAAATACTTTTGTTATATTTGCTTTGTTTTTGTTTTGTTACCTTTGAAAATAGGATCATTTGTAGAGAAAAAACCAACCCTTGGTTGTGTTGATGAAGTTTTGTTGTTTTGAGTTTTGTGTTAAGTATTTCCTTCATCACAACCTTGTTGCTTTTGGTTTTGTGTTACTTTTTATTGTAGAATTGATTGCTAGTACAATTGCTTATATGAATGAAATGTTTGATTATATAGATTTTCATCGGAGAGTGACGATTAGTCTATCAAGTTATTTCTGAGAGCAATATTATTCTTCCTCAATAGTACAGGCAAGTTCACTTTGACCATCTATTTCATACCTATGTTTTATTGCATGTAGTGACATCATTCAACAAATCCCTCCAGTAGTGTTATTGAAATTCTTGTAGTTGAGTAGAATGCATGAGGTAGGAACCCACCACTTGTTACTAAAGCCCCGGGAACGTTAGTTATTTTTATGATATGCTAAAGTAGACGGGGTCTGGTATGAGTGTTCGTGAGTGGTGTGAGAAGGAGGACTCTACGTCAAGACAACAACTTCATGAAGGCATCTTCAAGTCCTGCATCTTCAAGACCTCAAGACTTCGAGACTCGAGAAACAAGTTTTCAATACACACTACTGGGTGAAGGATGAAATTAATGGGCATCCCTGGAGTAACCAGTGGATGGCCGGGATGCATGGAGAAGCGCCATGACATCTTGCGGAAAGCTTCACCCAGACTCAAAGAGACGGATGAATACTTCATGCCTGGAACCTTACCTGTGTAGCCACAAGTCATTATGGGCTCTGGCTTGGTTGATCTTTGTTGTGACTCTGGCTGGGCAGTGCTACGAGATGTAGTCAACGTTAGGATTGGATGGGCACTGACATTAGCCAGGGAAACACTCTGAAAGACCATGTTTTGTTCGTCCTGTTCTCAAACACCCGGCAGTGCGAGGACTTACCAGGAGGGAACGAATCTTGTGGGTAAAGTACACAACACTCTGCAAAGTTAAACCGAATCGATTAGCCATGTCCCCGGTTACAGACAATTTGAGCCTCTGGACTTGGATCTATCTTTGAACTCTCAACACTGGACTAATAATTAATTGTGGGCAACTATTGATACTTGTGGGCATTAAGACATCGGTTGGCAGAACCATGTCATGTTAGGTAACTCTGTAGTGAAAACTCCTGATATTCTTTTGTTGTAGGAAAAGAAAATATAATCAACTTTTATGCAAAAACTCAGACACAGAGCCACAAAGCCTTACTGCATATAGAAAAGTTTTTATCTTCGGTTCTACTATGGTGATCTTGCCGGTACATTCAATGTACTGACCTACACGGCTGCAACGTCTTATGTTCCAGATAAGCTCTACGACGGGTAAGAGTACGATTCAGGGTTACGGTCTACACTCAACCTGCCGTTGGTGTTATTGGGACTCCACTCTCGTTGACTGTTTCCGCTGAGATTTTTAGGTATATATCAGTTTTACGTTAATACATGTGATTGCACTTTGATATAAAAATTGATGTACTGTGTGTGCCAGCATACTAATCCAGGGATGGCACAGAACACACAGAGGCTTGACCTTTCCAGGTCGGGTCGCTACAGTGTTGGTCCAAACTAGAGCACTGTGTGGGGCCAACCCAGGGTCAACTCGGGAGATTTCTACTAGGCCTCCATACGCGTCGCTTATCCTTCGTGTCCTGAGAACGAGTTACACGGCTCTTATCGGGTTCGTCAACACGTCGGGTGGTCTTGTTGGACTTGTTTTACCTTTCTCGAATGGCTTGCGTGAGGAACTATGATCTACTTAGGGCTATCTCGAGGTGTCGGTTTTCCATTGCAATTGCCTAGGATGATCACGAGATCCATGGCCGAGGTAGTTCCCGTGGAGTGTGGTTAATTTGTGATGGATTAGTTGGAGCATCCCTGCAGGGTTAAATCTTTCGGAAAGCCTGCCCGCGGTTATGTGGCAACTTGGATATTTTGTTTAACACCCGGTTATCGTTAACTTGAAGTAAACTCCAATAAAATACACCAACTGTGTGAGTAACTGTGATCGTCTCTGCTCGTGAGTATGCACCGAGAGAGAACACGGTGGGGTTATGTTTGACGTAAGTAGGTGTTCAGGATCACTTAGCGATCATGCTAGTTCTTGATCGTCTATCCTAGTCCACATATTTACATTCATGTTCTCGTAAGTTAGCCACCATACAATGCTTAGTGCTGCTGCAAACTCAAAACTTACCTCCCATCCAACCCAATAAGCTTGATGTAGTGACCCGACCTGAAACGGTCAAGTCTCTGGTGATTCCGTACCATCCCAAGATCATGCTGGTACACATGCAGTACATTAATGTATATAACAGAGTTCAATGACACATGCTTTATTAATTGAAATCTCATATAGAGTCATTATTACAAAAGTAACTTGGCTAAAAGCCAACACATGAGATAGCGCTATCAAAAATCCCACGGAAGCCTGAAGGTAGTTGAGTCCATCTAACTCCAAAGGGCAACACCGAGCATAGGACGTAGGCCTCACACTTCATCGGAGAAAACCTCTACAACATGAGACGTTGCAGCCGTGTAGGTCAGCATATGGAATATGCTGGAAATCATAGAAGAGAAAAAAATGAAAAATAATAATAATGCTATCACAACTATATGCATCTGGCTGATTGTGGCAAAGGTCCGAGTTTTGCATAAAAGCAAGTTTTTCCCTACAACAAAGGGGCATCATGAAATTACTACAAAATGTTGGCTGTGTAATGAGATGGTTCCGCCAACCAAATCTCATAACCCAATTATTATCTTGTACCCTCATCAATTATCATCAAGTGTGGTGTTGAGAGTTCCTGATAGTATCATTTCCAGAGGCTCAATTGTCCATAACCGGGGACATGGCTAATCGATTAGATTTAACACTCTGCACAGATTTGCGCACTTTTCCCGCAAGATTTGGTCCCTCCGTTTATGTCCTCGTACTTCAGGGTGTTTGAGAACCAGATGACAAAAACATGGTCTTTCAAAGAGCTTCCCTAACCCCCGGTTAAGAGTTCAGGCTAGAGTTACCACTAAGATCAACCAAGCCAGAGCCCATAATGACTTGTGATTGCACAGGTAAGCTTCCGATCGTGACGTATCCATCCGTCTCTTTGAGTCTGGGTGGAGTTGTCCGCTGGTATCTCACCAACAGGGTTAGGTTCACTCCTCTGAGGTATTACAGGGGCGCCTATCAACGGTTCACAAACACTGGGAATTCCAGCGGCCTATCAAGGTGCACACCCACTGGTTACTCCAGGGAGCCTATTTCCAAATCCACCCAGTAGGTCTATTAAAGTTTGTCTTGAATCATGAAGTCTTCATCTCCTCGAAGTAGCCTTGATCACGTCAAGTGGTATTCATCATCTTGAATTGGTCCTCATCCGAAATACTCACAACTCCCATGTAACACTCAACCAAAACCCCATCTACTTAAGTGTAGCATCAAATAAAAATAGCGTCCCTGGGCCAGGTTAACAGGGGATTTGTGGGGTGTCCTACATCATGATACTACTCAACAAGTTTAATACTCCTACTACATGGATGGTGGAAAATATCATCTAATGCAAATACAACTTGGGTAAAACATGATCAAATGACTTGCCTTGATGACGGTCTTGAAATTCTAAAGCTTCGTAATAACAAGCTTCACACTCCGGATAATCTAACAAAACAAACAATCCACACAATAAGCGAAACACATTCACAAACAATAAATAACATCGAGTAAAAGTAATATAAAACAATCAAGGAAAACAATAATGAAATCAAAGGAAACCAATTTAAACAAATTATATCATAGCAACATTAAATTATTCTAAACACTTAATAACAGAAAAGAACTAATTAAACAACTATTTAATAGCAATCAATTTAATAAACAATTAACTAGAAAAAGGAAATGCTTTAATAGCTAAAATTACTATCTAGTTATCACCAAACAAGTATAACGACAATAAAAACACCAAGACCATAACAAATATTATAAAAGCTAATATGTTTCTAATTAACAGAAACAACAATAAAAAACAATATGATTTTGCAAAACAATTACTTTTGTGACGATAAAACTATTCTATTTACTCTAGTTAAATACCTACACAACAATACAACAAAACAATAGCTAAAATAATAATAAATTATTATAAAATCTATCTACTGTAGTCTAACAGAACCATATAACCATTTGTGAAAATCTACAAAAAGAACTAACTAAAAATAATTAAGAACAATAATTAAAGGACTAAAACAACTATATAAACAAAACAGTACTGCTTTAGTCAAAATTCTAATTTAAATAAATCAAAAAATCAATAACTCAATGCTGATGGACAGACCAATCAATAACAAAACAATGGCAAAAAGAATCAATCAAAAATATATTATAAATCTCAAGATATTGCCAAATTAGTGATTTCAACAAAATTAAGCAAATTCAAAACTACGTTACTCAAATTTTAAATCCAAGCACACCAACCGAAACTACATAAAATTTTGGAACTACAGCAAAAAGAACCACTCATTTTGGAGTTGTATACTAATTGATATGAATTTTCTAAGATTGCTACTTTTCAAAAAAAATGCAATACGGGATTTCGTGGATCTCACCGGAGTAGTCACCAGAGTTGGGGAAGAAGGTATAGATGAGCTCGGATCCGCTGATGTAGTTACTCCCAACGGAAGACGAGCTCGGGAAGGTGAAGGGGTCGTCGCGGAAACCTCATGAGAGGCCGTGGTAGGGCCAACTGTGCCTCACACGGCGGTGGAGAAGCCGCCGGAGTTGACGAACTCCGGTGAGCAATTGCTCTGGATGGGGAGGATGGTTTGGGCTCCCAAGGGTAAAAATCGGTTGCGTGAAATGAGAGGGAACTCTAGGGGGCTTTATATAGGGTCGAGGATGGCTGAGTGCGCGGTGGCAAGCTGAGAAAAATCCGGCCATTACCGGATTTTCGACGAGCGAGAATCTCGGCCTTGATGGCCATAAAAGCACGGGAGGGTGGAGAAGGAAGGTACAAAGCGGTGGGGAAGCTTCCTGGGCGTGGGGAGGAAGAAAAAGTGGGCACTGGGCACGGGGATCGTGCAACCATGGCGATCTGGAGATGCCATCCGGAGGTGTCGTGAGGTTGGGGACGACCTCCTCAGGTTGGCCCAACCTTAGGTGGGCTTAGCAGTTTATATATATATATATATATATATATATATATATATATATATATATAAGCAGAGAATTCCGAATAGAATAATAGAAAATAAATAAATTTTTATATAGACATATTATATATCAAAATGAGCAGAAAAATATTTCCTGAAACATGAATATATTTTCAGAGCCAAAACAAAATCTCCCAAAATCAGAAAATTCAAACAGTGTCGCTGTTACAAATAAAATACAAAGAAAACATTTTGAAAATACCAACATATTTTCAAATTCATATTTCTCCATTTTTACATTTAAGGGAATCAATTGACCCTATTTTCCATGTATCTTATTTTTGGAGAAAAATAACTTTGAAAACCACTTTAAGAATTTGTTTTGAAACCCTTTATGAAATATTTTCAAAATATTCTTTTGAGTTTTTTACAAGTTCAAATATAATTCAAATGGCCCCTGGTTTGGAGTGTCATATTGCTCCTCTCGATATTTCGAATTTGGGCAAGGGGATTTGAATTCATTCAAACTTTGAAATAGAACCAAATGGTAATAGATTCCAAAAATAGAAAAGTTTTAGTAGTTTTCAAATTCACCTTTCAAATACTTTATTTTGAAGAAGTCATGCCATCTTCTTTCATTGATTTGAGTTGAATGAATTTGAATTCAAAAGTAAAGGGAAAGTCATTTTATTCCCTCTCATTCAAAAGTTTTTTTTAAGTTTCAAATTCACTCAAATTCAATCACTCAATCAAACAATCAATAAATATAGTTAATTTAATATAACATTCCAAAACTTAGAGTTTTGGGATGTTACAAACTACCACATTTAAAATGAATCTTGTCCTCGAGATTCGAAGAGGCTAGAAGTAGGTTGGGGTTGGGGTATTCTTGCAAATCCATTGATCATTCTGTTCGGGGTGCTACCACACTTAGAATCAAAGTTATGGTTCCAACAAAATTAATGTAATCCATCCTGATAATTGACGGTGTCGGCCTTCTCATATTCTCTGTGATAACTCTTCCACGGGGGCTCTTCCGGTGAGGGCATAACCTTTTCCTCAAGTCTTGAGTCCTTTCATCCTGGTAAGGTTCTTCCAAGACTGGATCTTCTCACGTGCATGTCTCTAATACTAAATACTTATCGAAATCTCATGGTGGTCAATCAATTAATGGTTTGTCTTGCAGGAAATGGGTCTCGATTAAATCTCACCGTAAAATTCTTACGATTGGCAACCACTGCCATGTACAAGGGTTCACCATCATACCATTCTAAGGCTTAAACAAAAGCTTCAACGAATGTCATCTCTTTACTATGGGTAAGTCACTAAGATTTACCATTCCGAATAGCAAGAGAAATGATAAGACTAAGTCGTCATGGTGGCCAAGCCATGTCGCACCCAAATCAATACCTTGTATAAGGTTTAGCGAATCTCATATCCTAACACTTGGGCTTCCTCACAAGTGTTGCAGTGATTTCTCTTATCCACGAATTGGGTTCGGGTAAATCCATTGGTTCTGCAAGCCAAAAAAATCAACTATCGTTTCTTCCCAACTCTCGGGTTTATGTATCCTCTTATGAAATAATTACGACTTCGTTGGTAGATGTTCCAGAGATTATTCCAGATCTCTTCCTTTAACAAGATTGCTTGTAGCTTGATCAAATTCTGGGTCGGTGAGGAAATTGGTTTAAAGTGGTCTGTCATGGGTCCGAGTGGGTAAACCATACTTCTTCAAAACTACCCTTGATATGAATGAGTACAATGCACTAGAATCAAAGGTACCCATATGGTTGGTGTGTTTAACGAGAACTTACCAGTAACTGTATCCGGCTTTCCATTAACTCCCTCCACAGTAGTGTGATTCACCTGAGCTCGAGGAAAATAATGGGACTCCTTGTTAGGACCTTCATTGCCATTGCCGGGCTTTTTCTCCGGACAGTCAGTGGGATAGTGGCCATTCTTCCTACAATTGTAGCAGGTGATGTGCTTCAAATTCTTTCTGGGCCGGTGCCGAATGGTGTTGATTGCCATTCCCTCCATTGCCCTTCTTCTGACTACTGTAGTTGTTTCCTCCATGGTGAACATGTCCTCCATGGTTATGGTGGTTATGACCATCGAACTTCCCGGATGTTGAATATGGTGCTACACAGGGCTTCTGATTACCTCCAGAATAAAGCTTGTCATACTTCCTCTTACGGTTCTCTATCTGCTGCTGCTTTCCCTCCAAAATAAGTTCCTTATCTACCAACTCCTGGTAATTGTTGAAAGTAGCCACCATCAGCTGCATGCTCAACTCATCGTTGAGTCCTTCCAGGAACTTCTCCTGCTTGACTGCATCATCGGCCACATCTCCTGGTGCATAACGGGCCAACATGCTGAATTCATCCACATACTGGGCCACTGAGCGATTCCCCTAGCGCAAGTTGCGAAACTAACGCTTCTTCATACTCATGGCTCCAGCTGAGACATGAGTGGTGTGGAAAGCCAGCTTGAACTGCTCCCAAGTCACACTAGCAATGGGGTACGTGGCGGTGTAGTTCTCCCACCATGTAGCTGCTGGCCCCTCAATTTGATGGGCGATAAAGCACACTTTTCAGCCTCAGTGCATCCAGTGGTGATAACCTCCCTCTCCATCTTGCGGAGCCAGTCATCTGCCACAATGTGCTCACTGCTACTGGAAAAGGTCGGAGGATTCAACCTTAGAAAACGAGTGAGGTTGTCGACCTGAGGTGGAGGGTTGTTGTTGTTGTTGTTGGCCTAGTTCTGGATCAATAGCTGCATCAAGGCATTCTACTGCTGGAGGAGTTGTGTGAGTTCTGGTGGGAATGTGAAGTCGGGGTTACGTCTCGGAGGCATCTGATGTTTTAGAGTGGAAGAGAATTAGAATAGAACAAGGGTCTAAAAGGAAAATAACACTACCCATATGCATCCAACAATCAATTAACACACCAATCACTTCAATCAAGTCTCATGCATCGATCGACCTAATTGAGAATCCAATCGACAAACGAATTTCTATTGGTTACATGGTGGTCTGAATTTAGTTATCATATGTGAAAGACTTCATCATATCAATGTTGGCTCTAGCTTCTTCTTCGTCTGTGTCATCTTCATAGGGCTTGGTCTCATCGGGTTGAGCAGACTCGGTGATGCGGCAACAACTATTTCAATGAATTAGAGAAGGGATGGAAATGAATAGAGAAGGGCATGGACCAAAAGATAAATAGGAAAATTTCAAAATTAAGTTTTTTTCCTATGGCTTTTCCAGTCCTAGTGGTTACGTCCTATGGTCAGCGCGTGCTCTGATACCATATCTGTAGTGACCTGACCTGAAAAGGTCAAGTCTCTGGTGTTTCCGTACCATCCCAAGATCATGCTGGTACACACGCAGTACATCAATGTATATAACAGAGTTCCATCAGACATGTTTTATTAATCGAAATCTCATATAGAGTCATTATTACAAAAGTAACTTGGCTAAAAGCCAACACATGAGATAGCGCTATCAAAAATCCCGTGGAAGCCTGAAGGTAGCTGAGTCCATCTAATTCCAAAGGGCAACACCGAGCATAGGACGTAGACCTCACACTTCGTCGAAGAAAACCTCTGCAACATGAGACGTTCCAGTCGTGTAGGTCGGCATATGGAATATGCTGGCAAATCATAGAAGAGAAAAAAATGAAAGAAAAATATAATGCTATCACAACTATATGCATCTGGCTGATTGTGGCAAAGGTCCGAGTTTTGCATAAAAGCAAGTTTTTCCCTACAACAAAGGGGCATCATGAAATTACTACAAAATGTTGGTTGTGTAATTAGATGGTTCCGCCAACCAATTCTCATAACCCAAGTATTATTGTGTACCCTCATCAATTATCGTCCAGTGTGGTGTTGAGAGTTCCTGATAGTATCATTTCTAGAGGCTCAATTGTCTGTAACCGGGACACGGCTAATCGATTAGATTTACCACTCTACAGAGGTTTGCGCACTTTTCCCGCAAGATTGTGTCCCTCCGTTTATGTCCTCGCACTTCAGGGTGTTTGAGAACCAGATGACCAAAACATGGTCTTTCAAAGAGTTTCCCTAACCCCCGGTTAAGAGTTCATGTTAGAGTTACCACTAAGATCAATGTGGCCAGAGCCCATAATGACTTGCGGTTGCACAGGTAAGCATCCGGTCGTGACGTATCCATTCGTCTCTTTGAGTCTGGGTGGAGTTGTTCGCTGGTATCTCTCCAATAGGGTTAGGTTCACTCCTCTGAGGTATTCCAGGGGTGCCTATCAATGGTTCACAAAACTGGGAATTCCAGCGGCCTATCAAGGTTCACACCCACTGGTTACTTGAGGGAGCCTATCTCCAAATCCACCCAGTAGGTGTATTAAAGTTTTTGTTGAATCATGAAGTCGACATCTCCTCGAAGTAGCCTTGATCACGTCATGTGGTATTCATCATCTTGAATTGGTCCTCATCCAAAATACTCACAACTCCCATGTAACACTCAACCAAAACCCTGTCTACTTAAGCCTACCATCAAATAAAAATAGCGTCCCGGGGCCAGGTTAACAGGGGATTTGTGGGGTGTCCTACTTCATGATACTACTCAACAAGTTTAATACTCCTACTACATGCATGGTGGAAGTGGAAAATATCATCTAATGCAAATAAAACTTGGGTAAAACATGATCAAATGACTTGCCTTGATGACGGTCTTGAAATTCTAAAGCTTCGTAATAACAAGCTTCACACTCCGGATAATCTAACGAAACAAACAATTCACAAAATAAGCGAAACACATTCACAAACAAATAAATAACATCGAGTAAAAGTAATATAATACAATCAAGGAAAACAATAACGAAATCGAAGAAAACCAAACAAAATGCAACGAGAACTTTAAAGAAAACTAGAGAGAAACCAATTTACACAAATTCTATCATAGCAACATTAAATTATTCTAAACACTTAATAACAGAAAAGAACTTATTAAACAACTATTTAATAGCAATCAATTTAATAAACAATTAACTAGAAAAAGGAAATGCTTTAATAGCTAAAATTACTATCTAGTTATCACCAAACAACTATAACAACAATAAAAACACCAAGACCATAACAAAATATTATAAAAACTAATATGTTTCTAATTAACAGAAACAACAATAAAAAAATAATTTGATGTGGCAAAAGAATTACTTTTGTGACGAGAAAACTATTCTATTTACTTTAGTTAAATAACTAGACAACAATACAACAAAACAATAGCTAAAATAATAATGAATTATTATGAAATCTATCTACTGTAGTCTAACAGAACCATATAACCACTTGTGAAAATCTACAAAAAGAACTAACTAAAAATAATTAAGAACAATAATTAAATGACTAAAACAAATATATAAACAAAACGGTACTGTTTTAGTTAAAATCCTAATTTAAATAAATCAAAAAATCAATAACTCAATGCTAATGGACAGACCAATCAATAACAAAACAATGGCAAAAAGAATCAATCAAAAATATATTATAAATCTCAATATATTGCCAAATTAGTGATTTGAACAAAATTAAGCAAATTCAAAATTACATACTCAAATTTTAAATCCAAGTGCAGCATCATAAACTACATAAAATTTTGAAACTACAGCAAAAAGAATCACTCAATTTGGAGTTGTATACTAATTGATATGAATTTTCTAAGATTACTACTTTTCTGAAAAAACTGGAATACGGGATTTCGTGGATCTCACCGGAGTAGTCACCGGAGTTGGGGAAGAAGGGATAGATGAGCTCGGATCCGATGATGTAGTTACTCCCAGTGGAAGACGAGCTCGGGACGGTGAAGGGGTTGTTGCGGCAACCTCGGGAGAGACCGTTGTTAGAGTTAATCTTGACATGTGTGGATATGCATGTGTGCGTATCATGTAATGGTCTAGAAATTAGCTGAGGCTCTGTTAGTTATTAGCATGAGACATGCAAGTTGGTTAGTACTGATTGGCCAAGTAGCTGTTAGTGCATGCATGGATGGTTGGTTGCAACTAGCCTCGTGCATGTAGGAGTGGCCGTGAAGTTAGTGGAGTATGGGCATGCATGTATTGGTGGGTTAGTGCATGGCTTAGAGGAGTTAGTGGCCGAGAGTGCCGTCCAGCCAGTGCGTGTGTGAGGGTGTGTGAGGGTCAGCATCATCTGTATATATATGTTACAGTGGGCAATGAGAAAGGAAAGCCGAGAGGGCTGGGAAAAATGTAGCACTTGTGGTGTCATCGGGAGTTAGAACGCAAAGCAGTTTTTCTCCACGGTGAGGTGTCTGTGTTTGTTCTTGAGACAAACCATGAAAGAGAGAGCTGCGAGGTAGAAGAAGAGCAGCGCGAAGAGGCGGCGCCAACAATTGGCATCAGAGCCTTGTCGATCCGAGGCAATGGTGGCGGCGCAGCGGACTCCATGCGAGGGAGACGTTAGCGGCTCAAGGTGGACGCCGTTGGCGGCACGATGCTGCTGGCGGTCGGTGCGTGTCTTCATCCTCGTCAAGCTGCATCACGAGCAATGGAGAAAGGTATGTCGCCCGTTAAGTTGTATCACCGACGGGGAGGAGATGATGGCCATGGAGCGGAGGCCATTGCCGTTAGGAGTTCCATGTGCGAGTTGTCGACAAGGTGCGTCATCGTCGACAACATGGAGGCGAGTCACCGGCGAGTTGTGGCACCGGCGGCAAACATGCGGTTGTGGTGCGATGCCGCAAGATAATGAAGGTGTCATGATAGGTGTCTCGACGGTGTCGTCCACGTCAAGAGGTGGCTGTCATGTGCGGCAAGAGGATGTGGTGATGGGCGTTACAATGGCGTCGACCATGAATAGATGGAGACGGTGGTGGTGATCGGCGTTGCGACGGCATCGTCCACGTCAAGGGGGGGGGGCGCCATGCGCTGCAAGAGGCCGTGATGATGGGCGCTATGAATGGGTCGTTCACGACAAGGTTCATTTGATGGACGCTATGATGGCTCCCATGACGAGATGGAGTGGAGCTTGGCACTGCAAAGGCGTCATTCATGAAAAGATTGGTGAGTCATTATGTCAAGATTAAGAGGAAAAATATTAGAGTTAATCTTGACATGTGTGGATATGCATGTGTGCGTATCATGTAATGGTCTAGAAATTAGCTGAGGTTCTGTTAGTTATTAGCATGAGACATGCAAGTTGGTTAGTATTGATTGGCCAAGTAGCTGTTAGTGCATGCATGGATGGTTGGTTGCAACTAGCCTTGTGCATGTAGGAGTGGCCGTGAAGTTAGTGGAGTATGGGCATGCATGTAGTTGGTGGGTTAGTGCATAGCTTAGAGGAGTTAGTGGCCGAGAGTGCCGGCTAGCCAGTGTGTGTACGAGGGTCAGCATCATGTATATATATGTTACAATGGGCAATGAGAAAGGGAAGCCGAGAGGGCTGGGAAAAATGTAGCACTTGTGGTGTCACCGGGAGTTAGAACGCAAAGCAGTTTTTCTCCACGGTGAGGTGTGTGTGTGTGTTCTTGAGACAAACCATGAAAGAGAGAGTTGTGAGGTAGAAGAAGAGCGGCGCGAAGAGGCGGTGCCAACAGCCGTGGTAGGGCCAACCGTGCCTCACACGGCGGTGGAGAAGCCGCCGGAGTTGACGAACTCCGGTGAGCAATTGCTCTAGATGGGGAGGATGGTTTGGGCTCTCAAGGGTAAAAATCGGTCGAGTGAAATGAGAGGGACCTCTAGGGAGCTTTATATAGGGTTGAGGATGACCGAGTGTGCGGTGGCAAGCTGAGAAAAATCCGGCCATTGCCGGATTTCCAGCGAGCGAGAATCTTGGCCTTGATGGCCATAAAAGCACGGGAGGACGGAGAAGGAAGGTACAAAGCGGTGGGGAAGCTTCCTGGGGCGTGGGGAGGAAGGAAAAGGGGGCGCCGGGCGCGGGGATCGTGCAGCCATGGCGATCTGGCGATGCCATCTGGAGGTGTCGTGAGGTTGGGGACGACCTCCTCAGGTTGGCCCAACCTTAGGTGGGTTTAGCGATTTTATATATATAAAAGCAGAGAATTCCGTATAGAATAAAAGAAAATAAAAAAAATTATATAGACATATTATATATCAAAATGACCAGAAAAATATTTCCTGAAACATGCACATATTTTCAGAGCCAAAACAAAATCTCCCAAAATCAGAAAATTCAAACAGTGTTGCAGTTGCAAATAAAATACAAAGATTTTTTTTAAGTACCAACATATTTTCAAATTCATATTTCTCCATTTTTATATTTAAGGGAATCATTTTACCCTATTTTCCATGTATCTTATTTTTAGAAAAATAACTTTGAAACCCACTTTAAGAATTTCTTTTGAAACCCGTTATGAAATATTTTCAAAATAGTCTTATGAGTTTTTACAAGTTCAAATATAATTCAAATGGCCCCTGGTTTGGAGTGTCATATTGCTCCTCTCGATATTTTGAATTTGGGCAAGGGGATTTGAATTCATTCAAACTTTGCAATAGAACCAGATGTTAAATAGATTCCAAAAATAGAAAAAATTTAGTAGTTTTCAAATTCACCTTTCAAATACTTTATTTTGAAGAATTCATGTCATCTTCTCTCATTGATTTGAGTTGAATGAATCTGAATTCAAAAGTAAAGGGAAAGTCATTTTATTCCCTCTCATTCAAAAGTTTTTTTTTCAAATTCACTTAAATTCAGTCACTCAATCAAACAATCAATAAATATAGTTAATTTAATATAACATTCCAAAACTTAGAGTTTTGGGATGTTACACTTAAATAGTCTCGATACCCGGTTGCAAGATTGCTAAGTCCCCGTGGCTCACAGATTACTACAACAAATACAGGTGCAGGTGCAGATGAGACCGTGCCAGATGATGTGACGCAGCTCCAGTGGGAGTATAATGAAGAACGTGGCAAAATGTACGTCACATATCCAGATGAGTAGAGAGGCCTTGGTCGTGATCTTTTGGGCTAGCAAGGCAGTTTCACTGCTTATTTTCTTCATTTGTTTTCGTCCGTAGATGGACCCTGTCTTTTGAATGATGTTTGAATAATTGGTGTGAACTTGTAATTTAGCTTGTGGCGAGTGTAAGCTAACTCATATACTCCTCTCTTCATACATGTATGCGATGATACTGTACTTGCGAAATGACTAGATGCGCATCTATCCCTGTTGAGGTCCTCGTGCCTAAATAAGGATAGGCGTGCATCTGGGGCGTTACAGGATCCTCTAAAACATGTTCCTTTTTATTGTGCTTGAGAACAATTCTCAGATTTCTTAACCAGTTGGTAAAGTTTGTTCCATTCACTTTATCCTTTTCCAAAATTGATTTCAATGCAAAGTTTTGAGCAGGTGGTGTCATTGATAGAAAATATGCAATCACTAAGTAATGTGTTTATGTAGAGTAATTCAAGCCTTAAACGAAACTACTCCCACTGAAGTCAGCATCCCTCCGTAAACTCTCAGTCATTCAGGACCCGTCTAGCGCGAGCGACTAGTGTGATTTAACATCACTGCTAGCCAACTTGCCTATTTGGTAAGCAACTCCTTGATAATCGTATCTCTATACGACTCCTGTCGGTCAGGTAGGTATCTCATACCCCGGCTCCCAACCTTATTTGCCACAACGCCCAAAACCGTTTTGATAGCCTTGTCAAGTTAACCTGATGCAGTGCATGTTTGTGTCCGACACGAACCCTCCAGTTCAAGGACACCTAGTAGCACCTCAATTTTATGAGCTCACCACTAGACGTACTTGACGTGCGAAGGTGCAACATACAGAATGACAATGTGATTGATATTAATGAGGGATCTTTCTACCATACAAACATGCATAGAAACAAGAAGCAATATCCATCACATATAAACATAAATATGTGAAATAGTATGGCTCCTTCATGGCCATCCTTCCAGGTCGGCTCCAACTCCGATAACCAGGGCGGAACTCCATCTTGTCCGTCTCGCCAGGACGCCAAAGCCTCGAACTTGATCTATGTCCTGCAACTACTACAACTAGTAATGAATTTACAGAGAATCACAAGTCGACACGTAGGTCGTTATACAATATAATGACAGCACTTTGGCTCTTGCCGGCTGACAGTCATGACACCCAGGTCATGTTAAATTACACACATGCATCACATACATATGAGCCATACTATTCACATCAAACCTGCAAAACAAACTTATGCATAGAATCACATTCTACAGGTTTGTGTGATTGTGTACGAAATACAAGGCACTACGCACACGTTTTCGGAAATCACAGATCGTATATGTACTCCGATCATGCTGAATTTTCTGATCTGACCGATCTCATCGATCATCGCGAACACAATTCAGATTTACGTTTCACAGTTAACCCCGATGGTGGATACCGACTGGTAGGGGTAGGTTGTGTCATGACCTCATTGATTCCGATTCACAGAAAACATAGCCTCAATCTATCCCGATGTGCAGCTGATCTCATCAACTGTGCACACAGCCGATCTCATGAACGAAGACACATCACATCTGCCGCCGCCACATATCACATACGCTACCAATCTGAAACCAAAACCTATAGCAGAGGCTCTGATACCACCGTTGGGTTCTACCTTAGGTGCATCGCATGCCAATTAAACTTGTCCTATGCGCAGAACAACCAAGAACATGCTACGGAGATGGATCACAGATCGTTACCACTAGACGCGTAGTGCCGTGCAGCAGAAGTAGAGTTGGGGCAGCGCG
This sequence comes from Hordeum marinum, assembly GCA_022496015.1. Lineage (NCBI taxonomy): Eukaryota > Viridiplantae > Streptophyta > Magnoliopsida > Poales > Poaceae > Hordeum > Hordeum marinum. The sequence continues at coordinate 269,892,870 of CM039675.1, read as the reverse complement.
TTCGTGTGGTCCATATCCTCCTCGTACGATCTCCCTCAAACAGCTGTTTTGATCTCCCTCAAATAGCTGGTCGCCGGATCCCACATCAAAGTTCGCCGAAGCGGTGCAAGTGCACCGCCTCTAATAGTATCCGCGCGTGCAGGAGGAACACCCGTGCGGCAGACAGCTAGGTCCGATCACACTGTCGGCTGCGGCGAGTGGAGGTGGCTAGTTGCAACTCATGCAAAGCCCTAATGATGACACCGAAGCGATCAACCAGATGGGTGTACCGCACCTCCACTATATACAGGCATCCGACACGGGCTCAACTCTTGGGCCTCGCATGGATCCTAAAGCACACGTGTTCGTTCCCTTAAGCGTGTCACCCTTTAGGTTCTCGTCCACTTGGTCACGAGTCAGATGACATCCGACTCGACCGGTCGGTAGAGGCCTCTAGCAAGACGTGCCGACTCGAAGTGTCCGATGTAGCTGGTTAGGCGAACCTGTACTTCACACTTTTGTTCCATTTGCCACATGATATATGTTGTCGTGGACAAGGTGATATTGTCATCCTTATTGCAGCACGACCTCTTTCTCGTTCCGGTGGATCCGACCAACACTTCGGATTATCTCATAATTCTTATCACATGGACATGCTTATCTAGGTCGGATCACCCGAGGGGTCCAGAGTATATCTCTCCTGATCGGAGGGGCAAATCCCATCTTGCTCGACCATGTCTCGCAACATGGGTCTGGACAAGCCCGAAACCAACCTTTGTAACTACCTAGTAACGGAGTAGCATTTGGTCGGCCCAAAGCAGGTATTTCACCATCCCGAGTACATGCGCCAGCTCAGGTCATAGGACATAGAACGTATGTTGTACTAGAGACTCATAGATGACCTATCGCCGCATCTCGTAGTTGGGTCTGTCCAACTCAGACCTTATCTCGACTCGGATCCGACTACGTCGAATCCGACCAGACCTTTCTGAGTCCATATTATTCGGCTAGCATCCAATGCTACATGGTAAGTGTCGTGGGAACGAGCCTGACAGTAGATGGTAGGGGTACGAAAGGAGAGGGCAGAGTCTTATCTACGGCGAGGATGTACACACGGATGTATGAGTTCAGGCCCCTCTCGTGGAGGTAACAGCCCTACGTCTCAGTGCTCAGGAGCTTATGTCATGTGGAACATATAGATTACAATGGTTGCGCACCCTTGTGCAGGAGGGGAGGGGCGGCTTATATAGAGTTCGCTGCCCCTCATAATTGCCTAGCATCTAAGGGTCTGATCGTGGGGTTAAAGTCTGCCATTACTTGTAATGTACATAATAAAAGCTACTAATGACCATTGAACCAACGTCTGCCCGTTGGGCTCTTGATGATGACTCCTGGTCTTCTGGCGTCGAGTGAGCATGAGGTCTTGCGAGTGAAACGCGACTGCCGAGTGAAGGAAGGAGTCTCCGAGTGGACATCTGTCGAGTGACTTTGAACGTCTCCAGGAATACACTCGGAAGTTCATGTTTGATCTTCAAGTCCTCCCATGCAGTGTCCTTAGGTAGGGTATGTAGGCCTTGTCTAGGACCCTACCCTAGGTACATATCCTTGTCATTAGCCCCCGAATGGGTCGGGGTTCGAGTGGTGAAATAAGGTATCAATGTCAACCTTGAGTTAGGGAATCAAATCCTCCGAATGATATTCGGGGTTTCAATAAAACTTGCGTCGACTAGACTCTGAGTATTAACGTCCATTCAGGATCGGCACGCAAAGTCTTCCGAATGATATTCGGGGTTTCAACGAAACTTGCGTCGATTGAATTATTCTCCGTTCTCCCGGATCCATTCAGCCTTAAAAGTGCCTGAGTGGATGTTCAACACTTATTTTGCTCCGAGTGAACTAAAGGTATCTTGGAAGGTGACGGGTCGGTCTGACAGACCCGGATTTTGCGGGATACGACAATTTGGGAAGCGTGCGCGATGATGACGCCACGATCAGGGCAAGTGGAGGCACGATGCCTCGATTCTCATGCCGATCATATCGCCAGGTACTAGGGGTCGTCAACGGTTGGCGTGTGCAGTGATCTTGTGGGCCCATTGATCAGTGGGACACTCGGCAGAGTATAAAGTGTCACACATTGTGGCTTGCACAGTACTTCCACCCATTCTTCCTCTCTTCCTCCGCCTCCCTACCTCCAGCGCCCCATCTTGTTCTTCTCCGACGAGAGCCGCCGCTGAGATGACGAAAGGCACCATGGAAAAGCAGGAGCAAGCTAAGAAGGGGGCGACGAAGCTCAAGGGCAAGAAGCCCTCGACTGCTCGATTCACCATGCCGTCGGGATGGATGCACAGGGACTTTCTCCCCTCTGAAGTCACTCACGAGGACATGGAGGGCCTTGTCGCCGACGGGCTCATGGCGGACGACGCCTGGAGGCTGCCGGGGGAGGAGCGCGAGCCGGAGCCGTGCGACGGGGAGCAGATCCTCCTTCTCTCCCACGTTCAAAGAGGTTTCTCCATGCCACCCCACCCGTTCTTTAGGGGATCTTTGAATTTCTTCGGTGCCCAACTGCATCACCTCTCGCCAAATACCGTTGCATATCTGTCTGCATTGTTCACTTTGTGCGAGTGCTTTCTGGGCTACACTCCCCATTGGGGGTTGTTCAAGCACCTCTTTACGGTCAGATCTCAGACCATGAAGAAAGTGTTGGAAATATGCCCTAGAGGCAATAATAAATTAGTTATTATCATATTTCCTTGTTCATGATAATCGTTTATTATCCATGCTATAATTGTATTGATCGGAGACTTAAATGCATGTGTGGATACATAGACAAAACCATGTCCCTAGTATGCCTCTAATGGACTAGCTCGTTGATCAAAGGATGGTTAAGGTTTCCTAGCCATGGACATGAGATGTCATTTGATAACGGGATCACATCATTAGGAGAATGATGTGATGGATAAGACCCAAACTACAAACATAGCATATGATCGTGTCAGTTTATTGCTACTGTTTTCTGCATGTCAAGTATATGTTCCTATGACCATGAGATCATGCAACTCACAGATATTGGAGGAGTGCCTTGTGCGTATCAAGCGTCGCAACGTAACTGGGTGACTATAAAGGTGCTCTACAGGTATCTTCGATGGTGTCTGTTGAGTTGGCATGGATCGAGACTGGGATTTGTTACTCCGTGTGACGGAGAGGTATCTCGGGGCCCACTCGGTAATGCAACATCACAATAAGCCTTGCAAGCAATGTGACTAATTGTTAGTTGCGGGATCTTGTATTACAGAACGAGTAAAGAGACTTGCCGGTAACGAGGTTGAACTAGGTATGGAGATACCAACGATCGAATCTCGGGCAAGTAACATACCGAAGAACAAAGGGAACGTTATACGGGATTAACTGAATCCTTGACATAGAGGTTCGACCGATAAAGATCTTGAATATGTAGGAACCAATGTGGACGTCCAGGTCCTGCCATTGGTTATTGACGGTAGAGGTGTCTCGGTCATGTCTACATAGTTCTCGAACCCGCAGGGTCTGCACACTTAACGTTCGGTGACGTTTCGGTAGTGTAGAGTTATGTATGGTGGTGACCGAAGTTTGTTAGGAGTCCCGGATGAGATCCCGGACGTCACGAGGAGCTCCGTAATGGTCCGTAGGTAAAGATTCATATATAGGAAGTCCCAGTTTGGTTTCCGGAAAAGTTTCGGGCTCATCGGTAGTGTACCGGGAGTGCCGGTAGTGTACCGGGAGTGCCGGTAGTGTACCGGGAGACCTCCGGGAGGGGTACTTCGACCCCAAGAGGTCCATGGGCTGTGGGAGAATAATAACCAGCCCTTAGTGGGCTGGGAAAACAGCCACAAAGGCCCATGGCGCAGGAGAGAAAGTCCTAAAGCAAAAAGTGGAAAATCAGCCAATAGGAGGCAATCCTACTCCAACTAGGATAGGAGGTGAAGTAGGATTGCTCCCACCTCCTATTTCGGCCAACCCAAAGGCCTTGGCTGCCTCTCCTCTCCTCTCCTCCTATATATACTAGTGGATTGGGTGGTTTTTTGGACAGAATTTCCGGCCACGTGCTACCCGTTCCACCGGTGCATAGTTTCTCCTCTAGATCGGTTTTCTGCAGCGCTTAGGTGAAGCCCTGCCAGAATTGCTCCACCACCATCACCGGAGCGCCGTCGCGCTGCCGGTAAACTCTCTCTCCTCTCCACCTCCTCTTTCTGGATCAAGACGGTGGAGATCGTCATCAAGCTGCACGTGTGCTGAACGCGGAGGTGTCGTCCGTTCGGTGCTAGATCGGAAGGACCGTGATCGAGATCGCGAGACGGTTCGTGATGTGATCACGGAACGGATCGTGATGAGTTCGCGGGATAGATCGTGATCAAGATCGTGAGATGGATCGTGATGAGATCGCAGGACGGATCGTGATGAGTTCACGGGACGGATCGTGATTGGATCGCGGAACGGATCATGATGAGATCGCGGGACGCTCGGCGATTTGGATCGCGAAGATGTTCGACTACACCAACCGCGTTTCTTAACGCTTCCCGCTTAGCAATCTACAAGGGTATGTAGATCCACTCTCCCTCTCGTAGATGCTCATCACCATGGATAGGTTTGCGTGTGCGTAGGAAATTTTTTGTTTCCCATGCGACGTTCCCCAACAGTGGCATCATGAGATAGGTTGATGGTTTGATGAGATCTCGAGTAGAAAACAAAAGGTTTGTGGGCGTTGATGCTTAGATTGCTTCCTCCCTTGGTCGTATTTTGGTTCAGCGGGATTGTGAGATGAAGCGGCCCGGACCAACATTACTCGTACGCTTACGAGAGACCGGTTCCCTCGATGCAACTTGTTGCCTAGATGGCTTGCGGGTGACAGTTTCTCTCACTTTAGTTGGATCGGATTCGACAAAGGCGGTCCTTGAGAAGGTTGAAAAGCAAACTAGTGTATCACCGTTGTGGTTTATGCGTAGGTGAGAATCGTTCTTGCTAGATACCCATAGCAGCCACGTAAAATATGCAACAACAATTAGAGGACGTCTAACTTGTTTTTGCAGGGTATGTTGTGATGTGATATGGCCAATTACATGATTAGATATATGTGATGTATGAGATGATCATGTGATGTATAGATTATCACGACTTGCATGTCGATGAGTACGGCAACCGGCAGGAGCCATAGGATTGTCTTTAATTATTGTATGACCTGCGTGTCAATCATTAAGCGCTATGTAATGCTTTACTTTATCGCTACGGTAGCAATAGTAGTAGAAGCATGCAGGGCATGACAACCCCAATGGCAACACATTGATGGAGATCAAGATGATGGAGATCATGGTGTTGTGCCGGTGACGATGGAGATCATGCCGGTGTTTCGAAGATGGAGATCTTAAACACAAGTTCATGGCCATATCATGTCACTTATGAATTGCATGAGATGTTAATCCTTTTATGCACCTTGTTTTGCTTAGTACGGCGGTAGCATTATAAGGTGATCCCTCACTTGAATTTCAAGATGAACTGTGTTCTCCCCGAGTGTGCACCGTTGCGAAAGTTCGTCGTGTTGAGACACCACGTGATGATCGGGTGTGATAGACTCTACGTTCACATACAACGGGTGCAAGCCAGATTTGCACGCGCAGAACACTCGGGTTAAACTTGACGAGCCTAGCATGTACATACATGGCCTCGGAACACGATAGACCGAAAGGTCGAACATGAGTCATATAGAAGATATGATCAACATAATGATGTTCACCATTGCAGCCACCTCAACTCACGTGATGATCGGACTTGAGTTGGTGAATTTGGATCATGTATCACTCGAATGATCGGAGGGATGTCAATTTGAGTGGGAGTTCTTAAGTAATATGATTAATTGAACTCATTATCATGAACATAGTCAAAGTGTCTTTGCAAATTATGTTGTAGATTACTAGCTCGCGCTGTAGCTCCCTTGTATTTTTATATGTTCCTAGAGAAATAGAATTGAAAGATGTTGGTAGCAAAATTGCGGACTGGGTCCGTGATCTGAGGATTGTCCTCATTACTGCACAGAAGGCTTATGTCCTTAATGCACCGCTCGGTGCGCCACCCCCTCTAGCGTCGTCTATAGATGTTGTGAACATCTAGCAGGCACGTTTCGATGACTACTTGATAGTTTAGTGTGTCATGCATTACGGCTTAGAATTGAGGCTCCAAAACGTTTTGAACGTCACAGAACATATGAGATGTTCTAGGAGCAGAGATTGTGATCTCAGGCTCGTGCCTTTGTTGCGAGATATGAGATCTCCAACAAGATTCTTTGCTTGTAAGATGAAGGAGAATAGCTCAATCGTTGAGCATGTACTCAGATTGTCTGGGTACTACAATCGCTTGAATCAAGTGGGAGTTGATCTTCCAGATAAGATAGTGATTGATATAGTTCTCCAAGTCACTGTCACTAAAGCTACTAGAACTTAGTGATGAACTATAATACACCAGGGATAGAAGTATTGATCCCTGAGCTGTTCGGGATGTTTGACACCGCGAAGGTAGAAATCAAGAAGGAGCGTCAAGTGTTGATGGTTAATCAAACCACTAGTTTCTAAAAGGGCAAGAGCAAGGAGGGAAACTTCATGGATAGCAAGTCAGTTGCTGCTCCAGTGAAGCAACCCAAAGTTGAACTCAAATGCGAGACTAAGTGCTTCTATTATGAGGTGAGTGGTCGCTGAAGCGGAACAACCCTAAATACTTGGTAGATAAGAAGGCTGGCAACATCGACAGAAGTATATTTGATATACGAGTTATTGATGTGTACCTTGCTAGTACTCCTAGTAGCACTTGGGTATTGGATACCGGTTCGGTTGCTAAATGTTAGTAACTCGAAATAAAAGCTACGGAATAAACGGAGAACTAGCTAAGGGTGAGGTGACGATGTGTGTTGGAAATGTTTCCAAGGTTGATGTGATCAACATCGCACGCTCTCTCTACCTTTAGGATTAGTGACGATCCTAAATAAATGTTATTTGGTGTTTTGCGTTGAGCATGAACATGATTAGATCATGTTTGTTGCAATACGGTTATTCATTTAAGTCAGAGAATAATAGTTATTCTGGTTACATGAATAATACCTTCAATGGTCATGCACCCAGTGAGAATGGTTTGTTGAAATCTTGATCGTAGTAGTACACATGTTCATAACATTGATGTCAAAAGATACAAAGTTAATAATGATAGTACCACATACTTGTGGCACTGCCGCTAAATGTCATATTGGTATAAAGCGCATGTAGAAACTCCATGCTGATGGATATTTGGACTCATTCGATTTCGAATCGGTTGAGACATGCGAACCATGTCTCTTGGGCAAGATGACTAAAGGACCCCGTTGGATGGAGCGGGCAAGTGATTCATTGGAAATGATACATGTTGATGTATGCAATCTAGCGAGTCTTGTAGCGTGCAGTGGATATCGTTATTTTCTTACCTTCACTGATGATTTGAGTAGATATAGTGTATATTTACTTAATGAAACACAAGTCTGAATCGTTTGAAAGGTTCAAGCAAATTCAGAGTGAAGTTTAAAGATCATCGTGACAAGAAGATAAAAATGACCGCGATATGATCGTGGAGGTGAATATCTGAGTTACGAGTTTGGCATACAACTTAAGACAACGTGAAATTTGTTTCACAGCTAACGCCACCTGGAACACCATGGTGTGATGGTGTGTCCGAACATCATAGTCATGATCTATTGATATAGTGCATACTGTGATGTCTCTTATCGTTTTACTACTATAATTTTTGGGGTTATGCATTAGAGACAACTACATTCACTTTAAATAGGGCATCATCTAAATCCGTTGAGATGACACCGTGCGAATTATGGTTTGATAGAAACCTAAGCTGTCATTTCTTAATGTTTGGGGCTGCGATGCTTGTGTGGAAAATGTTTTCACATAATAAGCTAGAACCCAAAGCGGACAAATGTATCTTCATAGAATACCCTAAGAACAGATGGGTATGCCTTCTATCTCAGATCCGAGTGCAAAGTGTTTGTTGCTAGAACTGGGTCCTTTCTCGAGAAAAAGTTTCTCTCGAAAGAATTGAGTGGGAGGAAGATAGAACTTGATGAGGTTGTTAAACCTTTGTTCAACCAGAGAGAAGCGCAGCGCAGAAAGATGTTTCTGTGAAGCCTACGTTAGTTGAAGAGGAAGTTAACGATGATGATCATGAAGCTTCAGGATCAAGTTACTATCGAACTTCATAGGTCGACAAGGATGTGTACTGCTCCTGAGCGGTACGACAACTCTGTCTTGGAGGTCATGTTGTTGGACAACGATGAACCTACGAGCTATGGAGAAGCGATGATGGGCCCGGATTCCGACAAATGGTTGGAGGCCATGAAATCCGAGATAGGATCCATGTATTAAAACCAAGTGTAGACTTTGGTAGACTTGCTCGTTGGACGGCAGGTCGTTGAGTACAAATGGATCTTTAAAATGAAGACAGACACTAATGGTGAATGTCACTATTTGTAAAGCTCGACTTGTTGCAAAGATGTTTGTGACAAGTTCAAGGAGTTGACTACGATGAGACTTTCTCACTCGTAGCGATGCTAAAAGTCTGTTGGAATTATGTTAGCAGTTGCTGTGTTTTCAATTATGAAATCTGGCAGATGGATGTCAAAACATCGTTTCCTTAATGGTTTACTTGAGGAAAGGTTGTATGTGATACAACCAGAAGGTTTTGTCAGGCCTAAGGATGCTAAAAGGTGTGCAAGCTTCGGTGATCCTTCCATGGACTGAAGCAAGCATCTCGGAGTTGAAATATACGCTTTGATGAGGTGATCAAAGTTTTGATGTTTATACAAAGTTTATGAGAAACTTGTATTTGCAATAAAGTGAGTGGGAGCACTATAGAATTTCTGATAAGTATATGTGGATGACATATTGTTGTTCAGAAATAATGTAGAGTTTCTGGAAATCATAAAACGGTTATTTGGAAAGTGCTTTTCAAAGGAAGACCTGGATAAAGCTACCTAATTGTTGAGCATCAAAATCTATAGAGATAGATCAAGATGCTTGATGAGACTTTCAATGAGTGCATACCTTGACAAGATTTTGAAAGAGTTCAAAATGGATCAGCCAGAGAAATAGTTCTCATCTGATTTGTAAGGTGTGAAGTTGAGTGAGACTCAAAGCTCGACAATGGCAGAAGAAAGAGAAAGGACGAATGTCGTCCCCTATGCCTTAGCCATAGGCTCTATATTATGCCATGTTGTGTACCGCACCAATGTGTGCCTTGCCATGAGTCTGTCAAGGAGTACAAGGGTGGTCCAGGAGTGGATCACTGGACAGCGGTCGGAATTATCCTTAGTAACCAGAGGACTAAGGAAATGTTTCTTGATTATGGAGGTGATAAAGAGTTCGTCGTAAAGAGTTACGTCGATGCAAGCTTTAACACCTATCCGGATGACTAGTAGTAGCAATCTGGATACGTATAGTGGAGCAGCCATTTGGAAATAGTACCAAGTGGAGTGTGGTAGCAGTGTTTACGGTTTGACATAGAGATTTGCAAAGTACACACGAATCTGAATATCGCAGACCCGTTGACTATAAGACCTCTCTCACATGCAAAGCATGATCGAGCCCCAGAACTCATTGGGTGTTAGATTCATAACAATGCGAATCACATGGTGATGTGAACTAGATTATTGACTCTAGTGCAAGTGGGAGACTGTTGGAAATATGCCCTAGAGGCAATAATAAATTAGTTATTATCATATTTCCTTGTTCATGATAATCGTTTATTATCCATGCTATAATTGTATTGATCGGAGACTTAAATGCATGTGTGGATACATAGACAAAACCATGTCCCTAGTATGCCTCTAATGGACTAGCTCGTTGATCAAAGGATGGTTAAGGTTTCCTAGCCATGGACATGAGATGTCATTTGATAATGGGATCACATCATTAGGAGAATGATGTGATGGATAAGACCCAAACTACAAACATAGCATATGATCGTGTCAGTTTATTGCTACTGTTTTCTGCATGTCAAGTATATGTTCCTATGACCATGAGATCATGCAACTCACAGATATCGGAGGAGTGCCTTGTGTGTATCAAATGTCGCAACGTAACTGGGTGACTATAAAGGTGCTCTACAGGTATCTTCGATGGTGTCTGTTGAGTTGGCATGGATCGAGACTGGGATTTGTTACTCCGTGTGACGGAGAGGTATCTCGGGGCCCACTCGGTAATGCAACATCACAATAAGCCTTGCAAGCAATGTGACTAATTGTTAGTTGCGGGATCTTGTATTACAGAACGAGTAAAGAGACTTGCCGGTAACGAGGTTGAACTAGGTATGGAGATACCGACGATCGAATCTCGGGCAAGTAACATACCGAAGAACAAAGGGAACGTTATACGGGATTAACTGAATCCTTGACATAGAGGTTCGACCGATAAAGATCTTCGTAGAATATGTAGGAACCAATGTGGACGTCCAGGTCCCGCCATTGGTTATTGACCGTAGAGGTGTCTCGGTCATGTCTACATAGTTCTCGAACCCGCAGGGTCTGCACACTTAAGGTTCGGTGACGTTTCGGTAGTGTAGATTTATGTATGGTGGTGACCAAAGTTTGTTCGGAGTCCTGGATGAGATCCCAGACGTCACGAGGAGCTCCGGAATGGTCCGGAGGTAAAGATTCATATATAGGAAGTCCCAGTTTGGTTTCCGGAAAAGTTTCGGGCTCATCGGTAGTGTACCGGGAGTGCCGGTAGTGTACCGGGAGTGCCGGTAGTGTACCAGGAGACCTCCGGGAGGGGTACTTAGACCCCAAGAGGTCCATGGGCTGTGGGAGAATAATAACCAGCCCTTAGTGGGCTGGGAAAAGAGCCACAAAGGCCCATGGCGCAGGAGAGAAAGTCCTAAAGCAAAAAGTGGAAAATCAGCCAATAGGAGGCAATCCTACTTCAACTAGGATTGGAGGTGAAGTAGGATTGCTCCCACCTCCTATTTCGGCCGACCCAAAGGCCTTGGCTGCCTCTCCTCTCCTCTCCTCCTATATATACTAGTGGATTGGGTGGTTTTTTGGACAGAATTTCCGGCCACGTGCTACCCGTTCCACCCGTGCATAGTTTCTCCTCTAGATCGGTTTTCTGCGGCGCTTAGGCGAAGCCCTGCCGGAATTGCTCCACCACCATCACCGGAGCGCCGTCACGCTGCCAGTGAACTCTCTCTCCTCTCCACCTCCTCTTGCTGGATCAAGACGGTGGAGATCGTCATCAAGCTGCACGTGTGCTGAACGCGGAGGTGCCGTCCGTTCGGCGCTATATCGGAAGGACCGTGATCGAGATCGCGAGACGGTTCGTGATGTGATCACGGAACGGATCGTGATGAGTTCGCAGGATAGATCGTGATCAAGATCGTGAGATGGATCGTGATGAGATCGCGGGACGGATCGTGATGAGTTCACGGGACGGATCGTGATTGGATCGCGGAACGGATCATGATGAGATCGCGGGACGCTCGGCGATTTGGATCGCGAAGATGTTCGACTACACCAACCGCGTTTCTTAACGCTTCCCGCTTAGCGATCTACAAGGGTATGTAGATCCACTCTCCCTCTCGTAGATGCTCATCACCATGGATAGGTTTGCGTGTGCGTAGGAAAATTTTTGTTTCCCATGCGACGTTCCCCAACAGAAAGCTCTCCCCGCTGACGGGAAGACTCATGTGCTTCAGCTGTGTGGAGGTTTAGGAGTTCAGAAAAGAGCGCGTAGTTCCTTCCTTGCCATGACTTTTCCTGAGTCTGTCAGAGGTTGGCAGTCAACCTGGTTCTACTGCAAAGATGCAGCATCGCCCAATATGTCGACTGGCCTTCCCCCTATACACCCGACCGTCCAGCTGTCCCCAAATATCTGAGGGTGGCCGAAGATGAGCACGTCCAAGTGGGTATCTTAGTTGAAGCGGTGGTGTAGCTGATCCGGGGTGGAGTGACTGGTATGGACCTGTTGGAGACATTTCTCGGTCGACGTATTCAGCCGCTCCAAGCCGGAGACCACACCATGTGGCACTACGCGGGCCCTGAGGACTCGACCAGGATGCATCCCGAAGAAGTTCTGCAGAAAACTCTCGAGCAGTGGCTTCGTAGCATCACTTGAGCTTGCCACAATCCTTTGGGAGCCAAGAGGATTCAACCTTACTTGGCCAAAAACCCGCCGAAGAATCTGGTGAGTTGTGTTGCGTCGACTGATATACTTGTACTGTCGATTGATATATTGACTTATAAACTGACTTCCTCACTTGAATCATGCAGGAGTGGACGAACATGCACTTGCCTGTTCCCAACGGGAACCACGTTTAGGATGGCGTGGTGAGCGAGGGTGGCAGGGTGGACGGCGACGGTCCCTCTGAATCTGAAGATGAATACGTGGACTCCGATGAAGAGGAAGAAGTCAAGTCACCCCCCGGTGCGAAGGCCGCACCAAGTCCCTTCAGGACCCGGCAGCTATTGAGGACAGGGCTCCAGGGCCTAGCGAGAAAACCCGAAGCGGAGTCGCCCTTCAACTGTTGAGTCGAGTGAGAGACTGGCCAAGCAGCCCAAGCAAGTCACGACCAAAGCTCGCAAGGCTTTGCCTCGCATGAGGATGGTCGTACCTGTCGTCTCCACGTAAGTGTTTATTTCTGAATTCTTTGTGTCGACTGAAGTCTTGAGTTGTATCCGACCAAAAGTTGTTCAATTCGTCAGAGCTGTTATGTCCATAACCTCGCCTCATCGAGATGGAGGGGAGGCAATAGATATCGACACTGCTAATGTGGTCACTTCTCATAGAGGTTAGTAAGTTGTTGATTTGTCCGAACGGGACTTGACATATGCAAACGTTAATATTGTCAGTTGTTGTTGCAGAGGTCATTCAGGTGGAAGACGACGAGGAGCACTTGGAAACTTTGCGCACTCGCATCCAAAGAGCCTCATCAGCGCAGGCACCTTAGTGCTCGACTGTAGAGTCTCCCTAGGGGATAGGCGACTCGACGCAACTCAGAGCTAAACCTGCAGCACCTCTGTCGCATGCTCCTCTAGCTATCTCGACTGTTGTGACATCGACTCCAACCAGACCCACTCAAACTGCCTCAGCTGCTCCAGCAACCACGTCGATCCTGCCTGTGACGGTCTTCACTCTGAATCGCGTTCCGGAAGATCAGACCGAAGTTGCGAAGGAGGCCATGATCCAGGCGGAGCAGATCATGCTGAGAACCAAGGAGGCGTACGAGGCCGACAAGCTGGCTTACAACGTCAGCACGGCCCTCCGCACCAATGTCCGAGTAAGTTTGATTGTAAGTACATTTCCAATTGAATTCTTGTCTTTTCTTGGCTATTGTACACCGAGTGGGTGATTGCTGTAGAATTTTTGAAATTTCTCCACTCGAATAGATTGGATCGTAGTCGAGTAGGATTGGGATTGATAGTACGCATGGTACTAGAGTCACTCGACATGTTGAGTATTTTTTTTCTCTGACGAGTTACTCGACGGATCGAGAGTTAACCGTCTCAGTGGGGGCACTCTTAGTGCACCCACTGGGTGTAGTCCCCAAGACCGTTGTCGAGTGCTTGCATCAGCAGGGGTCTTAGAGCTTGTCTTACCCACCACTCCACAGTTATTCTGTAGGTTTCATGGATATTATTGACAAACCATGATATGACGCAGCATAAGGATAGACTGCACTTCTCAGAGTGATGGACATTCCAATGATGGATGTTTCCGCCGCTCAACTGATCGAGAATCGGTAGATCCAGTGGGGGCACGCTAAGTACACCCACTAGGTGTAGTCCCCGAGACCGCTGTCGAGTGCTTGCACCGGCGGGGGTCTTAGAGTTTATTGTATACCTGATACATTTCACCTTGGATCGCGCCACTCCGCAGCTACCTTGCAGGTTTCATGGATATTATTGACAAACCATGATATGATGCTACATAAGGATAGATTGAACTTCACAGAGCAAGGAGGCACATCACTCGACGGGTCGAGTGTTCTGACAAGGCTGACCTTGTCGAATGTTTTAATAACCAGTGAGGGCACGCTAAGTGCACCCACTGGGTGTAGTCCCCGAGGCTACTGTTAATCACAGACGATAAGCAGTAGGCTTGAAAACTTGTCGTACGCGTGGTACTAGAGTCACTCGACATGTCGAATGCATTTTTTCTGACGAGTTACTCGACGGATCGAGAGTTAACCGTCTTAGTGGGGGAACTCTTAGTGCACCCACTAGGTGTAGTCCCCGAGACCGTTGTCGAGTGCTTGCATTGGCAGGGGTCTTAATAGAGACAACTTTAAGTTTGTTTACGGCGCGCGGAGCGCCAGGGCCACTCGACATGCCGAGTTGATTTTTGCTTGAATTCTTCTTAGGTTGTTCCAAGGTTGTAAGATAGTCATTCGCCAGTGTTCATAACTCAGTCGACTGTCCCAAGCACCACTTGCCAATTGAATTCCTATCTTATGTTGGTTCCAAAGGGCTTGCAACCTTGGGACGCAGTACAAGGACGTGGAGGATGAAAGGAACCGGATGCGAGTGGATCTGGCGGTCTCCAACAATGCTCTAGAGCGAGCGCATGCTGAGATGAAGTCTTTGGGAGGTAATTATTGTTGACTTTCCGCATTCTCCTCTTCACTCTTCATGTTTTGAATTGAGTGCTCTCACTCGAACAAACGTACGCAATGAAAACCGTCGACTCCAAGCACGACTCAACAATGTTGTTTCATTAGATTCCATGAAGAAGGCGCTGGAGGAGAAGGACAAGGCGCTTGCTGACGCTCAACGAGTGGCCAAGGACAAGACTGAAGCTGTTGATCGGAAGCTGGCGGCCGCCAAGAAGCTAGATGATGAGAACACCAAGCTGAAGCAGGAGCGTGCGGACCTCGTCAAGAAGGCCGAGCAACTGACCAAGAGGAGTAATGGCCTGGAGAAGCATTTGGGCGAATTCTCAAGGCAGATGTATATTCTGCTCGGCGGTGAGTGTTTCTTGTCGACTGAGCTGTGTAAAATCTTTGAGGGTCGCATTTCACCGATTCTCCTCCCATTCCCCATTCTTCAACAGAATTCTGCCAAGACTTTGACAAGGAGACAGAGGAGGTTGAGCCCAATCTGGATCCCACCAAGTCACTAGTTGCTGATGCAGTGGCGATGAACATGTTGTGACTCAACTTCCAAATCCAAGGCATCCAGGCCTATATCGCCCGACTGAAATCTGCCATGGAGAGAATCGACAAGGAGCTATGGCCCGACGACACTCTTCAGCTCGACCTCAACTCTATAATGGTTCGTCTGAATGAACTTCCTAGTTGAGTGCAGGCTTGGAAGAAAGCTGTTGCTTGCTGCGGGGCCGACATGGCGTTATCACTTGTTAGGGTCCATTGCAGGGACGTGAGGGAGGAGAAGCCGACGGAGCTCCAGGTGGTAAACACGAAGAAACTCCAGTTCGAGGACTTGGACACTTTTGTCAAGCCTGCCAGCCATCACCTGTTTAAAAAACTTGGTCTTTGGAAGAAACACTTATATTTGCCTCAGTATGCCGAGTGGAATTGTATCCCTTAAAACTTCATTCAGGCCTTAGACCTGAGCACATTTTCTTCCATATGAAATGTTTATCCGCGGTTTACCCTTTGGATTTTATTTGTATTTGGCTTTCAATCATCTGTTCAACTGAGTTTGTTTTTAACTTAGGCGAAGCGTGTTCGCAGCTAAGCCCCCGAGTGTGAGGATTGCTCATCACTTGGAGTATTTTTTGAACTTAGGCGAATGTCGATTCGCGGCTAAGTTGTCGAGTGAATGGATTCCTATCCACACGACGAGGTTTTTTACTTAGCCAAAACGTGTTTCGCAGCTAAGCCCCCGAGTGTGAGGATTGCTCATCACTCGAAGTATTTTCAAACTTAGGCGAATGTCGATTCGCAGCTAAGCTGTCGAGTGAATGGATTACTATCCACCCGACGAGGTTTTTTACTTAGGCGAAATGTGTTTCACAGCTAAGCCCCTGAGTGTGAGGATTTCTCATCACTCGGAGCATTTTCAAACTTAGAAGAATGTCGATTTGCAGCTAAGTTGTCGAGTGAATGGATTACTATCCACCCGACGAGGTTTTTAACTTAGGCGAAAACGTGTTTCGCAGCTAAGCCCCCAAGTGTGAGGATTGCTCATCACTCGGAGTATTTTCAAACTTAGGCGAATGTCGATTCGTAGCTAAGTTGTTGAGTGAATGGACTGCTATCCACCCGACAAGGTTTTTAACTTAGGCAAAACATGTTCGCAGCTAAGCCCCCGAGTGTGAGGATTGCTCATCACTCGGAGTATTTTTGAACCTAAGTGAGGACAGATTCGCAAATAGGCCGTTAGGTGAATGGACTGCTATCCACCCGTCAAGGTTTTTAACTTAGGTGAAACATGTTCGCGGCTAATCCCCCGAGTGTGAGGATTGCTCTTCACTCGGAGTATCCCCAAGAATGTAACTATATGATTAGAACCAACGATATATATTGCAGAAATGTGAATTGCATTGATGAAGTATTATTTTTACATCAGAAGATTCTTGTCTCAAGTATAAAAACATCGGAGCAGATCTGCATTCCAGGCTCCAGGCTCGTGGCTCGTCTATCCGCTTCATGAGATTGTACAGGTGATAGGCTCCATTGTTTAGCACCTTAGTGATGACAAAAGGGCCTTCCCATGCAGGAGCAAGCTTGTGAGGTTGGTGTTGATTCACTCGGAGCACTAAGTCTCCCTCATGAAACGCCCGACTCTTGACATTCTACGCATGAAAATGCCGCAGGTCTTGCTGATAGGCAGTAGTCCAGATTAGAGCCATCTCTCGCTCCTCCTCCAGAAGATCTACACCGTCCTATCTGGCCTGTTCAGCTTCAGCCTCAGAATACAGCTCCACTCGAGGAGAGTTGTGGGCCAAGTCACTCGGCAATATGGCTTCAGTACCATAGACAAGGAAGAAAGGAGTTCGTCCAGTCGACCGATTAGGCGTTGTCCTCAGACCCCACAAAACAGACGGCAACTCAGTTACCCAGGCTGCGGCGGCATGATCTAAATCACGCATGAGACGAGGCTTCAGACCTTGCAGGATGAGACCATTAGCCCACTCGACTTGCCCATGGGTTTGAGGATGCGCAACAGATGCATAATCCACTCGGGTGCCTTGGGAGTTACAGAAGTTCCTGAATTCTTCCGAGTCAAAATTAGTGTTGTTGTCCATGATGATGCTGTGCGGAATGCCGTATCGAATAATGATCTCTCTCATGAACGTGACCGCCGTATGAGAGTTTAGCTTCTTGATTGGCTTGGCTTCTATCCACTTGGTGAATTTGTCGACTGCTACCAACAAGTGAGTGAATCCTCCTTTTCCGGGTCGGAAGGGGCCAACCATGCCGAGTCCCCAAACTGCAAACGGCCAGGCAAGAGAATTGTCTTCAAAGCAGACACCGGCTTGTGCGACAGGTTCGCATAGAACTGGCAACCATCGCAATGATCAACGATGTCTTTAGCCATCTCATTAGCTCGTGGCTAGTAAAAACCAGCTCGGTATGCTTTAGCAACAATCGTCCTTGAAGACGCATGGTGGCCGCAAGTTCCCGAGTGAATCTCGTCTAGAATCATTCGACCTTCCTCGGGGGAAAGGCAGCGCTGGGTGACACCAGTCGCACTCTCTCTGAACAGCTGATCTCCCATTACAGTGAAAGCCTTGGACCTACGCACAATCTGTCGAGCCTCTGTTTTATCTTCAGGGAGCTCTTGTCTGAGGATATAGGCAATATAAGGCACAGTCCAATCGGGAATGATAACCAGAATTTCCATGACCAGGTCAATCATTGCAGGGACATCGACTTCAGTAGAGTCGGTGGAACTCAAAGCTTGTGGGGGCTCTTTGGTGAATGGATCTTCTTGAACCGAAGGAGTGTGCAAATGCTCCAAGAACACACCACTCGGGACAGGCCGTCGAGTGGAACCAATCTTGGACAGCTCATTGGCCGCTTGATTTTTGAATCGGGGAACATGATGAAGTTCCAGGCCTTCAAATTTCTTCTCCAACTTCTAGACAGCATTGTAGTATCCAGTCATAGAGGGGTTTCGAACATCCCACTCTTTCATCACTTGATTCACCACCAAATCTAAGTCGCCATAAACCATTAGGCGCTTGATGCCTAGTGAAATAGCCACGCACAACCCATACAAAAGTGCTTCATATTCTGCCTCATTGTTGGAGGAATCAAAGTGAATTTGCAAGACATAGCTGAGCTTGTCACCCCTAGGAGATATCCAGACAACCCGAAAACCGGACCCATTCAACATTTTGGAGCCATCAAAGAACATTGTCCAATGCGCCGAGTATACTTGGATAGGTTGTTGCTGCTCAATCCACTTGGCCATGAAATCTTCCAATGCTTGGGACTTGATTGCTTTCTTGGCTTCTAATATGATGTCAAAGTGTCCAAGCTCGATTTCGCATTTTGCCACTCGACCTAGTGCGTCTCAATTATTGAAAATTTTGTACAAGGGAGCATCACTGACGACTAAAATCGAGTAGTCTTGGAAATAATGCGCCACCTTCTTAGTGTGGATATCTTTGCTTTGAGGGGGACAATACTTCCGAGACACAAGAAACTGGCTGCTGAACTTTATAAGCTTTACCCTCCTCTTCTCGCTCGACCGTTAGTACCATACTAACGACCTGATTTGTGGCTGCGATGTACAGGAGCAAGGGCTCTTTGCTGGCAGGAGCGGCAAGCATCGGCTCGGTGGAGAGCAGGGCTTTGAGCTCAACAAACGTTGCTTCGGATTCGGGAGTCCAGTCGAACGTGTCAAACTTCTTCATCAACTGATATAAGGGCAGAGCCTGCTCACCAAGAAGAGAAATGAATCGACTCAATGCTGCCAAGCAACCTTTGAGCTTCTGAACATCGTGCACTCGCACGGGAGTCTTCATACGAGTGATGGCACTAATTTTCTCAAGGTTGACATCAATCCCTCGCTCGGAAACGAGAAAACTGAGCAACTTGCCGCTAGGGACACCGAAAATACATTTGGCCGGATTCAGCTTTATGTCGAATCGCCTCAGATTGGCGAATGTCTCAGCCAAGTCAGCCAGTAGATCAGAACCTTTGCGGGACTTGACCACTATATCGTCCATGTATGCCTCGACATTCCGAGGGATCTAGTCGAGTAAACATTTCTGAATCATGCGCATAAAAGTAGCGCCGGCATTCTTGAGACCAAAAGGCATGGCGATGTAACAAAAACACCCGAATGGGGAGATGAAGGCTGCCTTTATTTCATCCGGGCCATACAGACAAATCTGATGGTACCCAGAATAAGCATCCAAAAATGATAAATGCTCACACTCCGCTGTCGAGTCAACAATTTGATCTATGCAAGGGAGCGGAAAATGATCTTTTGGGCACACCTTGTTGAGGTGTTTGAAGTCAATGCACATGCGCAGCGACTTATCTTTCTTTGGCACCATCACAACATTCGAGAGCCACTCGGAGTGGTAAATCTCCTGAATGAACTTGGCTTGCAAGAGACGGGCCACTTCTTCTATGATTGCCTTGTGCTTCTCCGCCGCTGAGCGACGCAAATGCTCCCTGACGGGTTTGACTTTCGGATCCACTCGCAGATGGTGCTTAGCTAGCTCCCTGGGAATCCCCGACATGTCAGCAGGTTTCCATGCAAAGATATCCCAGTTCTCACGAAGGAACTGGATGAGCTCGGCTTCCTATTTACTGTCAAGTGTTGTTGAGATATTCGTCGGGGCAGCGCTTGGATCTGTCGGGTGGATGTGTACCTTGTTCACTTCCCCTGCTGACTGAAATGCTGACTCAGAAGCGGGCTTCTTTGCATAGAGAAAATCGGCAGGGTCAGCGGTTTTCTTGTACTCCTCCAACTCTACCATAGCCATCTGTTGATAGGCGATCTTGGAGCCTTGCTGGAGGCACTCTTCGGCCCAGTGTTGATTGCCAGTGATCGTGATCACGCCCTTAGGGCCTGGCATTTTCAACTTGATATACACATAACATGGTCGGGCCATGAAACGTGCATACGCGGGTCAACCCAGAATGGCGTGGTAAGCACTCTTGAAATCCACGACTTCAAATGTCAACTTTTCTTTTTGGAAACTACATGCTGCTCTCACTCGGACGGGACATCGGAATGCCCATCCCTTTCAGGGTATCTGCATAAAGAATGTTCAGGTCGCTGCCGCGGTCCATGAGGACCTTTCTAAGTCGAGTCCCCTACACCACCGGATCAACTATCAGAGCCTGCCGACCGGGAGTGTCCACATGAGCAGGATGGTCTGTCTGGTCGAATGTGATAGCATATTGGGACCATCTGAGGTAGGTGGGGGTATCGGGCACAACCATGTTGATTTCTCTGTTGATGACTTTAAGGCGGCTCTTGCTCTCGACATCAGCAAAGATTACCAGTGTAGCAGTGACATCTGGGAATATTTCCTTTTCCTCATCTTCATCTCCCTTCTCAGGAGATTTCTCACTCAGCTGGTCTCCCTTGAATTGCTAGATAAGGGTTCGACACTTTCGAGTGGTGTGCTTGAGCACAATCAGATTGCCTTCCGCATCTTTCCTCATGTGTATTACACACGGCTGATCCATGATATCAGTCCTAACTGATTTTTCCCTTTCTTGGGGGCATACTGTGCTTTAGCTTTACCCTTGTTCTTCGGCTGAGTCACCAGTGTTGCCGCTTCTGCCTGAACCGGATCTTTAGCCTTTCGCTTCTGTTTCCGATTGTTGCTGCCACGAGCCTCATTGACAACTGCCTTTCCTTTGCCGCTACGGAGGCGGTCTTCTTCCTCGCCATTGGCATACCGAGTGCCGATTTCCATCATCTTGCTGAGTGAAATATCACCCGTCCGTCCAAACTTCAGGTATAGTTCTCTGTATCTCACACCGGCCTTGAAAGCACAAACAGCCTGGTGTTCCGACACATTCTCCACTGTATGATGCAGAGTGGTTCATCGGTGAATATAATCCCTTAAAGTTTCATTGGGCTTCTGGACACAGTGCTAAAAGTCGACCAGACCTGCCGGACGCTTGCAAGTGCCCTCAAAGGTTCGGACAAACACTCGGGCAAGATCCTCCCAGCAATGTATATTGGAAGGAGCCAGGTGATTCAGCCAAGCTCGAGTTGAACCATCCAACATCAGGGGCACGTGTTTCATTGCAACATTGTCATTTCCGCCACTGTAACATCCCAAAATTTTAAATTTTGGAATGTTATATTAAATAAATAAGTGAGATTGTTTGCTTGAATTTTGTGTGATTGATTGTGTGAAATTGAGTGGAATTTTGAAACTTCTAAAATTTTAATGAGAGGGAATAAAATGACTTTTCCAAGTTTCTATTTCGAATCCCTATTCAATTTTGAGTTCGAATAATTTCAAAACCCTCTTATAAAATTTCTCGAATGAGAAGAGGTAAATGACACTCAAAAATCAGATACAATGTTTGGACTCAAGTTTTAAAATAAAAAAACTAGTTGCCATTTATTTGAAATTCAAATTCCTTTTCATTTTGGAGTTATTACAAAAATAATGATTTTTTTAAGTATTCCAAAAATTCTTAAAAATATGTTCATGTTTTAGAGTTTATTTTTCTTAAAATTTTGATATATAATATGTCTATATAAAATATTTTTCTATTTTTGTTTAATTGTTTTTGTTCGCTATTTTTAAAAAAAGGAAACACTATTCACACCGAAATATTATTCATCCGAGATTAATTTTTTTAAAAAAAAAATCTATAGCCTAGCGCTCGCGGCTGGCCGAAGCCAATTTGACCCGTCCGGTGGCCTTTCCTTTTAAGTTTCATCAATTTGTTTAGTCCCACCTCGCTTAGCTTTAGACCTTTGGACTTCCCTTCTACCTATAAATATAGATCCATAGGTGAACCCAAAAATCATCCACCTCGGGTTAAACCAATCTTTTGATTTGACTAGCTTTATTAAATAAAAATATTTTCTTCTCTCCGGCGGGATTTCTGGAAGTCGTCTCCTCTTTGGATTTATATCTTCTCTGCATTCTAAAGGTATTCTCTTCGTATTTTTTTATACTCCTGTAGTTTAATATCCCTAGACTACTATTTCTATACTAGTATATGGTAGAGTAATTAGATTATTAATTAGTCCCCGTATTTACACATTAGTTTTAGAATTCTTTTAGACATAACACTTTTTCTTCCGTAAAACAACTTGGCCTTGATTTTTCAAATAGCCATAACTTTTTACTCGTTCACTCAAATTAGATGAAACCACCGGCTAGATTTTCGTCTTGAACTCACCTATCCAATCAACCTATCACGTCAAATTTTTTCAAATTTTCAAATTTCGAAATTTATTCAGATTTATATTCAAACTTCTTTTGATCATATCTTTTTATCCGTAGCTCCGTTTCCGATGAATCCAATTGTGTCGGATCCGTATCGAAGTAATCTTTCCGTTCACATCATTAGTGTTATCGTTTCAACATATAATTTTGATCTTGCTCATACTTCTCTATTAGTCCCCAAAATGTGTTCACACACCGTACTAAGTTAATTCAATGCCATATTGAATTGTTTATAACTTTTGATCCGTCATTTTGAACCTAGTAATTCTTTTTTCTACACGTTCATATTGACTTCCCATATATAGTAACATCATTAGTTTCAATCTTTGAACCTTTCAAATTGGAGCGATTCAATTTGAATCCGAACCTTCATTTGATCATATCTTGCAAACTGTAACACCTTTTCAATTGATTCCTTTTGCCCCTAAATACTCGTGTCATATATTTCTATCCATAACCATCGTACGTCGGTTCAACTTCTTTTGACCTTTGTGATTTCAGATTCAATTCATACTTGAATTTATAGTTCAACTTCTTTTGACCTTTTCAATTAAATTCTTTCTACAAATAAATTCTTATGCTTTATACTATTTGTCAAACAACGTTCATGTTGTTCTCCCATACTTTGGATTGTCTTTCGTAGTCTCTCCAACCTAAGCTTATATAGCAATAGTTCATCATCCATTAACTCTTTTGAGTTGATTCCTCCACTTTCACTTTACAACACAGCTAGAACCTATCTTTTCTTATTTAACCTTAGTATGTTGTTATTTTCGCACCAAGACATGTTTTGTTCTTGCATTTTTCAGTTCTTTGCTCTGGCATGAATGTTTATTGAATGTTATTTGCTTACGATAGATTTCTCGGAGTGTGACGACTACAATTATCCAGATTGTGAGAGCGACTATCTTCATCAAGTAATACCAGGCAAGTTCACATTGACCATGTTCTTACCTATGTTTTACAAGTTGCATTAGTTCAACCTTCCACCCATTGCATGCAAAGTAGGTACTTGGAAACTTGGTTACTTGAGTAGTATCATGTGGTAGGCCACCAAAATATCCTTGTTACTTTGGCCGGGATGTTATTTTATTTTGCTATGCTTTTTAATAGACGGGGTTTTGGTTGAGTGTCTACCATGAGAGTTGTGAGACTTAATTAATGATGAAGACCTCAAGACTCCAAGTAATATTTTCAAGACCTGATGATGCAATATACCTCTGGGTGGATGATGGTTGAACGGCGCCCTGGAGAAGCCAGTGGTTAGCCTAGGTGTTGCTGGAGAAGTGCCAGTATTCATGCGGAAAGGTCCACCCAGGAACAAAGAGATGGATGGATGCTTCAAGACCCAAGGCTTACCTACACAGCCACAAGCCATTATGAGCTCTGGCTTGGTTGGATATTGTGGTGACCCTGGACAGGCGGTGCTACGAGATGTAGAACAACGATAGGAAAGGATGGGCACCGATAGAGTCTTAGAGGAACCCCTTAGAAGACCATGTTTTGATCATCCGTTCCTCAAACACCTTGAAGTGCGAGGAATCCAACGGAGGCGATCAAATCTTGTGGGGAACGTGTGCAAAACTCTGTAGAGTACTCAAACCTAATCGATTAGCCGTGTCCACGGTCATGGACAACTTGAGCCAAAGGAAATGAAACTATCTGGAACTCTCAACACAAATAATTATATTGATGAGGGTATTATTATTAACTTGGGTATGAGAATTGGTTGGTGGAACCATCTCATTAATCAACCAACTTTGTAGTAATAATTTCTGCATTTCCCCTCTCTTGTTGTAGGAAAAATTTGCTTTACGCAAAACTTGAACTTATAGCCCCACCTGCCATATATGCATATAGTATAGATGATTATTTTTTTACCCCCTCTTTTATGACTTGCTGGCATATTCAAAATGCTGACCTACACGGCTGCAACACCTCATGTTGCAGATAAGCTCTACGACGGGTAAGAGTACGATTCAGGGTTACAGTCTACACTCAACCTACCGTTGGTGTTTATTGGGACTCCACTTCCGTTGACTGTTTCCGCTGAGATTTTAAGGTATATATCAGTTTTACGTTAATTACATGTGATTGCACTTTCATATATACATTGGTGTATTGTGTGTGCCTGCATACTGATCTAGGAATGGCACAAAACACAGAGACTTGACCTTTCCAGGTCGGGTCGCTACAAAAATGGTATCAGAGCACATGCTGACTATAGGACGTGACCCTAGGAAATGGATTAGAAATAGGAAGACCTTGATAGGAACAACTTTTGTTTTCACTACTCCTGTAACTTCTAAATTCTTTTACTGAACCCTCCCTGTTTCAAACTATAGATGGAGAACTACACCCTGAACAAAAGAGATGACTATGAAGATGTTCTCGGAGGCTCATTCCTCATGGAGCTAGTGCAGATGGTGAAGCTGACGATACCTGAGATCAAGGTGACTAAGAGGAAGTCTGGATTCTGGGGCATCAAAACTAATGTTTTTGGACGTGAAGAAGACCCCAAGACTGAAGATATCAACTATGGCACATTGAGCCATGAATGTGAGATGGGCATGAACACTGATGTCCATGATGCCATCGCACGTTTGAGCTATCGTCATCGTGCTGAGTTGTGCAACCACTACTTTGGAAGGCTTGGATGGCACAAGCCTGATGGAGTACTCATCGACCTGACCGACGAACAGAAGATGAAGTTTTCACCCGTACTTGTGTACAATCAAGAACCGGAGCGCTACTTCAAGAACCTTCAAATGGACCTTCTCTCAGAGTTATTTGAGAACGAAGCACTTCGTGAGAGCCTCAAGAACGAGAAGCTGAAGGTAGTCAATCTGAAGAAACATGATCCCGAGATTCAGAAGCTTTGTCAAGACTTGAAGAATAGTCAGGCCATGGCTCATGCTAGAGACGTTGAAATTCAGAAGCTCAAGAACCAACTCCTGGAACTACTGGGACGACATTGGAAACTCCACATCAACAGGGAAAATCTGGTGGAAGAACTTGAGAATATCAAGCATGACCAGAAGAAGCACACTGAAGACGAAGACATGTTATAGACTAGCTTAGTAGTATCCCACCATGAGAGAATAAAGGGTAAACGTTTTTACGATTTGAGTGATTGACCATAGCAACCTTATGTGGGTGGCGATACTATAGTTTGATTGAACTTTATGAATGTGTGGACTTCAGTTTGATGTTTTTTGTCTTTGAGTTGTTTGTATCCCTTCTCTCTCTCTGTCTCTCTCTCTTACCCATCTCATCCCCAAAACCTTGAACCAAATAGATGACGAATGAAGATGGACTCGTGTATTCTGGATCGATGACTCAGTTAGAGACAGAAGAATGGATTCAAAACATGGAGTATCATCTAAGGAGTAACCATGTTGCAAGGAACGAGATGGTCCAGTATGCTCTTCGGTACTTTGCAAAAGGTGCTGCAAATTGGTGGAAGCTGCAGGAAGCTATCCATGATAGGCAAGCATCCATCACCTGGGAAAAATTCAAGAGGACTCTACAAAAATCTCATGTTGTCACCAACACCCAGAAGCCCCGTTACAAAGATGTGAAGACGATTTGTGCATGCAAGATATGTGGAGAGAGAGGACACACCCAGGAAGAACACAATGATGGATGCCCTCATTGTGAAGAAAATCACCGAGCTGAGGAATGCCCAACTGGGTAGGTGACATGTTTCTTGTGTGAAGGAACTACGCACTATCCGGCACAATGTCAAATATACCCCAAGGTACAGAAGTCATGAAGTAGCAGAAGGAAGCAATGAAAGAATTCCTCGGGGAAAAGTTAGAAGAACCCATGATGATGAGAGATATACCAGACCCAAACATTGATACCAAGTCATGTTATTCGTGTGGAGAAGAAGGACATATCTCTCAGGATTGTCCGAACGAGTATCTAGGAGACTTCCCGATAGAAGAAGTGCAATATGATCCTCAAGAGATAGAAGAAATGATCAACCTGGAAAAGAAGAAAGGCCAAGTAAGCGGAGGCATCAGATGTTTGCATTGTAGCTTGGAGAGGCCACACTGTTTTTGCAAGAGGTATGAGACAAGCATCAGGAAAGGAACCCAACCCAAGAAGAAGAAGAAGAAGACTCCATAGTTTTCTACACAGAAGGATCTGAGACACATCACTTGTCATCGGTGCCAAAGGACACGACACTACTCCTCTACCTTCCCGGAGAAGAAGGCTAAACATGAGTAGTTTGAGTTTCGGGATTTTGGAAGTAATAAATGTAATAGGTATCCCTCTTATCATTTTGAAGTTTTGTAACAGAAGTCTTAGAGTTTGTAATAAATTCATGAGTCAATGGAATTTATGGTGTCATGATTCTCCTATGTTGAATTATATGAGTTGTTACTATATGAACAAAGATCTCTAACCATTTTCAAGGATATGAGAAAATATGGTCTATGCATGCATGGGTACATTTCATTTTAAGTGTGGTAGTAACCACATCGACGAATGAATAAAGAAATTACCATTCCTGTTAAGGAGTTTGGATAAGTGACTACAGGTGAAAAGAATGTGGAACCATATCCAACTATATGGATGACAACACCTGAAATAAAATACCTTGGATTTTGAATATGATGAACCAAAACTGTTATTGGTAAACAGACCAATGGAAAGGAAAAACATATTCAAGGAATAGAACGTGTATTAAGGATGTATCTCATGGTTTCATGAAGGTTGCCCAAAGATCATGAAGCAAGAAGTTGTGATTGGATCGGAAAACGTTTCCTTAGGAGTATCCGAAAGCCTGAGAGATGTGAAGAAACGATAGATGTTTTTGCTCAGCTTGCAGAATCAATGGATTTATCCGAACTTCGTTTGTTGACAAGAGAAATTTTCGGCAATGCTTGTGAGGAAGTCCAAGTGCTAGAATACGAGATTCACTAAACCTTATACAAGGTAATGATTTCAGTGCGACATGGCTTGGCCACCATGATGACTTACTCTTATCATTCTCTTGCTATTTGGAATGGTAAATCTGAGTGACTTACCATAGTATAGAGACGACGTTCTTTTGAAGCTTTTGTTTAAGCCTTAGAATGGTACGAAGAAAACCCCTTGTACATGTTAGTTGTTGCCACACGTAGGAATTTTACGGTGAGGAATGAAGCCAAGACCCATTTCACTGCAGGATAACCACAAATGGTAGACCCCCATGAGATCATCGATAGGTTACTTAGAATGAACGCAAGACTTATCAATTAAGAAGACCCAGTATCGGAGGAAATACAATTTGTTATGAGAACACAAGATTTTTTGATTTAAACGGAAGAGCATTACCGAAGGAGCTATCGTGAAGAATGTGAACAGACAGATGCACCCACAGGATCGCCATGACTTTTGAAGAACCAGTAACTCTCATTTTAAGTGTGGTAGCCCCACACTTCCAGGTCAATGGATTTGCTAGAAGAACCCCAAACCCTAACCTTTTCTTTCTAGCCTCTTCGAATCTCGAGGACGAGATTCATTTTAAGTGTGGTAGTTTGTAACATCCCAAAATTTTAAATTTTGGAATTTTATATTAAATAAATAAGTGAGATTGTTTCCTTGAATTTTGTGTGATTGATTTTGTGAAATTGGGTGGAATTTTGAAACTTCTGAAATTTTAATGAGAGGGAATAAAATGACTTTCCCAAAATTTTCTATTTCGAATCCCTATTCAATTTTGAGTTTGAATATTTTCAAAACCCTCTTATAAAATTTCTCAAATGAGAGGAGGTAAATGACACTTAAAAATCAGATACAATGTTTTGACTCAAGTTTTAAAATAAAAAAAACTATTTGCCATTTATTTGAAATTCAAATTCCTTTTCATTTTGGAGTTATTACAAAAATAATGATTTTTTTAAGTATTCCAAAAATTCTTTAAAATATGTTCATGTTTTAGAGTTTATTTTTCTGAAAATTTTGATATATAATATGTCTATATAAAATGTTTTTCTATTTTTCTTTAATTGCTTTTGTTCGTTGTTTAAAAAAAGGAAACACTATTCACACCGAAATATTATTCATCCGAGAAAAAAATCTACAGCCTAGCGCTCGCGGCTGCCGAAGCCAATTTGGCCCATCCGGTGGACTCTCCGTTTAAGTTTCATCTATTTCTAGTCTATTTGTTTAGTCCCACCTCGCTTAGCTTTAGACCTTTGGACCTCCCTTCTACCTATAAATATAGATCCATAGGTGAACCCAAAAATCATCCATCTCGGGTTAAACCAATCTTTTGGTTTGACTAGCTTTATTAAATAAAAATATTTTCTTCTCTCCGGCGGGATTTCTGGAAGTCGTCTCCTCTTTGGATTTATATCTTCTCTGCATTCTAAAGGTATTCTCTTCGTATTTTTTTATATTCCTGTAGTTTAATATCCCTAGACAACTATTTCTATACTAGTATACGGTAGAGTAATTAGATTATTAATTAGTCCCTGTATTTACACATTAGTATTAGAATTCTTTTAGACATAGCACTTTTTCTTTCGTAAAACAGTTTGGCCCTCATTTTTCAAATAGCCATAACTTTTTACTCGTTCACTCAAATTAGATGAACCAACGCCTAGATTTTCGTCTTGACCTCATCTATCCAATCAACCTATCACGTCAACTTTTTTCAAATTTTCAAATTTCGAAATTTATTCAGATTTATATTCAAACTTCTTTTGATCATATCTTTTTATCCGTAGCTCCGTTTCCGATGAATCCAATTGCGTCGGATCCGTATCGAAGTAATCTTTCCGTTCACATCATTAGTGTTATCGTTTCAACATATAATTTTGATCTTGCTCATACTTCTCTATTAGTCCCCAAAATGTGTTCACACACTATACTAAGTTAATTCAATGCCATATTAAATTGTTTATAACTTTTGATCTGTCATTTTGAACCTAGTAATTCTTTTTTCTACACGTTCATATTGACTTCCCATATATACTAACATCATTAGTTTCAATCATTGAACCTTTCAAATTGGAGCGATTCAATTTGAATCCCAACCTTCATTTGATCATATCTTGCAAACTGTAACACCTTTTCAATTGATTCCTTTTGCCCCTAAATACTCGTGTCATATATTTCTATTCATAACCATCGTACGTCGGTTCAACTTCTTTTGACCTTTGTGAATTCAGATTCAATTCATACTTGAATTTACAGTTCAACTTCTTTTGACCTTTTCAATTAAATTCTTTCTACAAATAAATTCTTATGCTTTATACTATTGGTCAAACAACGTTCATGTTGTTCTCCCATACTTTGGATCGTCTTTCGTAGTCTCTCCAACCTAAGCTTATATAGCAATAGTTCATCATCCATTAACTCTTTTGAGTTGATTCCTCCACTTTCACTTTACAACATAGCTAGAACCTATCTTTTCTTATTTAACCTTAGTATGTTGTTATTTTCGCACCAAGACATGTTTTGTTCTTGCGTTTTTCAGTTCTTTGTTTTGGCATGAATGTTTATTGAATATTATTTGCTTACGATAGATTTCTCGGAGTGTGACGAGTAGAATTATCCAGATTGTGAGAGCGACTATCTTCATCAAGTAATACCAGGCAAGTTCACATTGACCATGTTATTACCTATGTTTTTCAAGTTGCATTAGTTCAACCTTCCACCCATTGCATGCAAAGTAGGTACTTGGAAACTTGGTTACTTGAGTAGTATCATGTGGTAGGCCACCCAAATATCCTTGTTACTTTGGCTGAGACGTTATTTTATTTTGCTATGCTTTTTAGTAGATGGGGTTTTGGTTGAGTGTCTACCATGAGAGTTGAGAGACTTAATTGATGATGAAGACCTCAAGACTCCAAGTAATATTTTCAAGACCTGATGATGCAATATACCTCTGGGTGGATGATAGTTGAACGACGCCCTGGAGAAGCCAGTGATTAGCCTAGGTGTTGCTGGAGAAGTGCCAGTATTCACGCGGAAAGGTCCACCCAGGAACAAAAAGAGATGGATGGATGCTTCAGGACCCAAGGCTTACCTGCACAGCACAAGCCATTATGGGCTCTGGCTTGGTTGGATATTGTGTTGACCCTGGACAGGCGGTGCTACGAGATGTAGAACTACGGTAGGAAAGGATGGGCACCGACAGAGTCTTAGAGGAACCCCTTAGAAGACCATGTTTTGATCATCCGTTCCTCAAACACCCTGAAGTGCGAGGAATCCAATGGAGGCGATCAAATCTTGTGGGGAACATGTGCAAAACTCTGCAGAGTACTCAAACCTAATCGATTAGCTGTGTCCACGGTCATGGACAACTTGAGCCAAAGGAACTGAAACTATCTGGAACTCTCAACACAAATAATTATATTGATGAGGGTATTATTATTAACTTGGGTATGAGAATTGGTTGGTGGAACCATCTCATTAATCAACCAACTTTGTAGTAATAATTTTTTCATTTCCCCTCTCTTGTTGTAGGAAAAAATTGCTTTACGCAAAACTTGAACTTATAGCCCC
Organism: Hordeum marinum; assembly: GCA_022496015.1. NCBI lineage: Eukaryota > Viridiplantae > Streptophyta > Magnoliopsida > Poales > Poaceae > Hordeum > Hordeum marinum. Next base: position 269,861,980 of record CM039675.1, on the reverse strand, counting down.
ACCTGCCATATATGCATATAGTATAGATGATTATTTTTTACCCCCTCTTTTGTGATTTGCCGGCATATTCAAAATGCTGACCTACACGGCTGCAACGTCTCATGTTGTAGATAAGCTCTACGACGGGTAAGAGTACGATTCAGGGTTACGGTCTACACTCAACCTGTCGTTGGTGTTTATTGGGACTCCACTTCCGTTGACTATTTCCGCTGAAATTTTAAGGTATATATTAGTTTTACGTTAATTACATGTGATTGCACTTTGATATATATACATTGATGTACTGTGTGTGCCAGCATACTGATCCAGGGAAGGCACAAAACACACCGAGACTTGACCTTTCCACGTCGGGTCACTACAGCCACCAATTTGCACAGCGATTCGGTAATCATCTAACCAAGTCTCTAGCTTTATTTCGCCAGAAAACTTTCCGATTCCCGCCACCATTCTGAAGTTAGGGCGATCTCTGTAGAACGTATGGCTCTGCTGAAACACTCGGGACCAGACACCACGGCTGAGCTTCCACTCCGAACATCTCTGTCATGTCCTTCTCTGTAGGCTCTGCCCCTGTCAATTTGCTTCTGAACAAGGTAGGCACGAGCGTCAAAGCCTGCATCCCGCTCATCACCGAAGGAGCTCCTGTCATCCTGGCACCAGGGTGCGTACAGACCACTCCGCGGAGGGGTGGGCACTCCGCGGTGGTCTTCGCGGTGAAACTAATCTCTGTCTTGCCCTTCATGGAAACTGCCGCCCTAACAGTGTAAGGGCGATCCAGGGCTATGTGCCGACTGAACGTTCTTCGCCCTGGGTGAATTGTTGTGTATCCTGTTGCGGGATTGAGAAACTACTAAATTCTGACGCTGCGCTGCATATAACAGTGCTCTGATCTGCATCAGCCCTCTTCCAGCCTCTGACCGGGACGGCTGAATGGAATCCGCTATCCTAGCAGCAGCAACAACATTTAGCACAGGAGTTCGATATACATCAACGTCGTCGTGAGATCCAGTCATAAACAGTTGTCGATGACGTCGACTAGGGCATGGCGGGCGCTGGCGATTGCCCTCGTCAATCTCCGCCTGGAGTTCTTCCAAACGAATGCGTGCGGCCTCCAAAGCTTGGGCCTCGGCAGTCGTGCCGACGATGGGAGTATGAAGAACCTCCTCTTCGCGGCGCGGCTGCTCTTTTGACGGACCTCCAGCCATGCGTCTGCCACGGCCAAAGCCAGGCGGCAAACTCTTATGAGAGCCTGCCATAAATATCTCCGCTGCAGGATCGCAGCTTTCGCACTCGGAAGGCACGTCGGACGGATCGGAATCTGACTTGAACACGCAATGAAGGGACTCGGCGGGCTCGAGTGCTGCAATATGTGGAGAAGTATGACGTGTCGCTGCATGTTTAACCTATCGCTGAAGTCGTGAGCGGTCGGACCGCTTGCGACCGCGAACAGCGAGGGGAGCCGACGTGTAGGGAGTCGAAGGCTGTCGCAGCAACATGCCGTAGGAACTCGCGTGGAAGTGCGCGGCCCCGCAGACTGGGAGCACCTCAACATCAAGAGGCGCTTCCTGGAGCCATGCCGAATCGTCGGTGATGAAGGTGAGCGCACCGAAACGGATCTTGTGGCCGAGAGCAAAAACACCACCGGAAGACATGTCGAAGGATGAAAAATGCAACCTCACTGGAAGTCGCTTAGATGCCTGCCCCACGGTGGGCGCCAATTGTCGTGGGAACGAGCCTGATAGTAGATGCTAGGGGTATGAAAGGAGAGGGCAGAGTCCTAGCTACGGCGAGGATGTACACACGGATGTATGAGTTCAGGCCGCTCTCGTGGAGGTAACTGCCCTACGTCTCAGTGCTCGGGAGCTTATGTCGTGTGGAATATATGGATTACAATGGTTGCAAACCCTTGTGAAGGAGGGGAGGGGCAGCTTATATAGAGTTCGCTGCCCCTCATAATTGCCCAACATCTAAGGGTGCGATCGTGGGGTTAAAGTTTGCCGTTATTGGTAACGTACGTAATAAAAGCTACTAATGACCATTGAACCAACGTCTGCCCATTGGGCTCTTGATGATGGCTCCTGGTCTTCTGGCGTCGAGTGAGCACGAGGTCTTCCGAGTGACACGCAACTGCCGAGTGAAGGAAGGAGTCTCCTAGTTGATATCTGTCGAGTGACTTTGAACGCCTCCAGGAATACACTCAGAAGTTCATGTTTTATCTTCAAGTCCTCCCATGTAGTGTCCTTAGGTAGGGTATGTAGGCCTTGTCTATGACCCTACCCTAGGTACATATCCTTGTCAGTAAGTGAGACCAAACCATCCACCGTGTCATATGCTAGTATAACCGGTTGCGCGTCCACACTGCCCTTTTGACTAGGGACCATTTAGGACAGTCATCATACAATGCATAGTCTCACAAACAAGTCACATACTTGTTAATACACATCAATGATAATGTCCAAGGACTATTTATTCATAAACACATAGGAAATATCATCATACATGATTGCCTCTAGGGCATATCTCCAACACCTACCTCTAGGCAGACATTCAATAGTGCCACCAGAATGCAATGCCGAGATCCTGACGATCTACGAAACATTTTCCACCAAGAATAAGAGGAAGAGAGATCTTTGAGAACTCGAAAAAATCTATCAGGTGGCAGCAACAGATTCATGGACACACACACCTATCACCTTCGGAGAAGCTGATCAACCAATCACCCTCCCCGGCCGAACACCTGCCGCACTGGTCCTCAACCCAATCGTCGATGGTTTCAGGTTACAAAAGATGCCAATGGACAGTGACAGTGGTTTAAACCTCATTTACGAGGATACCTTGGAAAAAATATAGTTTGACCGATCCCGCATCAAACATAGCAACATAACCTTTCATCGGATCATCCCTCAGATAGAGGCACGTTGTTTCGGACGCGTTACCCTTGATGTGGTATTCGGCATGCTAGAGAACTACAGATTCGAAGAACTTCTCTTTCATATCGTTGCCTTTCACAGTGGTTACCACAAGGAAGCTGGGTTGCTTCGCTCCTGTGCTTACCCTCTACGTTCCCGATTGTTCAGCTAGAGGGTAAAGGGAGCACCTCTGTGATTGTTACAACGGGATCATCTGGATATGTACCTCAAACAGGTGAAGCCAAAAGCTAGCTATCTTAAGAACAAAATTGGTCAGCTACAACGGAAGTAAAAAACTTGTGTTGGTTATCACCATTACCTGGGATTATTTTCCCAAAAAAGCCATTATCCACATACTAGTAGTATACGACCATGATATCTATGATCTACATAGCAACCTGAAGGAAGGTACTGATAGATGAACAATTTTCTTCAGAAGATGTTTCTTATGTTAAGGAGTAATATAATATATCTCCATGTGCATGTTCTGTCTGTTCGCACCGAATGGCTAGATTGCCTAGTTCCCTGAAATAAGTTCCTTTTATCAGAGGACATTTGATACGGAACACTCCCATGCTCTTAGCGACGGAGGTCGAAGCCGATGGCCGGTTAAGACAACGTTTACAACATAGATGGATCAGTTTCTAATTTAAAGTACATAGTTACATAGAATCAAACATCTGGCTATTGGTCAAGATTATCTATTAAGGTATCCAGGGTGCAATCTTCTTGGGAAACACGAGCGGAGGGCATCACTTGATCGGAAACCAAATGAAGTGGCACTTCTTGCCCATCCGTCCCTACCGGCCCAACCCGAGCCATATGCTCTGGGTTAAGTTTGGTAAAGCGGGTCTTGACCATTGTCCACGCCTCCCACGCTCCCTCTCGACAAGCCGATGTCTTCCATAACTTCCGTATGGGCCATTTTGCTTTAACACAATGCCTTTCGGGTTAAAATACACAGGTGCTACATACCAGTGTATGATTCAAACATGTCTCGAAAAACAAGTCAGTAAAACAGTCGAGGTATACATGGACGACGTGGTTATTAAGACCAAACACGTAAGCCAGCTGATAGACGACTTCAGACAAACTTTTGCTAGTCTATGGGGATATGATATATGGCTCAAACTGGACAAATGTGTCTTCAGAGTTCCCGCTGGTAAACTACTCGGATTCTTTGTTTCCCATAGAGGAATAGAAGTGAATCCTGCTAAGATCCGCGCCCTATCTCAACTTGCGATTCCTAGAAAGATAAAGCACACCTAAAGGTTGGCGGGCTGCGTGGAGGCTTTGAGCCGATCTATCTCCCGCCTTGGTGAAAAGGCTTACTGCTCTACAGGCTACTGAAACGGACCAAAAACTTCGAGTGGACCGATGAAGCAGCGGTTGCGCTAGAGGAAATTAAAACACTGGCGGCCAACAAACCCATACTCATGGCGCCAAGTGCCGGCGAACCATTGTTACTGTACATCTTGGCCACCAACCAAGTGGTTAGTGCAGTGCTCGTCGTCGAGCGAGAGCACAAGGGTCACAAATTCCGGGTGCAAAAGGTAATCTACTATGTGTCAGAAGTGCTAACGCCATCCAAGTCCAGATATCCGCACTACCAGAAGATAGCCTTTATAGTGTTTATGGCATCAAGAAAGCTCAGACACTACTTTCAACAATGTTCGGTCACTATGGCATCCAAAGTATCCCTGGATGATATAATCAATAACAAGGACACCACCAGCCGCATAGCCAAAAGGGCCATCGAACTCCTTTTCGAAATCACCTATAAGACACGATGAGCTATTAAATCCTAGGTGTTGGCCAATTTCATTTCCAAATGGAGAGAGGCCGAGCTCCCGAGAGAATGTAGTACATACTCCCATTGGATGATGTACTTCGACGGATCCAAGACACTGGTCAGACAGGGGATTGGAGTTATCCTTACATCTCCCACAGGAGACTGCGTCCAGTATGTGTTGTAGATCATGTATACTGATCCCAACAATGGGGGCGAATACAAAGTACTATTACACGGGCTTCGGATGGCAGCATCGATGGGCATACAATGGCTTGAAGTACGGGGAGATTCTAATCTCACCATCTCTCAAATCAACGAGGAATTTGATGCTAAAAACCCAAAGATGACGGCATACAAAAACGTTGTTCTTAAAATATCCGCGTGGTTGGAGGGGCTAAAATTCCACCATGTCGCTAGAGATAGCAATCAGGCTGCTGACATACTCACCCACATGGGGGCCAAGCGCGATCCCATCCTAAAAAACACCTTTCTTGAACGGATTTTCAAGCCATCGGTGGTATGACGGGACAAGAATAAAGGCGCTGGAGCCATCAGTACGGAAGAGATTGTCCCTCCTATAAATGAACCAGATGAGCAAATCATCGACGGTTCGATAATTGAAGAAACTCCTTCGGCTCATGAGGTCATGGTAGTAATTGCACCATGGACCGAGCCCTTCCTTGCCTACCTTCTATGTCAACAAATCCTCAACGATCAAAAGGAGGCGAGACGCATAATTCGGCGATCCAAGGCCTATAAGGTCCATGAGGGTGAGTTATATAAGAAAAGCACTACCGGGATACTCCAATGGTGCATATGTGAGAAAGAAGGAAGGCATCTTTTGGACGAACTCCATGCAGGCATGGGCGGCCACCACGCCGCATCACGGGCCTTAGTAAGCAAAGCCTTTCGAGCCGGATTATTTTGGCCCACGGCTCGAGCGGACGCCCAAGAACTTGTACAACATTGTTTTGGATGTAAACTATTCGCAAACCAAAGCCACATGCCCCTAACAGCTCTTCGGACTATTCCGATCACCTAGACTTTCGAGGTTTGGGGGCTGGATATGGTCAGATCACTTAAAGGGGGGACCAATGATACGTCTCCAACGTATCTATAATTTATGAAGTATTCATGCCATGTTTACAACAACTTTATATGGTTTTGGTATGATTAGATTAGAACTAACCCGGCCTGACGTTGTTTTCAGCAGAACTACCGTGGTGTCATTTTTTGTGCAGAAATAAAAGTTCTCGGAATGGGCTAAAAATTTACAATGATTTTTTATGGACCAAAAGAGACCCCCGAAACACAAGAGTTGGGACACGAAGTGGATGATGAGGCCAAAAGCCCTCTAGGCGCGCCCTACCCCCAGGGAGGGTGCTCCTAGCTTGTGGGCCCCTCGGGCACCCCCTTGATGTGAGACCGACGCCAAAATTTATAAATACCCAAATCTCTGAAAAGAACCTTAGTTCGGAATTTCCACAGCCGCAAGCCTCTATAGCCATGAATAATCAATCTAGGCCCCCTCCAGCCCCCTGCCGAAGGGGGCCATCATCACCGGAGGTCGTGGAGGAGGAAGCCGGAGGGGGCCATCATCACCATGGAGGCCAAGGACTAGAGGGAGAACCTCTCCCCATCTAGGGGGTATGCCATGGAGGAGGAAGCACAAGGGGGAGACCCTCTCTCCCTCACTTTCGGTGGTGCCGGACTGCCTCCGGGGGAACCATCGTCATGGTGATCGTCTTCATCAACATCATCATCTTCATCACCTTCCACATCTCTTTTAAGTGGTCCACTCTCCCGCACCCCGCTGTAATCCCCTACTTGAACATGGTACTTTATGCCACATATTATGATCCAATGATGTGTTGCCATCCTATGATGTTTTGAGTAGATTTCCTTTGTATTTTGGGTTGATTGATGATCTAGATTGGTTTGATTTGTATGTTTTATTTTTGTTCTGTCTTATGGTGCCTTCCGTGCCATGCACACGTGAAGGATTCCCGCTGTAGGGTGTTGCAATATGTTCATGATTTGCTTATAGTGGGTTGCTAGAGTGACAGAAGCTTAAACCCAAGTAAGGGGGTTGTTGCGTATGGGATAAAGGGGACTTGATGGTTGGGTTTTACATTAATGATCTTTAGTAGTTGTGAATGCTTGCTAGAGTTCCAATCATAAGTGCATATGATCCAAGTAGAGAAAGTATGTTAGCTTATGCCTCTCCCTCATATAAAATTGCAATAATGATTACCGATAATGTTGACAATTGCCTAGGATAATTCCGCACACCGATCCATCATTATTCAACACTCACTATTTATAATATATAGTAATATATTCTAAATTTATGTTAACAAGACCTATTTTAATATTTTAGTTCTTCGATTTCATGCAAAGCTATCCTCTTCATACCCGCAACGTAGTTTTTTTCATTTCTAGATGGAAGCAAACGTTCGGTGTACGTAGAGTCGTATCAGTGGCAGATAGGACTTGAGACAATACTGAAGTGTATTTAGCTCCTTGTGGGTTAGAAACTCCATACTTATCACTTCCACCTTTGTAAATTGTTATGATGATAACTTGCACTTGGGGATTATCAATCAAGAATAATAAATGTATACTTGTCATGGTCGACAAGTTCACCAAATGGATCGAAGCAAAACCTGTAAAATCAGCTAAGTCCGGACCGATAGTCAACTTTATATCCGGCAGGGTACACCGTTATGGTGCCCCGCATAGCATAATAATGGACAATGGATCCAATTTCACCACGTAGGAGGTAAAGGAGTGGTGCACAAACATGGGCATCAAGCTTGATTATGCCTCGGTGTATCACACGCAGACCAATGGACAAGTCGAACGGGCCAACGGCCGAATCATGAGTGGCATCAAACCACGTCTGGCTTGATCTCTTCATGAATCTGACTGCAAGTGGGTAGGGAAACCTTACTCCATCTTGTGGGGTCTGCCTACCAACCCGAATCGATCAATGGAATACACATTGTTTTTTATGGTGTACGGGGCAGATGCGGTCCTGCCCTACGATATCATTCACGACACACCTGGTGTGTGCATGTACGAAGAAAAGGAGGTCGATTTAGTGTTGGAAATATGCCCTAGAGGCAATAATAAATTGGTTATTATCATATTTCCTTGTTCAGGATAATTGTTTATTATCCATGCTATAATTGTATTGATTGGAAACTCAGATACATGTGTGGATACATAGACAACACCATGTCCCTAGTATGCCTCTAATAGACTAGCTCGTTGATCAAAGATGGCTATGGTTTCCTAGTAATGGACATGAGATGTCATTTGATAATGGGATCAAGTCATTAGGAGAATGATGTGATGGACAAGACCCAAACTACAAACGTAGCATATGATCGTGTCAGTTTATTGCTACTGTTTTCTGCATGTCAAGTATTTGTTCCTATGACCATGAGATCATGCAACTCACTGACACTGCAGGAGTACCTTGTGTGTATCAAACGTCGCAACGTAACTGGGTGACAATAAAGGTGCTCTATAGGTATCTCCGAGGGTGTATGTTGGGTTGGCATGGATCAAGACTGGGATTTGTTACTCCGTGTGACGGAGAGGTATCTCAGGGCCCACTCGATAATATAACATCACAATAAGCCTTGCAAGCAATGTGACTAAGTTTTAGTCACGGGATCTTGTATTGCGGAACGAGTAAAGAGACTTGCCAAAAACGAGTTTGAACTAGGTATGGAGATACCGACGATCAAATCTCGGGCAATTAACATACCGAAGAACAAAGGGAACATCATACGAGATTAACTGAATCCTTGACATAGAGGTTCGACCGATAAAGATCTTCGTAGAATATGTAGGACCAATACGGGCATCCAGGTCCTAATATTGGTTATTGACTGTAGAGGTGTCTCGGTCATGTCTACATAGTTCTCGAACACGCAGGGTCTGCACACTTAAGGTTCGGTGACGTTTTGGTAGTATAGAGTTGTGTATGGTGGTGACCTAAGGTTGTTCGGAGTCCCGGATGAGATCTCGGACATCACAAGGAGCTCCATAATGGTCCGGAGGTAAATATTGATATATAGGAAGTCCTGTTTTGGTCGTCGGAAAAGTTTCGGGCTCATCGGTAGTGTAACGGGCGACCATCGGGAGAGATATTTCGAGCCAAGAGGCTACATGGGCTGTGGGAGGAGGTAAACCATCCCCTGGTGGGCTGGACAAAGCCTCCTCTAAGGGCCCATGCAGCTGGAGTGGTTTGAGAAGGAAAAAATCCAAAGGTGGAGAGGTGGAAAGAGTTTCCAAGTGGAAAGGAGGAATCCTGCTCCTAATAGGATTGGAGTAGGACTCCTCCACCTCCAATTTCGACCAAACCTTGAGGGTTTGAGGCTACCTCCTCCCCTCCCTCCCTCCTATATATACTAGAGTATTTAGAGGAAAAAGCTAACCCTAATACCCACGTGCTACCTCTCCTCTAGATTGCAGTTTCTCCTCTAGATCAGTTTTCAGTGGTGCTTAGGCGAAGCCCTGCTAGAATAGCTCCACCACCATCGCCGCAACGATGTTGCACTGCCGGAGAACTCATCTACCTCTCTGCTACCTCTTGCTGGATCAACAAGGCGGAGATTGTCGTCGAGCTGTATGTGTGCTGAACGCGGAGGTGCCATCCGTTCGGCGCTAGATCGAAAGGACCGTGATCAAGATCACGAGACGGGTCATGATGAGATCACGAGACGGATCGTGATGAGTTCGCGGGACGGATCGTGATTGGACCGCGGGACGGATCATGATGAGATCGCGGGATGCTCGGTGATTTGGATCGCGAAGATGTTTGACTACACCAACCGCCTTTCTTAATGCTTCCCGCTTAGCGATCTACAAGGGTATGTAGATCCACTCTCCCTCTCATAAATGCTCATCACCATGGATAGATCTTGCGTGTGCATAGGAAATTTTTTGTTTCCCATGCAACATTTCTCAACAGTGGTATCAGAGCTAGGTCTATGTGTAGATGAGATCTCGAGTAGAACACAAAGAGTTTGTGGGCGTTGATGCTTAGATTGCTTCCTCCCTTGGTCGTGTTTTGGTTCAGCGGTATTGTGGGATGAAGTGGCCCGGGCCAACCTTACTCATACGCTTACGACAGACCGGTTCCATCGACTGACGTGTAACTTCGTTGCACAAAGATGGCTGGCGGGTGTTTGTTTCTCCTACTTTAGTTGGATCGGATTCGACTAAGGCGGTCCTTGAGAAGGTTGAAAAGCAACTTATGTATCACCATTGTGGTTTATGCGTAGGTGAGAATTGTTCTTGCTAGATACCCGTAGCAGCCACGTAAAACATGCAACTACAATTAGAGGACGTCTAACTTGTTTTTGTAGGGTATGATGTGATGTGATATGGCCAATTACATGATGAGATATATGTGATGTATGAGATGATGATGTGTTGTATAAAATATCACGACTTGCATCTTGATGAGTATGGCAACCGGCAGGAGCCATAGGGTTGTCTTTAATTATTGTATGACCTGCGTGTCAATCATTAAGCGCTATGTAATGCTTTACTTTATCGCTAAACGGTAGCAATAGTAGTAGAAGCATGGTGGGCACGGCAACCATGATGGCGACACATTGATGGAGATCAAGATGATGAAAATCATGGTGTCATGCCGGTGACGATGGAAATCATGCTGGTGCTTTCAAGATGGAGATCAAAAGCACACGTTCATGCCATATCATGTCACTTAGGATTTGCATGTGATGTTAATCCTTTTATGCACCTTGTTTTCCTTAGGACGACGGTAGCATTATAAGGTGATCCCTCACTTAAATTTCAAGATGAATTGTGTTCTCCTCGAGTGTGCATTGTTGCAAAAGTTTGTTGTGTCGAGACACCACGTGATGATCGGGTGTGATAGATTCTACTTTCACATACAACGGGTGCAAGCCAGTGTTGCACATGCAGAACACTCGGGTTAAACTTGATGCGCCTAGCATGTACAAACATGGCCTCGGAACACAAGAGACCGAAAGGTCGAACATTAGTCATATAGTAGGTATGATCAACATGATGATGTTCACCATTGAAACCACCTCAACTCACGTGATGATCGGACTTGAGTTGGTGAATTTGGATCATGTATCACTCGAATGACCGGAGGGATGTCAATTTGAGTGGGATTTCTTAAGTAATATGATTAGTTGAACTCATTATCATGAACATAGTCAGTAGTGTCTTTGCAAATTATGTTGTAGCTCACGCTATAGCCCCCTTGAATTTTTATATGTTCCTAGAGAAATAGAGTTGAAAGATGATGTTAGCAATATTGCGGACTAGGTCCGTGATCTGAGGATTGTCCTCATTGCTGGACAGAAGGCTTATGTCCTTATTGCACCGCTCGGTGTGCCACACCATCTAGCGTCATCTATAGATGTTGTGAACATCTGACAGGCACGTTCCGATGACTACTTGATAGTTATGGGCATCATGCATTACGGCTTAGAATTGAGGCTCCAAAACATTTCAAAGGTAACAGAACATATGAGATGTTCTAAGAGCTGAAATTGGGATCTCAAGCTCGTGCTCGTGTTCTGAGATATGAGATCTCCAACAAGATTCTTTGCCTTCAAGATGAAGTAGAATAGCTTAATCATTGAGCATGTGCTCAGATTGTCTGGGTGCTACAATCGCTTGAATCGAGTGGGAGTTGATCTTCCAGATAAGATAGTGATTGATATAGTTCTCCAAGTCTCTGTCACTAAGCTACTAGAACTTGGTGATGAACTATAAAATGCCAGGGATGGAAATAACGATCCCTGAACTGTTCGTGATGTTTAAAACCGCGAAGGTAGAAATCAAAAAGGAGCATCAAGTGTTGATGGTTAGTAAAACCACTAGTTTCGAGAAGGGCAACGGCAAGAAGGGAAACTTCATGGATGGCAAGTCAACTGCTGCTCCAGTGAAGCAACCCAAAGTTGAACCCAAACCCGAGACTAAGTGCTTCTATTATGAGGAGAGCGGTCGCTGAAGCGGAACAACCCTAGATACTTGGTAGATAAGAAGGCTGGCAACGTTGATAGAAGTATATTTGATATACGTGTTATTGATGTGTACCTTGCTAGTACTCCTAGTAGCACCTGGGTATTGGATACCGGTTCGGTTGCTAAATGTTAGTAACTCAAAGTAAAAGCTACGGAATAAACGGAGACTAGCTTAGTGTGAGGTGACGATGTGTGTTGGAAATGTTTCCAAGGTTGATGTGATCAACATCACATGCTCTCTCTACCTTCGGGATTAGTGACAAACCGAAATGTTGCTTGGTGTTTGCGTTAAGCATGAAAATGATTAGATCGTGTTTATTGCAACACGGTTATTCATTTAAGTTAGAGAATAATGGTTATTCTATTTACATGAATAATACCTTCAATGGTCATGCACCCAGTGAGAATGGTCTGTTGAATCTTGATCATAGTAATGCACATGTTCATAACATTGATGCCAAAAGATGCAAAGTTAATATTGATAGTACCACATACTTGTGGCATTGCCGCTAAATGTCATATTGGTATAAATCGCATGAAGAAACTCCATGCTGATGGATCTTTGGACTCATTTGATTTCGAATCGGTTGAGACATGCGAACCATTCCTGTTGGGGAAGATGACTAAGGACCCCATTTTCTGGTTTGATGGAGTGGGCAAGTGATTTATTGGAAATGATACATGTTGATGTATGCAATCCAATGAGTCTTGTAGCGTGCGGGGGATATCATTATTTTCTTACCTTCACTGATGATTTGAGTAGATAATAGTGTATATTTACTTAATGAAACACAAGTCTGAATTGTTTGAAAATTTCAAGCAAATTCAGAGTGAAGTTTAAGATCATCGTGATGAGAAGATAAGATATCTACGATATGATCGTGGAGGTGAGTATCTGAGTTACGGGTTTGGTATACAACTTAAGACAATGTGAAAGTTGTTTCACAACTCACGCCACCTGGAACACCATAGTGTGATGGTGTGTCCGAATGTCATAGTCGTGCTCTATTGGATATGGTGCGAATTATGATGTCTCTTATCATTTTACCACTATCGTTTTGGGGTTATGCATTAGAGACAACTACATTCACTTTAAATAGGGCACCATCTACATCCATTGAGATGAGACCATATGGTTTGGCAGAAACCTAAGCTCTCAATTCTTAATGTTTGGGGCTGTGACACTTATGTGAATAGGGTTTTCACCTAATGAGCTCGAACCCAAAGCGGACAAATGCATCTTCATAGAATACCCTAAGAATAGTTGGGCATACCTTCTATCTCAGATCCAAGTGCAAAATGTTTGTTGCTAAAAATGGGTCCTTTCTCGAGAAAGAGTTTCTCTCAAAAGAATTGAGTGGGAGGAAGATAGAACTTGATGAGGTTGTTGAACCTTTGTTTCAACCAGAGAGTAGCGCAGCGCACAAAGATGTTTCTGTGGAACCTGCGTCAGTTGAAGAGGAAGTAAATGATGATGATCATGAAGCTTCGGATCAAGTTACTATCGAACCTCGTAGGTCGACAAGGATATGTACTGCTCTTGAGTGGTACGACAAACCTGTCTTGGAGGTCATGATGTTGGACAACGATGAACCTACGAGATATGGAGAAGCAATGATGGGCCCGGATTCCGACAAATGGTTAGAGGCCATGAAATCCGAGAAAGGATCCATGTATAAAAACCAAGTATAGACTTTGGTAGACTTGCTCGTTGGACGGCAGGTCGTCGAGTACAAATGGACTTTTGAGATGAAGACAGACGCTGATGGTAAATGTCACCATTTATAAAGCTCGACTTGTCACAAAGAAGTTTCCGACAAGTTCAAAGAGTTGACTGCGATGAGACTTTCTCACTCGTAGCGATGCTGAAGTCTGTTGGAATTATGTTAGCAGTTGCTGCATTTTTCAATTATGAAATCTAGTAGATGGATGACAAAATATCGTTTCCTTAACAGTTTACTTGAGTTAAAGTTGTATGTGATACAGCCAGAAGGTTTTGTCAGTCCTAAGGATGCTAAAAGGTGTGCGAGCTCCAAAAATCCTTCAAAGGGATGGAGAAAGCATCTCGGAGTTGGAATATACGCTTTGATGAGGTGATCAAAGTTTTTTGAGTTTATACAAAGTTTATGAGAAACTTGTATTTACAATAAAGTGAGTGTGAGCACTATAGAGTTTCTGATAAGCATATGTGGATGACATATTGTTGATCGGAAATGATGTAGAATCTCTGGAAAGCATAAAGGGTTGTTTGAAAAGAGTTTTTGAAAGGAAGACCTGGATAAAGCTACTTAATTGTTGGGCATCGTGATCTATAGAGATAGATCAAGACGTCTGATAAGACTTTCAATGAGTACATACCTTGACAAGATTTTGAAATAGTTCAAAATGGATCAGTTAAAGAAAGATTTCTTGCCTTATTTGGAAGGTGTGAAGTGGAGTGAGACTCAAAGCTCGACCACGACAGAAGAAAGAGAAAGGACGAACGTCGTCCCCTATGTCTTGGCCATAGGCTCTGTATATTATGCCATGCTATGTACCGGACCTGTGTGTGCCTTGCCATGAGTCTGTCTAGGGGTACAAGAGTGATCTAGGAGTGGATCACTGGACATCGGTCAATATTATCCTTAATAACTAAAGGACTAAGGAAATGTTTCTCGATTATGGAGGTGATGAAGAGTTCGTCGTAAAGAGTTACGTCAATGCAAGATTTAACACTGATCTGGATGGCTCTTAGTAGCAATCCGGATATGTATAGTGGACCAGCCATTCGGAATAGTTCCAAGTGGAGTGTGGTAGCAGTATTTATAGTATGACACGGAGATTTGCAAAGGACACACGGATCTGAATGTCACAGACCCATTGACTAAAAGACCTCTCTCTCACATGCAAAGCAAGATCAAGCCCCAGAACTCATTGGGTGTTAGATTCATAACAATGCGAATCACATGGTGATGTGAACTAGATTATTGACTCTAGTGCAAGTGGGAGACTGCTGGAAATATGCCCTAGAGGCAGTAATAAATTGGTTAGTATCATATTTCCTTGTTCATGATAATCGTTTATTATCCATGCTATAATTGTATTGATCGGAAACTCAGATACATGTGTGGATACATAGACAACACCATGTCCCTAGTATGCCTCTAATAGACTAGCTCGTTGATCAAAGATGGCTATGGTTTCCTAGTCATGGACATTAGATCTCATTTGATAATGGGATCAAGTCATTAGGAGAATGATGTGATGGACAAGACCCAAACTACAAACGTAGCATATGATCGTGTCAGTTTATTGCTACTGTTTTCTGCATGTCAAGTATTTGTTCCTTTGACCATGAGATCATGCAACTCACTGACACTAGAGGAGTAGCTTGTGTGTATCAAACATCGCAACATAACTGGGTGAAAATAAAGGTGCTCTACAGGTATCTCCGAGGGTGTCTGTTGGGTTGGCATGGATCAAGACTGGGATTTGTTACTCTGTGTGACGGAGAGGTATCTCAGGGCCCAATCGATAATACAACATCACAATAAGCCTTGGAAGCAATGTGACTAATTGTTAGTCATGGGATCTTGTATTGCGAAATGAGTAAAGAGACTTGCCGGAAACGAGGTTCAACTAGGTATGGAGATACCGACGATCGAATCTCGGGCAAGTAACATACCAAAGAACAAAGGGAACATCATACGGGATTAACTGAATCCTTGACATAGAGGTTCGACCGATAAAGATCTTAGTAGAATATGTAGGAACCAATACGGGCATCTAGGTCCTGCTAATGGTTATTGACCGTAGAGGTGTCTCGGTCATGTCTACATAGTTCTCGAACCCGCAGGGACTGCACACTTAAGGTTCGTTGACGATTTGGTAGTATAGAGTTATGTATGGTGGTGACTGAAGGTTGTCATATTTCTTACCTTTCTTTTTATTTTTATTTTTCTTTTTTTATTTCATATTCTTTCCCTTCCATTTTAGCTTTACAGGATTGAATATCATTTGCTATCATGTGTTTGGCTAAACCAAGCTTGTGTTAAGTTTTTTGGCATACATCTTCAAATGTCCTATCCGAAAAAAACACCTGGGGGCTTCTTCTCGAAGCCAATTATTATATATTCTTTACACTGATTCACATGTATTGTGCATGCACACTTCCCTTATCATTTTAAAGATAGTATATGCATCAATTGGGCCTAAGATTTTGGCCATGTTAGGTTGCCTCGCTCTTGTGCTTACCCTCTACATTCCCGATTTTTCGGCAAGAGGGTAAAGGGAGCACCTCTGTGATTGTTACGACCGGATCATCCAGATATGTACCTCAGACGGGTGAAGCCGAAAGCTAGCTATTTTAAGAAGAAAATTGGTCGGCTATGACGGAAGTAAAAAGCTTGTGGTGATTATCACCATTACCTGAGATTATTTTCCCAAAAAAGCCAGTATCCGCATACTAGTAGTATACGACCATGATATCTACGATCTAGGTAGCAACCTGAAGGAAGGTACCAATAGAGGAACGATTTTCTTCAAAATATGTTTCTGACGTTAAGCAATAATATAACATACCTCCCTGTGCACGTTCTGTTTGTTCGCACCAAATGGCCGGATTGCCTGGTTCCCCCAAATAAGTTCCTTTTATCGTAGGGCATTCGTTACGGAACACTCCCAAGCTCTTGGTGAGGGAGGTCGAAGCCGATGGCCGGTTAAGACAACGTTTATAGCATAGACGGAACATTTTCTTATTTAAAGTACATAGTTACATAGATTCAAACATCTCGCTACTGATCAATATTATCTATTAAGGTATCCAGGGTGAAATCTTCTTGCAAAAGACGAGTGGCAAGCATCACTTAGTCATAAACCAAATGAAGTGGCACTTCTTGCCCATCCGGCCCTACTTGCCCAACCGGAGCCATATGCTCTGGGTTAATTTTGGTAAAGCAGGTCTTGACCATTGCCCATGCCTCACGTGCTCCCCCTTGACAAGCCGGTGTCTTCCATAACTCAAAACGACACTAGGCTCCTTTTAATCGATCAACCAATTCAGACATCCCTTCTGGAGGCGTCTTGGCGGGCCAGAGCGCTTTGGTCATGCTCCTCGTCGCTCTCCGAGCTCACGACGGGCAGTTCCTTCAGTAGGTTCCCTCGGAATGATCCGATTTCTTCCTCGGGGCGCTCGGTTAAGAGACCTAGACACGAGATGCAGCATGTCCCTTAAACTTGATATAATAAAGGTACTTTCCAGAATTACGAAGATATAAGTGCACTTACAGAACATGCCCCTTTGTAATCTGATATGGGGCATAACCCATGGTGGTCGATCTGTCATGAATTGGAGGTGGAAACACGAAAAACACGGGGAAGACCGAGAGGAAACATTGAAGAGCAAACTCAATCACACATCAACTAGATCCATAATAACACAAGAGGTACAAGATCCCAAATCAACCAACGATACAAGTAGCGGTACGCGGTCTCCCACTCCAGAGGAGGGTCATTGATATCCCAGAGGATTTTCCCTCTAGAGGGGCCTTGGCATCGCTTGGATCTGCTCCCAAAGGAGGTCACACTTCTCAAGAGAGTCAAGTAATGGGGCTAAGCTCAAGCGGAAACATTAGCTAACCCTAGAAAGAGGTGGAGGGGTGTTTATACAGTACTAGGGGAAAAGGGGCGAAGGAGAGGTTACATGGCCCTTTGGGCCCGAGTCTGCCCACATAGAGGCCGGATGTCCAAGCCAAGGGCCGGATGTCCAGGTCTTCGGTGGGTGGTCGGATGTCTAGGCTCGGGACCAAGATGTCCAGGCTGGTCGGGCTGGTTTCCACATGAACCGGGCACGGGCATGCCGGATATCCGGGGCTGGGGGTCGGATTTCCGGGGCGGTGCCGGATGTCCAAATCTTGTATCTTCGCTTGGGTGTTGTGGGAGTCCCCAGGTGCCAGATGTACGGGCTGGTGGCCGGATGTCCGGGGCCTGGAAGGTGACTTGGCCTTCCTTTGGTCCTCGTGTCCGCACGCCTGTGGATCCATCTTCACAGCAACTTGGCCTTCACTCCGAGCATCTCCTAGGTCATCTTCATAGTACCTAATCACGCAAAGAGTCTCCTCTTGAGATAGCATCCACGTTCCAAGAACATCAAAGGGATAATCATATAGGAGGGGTGTCACCTCGTTTGTAATGGCATGTGAACACGCTCTCGTCATGGGACCTTTTGTAGCTTGAGGTGTTGGTGATGGGTCCATGGTGGTGCTCATGGGATGCTCCGCATCATCTCCCCCCCCTTGCGAGGGATCCGACCTTGGATCAAGATCTTCATCACCATGCAAAGGGGAGAGGTCCGCGACGTTGAAGGTGTCGCTCACATTGTACTTGTCGTGTGGAATGTTGATCTTGTAGGCATTGTTGTTGTAGCGCTCCAACACCTTGAATGGGCCATCGGCCCGAGGTAGTAGCTTGGACTTGCACTCATTGGGAAAGTGTTCCTTTCGGAGATGTAGCCACACAAGGTCGCCGAGTTTGAACACCATGTGGTGTTTGTCGGTGTTGCGCTTGGCGGTGATGCATTCCCCTTGGCGCTCAATGGCGTTCCTTGTATCTTGGTGCATTTTCTTGATGTAGCTTGACCTTGCACTTGCATCCATGTTGATGCGTTCTTGTAGTGGTAGCGGAAGAATGTCCAATGGGGACAATGGGTTGAAGCCATAGACCACCTCGAAGGGAGACTTGTTGGTGGTGAAGTGTCGTGCGTGATTGTAGGCGTAATCGGCGATGGGAAGGCAATCTTCCCATTCCTTGGTATTTTTCTTGATCAACATGCGGGGGAGAGTTCCAAGTGTCCGATATGTCATCTCCATTTGGCCATCGGTTTGTCGATGGTAGGAAGAAGAGAAGAGTAACTTGATGTCGAGCTTGGCGCAAAGGGTCTTCCAAAAGTAGCTCAAGAACTTGATGTCGCGATCCGAGACAATGGTCTTTGGTAATTCATGTGGGCGTAAGATGTCCCTACAAAAGAGATTGGAAATTTGTGAAGCATCGTCGATCTTGTGGCAAGGAATGAAATGAGGCATTTTGGAAAAACGATCCACAACAACGAAAATGGAATCATGGCCATTTTTTTGTTCGTGGCAACCCAAGCACAAAATACATGCTAATATCCTCCCAAGGTTGGAACGGAATAGGAAGAGGCATGTAAAGACCATGGGATTGAGCTTTTGACTTAGCTTTGTGGCATTTAGAGCATCGCTTGGAGAAACGTGCAACATAGCAAAGCATCTTTGGCCAATAGAACTTGTCGGAGAGTGTGGCATATGTCTGGTAGCATCCAAAGTGACCCATTAGTCCTCCACCGTGAGCCTCTTGCAAAAGCAACAAATGAAGAGAAGACTTGGGAGTGGAAAGTTTGTTAGCAAGCATAAGATATCCATCGTTCATGCAGTAGTTCTCCCAACAAGTTTTCACTTTGCAATTGTCATAAGGAATAGAAAAAGAATCATCATGCTCATACAAGTATTTTTTGTGCTCAAAACCAACAACATTCAATTCAAGTTGAGTAACGAGCATGCATTTACGGGAAAGAGCATCTGCCACAACATTTTCTTTGCCCTTAATGTATTTCATAGCATAAGGAAAAGACTCAATAAATTCACTCCATTTAGCATGTCGTTTGTTCAACTTAGTTTCGCCCTTTCAGTACTTGAGAGTTTCATGATTGGTATGAATGAAAAATTCATGCAGTCGCAAATAATGTTCCCAAGCTTGTAAGACTCTCACCAAAGCATACAATTCCTTGTCATATATAGGATAATTGAGTTTAGCACCGAAAAGTTTCTCACTAAAATACGCAATTGGGCGCTTATCTTGCATAAGCACACCTCCTATGCCATTACCACTAGCGTCACAATGAACTTCAATAGTTTTGTCAAAATTAGGCAAGGCAAGCAAAGGTGCATGAGTAAGCAAATTCTTACGTTGATGGAAAGCAGTGTCTTGGGATGGTCTCCAAAAAACGGTGCATTTTTCTTGCTGAAAGCGTGTAAAGGAGTAGCAATAGTGCTAAAGTCTTTCACAAACCGACGGTAGAAACCGGCTAGTCCTAAGAAACTACGCACTTGTTGCAAATTGGTGGGTGTGGGCCAATTCTTAATTGCCTCAATCTTAGTTTCATCAACATGGACACCCTTAGAGGAAACCACAAATCCTAGGAAAACAAGTTTTTCCACACCAAAAATGCAATTGTCCATGTTAGCATAAACTTTTTCCTTGCGAAGAGTTTGCAAAACGTTCCTAACATGTGTGATGTGTTGTTCTAGAGATTTGCTAAAAACAAGGATATCGTCAAAGTAGACCACAACACAATATCCAATGTGGGGGCGCAAAACATGATGCATCATGTGCATGAACGTACCCAGTGCTTCGGATAAGCCTGTGGGCATCACTAGCCATTCATGGAGACCAAATTTAGGTTTGAAAGCCATTTTCCACTCATCACCCTCTTGTATGCGAATTTGGTACTAACTACTTCTCAAATATATTTTGGAAAATATAGTGGCACCATTCATCTAGCATGTCATCTAAGCGTGGGATAGGGTGACGGTAATGAATTGTGATAGCATTTATAGGACGGCAATCGGAACACATGTGCATACTACCATCATGTTTAGGCACTAGGATCACAGAAACCGCGTGAGGACTCAAACTCTCATGAACATGCCCTTTATCTAGGAGTTTTTGGACTTGCCTTTGTATATTCTTTGTTTCGTCGGGGTTGACGCGGTAGGGAGCCTTGTTGGGAAGCGATGCGGCGGGGATGAGGTCGATGCTGTGTTTGATCCCTCGTTTTGACGGTATTCCCGGAGGTAGCTCATCGGGAAAACATCTTGAAATTCCTACAACAATTGAGATAGCACAAGAGGAAGATGTGGTGAAGGGTTAGGTTGGGTTATATCATCCTTACACACTATCACGTAGTGAAGGACAGTCGATGGGGTCTCCCTCACATCCCTCAAATCTCTTTTGGTGGCAAATAGTACTAGATCACTCATGTCCCTCATCGTGGAGTCGCTCAATTTGGGCTTGTGGCGCTCACTCGGTTTGAGGTGGATCACTCTCTCACTTTTCTCTCCATGATGGGATGAAGCTTGCTTGTCGGAGATCACTTGACCTGGAGACATAGGGCGAAGCACATATTTGGTGCCCTTCATCCTGAAGCTATATTGATTTGTGTGCCTATTGTGTATGGCACCATGGTCTAATTGCCAAGGTCTCCCAAGGAGGAGGTGGAAAACGGACATGGGCACCACATCGTAAGCTCCTATCTTGAAGGAAACTTGCAAAGTGTGGTCGACTTGTATTGTGTCGGAGTCACTTAGCCATTGGACCTTGTAGGGGCGAGGATGCTTTTTCTTGGTCAAGTGCAACTTGGAGCAAAGTTCCCCACTTGCCAAATTATGGCAACTTCCTTCGTCGATGATGACCTTGATGGATCTCCCTTGGATACTGGCCTTGGTGTGGAAGATGTGGCAACATTGTTCCTCGTCTTGTTGTTGTTGAAGTGTCAAAATCTTTGAGACAACGAGAGCGGGGCTTAGATCGTTTTCACAAAAGACTTGAGATTCTTCATCTTCATTGACTTGCCGATGCATGGCCACTTGTTCCAAAGCTTCCATCTCATCTTCACTCATGGAGTCATAGGAGCCGTCATCTTGAAAGATCTTGGTTCTCCTTGTGGGACACTCATGCATCTTGTGGCCTCGGCCTTGGCACGTGAAACGCTTGATGGAGCTTGTTTTCACGTCATCTGGTGTTGGTGTAGAGGATGACACTATTGTTTTTCTTGTAGGGCGTTGTGGGATGATGAAGACGACTTGTCCATGTATCTTGACTTGTCATCTTTTGTCTTGGAGGTTCTTGTAGAAGGAGTCGTAGTTGGAGTATCTTGGGTAGTTGCACCGTAGGTCTTGTAGGAGGTCTTAGAGTATTTGTAGTCCTCTTGAAATTGACTTTCCGCCTTGGTGGCTTGATGCACTAGCTCGAGCAAGTTGGAGTAGGGTTGGAAATCCACAATTTTCTTGACTTGGTAACTGATACCATTCAAGAAACATGCCATAGTTTGCTCATCATCCTCCTTCACATTGGCTCTTATCATGGCTATCTCCATCTCTTGGTATTACTCTTCCACCGACTTGGTACCTTATTTGAGTAGTTGTAGCTTCTTGAATAGATCATGATTATAGTGTGTTGGGATGAATCGTGATCTCATGAGATCTTTCATTTGTTCCCAAGTGCTGATTGGAGGGTCACCTCTTTCTCTTCTTCACTCAATCACTTGTTCCCACCAAATGAGCACGTAATCTTGGAACTCGAGGGAGTCCATGGCAATCTTGTTGCCTTCTTCATAGTTGTGCAACCGTAATATTTTGTCGACCTTGAGTAACCAAGAGAGGTAGTCTTCGGGATCGTTGCTTCCGGAGAACTTAGGCATGATGAACTTGAGTTTGCCCAAGCGATTTTCCTCATTGTTGTTGTTATTGCGATATCCTTGTCGTCGAGGAGCTTAGTTGTCTTGTTGACATTGGCCTTTCCTTGGAGCGTGATCATCCACCTGGTCAACAGGATTTGCTTGAGGTCGCGCATCTTGTCGTGAAGGGGCATTGTTGTCATTTTGGTCTTGCTCTTGCCTTGGAGCAAGCTCATCAATGTGCTGCTCCTCTTATCTTGGGTGTTGTTGATGTCGGTGTCGCATCCCTTGTTGGTATTCTTGGTGCTCTTCTTGACGTGTGGCTTCTACTTGGAGTTGCCAACGTAGAGCTTCTTGTTCCTCACAAGCTAGTCGGTTGCGTACTTGCCAGTCATGGGTTGATTCATGAAGCGCCCGTTGTGCTTCTTGTGCTTGCTATTCACGGCGCCGGTCTTCCTCATGGTGGTGATGTAGGTGATCTTGCTCCTAGGCGTCTTGCTCTTGTTGGTGGCGGTGGTCATGCTCATGATGTCAACCTTGAGGCTCGTCATCATGGAAAGTGTTGCTTGAGTCTTGAGAGAGGTGACGCGCGTCATGTTGTTGTGGTTGAGCTCGAGGAGGAGGACTCTCGTCGGAGGAGTCCTTGGAGGAGTGTCGACTTGCGGTGCGCCGTCGAGTTGAGGTAGAAGTGGATGATGCATGGTTCACCATCAGGGCCTGCAGCTTATCCATTTGTATTTTCATGAAGTCCCTCGTCCTCTCATCGGATTCATGTATGTTGGTGGCGACGTGCTCGATGCGGTCTGTGATGACATCATGTGCTTGGCGCATTCCTTTTTGTGCGGGGAAGAATTGTAGTTTGGTGATGTAGTTGTTCACGTTGTCGTCTTGCTCCTCGAATGCCGGGGTCTTCATAGTGTTCCTATCCATGGTACTCAAGTAGATATAAGTGGAAGAATGGGAAAACACAATACCAAATATCATTCCGAAGGTTGAAATGAGGATCAATCACTCAATGGGAAATCATGGAAATAGTAGAATTGGCACCGAGTTTGCCCTTCTCACACCTATAAAAGTAATGCTTATGGAGTAGCTTGGTTAGGATGGTTGCACAAAATTTCAAGAAATTCGAGAATATGATCCAATATAGTTGAAATAGATTCACAAGTTTGCAAGTAAGATAATGTGAATCAATAGCAATGAGTGAACTCAGAAACACACACACGAATAGAAAAGTGGGGTTGTGCAACCAAGAAATGACCTCAAAATGTGGAATCCACGAAAAACACTCGTGTTGCACAACTCTAGAGAGACGTTAGCACGATTGCCTGAATGGGCGTGATACAAACTTGTGCAGAACCTATAAGAAACAAAATGTGTTGTCTTCCTATTCTCGACTTGCTATGTATGTATGATGCATGAGTCACTCACTCAAGTGATCCACGGTGATCAAGTATGATATGAAAATTTGGCAATGCTATTGCTCTTTTGTCCTTGATTAAAATCTTAAGTTCTCTTTCCTTTAGCAATGATATTTGGATCGTCACTATGCGGGAAGTGCACACCAAGATAGCAGTTATGTATGTGGGTACTTTGTAACATAATTGATGATACTAAGATGTATATGCATGCAATTGTAGCTATACCGAGTATGTATCACTAATGTGCACAAGTAGCGTGACTCGGAAATACTTAATGGCTAGTCTTTATAGGTAAGTAACGCAAATATGCTAGGGGAAAAATGCAATGGCAAGGGTATACGTCAAGAGTGTTGTCACGGTTACCGTCCTTGCTTATGGTGTAGTGTCAATGAAGAGTTGGTTGGCGACGATCAGGGGCGATGATGAGCGGCGATGTCGATGAGGAACCACTCCTAATTAGATGAAACACCTTAGGAAGTGGCGATGCTCGCAACTCAAAATCTCAAATGCAAAAGGGTTGCGGAAGAAATGGTGGAAATGTTGTGGAAGAAATGGTGGAAACGGTCAAAAGAAGGCAAGGCAGCTTTGTTGGTTGCCAGCGGCCGGATGTCCAGGCCACTGCGTCGGATGTCTAGGGTCCAGGGCGGATGTCTGGGGTGCCCGATCCAGATTGGATCTCAGGAATTTCTTATGAACTAGGGATGAACACGAAAAAAATTCTACGGATTGGGGGCGATTTGGCGGTGGAAATTGATGGAGATGATGGGGGAATGATAGATCTAATTGTCCTCTACGAAATCCAAGGATCCAAATCAACAAAATCTCATCAAATCCAAGAAATCCAAGAAATTTTGGGTAGGGCTATTTTTGTGGGAATTTTCGAAATTAGGACGAATCAAAGCACAATTAGGCTATCAAACTGTGGGGAGACTCCAAATTCGTGATCAACGTGGCTCATGATACCAATATGTTCCGGGGCAAGACCTGTGGTGGTCGATCTTTCATGAATTGGAGGGGGAAACACAAAGAACATGGGGAAGAAAGAGAGGAAACATTAAAGAGCAAACTCAATCACACATCGACTAAATCCATAATAACACAAGAGGTACAAGATCCCAAATCAACCAACAATACAAGTAATGGTACGCGATCTCCCACTATGGAGGAGGGGCCTTGATATCCTGGAGGATCTTCCCTCTAGAGGGGCTTTGGCATCACTTGGATCTACTCCCAAAGGAGGGCACACTCCTCTAGAGAGTCAAGTAATGGAGCTAAGCTCAAGAGCAAACATTAGCTAACCCTAGAAAGAGATTGAGGGGGTGTTTATATAGTACTAGGCGGAAAAGGGGCGAAGGAGAGGTTACATGGCCCTTCGGGCCCGAGTTTGGCCACACAGGGGCCGGATGTCTGGGCCAAGGGTCGGATGTCTAGGGCTTCAGTGAGTGGTCGGATGTCCGGTCTCGAGGCCTGGATGTTCGGGCTGGCGGGGCTGGTTTCCACACAAAGCGGCCATGGGCACGCTCAATATCCGGGGCTAGGGGCTGGATTTCCGAGGCGGTGCCGGATCTCCGGGGTGGGGCCGGATGTCCGGCTCCTGTAGCTTTTCTTGGGCGCTATGGGAGTCCCTAGGTGATGGATTGCCGGTCTGGTGGCCGGATGTTCGGGGCCTAGGAGGTGACTTGGCCTTCCTTTGGTCCTCATGTCCGAGCGCCTTCGGATCCATCTTCATAGTGACTTGGCCTTCACTCCGAGCATCTCCTAAGTCGTCTCCATAGTACCTAATCACGCAAAGAGTCTTCGCTTGAGGTAGCATCCACGTTCCAAGAATATCAAAGGGAGAATCATATAGGAGGGATGTCACCTCGTTTGTAATGGCACGTGCATGGGCTATCGTCATGGGACCTTTCATAGCTTGAGGTGTTGGTGATGGGTCCATGGTGGTGCTCATGGGATGATCCGCATCATAATCTCTGGTTCTCTTCTTGGGCTTGAGCCAATTGAATTTTCAAACTCTCATGTTCTTGGATTGCCGCTAGTTTTCCACCTTAAGCTGGTTCTTTCCCTCAAGACTTCGGTTCACCATACAGCGGCCAGCCTCATGCTGGGATTCGGCATACCTCTGAGATTCTCGGGCTATATCCCAATCTTTCTGCAACTGCCCTATAGACTCAGCTGTTATAAAGTACTCTAACATCAGAAAGGGGCTGTCGAATAAATCGCAAATTGACATACTCACCATGCGCCTCTCGGGTGAAATTCTTCACTTGCTCAAGCTCGGCCTTCACGGTTTGTACCTGTGTTTGGCTCACCTCGAGTTGCTTGGCCAACTTCTTATTTTGCAGCCTTGAGGCCTGCATTATAAATAAACCAATATTAAGATCCTTAACTCGGCCATTCCGACCAAATCAAGGCTTGGGGGCTACTGGATTAATATTTGTGTTCGGTTGTTAAAACCAAATGCTCACCTCCAGGATGGACGATATTAGTTTGGTGGCTCCCGCAAGCCCAGCTCGGGCAGCTCCGATGTATGCGTCCACCAAACTTAGGGCATTAAACTCTTCTTCGGAAATTGCTTGGTGGCGCATGACTTCCTTTTGCCGTCGGTGATTGATCGCACTCTCTACCTCGGAGTTACTGACCGAGACATCCCCAAAATCTTCAGGGGTCTGATCCATCACAGGGGCCTCCGTATCAAGTTCAGCCTGAATAGAAGACCTTGATTAATGATGGTTGCCTAGCGCCTCGGCGACGTTCCCAGAAGAAGGTGGTTTTGCTCATCTCCTGAGTATTTCGATATGAGATTTTGTGAGTACTTATCGCAATCATGACAATGGCCGAACTAAACAGTTGAATAAAGTACCTCTTGCTTGATTGCACGGTCGAGATTGTCCCCGCGGTTGGCTCACGAGGAGGATTCCTGTTGTTGCTCGATACGGACCCTGGTGCTACAGACGACATTCGACGCATGGACCGATGACCCTTGGGAGTAGTGATCAGCATAGTTGGGTTGATAGGGGTCGCTTGCTCTTTACGGGAAGAGGCCTTCTTTTTACTAGTAGCGGAAGAAGGAAGTTGTCCGGGGTGATCGGCTATAAGAGCCACCTTGGAGCCGCCAAGGCTCTCCTAGTAAAAGACCCCGTCCTCGTATTAAATTGATAGCTCTGGGTCATCATGGAATCCGAGATCGTCATCGTGAGAATAACTTTCTAGTTGAGGCGCCGGACAGCTGTCTGTCTCGATCCAGCGCCTCCAACTCTGTTCCGATAGATTGAAAGCTTCGATTAGAAGGATTATACATAAATATCCAAACTCAGGAAAAAAAATCCAAAGGCTTATGTTGGAAATATGCCCTAGAGCAATAAATAAAGTTTTTATTATTATATTTCCTTGTTCATGATAATTTTTTATTATCCATGCTATAATTGTATTGATTGGAAACACATTGCATGTGTGGATGAATAGACAACACTTTGTCCCTAGTATGCCTCTAGTGAACTAGCTCGTTGATCCAAGATGGTCAAGGTTTCCTAGCCATTGACATGTGATGTCATTTGATAATGGGATCACATCATTAGGAGAATGATGGGATGGACGATACCCAAACTATAAACGTAGCATATGATCGTGTCAGTTTATTACTACAGTTTTCTGCATGTCAAGTATATGTTCCTATGACCATGAGATCATGCAACTCACGGACACCGGAGGAATGCCTTGTGTGTATAAAACGTTGCAACAAAACTGTGTGACTATAAAGGTACTCTAAAGGTATCTCCGAGGGTGTCTATTGAGTTGGCATGGATCAACACTGGGATTTGTTACTCCGTGTGACGGAGAGGTATCTGAGGGCCCACTCGGTAATACAACATCACAATAAGCCTTGAAAGCAATGTGACTAAGTGTTAGTCACGGGCTCTTGTATTACAGAACGGGTAAAGAGACTTGCCGGTAACGAGGTTGAACTAGGTATGGAGATACCGACGATCGAATCTCGGGCAAGTAACATACCGAAGAACAAAGGGAACATCATACGGGATTAACTGAATCCTTGACATAGAGGTTCGACTGATAAAGATCTTCGTAGAATATGTAGGAACCAATATGGGCATATAGGTCCCACTATTGGTTACTAACGGTAGAGGTGTCTCGGTCATGTCTACATAGTTCTCGAACCCGCAGGGTCTGCACAGTTAAGGTTCGGTGACGTTTCGGTAGTATAGAGTTATATATGATGGTGACCGAAGGTTGTTCGGATTCCTAGATGAGATCCCGGACGTCACGAGGAGCTCTAGAATGGTTTGTAGGTAAAGATTTATATATAGGAAGTCCTGTTTTGGTCATCGAAAAAGTTTCGGGCTCATCGGTAGTGTATCAGGAGTGCCGGGAGGGTACCGGGTGACCGTCGGGAGGTGTATTTCGACCCAAGAGGCTACATGGGCTGTGGGAGGATAAATACCAGCCCTTAGTTGGCTGGCCAAAGTCCCACACAAGGCCCATGCAGCTCGGAAGAAATTCCGAAGTGGAAAAGGTGGAAAAAAGGCAAAAAGGTGGAAATAAGGAAGGAGTCCTAATCCTACTAGGAGTGGAGGAGGACTCCTCCTCTCCACTTCGACCGAACCAAAGAGGGGTTGGCCCTTGCGCCAAGCCTCCTCCTCCTCTCCTCCTATATATACTAGAGGTTTTAGGGGTTTTGCACAAGATTTTCAACCACGTGCAACCCTACCCTCTAGTCTGTAGTTTCTCCTCTAGATCAGTTTCAGCTGTGCTTAGGCGAAGCCCTGCTGAGATTACTCCACCACCATCGCCACAGCGCCGTCACGCTGCCGAAGAACTCGTACACCTCTCCGCTCCCTCTTGCTGGATCAAGAAGGATGAGATCGTCATCGAGCCGTACGTGTGCTGAACGCGGAGGTGTCGTCCGTTTGGTGCTAGATCGGGACGGATCGTGATTGGATCGCGGGATGCTCGGTGATTTGGATCGTGAAGACATTCGATTACATCAACTGCGTTTCTTAATGCTTCCCGCTTAGCAATCTACAAGGGTACGTAGATCCACTATCCCTCTCATAGATGTTCATCACCATGGATGGATCTTGCGTGTGCGTAGGAAAAAATTTGTTTCCCATACAACGTCCCCCAATAGTGGCATCATGAGCTAGGTTTATGTGTAAATGAGATGTCGAGTAGAACACAAAGAGTTTGTGGGTGTTGATGCTTAGATTGCTTCCTCCCTTGGTCGTATTTTGGTTCAACGGTATTGTAGGATGAAGCGGCCCGGGCCAATGTTACTCATAAACTTACGAGAGACCGGTTCCATCGACTTATGTGTAACTTCGTTGCACAAAGATGGTTGGCGGGTGTCTGTTTCTCCTACTTTAGTTGGATTGGATTTGACTAAGGGGGGTCCTTGAGAAGGTTGAAAAGCAACTTATGTATCACCATTGTGGTTTATGCGTAGGTAAGAACTGTTCTTGCTAGATACCCGTAGCAGCCACGTAAAACATGCAACAACAATTAGAGGACGTCTAACTTGTTTTTGTAGGGTATGTTGTGATGTGATATGGCCAATTACATGATGAGATATATGTGATGTATGAGATGATCATGTGGTGTATAGAATATCACGACTTGCATGTCGATGAGTACGGCAACCGGCAGGAGACATAGGGTTGTCTTTAATTATTGTATGACCTCCTGTCAATCATTAAGCGCTATGTAATGCTTTACTTTATCGCTAAACGGTAGCAATGGTAGTAGAAGCATGGTGGGCGCGGCAACCCCGATGGCGACATGTTGATGGAGATCAAGCTGATGGAGATCATGGTGTCGTGCCGGTGACGATGGAGATCATGTTGGTGCTTTCAAGATGGAGATCAAAAGAACAAGTTCATGGCCATATCATGTCACTTATGATTTGCATGTGATGTTAATCCTTTTATGCACCTTGTTTTTCTTAGGACGACGGTAGAATTATAAGGTGATACCTCACTTAAATTTCAAGATGAATTGTGTTCTCCCCGAGTGTGGACCGTTGCGAAAGTTCATCGTGTCGAGACACCACGTGATGATCGGGTGTGATAGACTCTACGTTCACATATAACGGGTGCAAGCCAGTGTTGAACATGCAGAACACTCGGGTTAAACTTGACGAGCCTAACATGTATAGACATGGCCTCGGAACACAAGAGACCGAAAGGTCGAACATGAGTCATATAGTAAATATGATCAACATGATGATGTTCACCATTGAAACCACCTCAACTCACGTGATGATCGGACTTGAGTTAGTGAATTTGGATCATGTGACACTCAGATGACCTGAGGGATGTCAATTTGAGTGGGAGCTTTAGTAATTTGATTAACTAAACTCATTATCTTGAACAATAGTCTTAGTAACCTTTGCATATTTATGTTGTAGATCAATGGCTCGCGCAGTAGCACCCCTGAATTTTAATGCATTCCTAGAGAAAGCTAAGTTGAAAGATGATGGAAGTAACTTTGTGGATTGGGCCCGTAATCTAAGGATTATCCTCAAGGCTTCCCAGAAATCATATGTCCTTGATGCACCGCTTGGTGACCAACCCGAAGACATGTCATCCGAAGACGTTAAGAACGCTTGGGAGGCACATTCTGGAGATTACTCAATAGTTTAGTGTGCAATATTGTATGGCTTAGAACCGGGACTTCAAAGACGTTTTGAATGTCATGGAGCATATGATATGTTCCAGGAGTTGAAGTTTATCTTTCAGAAGAATGCCCGGATCGAGACGTATGAGACCTCTGATAAGTTCTATGCTTGCAAAATGGAGGAGAACAGGTCTATCAGTGAACATATACTCAGAATGTCTGGGTATTCGACTCGTCTAGCGGAGTTGGGAATTGCCCTTCCGCCAGAGGCGATCATTGACAGAGTTCTTCAATCACTACCACCTAGCTACAAGTTCTTCAATCACTACCACATGCACGGGATGAACAAGTCAGTCGCTGAATTGTTTGCGATGCTAAAAGTCGCTGAGTCTGAAATCCGGAAAGAACATTAAGTGTTGATGGTCAATAAAACCACTAGTTTCAAGAAGAAGGGCAAGGGCAAGGGCAAGAAGGGCAAATCCAAGAAGGATGGCAAAGCAGTTGCTCCTCCTGCAAAGAAACCCAAGGCTGAACCCAAGCCAGAAACTGAGTGTTTCATTGCAAGGGAACTGGTCAGTGCAAGCGGAACTGCCCCAAGTACCAGGCTGACAAGAAGGCGGCCAACAACAAACAATGTATATGTGATATACATGGTATTGATGTGTACCTTACTAGCTCTCGTTGTAGTGCCGGGGTATTTGATACCCATTCGGTTGCTCACATTTACAACTCAAAGCAGGACCTACGGAATAGATAGAGGTTGGCTAAGGACAAAGTGACGATGCGCGTGGGAAATGGTTCCAAGGTTGATGTGATTGCCGTCGGCACGCTCTCTCTTCGATTACCATCGGGATTAGTGATGAACCTGAATAATTGTTATTTAGTGCATGCATTAAGCATGAACATTATATCTGGATCTTGTTTATTGCAAGACGGTTACTCATTTAAATCAGAGAATAATGGTTGTTCTATTTATATGAGTGATATCTTTTATGGTCATGCACCCAATGCGAGGGGTTTATTCATATTGAATCTTGATAGTGATGATACACATGTCCATAACATTGATGCCAAAAGATGTAGAGTTGATAATGATAGTACCACTTTCTTGTGGCACTGCCATTTGGGTCATATTGGTGTAAAACGCATGAGGAAGCTCCATGTTGATGGACTTTTGGAGTCACTTGATTTTGAATCACTTGACACATGTGAACCATGCCTCATGGGCAAGATGACTAAAATGTCGTTCTTTGGAACAATGGAATGGGCAAGTGACTTGTTGGAAATCATACATACTGATGTATGTGGTCCAATGAATGTTGCAGCGTGCAGTGGATATCGTTAATTTCTCACCTTCACTGATGACTTAAGTAGATATGGATATATTTACTTAATGAAACACAAGTCTGACACGTTTGAAAAGTTCAAGCAATTTCAGAGTGAAGTTGAGAATCACCATAATAAGAAGATCAAATTCCTACTATCTGATCGAGGAGGTGAATATCTGAGTTATGAGTTCGGCAGTCACTTAAGACAGTGTGGAATTGTTTCACAGTTGACACCGCCCGGAACACCACGGCGTAATGGTGTGTCCGAACGGCATAATCTAACCTTATTAGATATGGTGCGTCTATCATGTCTCTTGCCGATTTGCCACTATCGTTTTGGGGTTATGCATTAGAGACAACTGCATTCACTTTAAATAGGGCACCATCAAAATCCGTTGAGACGACGCCATATGAACTGTGGTTTGGCAAGAGGCCAAAGTTGTCATTCTTAAAGTTTAGGGATGTGATGCTTGTGTCAAAAAAGCTTCAGCCTGAAAAGCAGGAACCCAAAGCGGAGAAATGCATCTTCATAGGATACCCAAAAGAGACAGTTGGGTATACCTTCCTCAGATCCGAAGGCAAAGTGTTTGTTGCTAAGAACGGAACATTTCTTGAGAAAGAGTTTCTCTCGAAAGAATTGAGTGGTAGGAAAATAGAGCTTGATGAGGTTATTGAACCTTTACTTCAACCAGAGAGTAGCGCAGCGCAGAAAGATGTTTCTGTGGAGCCTACAACAGTTGAAGAGGAAGTTAATGATGATTATCATGAAGCTTCAGATCAAGCCACTATCGAACCTCGTAGCACGACAAGGGCGTGTACTGCTCCTGAGTGGTACGGCAACCCTGTCTTGGAGGTCATGTTGTTGGACAACAATGAACCTACGAGCTATGGAGGAGCGATGATGGGCCCGGATTCCAAGAAATGGTTAGGGGCCATGAAATCCGAGATGGGATCCATGTATGAAAACAAAGTATGGACTTTTGAAGTATTACCTAAAGGGCGAAAGGCCATTCAGAACAAATGGATCTTTAAGAAGAAGATGGATGCGGACAGTACTGTCACCGTCTATAA
Source organism: Hordeum marinum (assembly GCA_022496015.1). Classification (NCBI taxonomy): domain Eukaryota; kingdom Viridiplantae; phylum Streptophyta; class Magnoliopsida; order Poales; family Poaceae; genus Hordeum; species Hordeum marinum. The sequence continues at coordinate 269,829,342 of CM039675.1, read as the reverse complement.
AACTCGACTTGTGGCAAAGGGTTTTTCACAAGTTCAAGCAGTTGACTACGATGAGACCTTCTCACCCATAGCGATGCTTAAGTCCATCAGAATCATGTTAGCAATAGCTGCATATTTCGACTATGAAATTTGGCAGATGGATGTCAAAACAGCGTTCCTCAACGGTTTCCTTGAGGAAGAGTTGTATATGATGCAACCGGAAGGTTTTGTCGATCAGAGAATGCTGACAAAGTTTGTAGACTCCAGCAATCCATTTATGGACTGGTGCAAGCATCTCGGAGTTGGAATACGCGCTTTGATGAGGTGATCAAAGTGTTTGGGTTTATACAAGTTTATGGAGAAGCTTGTATTTACAAGAAAGTGAGTGGGAGCTCTATAGCGTTTCTAATATTATATGTAGATGACATATTGCTGATTGGAAACAATATAGAAATGCTGGAAATCATGAAGGAATATTTGAACAAGAGTTTTTCAATGAAGGACCTAGGAGAAGCTGCTTTCATATTAGGCATTAAGATCTAGAGAGATAGATCGAGACGCTTAATAGCACTTTCACAAAGCACATGCCTTGATAAAGTTTTGAAGAAGTTCAAAATGGATCAGTCCAAGAAGGGGTTCTTGCCTGTGTTGCAAGGTGTGAAGTTGACTAAGACTCAATGCCCAGTGACTACAGAAGATAGAGAGAAGATGAGTGTCATCCCCTATGCTTCAGCCATAGGCTCTATCATGTATGCAATGTTGTGCACAAGACCCGATGTCATCCATGCCAGAAGTATGGACGGAAGGTTTCAAAGTGATCCTGGAATGGAGCACTGGACGGCGGTCAAGAATATCTTTAACACTAATCTGGATGAAGAGCTCGTTGTAAAGGGTTACGTCGATGCAAGCTTTGACACTAATCTGGATGACTCTAAGTCGCAAACCGGATACGTATTTATTCTCAACGGGGGAGCGGTAAGGTGGTGCAGTTCTAAGCAAAGTGTGGTAGTCGATTCTACATGTGAGGCGGAGTACATCGCAGCCTCGGAAGCAGCGAAGGAAGGTGTCTGGATGAAGCAGTTCATGACAGATCTTGGAGTAGTGCCTAGTGCACTGAATCCAATGACTCTCTGTGACAACAATAGTGCCATTGCTCTGGCCAAGGAACCAAGGTTTCACAAGAGGACCAGACACATAAAGCGATGCTTCAATTCCATCCACGATTACATCAAGGAGAAGGACATAAATATTTACAAAGTGCACATGGATCTGAATGTTGCAGACCCGTTGACTAAACCTCTTCGATTCATTACAATGTAAATCACATAGCGATGTGAACTAGATTATTGACTCTAGTGCAAGTGGGAGACTATTGGAAATATGCCCTGGAGGTAATAAATAAAGTGTTTATAATTATATTTCCTTGTTCATGATAATTGTTTATTATCCATGCTATAATTGTATTGATTGGAAACACATTGCATGTGTGGATGAATAGACAACACTTTGTCCCTAGTATGCCTCTAGTGTACTAGCTCATTGATCAAAGATGGTCAAGCTTTCCTAGCCATTGACATGTGATATCATTTGATAATGGGATCACATCATTAGGAGAATGATGGGATGGACCAGACCCAAACTATAAACATAGCATATGATCGTGTCAATTTATTGCTACAGTTTTCTGAATGTCAAGTATATGTTCCTATGACCATGAGATCATGCAACTCACGGACATTGGAGGAATGCCTTGTGTGTATCAAACGTTGCAACATAACTGGGTGACCATAAAGGTACTCTAAAGGTATCTCCGAGGGTGTCTGTTGAGTTGGCATGGATCAACACTGGGATTTATTACTCCGTATGACGGGGAGGTATCTCAGGGCCCACTCAGTAATACAACATCACAATAAGCCTTGCAAGCAATGTGACTAAGTGTTAGTCACAGGATCTTGTATTACAAAATGAGTAAAGAGACTTGCTGGAACGAGGTTGAACTAGGTATGGAGATACTGACGGTCGAATCTCGGGCAAGTAACATACCGAAGAACAAAGGGAACATCATACGAGATTAACTGAATCCTTCACATAGAGGTTCGACTGATAAAGATCTTCATAGAATATGTAGGAACCAATATGGGCATCAAGTCCCGCTATTGGTTATTGACCATAGAGGTGTCTCAGTCATGTCTACATAGTTCTCGAACCCGCAGGGTCTGCACAGTTAAGGTTCGGTGACGTTTCAGTAGTATAGAGTTATATGTGGTGGTGACCGAAGTTTGTTCAGAGTCTCGGATGAGATCCTGGATGTCACGAGGAGCTCCGGAATGGTCCGAAGGTAAAGATTGATATGTAGGAAGTCCTGTTTTGGTCACCGGAAAAGTTCCGGGCTCATCGGTAGTGTACCGGGAGGGTACCGGGTGACCATCGGGAGGTGTATTTCGACCCAAGAGGCTACATGGGCTATGGGAGGATAAATACCAGCCCTTAGTGGGCTGGAAAAAGTACCACACAAGGCCCATGCGGCTGGGAAGAAATTCCAAAGTGGAAAAGGTGGAAAAAGGCAAAAAGGTGGAAATAAGGAAGGAGTCCTAATGCTACTAGGAGTGGAGGAGGAGGACTTCTCCTCTCCACTTTGGCCGAACCAAAGAGGGGCTGGCCCTTGCGCCAGGCCTCCTCCTCCTCTCCTCCTACATATACTAGAGGTTTTAGGGTTTTTGCACAAGATTTTCAGCCACGTGCAACCCTACCCTCTAGTCCGTAGTTTCTCTTCTAGATCGGTTTCAGCTGTGCTTAGGCGAAGCCCTACTGAGATTACTCCACCACCATCGCCGCAGAGCCGTCACGCTACTGGAGAACTTGTGTACCTCTCCGCTCCCTCTTGCTAGATCAAGAAGGCGGAGATCGTTATCAAGCCATACGTGTGCTGAACGCGGAGGTGACGTCTGTTCGGTGCTAGATTGGGACGGATCGTGATTGGATCGCGGGACGCTCGGCAATTTGGATCGCAAAGACGTTTGACTACATCAACTGCGTTTCTTAACGCTTCCTGCTTAGCAATCTACAAGCATATGTAGATCCACTGTCCCTCTCCTAGATGCTCATCACCATGGATAGATCTTGTGTGTGCGTAGGAAATTTTTTGTTTCCCATGCAACGTTCCCCAACAGCATACTCATTCGATGGGGTTATGACTCAAATAGCCCTCCTTGGCTAACAGTCGAGAAAAATCTTGTTTTTCTCCTTTGAAAAGATCGGTCAGTATGGCCGCCATTGCCGCCTGATTCGCAAGACCCTGCCGTTGGGAACTGGTGGTATCATTTGTTCCGTTGTAACGCCATAAGGGGTGTATCCTTTGCTGAAGGGGTTGAATGCATCGAGCAATGACAGCTGCCATCATGTCGATGATGGTTAACTTACTTTGAACTAGTAGCCTCTATTGGGTGGCTAGGAATTTTACGTCGGCACTTTCCTATTGGGATGGACTCTTTGGTCGTCAGTTGAACCTTTTCTTCAAAGGAGCATCGGAGTATTTGGGAAGACCCCTTCGAGCTGGGTCAAACAGGGGAACGTCCTCAATATAGAACCATTGTGTGGTCCATTCTTTGGACTCTTTCTTTGGTGTCCCCATGGGATACCCCGTCACGGCTATACGCCATACTTCGGCTCCACTAACTTCCCGAATTGTCTTATCTCAAGTACGGGTGAAAAGGCAAAAGTACTTCCTCCATAAACCAAAATGGGCCTCGTAGCCCAAGAACATCTCATAGAGGGCAACAAAGCCCGAAATGTGCAAGATGGATCAAGGGTTGAGATGATGGAGTTGGATCCTATAAAATTCCAATAGTCCCCTGAAGAAGGGATGAATGGGGAATCCTATGCCCCATAAGAGGAAGGGCACGAAACATACCCGCTCTCCCTTGTGTGGAATAGGGAAATTCTTTATGAAGGCCTTGCCGATTGAAGAAGTCAATCTAGCACGGGTAAATGCTAGATCCGAGGCAGGGAGATAACCCTGGGTCTCAAGGTTGCGCAGCTGGAGGAGAGGTACTTAACAACTTGCCCAATCTCTGGGAAGGGGGCCATGAGGACGCAAAGAGGAGCCAAGGATACTTGCCATATTTTCAAGTTCTCTTGCTTGAGGATTATCGATGGTAAGTAAGAGGAAGGGATTGCCTAAGCCATGGTTCAGCCTGCTTAAATGGGCGGTTCCTCCCCTTCGCTTGCAGGAAGGGTAGTCCTATAAAAGGTTGCTGGGCCACCCGTCTCCCATTGGCGCATAGGGATCGAGGGGTGTCGTTAATTCTGGGCAGCGAAGTTAATGTTGTGCGCCCCGTGATGTCTCGACGATCGACAGCTCACTAATTAATGGATTATTGTTTACAGAACAGAGAGGAGGAGAAGAACTCGCCTCACATGCCGGAGACTTTGGGAGCGCGGGACCATTCGGACTACATACCTCGGCATTGGAGGCTAGTTCGGGGGCTAGTGAGAGTGTCCGGGATTAAGGGGTCCTCGAACTACCGGCCTATTCCTTATGGGCCGAACTCGTGGGCCACTCGTTGGAGGATTGGACTGACCGAATACCCCGTGACCAGGGGGAAACCTCAGGATCCGTGGCGTGCCCTTCTAGCTTAATATGATAGAATAGGCATGTTTATTCCTTCGGTAAGAAACCGACTATGTGTAACCCTAGGGACCCCTGGTATCTATATAAGCCAAATGGTTTAGTTCGTAGAGGCAGGTGAACTCATCTAGGGTTTAGCTACCTCATCTCGAGGTATATCAAAACTGTAATCTTCATACATATTAATACAACCAAGCAGGACGCATGGTTTTACCTCCATAGGAGGGCCTGAACCTGGGTAAAGATCGTCTCCTTCGTCCCGTGTTACCCATCGATTCTAGATCCACAGCTCGGGACCCCCTACCCGAGATCCGCCAGTTTTAACACCGACACCTGCAAGGAGCAAAAGGAAATTACAAGTGGTTTGCAACAATGTATTCTTTGCAAGCACTAAAAGTAGAAGTAACAGATAGTTTTGTAGCAAGGAAATTCGTAATAAGTAACAATAGTAACAAATGTGAAGCAAGGCGGCCCAATCATTTTTATAGCAAAGGAAAAGACAGAAGTAAATCATTCTTGAGGACACATGGGAATTCTCGTCTATTCATGTTTCATTATGTTTAGTTGATTCGTGTTCAATACTTTGATAATTTTATATGTGGGTAGACCGGTGCTAGCTTGTAGTTCTTAATTGAATAAACAACCCTCTTATGATTATCCCCTATCGCAAGCATTGGCAACTATGAAAGAAGAATTAAGATAAATCTAACCATATCATGAAATGTGTGGATCCGAATCAGCCCCTTACGGAATAACGCATAAACTAGGGTTTAAGGTTATGTCACTCTCGCAACCCATCATCTACTTATTACTCCCTAATGCTTTCCCTTAGGCACAAGGATGGTGAAGTTCCATGTAGTAGATGTTCACATGACACTACTAAAGGACTAGCAACATATACGTCATCATATTATCAAACGAATACCAACTTCGCATGATTGGTGCAAACTTCACCTCAAGAATTGGTGAAAATTTCGCCAGTGCATCCAAACCCCATGATATGATACGCTATCACACATAAGCCTCCTTATATCTTCCTCAAAACAGCCACCCTACCTATCTATTATGGCATTTCCATAGCTAGATATATTGCCATGAGCTTCCACTGTTCAATTACATGACATGTGTGTTCATTTTCATATTGCTTTGCACGATCATATAGAGATGGCATGATATTTGTGGAAAAGCCACTATTCATCATTGTAATACATGTTACACAAGATCATTGCACATCCAGCTACACTGCAAGAGGCCGGTACATCTCCAACGTATCTACAATTTATCAAGTATTAATGCCATGTTTACAACAATTTTATATGGTTTTTGTATGATTTGATTAGAACTAACCCGGACTGACGTTATTTTCAGCAGAACTACCGTGGTGTCATTTTTTGTGTGCAGAAATAAAAGTTCTCGGAATGGGCTGGAAATTTATGGTGATTTTTTATGGACCAAAAGAGACCCCCCGAAGCACAAGAGCTAGGTCAGGAAGTGGACGAGGACGCCACAAGCCCTCTAGGCGTGCCCTACCCCCACGGAGGGTGCTTCGGGCTTGTGGGTCCCTCGGGCACCCCCTTGACGTGAGACCGATGCCAAAAATTCTTATAACAACCAAACCCCCGAAAAAGAAACCTAGATCAGGAGTTCTGCCACCGCAAGCCTCTATAGCCACGAAAAACCAATCGGGAGCCCGTTCGGGTACCCTGCCGGAGGGGGAAACCATCACCGGAGGCCATCTTCATCATCCCGGCAGTCTCCATGACGAGGAGGGACTAGTTCACCCTCGGGGCTGAGGGTATGTACCAGTAGCTATGAGTGTGATCTCTCTCTCTCATGTTCTTGAGATGACACGATCTTGATGTACCGCGAGCTTTATAATATAAATGAATCATAAGGAGTTTTCCCCTCTCTATCTTCTTGTGATGAATTGAGTTTCCCTTTAAAGTTTTCTTATCGGATTGAGACTTTAAAGGATTTGAGAACACTTGATGTATGTCTTGCGATGGGATATCCGTGGTGACAATGGGTTGTTCTATTGATCCACTTGATGTATGTTTTGGTGATCAACTTGAAGGTTCCATGACCTTGGGAATCTATGCATAGGGGTTGGCACATGTTTTCGTCTTGACTCTCTGATAGAAACTTTGGGGTACTCCTTGAAGTTCTTTCTGTTGGATTGAACCTGATGAATCTGGAATTGTGTGATGTATATCATATAATCAAGCCCATGGGTACTCGTGGTGACATTGGAGTATCTAGGTGACATTAGGGTTTTGGTTGATGTGTATCTTAAGGTGTTATTTTAGTACGAACTCTAGGGCAGTTCGTGACACTTATAGGGATAGCTCATACGATTGATCGGAAAAGATAACTTTGAGGTGGTTTCGTATCCTGCAATAATTTCTTCGTTTGTTCTCCGCTATTTGTGACATTGGAGTGAACTCTTTGTTGCACGTGAGGGATTTACATATGATTCAACTATGTCAGTATTGTTGAGAGAACTTGCACTAGTGAAAGTATGAACCCTAGGCCTTGTTTTCAAGCATTGCAATACCGTTTCTGCTCACTTTTGTTACCTACTACCTTGCTGTTTTATATTTTCATATTACAAAAACTTATATCTACCATCCATATTGCACTTGTATCACCATCTCTTCGCTGAACAAATGCACCTATACAATTTGCCATTGTATTGGGTGTGTTGGGTACGCAAGAGATTTCTTGTATTTGATTGGAGGGTTGTTTGAGACAGACCATCTTCATCCTACACCTCCCACGGATTGACAAACCTTAGGTCATCCACTTGAGGGAAAATTGCTAGTGTCCAACAAAACTCAGCGCTTGGAGTCCCAACAAAGTCTACAAGACTAGAGTTGCATAGTAGACATCAATCTCTGTTATGTCGCCGTTGCCGGGGAAGTGAGTGGTTGAAGGTATATAAAAGAAAATTACAAAACAATGGAGTTTAGGTTGCATCAATTGTTTCGTCTCTCTAATGTCTTTCATGAGAATGATGGTTCGGAAAATTGTGCTCAGCTGGTAGAGGAAGAATTTATGAAAATACTTGATGAGAATTCCTTGAATGATGAGTGTCAGTGTCAAAACCGGCATATCTTGGGTAGCGGGTCCCGAGCTCTGAGACTAGGATCGATGGTAACAAGGTACGAAGGAGACGATGTTTACCTAGGTCTAGGCCCTCCTATGGAGGTAAAACCCTACGTCCTACTTGATTTATTGATGGTATGAAGTTTATAGAGTTGATCTACCTCGAGATCTAATAGCTAAACCCTACATGAGTTTCTCTGCCCTACAATCTAAAACCCTCCCAGTTTATATAGAACGCGGGGGTACCTAGGGTTTACACATGGCAGGTCTCCTGCCGAGGATGAAGCTGTCAATTTCCTCATCATGACTTGGAGTGCACGACTCGCCTTCGGGACTTCCTTCTAGAATGAGGGATCTCGATGTATCCGGCCCCTCCATCGATGATCGGAATGCGGCCCATCAAGCCGACCTATTAGGAGATAGGTCGACACCCCGAGGACCCCTTAATCTAGGACTCCCTCAGTAGCCCCCGAACTAGCCCCCAATGCCAAGGGTCTCCGCTCTGGAAGCTTCATGTGATTAGAATCTTTGGCTTTCAGGGTGAGTTCTTCTTCCCACTAATGATCAGCCGAGACTAGTTCGGCTTCCGATGACGCATAATCTTTCCGATCATATGACCGTCCGGATACCATGAATTGGTTAATCCCAAAAGCCAAACGTCAAGGTGTAAACAATGTTCAATAACGACCTTTCTAACAAAGGGTCGTGGCATACCACGACTGCTGAACCAGTTATGAAAACTTGATTCGCGGTTTGAGGTTGTTTTTTCATTGGCGCGACTCATCAATGCTTAAATCGTGCTCAATTTCACACGGGGTATGATTAATATCTTGACTTACTTCATACGCGTATAACGGTACGCACATCTTGGGAAGCGGAGAAATTCGCGGCTCGGTAAGGGAGGCTAATTGGCAGCACGCCCCATAAAAAGGGAAAAAAACCAAAGCCTATTCATGCTTCCATTCGCATCCTCTGCTTTATGAATCTCTTCAAGCTCCAAGAGACCAGATCTAGTTATTCCTCAACTCCTCCTCCGAGGTTAGCCATAGCGGGTTCGGGCTCCAACGACAAGTGGGAGGCCTCCACGGTCATAGACCAGGACATCCGAGACCTGAAGCAGGCCAGCTACCTCCCTGCCAACGTCTTCCACTATGCTCCAAACAAGAACCAGGTGGTTGCCACCCCTAAGCCAGGCAAGAGGGTGGTGTTTGTCCCCCACTTCATCCGGGGACTAAGCTTTCCGCTCCACCCCTTTGTTAGGGGCCTCATGTTCTTCTATGGACTGGACTTCCACAACCTTCCCCCGAACTCCTTCATGCACATATCATCATTTATCATTGTCTGTGAGGCCTTTCTGTGGGTCAAACCGCACTTCGGCCTGTGGCTCAAGGTCTTCAACGTCAAGCCGAAGACTGTTGCGAGAGAGCACGCGGACTGTGCCGAGGGGGTGATCAGCAAACTCCCCCTCGTCGGATGGCCGACTGGCACCTTCATCGACACCATCAAGATCTGGCAAAAGGAGTGGTTTTATATCACCGAGCCAAGGGAAGAAGGTCAGGTTGCTCTAGCCGAGTTCAGATCCGGACCCACCACAAGATTGACCTCATGGCTCCGGAAGGGCCTTGATTGGTGGTCGGATGCGGAGGTGGACAAGCTACAAAAGCGCATCACCTCGATAATCAAGGCCAAGATTGAGTTGGTTAACGTGGTCCAGATCATGATTCGACGCCGCATCCTTCCCTACTAGCGCGGGGACTCCCCCATGTGGACTTATCAGTTTGATGATGAGCCTACCGTATGTCAACTCTTCTGCACCACTCCAGAGAAACTGTGGAAGGCGTTGTTCAAGCCCGGAAGAGCTGGCCAGCCGAGGAGGAGGATTCGGGCCTACATGCCGATAACCCTCCTACCCAGGCATGATATAATTTCAATCGATCGGCTCTGTTTTCTGACAAAAGGACCGAACGCCTTTCCACTCATCTTTGTAGAAATGGTTGAGCAAATCCATAGGAATCAACTGCCCGGCACCACAGCCCGAAGACCCCAGGTCAAAGCTATTGTCGGAGATGGTTGTCATGGCGTCTTACAAGGCGCTAGAAAAGGAAGAGAAGAAGAAGAGCAGAGAAGGTCTCTGCATAAGGGACCAGCTGGACGTTGTATCCGAGGAAACCATGCCTCTTCTAACCATCAGGAAGAGCATGAGGACGAGGAGGAGGGGAATTCCCCCTCACAAGAAAGAGGGCGGTGTCATCGGACACTTCGGAGGAGGTACCTCCTCCTGCCCCGATGCGGGCACATCGGCCAATGTTGGTCCTGCCCGACGACAGTTCGGACTCAAACGCCGAGTCCGAGGATTTCAAGAAGGTTCCTCAGAGGAACCTAAGGGTCAAGCCCCCAGCTCGAACGTAAGAATCTGAAGACTCCCTGAGCTATTTATGCCAAGTTTTTAATGTTATTAATGCGTGAGCGCCTTTTGATCCGTAGCCCACCATGCTTTCTCCCCACCGACCAAGTTTTGGATGGGGATACCCCATCCGCTGAGCTAGCGGAGAGTGGGACTGCGTTGCATGCCACACCTCCAGGGGGCGCAAAGGATGTCGCGGAGGTGTCATCCCGCCAGGTTCCTTTGGAGCCGAACACAGGTGGTGGGGGTGACAATGTCATGCCCGGGGTTAATACCTCGGCTGCCAAAGACCGGGAGGCGGAGCCCCTCCCGCCCACTGAGGAGACCGGAGAAAGGGATGTCCAGGCCCCTCCGAGGGTGTCTCCGGAGCTACCGTTTCAATCCCCGATTAGAGATCGGGCTAACCAGTCACCACCGGCACCAACGATGACTTGGTGGCCGGTCATGGAGGAGGCTCTATTGAGCGCCTCCATCTCCGAGGATTACCGCACCCTTATGGGTGCGGTTTTCTGAGGCATTCAGTATGTTGATAGCGGACAGAACGAGGCCTTCAATCATCTCTTGACGGGCTTCTAGGTGAGCCATGTAATGTTCTTTTCCTGAAATTTTAATTTATTAGGTTTGTGCTATCGTTATATATATCAGCCCCTGAGCCCTGGGTGAGTTTAGAAAAACTCACCCGGGGGTCAAACACAAATAAGTGGCCAAACAATGTTCGAGACATTATTCATCCCATAATGTTCTAACATCCCTTAAGAGGACCGAACATAGGGTCATGTTCATGACAGTTCAGGGGTTTGAACCCATATAAACTTGATAAATATTTGTTGTTTGTTGGCCTCGTCATCAGCGGTGGCCGTTAATGCCGTAGAGCTTGACGAGCTAAATCAGAAGCTCAAGAGCTCTAAAGAGGAGTTTGACGCTCTTAACAAGAGGTTCAATGAGGCGCGAGGTAAGCCGGATTGTAATATCCGAGTTCTTCATCATTAGTGATTCACACTATTGAGTTAATATAATTATATGTTTATTGCTTACACATCCTTGGTGAAGGAGGTCGAGAAGCTCAAGGTGGAGCTATGATAGATCAAGCAAGAAGCCACGGACGAGAAGGCAATAGCCGAACAGGCAGCAGCCGTGCTCTCCGCCTTAAAAACCATGAGCGATAAGCATGAGGCTCAGGTGGGGGAGGTTCAGCAGGAGCTCAAGGATGCAAGCCAAAAATGTGAGGACCTTGAGCAGAAGGGCAAGGAACAAGTCGTTGAGCTATCCGCGTTGAAAGCTGATCTCCAGAAGGAGCGGGTAGACAGGCGGTTCTTTGAAGAACAGATTCGCCAAATCAAGGTTATCATAGATGGCAACTCGTATTTACTATAGTGTGCCTTTGATGATAGCAGGTTCGCATTGCTCACCCAGGTGTGGCATTCCTCAGGCGCATGTTCGGACCTCTCAAAGAGTGTAGCGGATGCGTACCAGTTCTACGCTTCATGAGAAGAGGGAGATGAGGCTCGACTCTTTTGGGTGCAATTTGAAGCCCCCGAGCGCTCTCCTCTCCTCATCGAGCAGATGAAGCAGCTGATGGAGCTACACCAGGTGGTGGAGCCATCCATGAAGGATCACTAAATCCGGCTGTGGCCCTACGAGCCGTTGCCGAGCAGCTACTTTAGCCTAGTGCGGAAGCTGAGCGACGATGCACCTCGGATTGAGGTGCTAAGGCGTTCTTCCTGCATTGAGGGAGCTTGAATGGCTTTTGTAAGGGCCAAGGTGCACTGGCCGGGGCTTGATCCGACAAATATAGCAACCGCTCCTCTGCCCCCTAGAAAGGAGCATAGGTGCCTTGAGCGATACTTCTCCGTAGTGATGGAGGGTGCTCGGGCGATAGAGAGTCAATGCTCGAAACATAACTTTTGTGACTAAGCACGTTGTAATATGTCTGAAGACCTTTTAACGCTTTATGGTTATGACACATGGTTAATTATGTCTTTTATGTTTTACATTCGCTATGACTCCCATGTGTCCTTTTAAACTGAAAGTTGCGATGTAGTGACCCGACCTGAAAGGTCGAATCTCCGGTGTTTCCGTACCATCCCAAGATCATGCTAGTACACACACGGTACATCAATGTATATATCAAAGGGAAATCACACAGCATTATATTAACCGAAATCTCATATCGAGTCCTTTATTACAATAAAGATTACAATAAAGTGGCTGAAGGCCGACTCATGAGAATGTCTAAATCTTGCGGAAGCGTCGAAGGTAGATGAGTCCATCTGACTCCAAGGGCATCTCACCGAGCGTAGAATGTGTCCTCACTCCTGGTCGGAAAAGTACTCTGCAACACGATACGTTGCAGCCGTGTAGGTCAGCATATGGAATATGCCGGCAAAGTCACAAGAGAGGGGTGAAAAGATAATCATCTAATCTACATGCTTATATGGCAGGTGGGGTGGTAAGTTTTTGCGTAAAGCCAATTTTTCCTACATCAAGAGAGGGCTAAGCGAAAATATTACTAAGTTGGTTGATTAATGAGATGGTTCCACCAACCAATTATCATACCCAAATTGTTAATACCCACATCATCATATTACTTGTGCTGAGAGTTCCAGAAGTTTTCAGTTCCTTTGGCTCAAGTCGTCCATGACCGTGGACACGGCTAATCGATTAGGTTTGAGTACTCTGTAGAGCTTTGCACACGTTCCCCACAAGATTTGGTCGCCTCCGTTTGATTTCTCGCACTTCAGGGTGTTTGAGAAACGGATGACCAAAACATGGTCTTCCAAAGGGTTTCCTTGCGACTCTGTCGGTGCCCATCCTTTCCTACCGTTCTTCTACATCTCGTAGCACCGCCTGTCCAGGGTCACCACGATATCCAACCAAGCCAGAGCCCATAATGACTTGTGGCTGTGCAGGTAAGCCTTGGGTCTTGAAGCATCCATCCATCTCTTTGTGCCTGGGTGGACCTTTCCGCGTGAATACTGGCCATCTCCAGCATCACCTAGGCAAATCCACTGGTTTCTCCAGGGTGCCGTTCAACCATCATCCACCCAGAGATATGTTGAAAACTCGGAGTCTTGAAGTCTTGATCATTATGTAGGTCTTGAAATTATTAACTCTCTCAACTCTCATGAATCTCACAACCAACCCCGTACTAATAGCATAGCAAAAGGTAAAACAACGTTTCCCGGGGCCAATGTGTCAAGGTTTGAGAGGGATCCTACCACATGATACTACAACAAGTAACCAAGTTTCCAATTACCTACTTTGCATGCAATTGGGGGGATGGTATAACTAATGCATATAAAACATGGGTAAACATGATCAAAGTGACTTGCCTGATTGACGATCTTCGTACGTGAGTGACTCTAAGTAACAAGCTTCGCACTACGGATAATCTAACGAAGCAAACAAGAGCACTCAATAAGCATACAACAAAACATTGTAACTCACAACCATCAACCATGAACTAGTAACTAATCAAGACAAAACAATGCATAAAAATCACAAGCAAGAAAACACACAAAGTTTTGTTTTCTAAAAGATGATTGATAAAACACTACTAACATAATGAAACTATTGGTATTAACCAAAACAATAGTTGACAGCAAGAAAACAATAAAATATTTTATTAATAACAGAATTGAATTCATTAAAGTTTGTTGGGAAAAACTTTAGTAAAGTTTTTAAAAGTTTTGATAAACACTATATGAAACAACTATAGTTTTACTAACAAAAGAGCAAAACAAAACTTATTATTTATTAACAAAACATGTTCTTAACATCAAATAATGTACAAATAAACTTGTCTTAGAAAACAAAATTAAATTATATAAAACTTTGTTGAAAGAAAACTATTACTAACTAGTTGTTTTAGTTCAAATTAAACCTATTTGAAAAATGTGTTGAGATTCCTATGTTAATAAAGAAACAAACTAAGCAAATTTATATTTTTATTAACATAAGTAAAACACCTAAATTTTAACTAACAGAACCTATTAAACAAATAAAACTAAATCTAATTTAAACCAACTAAAAGTAAGTTAATTTAAACTATACTAACTAATAGGTAGAATCTGTTTATAGATAAAACACTAAGAAAAATCATCCTAAAAATTCTGAAACTAAGCATGAAGGTAGTCCTAACTAATACCAAACAGTAGCAAAAAGATTCATATCAAAATCTATTTTCAAACTCTAGTTATTCAGATTTGAATGTTTTGAGAAAATTTTATTCAATTCAAATTTTATAGTTCAAATTTGAAATTTAAAAGTACAGGGTGAAACTATATGAAAAATGTGAGCTATTGCCAAAAGAATCAACTCAAAAAATTAAATAGATTAAAAGTTATAGCTAAAACAATTTTCTAAAACATTGTGTTTAACTAAAACTAAACAAAAAGAAGAAAATTTCTACCGGACGGCCAGGGGTGACGTGGCACTATCCTATTGGCTGGCTAGCACGTGTGTTGGATGGTTGCGGGCGGTCGACCGGACCGAAGAGGAAAATGATTCGGGAATTAAGTTGATCTAATCTGGGCTGTTGCGTCTGGATCGGAGGGAGGGGGTGAGCTCGAGGATTTTACCGGAGGGGGAGGTGGACTCCGGCGATGGTGACGGAGGCCGGTGGTCGAGGACGCCGCCGGAGGTGGCTCCGGTGGTCGAAACGGAGCGCGGACGGGCTCAGACGGCGGAGGAGCTCATCCGGTGCCGATTGGTGGTGTCGGAGAGGGGCGAGGATGACCGAGGCGATGGCTACGGGCAATGGGAGCTCCGGTGGTGGTGCAACTCCAGCGAGGAATTTGGCAGCGTCTCGGCGAGGGAGAGAGAGGGATCAGGGGGAATGGAGAGAGGAGTGACAGGGGCTACTTATAGGGTGCTCGGGTGGGTGCGGGGAGAGAGGAGAGAGATCCGGGGGGGAAACTGTCGTGCGGCGGCGCGCGCGCAAGGAGGAAGGCGACCGCGTGGGGCTAACGGTCGGTCGGGGTGGGGTCCACTGTCAGAGAGAGGGAGGCATCCGTTTGCGCGTCGGTCGGCCGGCTCGAAATAAATTCGCGAATAAATGCCCGTGGGCCGGCCCGTTTAATTCTAAATCCGTTACTGTTTTTATTAACCAGTGTAGTAAAACGTCTTTAAAAGCATTCGAAACATTTTTAAAAATAGGAGTATTATATATCAAAATTAACAGAAGAATAAATGCCATTTATTGAACATTTTTATTCTGTCATCTGAACACTTTGAAAAAAAAATATTTTCAGAAATTGCCTAATTGTTTTTAAAACCTTTTGCAAATATTTTTCAAAAGACCCCCTGGTTCTTATTGTTCAAATATATCACCAAGATGACCCTGGTGTTGAGTGTCATGTTACTCCTCTCTTATTTGAACTTTTTACCAAGATTTCAAATAGGTGAAAGCAACACATTGAAAGTAGAAAGGGGCTTCAAAAATTCAGAGAAGGCATTTCAACTATTACATGTATTCAAGAAATGATGATGATAGATGCATAGCTACATTTCATAACATTCCAAAATGAAATTTTGGGATGTTACATGCGAGTCATTGGCTTCAGCCCCCATGTAGATACTGCGTGAGGTGTCCCTGCCTCCACACTGTGAACCTTAGCCGAGCTATCAATACCCAAAGACGGTACTGTGAGGGGGACAAGGCAATCAGACTATAATGCTTTATTGCTTTCACTTAGCCGTAGCAGTGTAAAAAAGGAACACAGGGGCTGATGACTAGCCCCCAGTGGTTTGTGATGTTCATATGAACCGCGGCTAAAGCCAGCATCACATGATTTGTATGAGTACGAAACCCATCGTATGACACGGAATAACCTCTAATCGAAGTTTTTAGTATAACACTTATGCTCGGATTCGCAGACCGATCCTCATGTACTATGATAGTGAGATTTCGGCTTTCTCCTCCGAGGTGCTTGACCAGGCTAGCTGGAAACACAATTGCAGTGGTTCTCCCTTTACCCTTTTAGCCGAATGAGCAGAACATAAAGGGGCAAGCACAGGAGCCGGGCAACCCCACTATTGACCCAAGACATAGTTCGGAACCAATGCATATAAAGCAAACTCCGAGATGCCAAACACATAATCGATTATGCTTAGGGCGTTATTTGAAATTCGATCCCCCGGTCTATTAGTCAGTTGCGTCGTAATGTGTACTAAACAGTTTCGCAAGAAGCGTTGATGAGGGAAGAAACAGAGTATGTACCCAAAAAGACAGCAAAGCGGCCATGCATGATTCTCTTATATTTGCTTAGTAACTCTTATAACTCAAATGGCTGAAGCCACAATTTACAGGTACTGAAAGATGAAATATAAAATTTATAGGAGGGCTTGTACCAGGGGTCTTTGATGAGTGGCCTAACGTCCTTGATGTGCCCTGTCGCCTGTCCGCTCCTGTACCTCCTAAGGAGTAGCATTCCTTTATGGATGATGTTGTTGGCGAGCGGACCTTGGGGAGAAGATCTTGAGAAGTCTCCAAAGTATGAATGGGATTTACGCTTTAGCAGGTCCTTGATGGTACCTGTTATATGTCCGAATACTTATATTGCTAGTAGTTTGGTCCAGCCAAACACTTGTGCTTTGATAGCTATTCCCCACTGCTACCCATGGGATCTTAAGTGAAAAGTTTTGCCTTCTTGGCACGTGTTTCGCTGGCATTAGGGAAATGCAATGGGGAGCGAGTCCCTATTTATGGGGAGAAGAAGGTTCTAGGAGTTCAGGCTGAAACCAAGGTCGCTTCTCAACCTTGCATGCCTTTACGGCAGATGTCGGTGTTTACTGATCATCATTGTAATGGAATTCGACTGCCAGGGCCAATGCATGTTCCTCAGTTCGGAGGGAGCCCTCTGTGTTTCTGTTGACAGTAATGATCCCCTTGGGCCCGGGCATCTTGAGCTTGAGGTATGCGTAGTATGGGATGGCATTAAAGCAAGTGAATGTTGTACGACCTAGAAGGGCGTGATAACCGCTACGGAAACGTACAATGTCGAAGATCAAGTCCTCGCTTCGGAAGTTATTGGGCGAACCGAACACTACTTCTAGGCTCACAGAGCCCATGCACCGGGCTTCGACGCCTGGGATCACACCTTTAAAGGTAGTGTTGCTAGGTTTGATCCTTGACGGATCTATACCCATCTTTTTCACCGTGTTTGAGTAAATCAGATTAAGGCTACTTCCTCCGTCCATTAGGACTTTTGTGAGGTGATACACATCTATAATGGGGTCTAGGACAAGGGCGGCCAAACCCCCATGAAGGATACTAGTCGGTTGGTCACGTTGATCGAAGGTGATCGGGTACGCCGACCATGGGTTATACTTTGGGGCTATAGGCTCTACGGCGTAGACCTCTCAAAGGGCTCCCTTCCTCTCCTTTTTGGGTATGTGAGTGGCCTATATCATATTCACAATCTTTACCTCTGGAGGGAACTGCTTTTGTCCACCATTGATCAGACCACAGGGCTCATCATCGTACTCGTTGTGTGGGCCCTTGCCTTGCTCCTCGGCTGCAAGTTTGCCGGCCTGTTTGAACACCCCAACAATTACGGTTGGTGTGGTTGGCAGGCTTGTATTGAGTGCCATGGATCTAGCAAGTCATCTCCATGATTTTATCTAGTGGGGTAGGTCCATCACGATTGCCTTTAGGAGGCTTCTTCTGTTGCCCGACTCAGGGGTTGTGGAAACCGGCGTTAACGGTCGTGTCATTGGCATCACTATTGCGGTGTCGGCTCTTGTTTTTGTTGGGTTTTCGTTTCCCGTTTTCGTCCCAAACTTTGGAGGTTCTAGGGTCTTCGGGCTTGTGGCTCCGTCTTGCTAGCCAGTTATCCTCGCCTGCGCAAAAGCGAGTCATGCGCGATGTAAGGGCGGACATTGTCCTAGGTTTATCCTGACCGAGATGGCAAGCCAACCACTCATCCCGAATATTGTGCCTGAAGGAGGCTATTGCCTCGGTGTCTGGGCAATCAACAATCTATTTTTTCTTGGTCAAGAACCGATTCCAAAATTGCCGAGCGAACTCTCCTGCCTTATGGACGATGTTGCTTAGGTCGGAGGATTACGGCGGCCGAACAAAGGTGCCTTGGAAGTCAGATCGAAATGCATCCTCTTGATCCTCCCAGCACCTGATGGAATTTTCGGGGAGGTTGTTTAACCAGTGCTGAGCTGGCCCCTTAAGTTTTAGGGGTAGACACTTGATGGCCTGGAGATCATCTCCTCATGCCATGTGGATGTGGAGTCCTCAATCCATACGGTTGGGTCAGTTGTCGCATCGTATTGCTCTATGTTTGTGGGTTTGAATCCTTCTGGGAACTGATGCTACATCACCTCGTCCGTGAAGCACAGTGGGTGGGCAGCGCCTCTGACCCGAGCTATGTCGCGCTGGTAATCGGCGTCTGTTCTAGCCCAGTTTCGCTCCCGACCCCTATTGTAGCGATCTTAGCCAAGGCCGGTACCCATCCCGTCTATCGGGGGAGTACCCTCTCAATCCATAGATGGATCTCGTATGACCTGTTCTATAGTCCAG
Source organism: Hordeum marinum (assembly GCA_022496015.1). Classification (NCBI taxonomy): domain Eukaryota; kingdom Viridiplantae; phylum Streptophyta; class Magnoliopsida; order Poales; family Poaceae; genus Hordeum; species Hordeum marinum. The sequence goes on along the minus strand of CM039675.1, from coordinate 269,810,694 downwards.
GTAGTGTCACAGCTCAAACCTGTCATCAGGCTCTATTGGCTCTTTTCCCCTTCTTTCGGATATCATCAGCCTATAGCCGGTGTCGTCATCCGTCCTATCTCATCCTTGAGGAGGGCGATCTGGCTTCTTGTATGGAGTATGTTTGGGAGACGACATATTAGTAACCTCGCCATCGCACTGTGGTAGCAGCCGTCGGCGTGGATAGCTCTTGGGTTGGTCCAATAGACGGGTACCGTATCCTTCATCAGCTGATAGGACCCTCGTCCATCTATCATTGAGGTTGTCCTATTCGGCCTTAAGATGTCGTTCTTTTGCCTTCAGGCTTCGGGCCGTGGCTATAAGTTGTTGCCTGAACTGTTCCTGATCTTCGGGGTTTTCGGGGATGGCGAAGTCTTCGGCTTCCGGGATGTCCTCTTCCTCGATAGGGGAGAGGTAGTTGTCGTCCTCAGAATTGTTTAGATCATCAGGGTTGCGCTGATCTTCCGGCCTCTCCTAGTCCTTTAGTGGATGTTCGGGGATATCGGGATCGCCGAGGTCTTCCGAGGTATCTATGTCCCTAGTGTCAGCGATAGCTTTTCTTCCCTTTTTTGCCTTTGATCGTTTGTGCGGCTTCCGACGCCTTGATGGCGCTTCACCTGATTTGTCGCCATCGTTTTTGGGTGTGTGCTCGCTTTTATCGGCTGATGTGTCCACCATGTAGACATCATAGGTGGAGGTGGCGGTCCATCGCCCGGTGTTAACGGAGGTGGGAGCGTAATCTTCCTCATCCATGTCATCAGCCTCATCGGAGATGTAGTCCAACATGTCGGTTAAGTCTTCGACAATGGATACCAAGTGGGTGGTGGATGGGATGAAAAATTCTTCTTGACACTCCTTAAGGCCGATATATGCGTGGATCAGGGTTGGTTCGTCAGCAATTTTCATCGATAAGATCCGATCTAGAGCCTCGTTGAGTGTCGAGAGCTCGATTGGGTCGACCTCCACAGAGCTTTCAGAGTTAACCTCTGATGTGTCTGCATGAGAAGTGCTTTCGGAGTACTCGGCTATCCGATGCTATGTCCAGATTCAGGCGAAAGGCAAGATCATCACCGGGGTTGGTCCCGTGTGCAGGATCGAAAGAGAGGTCTAAGGTTAAGGCCTCGAAGTCTTCAGGGCGCGTTAGATGAGACTGCGAGCACCTAGGGTTTACACATGGTAGTTCTCCTATCGAGGATGAAGATGTCAATTTCCTCATGTTAACTTGGAGTGCACAACACGCCTTCGGGACTTCCTTCTAGACTGAGGGCTCTTGATGTATCCGGCCCCTCCTGTGATGATCAGAATGCGGCCCATCAAGCCGGCCTATTAGGAGATAGGTCAACGCCCCGAGGACCCCTTAATCTAGGACTCCCTCAATGAGCATGGTAGAAATATTGTTAGGATGAATTCCCTGAATATACATGAAGATAATGATATGCAAAGCCACAAGCTTGGGGATGCTATGTTTGATGAATATGATATTTTTAGTCCCCCATGTTTTCATGAGCAAAATTATTATGATGATTTCATGCCTCCTACCTATGATGATTATGATGATGAAATGTATGATATGAAGAGTGATAGTAACCATGAAACTTGTTATCATGATTTTAATATTGAAGGTGGTTATGTCTATCAAGTACCTCATGATTATTATTTTGTTGAGTTTGCTCCCACTATTCTGAATGAGAAGAATTTTGCTTATGTTGAGAGTGATAAAAAATTCTATGGTTGTGCATCATGAAAAGAATGTTGTATGTGATAGTTATATTACTGAATTCCTTCATGATCCTACTAAAAATTATTATGAGGGAGGAACTTATGCTTGTACAAATTGCAATAATATCAAGTTTCCTCTCTATGTGTTCAAATTTGTGAAGATATTCTTGTTTTGCCTTCCTATGCAAGTTGATTCTTGTTCTCATGAATTGTTTGCTCACAAAATCCCTATGCATAGGAAGTGGGTTAGAATTAAATGTTCTTGTCATGTGATTCATGATGCTCTTTTGCATGTCTCAAATATTATTTCCTATATGAGCATCATTGTAATCATTATGCCTAGCTAGGGGCGTTAAACAATAGCGCTTGTTGTGAGGCAACCAAATTTTATTTTCATGTTTTTTGTTTTGTTTCAGTTCTTGAATAAATTATACATTATTAACTCTATACTAATTGTGTTTTAGTGTTTTAATTAGTGTTTGTGCCAAGTAAGACCTTTGGGATGGTCTACGGTGATAGTTGATCTGATCTTGCCGAAAAACAGAAACTTTGACGCCCAGTCCAGGAATTTTATAAATTCACAGAAGCGTGGATAGGATCTGAATTTTTTACACAAGATTTATATACAAATTTCCTAGATAGTACTAATTTTTCCGAATTTTTAGTTTTACATAAGTATTCTCAGTATACAGATTGCTACAGACTGTTCTGTTTTGACAGATTCTGTTTCTATGTGTTGTTTGCTTATTTTGATGAAATTATGGGTAGTATCGGCGGTTATGAACCATGAAGAAGTAGGAATACAATAGATATTACACCAATATAAATAAATAATGAGTTCACAATAGTACCTAAAGTGGTGATTTTATTTTCTTATACTAACGGAGCTCACGAGTTTTCTGTTGAGTTTTGTGTTGTGAAGTTTTCAACTTTTGGGTAAAGATTTGATGGACTATGGAATAAGGAGTGGAAATACCCTAAGCTTGGGTATGCCCAAGTGAAAGCACATTTGCTCCCTTGGTGGTTTTGGTAATTAATAACAACATATATGTCACTGAACTAATATTTCCACTAAGCATATTTCAGGAAAAGTTCAATGATGGGTTGGCAAAAGGATTGTGGAATACCCCAAGATGCAAAGAAATAGATTGGCAAAGCTTCAAGCAAGAAGACTCTACATTTTACTCTGTGAGAAATCACTTTGAGTCCATAGGAATGCCAATACTATCAAAAGGGGGTAAGGTACTGTTGGTGAACAAAATGCTCATACGTGCACAAGTGATAGTCACCACATACACCCACAAGCTCTTCCACACAAGTCTGTCCTAAGCCAAATAACAAAAATCGGTGCAACCAACACTCCCGACTCGGTGCCACCGATTCTCAGCCTCAGATAGACTGAAGCCAAACCCTAACCCTTCGGTACGACCAATTCTGATTCGGTGCCACTGAGTTTGGGTTGCCAACTTCCTATTACGCAAATTCACCAAATCGATCCGATCGAGTTTGTTGAATCAGTGTCACCTGGTTTGGCAATCTGACCATTGGTTACCTTATCGATGCAACCGGGTTTTATGTGTTGGTCTCACCGAGATTCAAAAGTTGCTACCTTTTAGGCAACTAGGTACCACCGAGATTAACACATTGGTGTCACCGAGTTGGACTTATTAGGTGTAACAGTTTGATTTTTGGAGATGCCTATATATACCCCTCCACCACCACTCACTCACGAGAGAAGCACTCAGAACAGACCCCCACTCATACCAACTGATTTTTTGAGAGAGAGCCACCTACTCATGTGTTGAGCTCATGCCATTCCATTCCAACCATATGAATCTTGATCTCTAGCCTCCCCAAGTTTCTTTCCACCCCATAAATCTCTTCCACCATAGCCAAAACTATGAGAGAGTGATTGTGTGTTGAGGAGACTATCATCTTGAAGCACAAGAGCAAGGAGTTCATAGACATTATCGATCCTATTACCTTTTGGAGGATAGTGCCTCCGAGATTGGTCAGGTGTTGCTTGGGATCCTCCTACTTCGTGTTGTGGAGTGAACAAAGAAGTTTGTGAGGGCAAGGAGATCGCCTACTTTGTGAAGATCTACCCGAGTTAGGCTAGTCCTTCGTGGACGTAGGCCATCATGGTATAGTTGAGGTTGCTTCTTCGTGGAACCCTCCGTGGGTAGAGCCCTTCATGGACTCTCATGACCGTTACCCTCCGTGGGTTGAAGACTCCATAAACGTGGACGTATGATAGCACCACCTATCGGAACCACGGGAAAAATCACCGTATCTCCAAATTGTGTTTGATCTTCCTACCTTTCCTTTACTACTCATGCTTGTCTTTACTTTCTGCTGGTATACTCATAGACATGCATGTGTAGGGTGTGCTTGACTTGCTATGAATGCTGATATCTGCCAACACTTAAAATTGGGAAAAAGTAGATTTTATTTTGGTCATGTAGTCGAATCACCCCCCGCCCCCTGTAGACCTACTTTTGATCCTACACCAAGGCACCCAAAGGTAATATTCAAGGATAACCAAGAGCCTAAGGTTGGGGATGCCCCGGATCCCCTCTTTCGTCTTCAATCCATCGGTAAATTTACTTGAGGCTATATTTTTATTCACCACATGATATGTGTTTTGCTTGGAGCGTCTTGTATGATATGAGTCTTTGTTTTTTAGTTTTCCACAATCATCCTTGTTGTACCAGTTTTTGAGGGACACACATGAATCGTGAATTTATTAGAATACTCTATGTGCTTCACTTATATCTTTTGATCTAGGCAATATGCTCTAGTGCTTCACTTATATCTTTTTAGAGCACGGCGGTGGCTTTATTTTATAGAAATTATTGAACTCTATATCTTCACTTATATTATTTTGTGAGTCTATAGACAGCATGGTAATTTGTTTAGGTTATGAATTTAGTCCTAATATGATGGGCATCCAAGAGAGATATAATGAAAACTTTCATATAAAAGTGCATTGAATACTATGCGAAGTTTGATTCCTTATGATTGTTTTGAGATATAAAGATTGTAATATTAGAGACATGCTAGTGAGTAATTATGGATTGGTAGAAATACTTGTGTTAAAGTTTGTGATTCCCGTAGCATGCACGTATGGTGAACCGTTATGTGACGAAGTCGGAGCATGATTTATTTATTGATTGCCTTCATTTGTTTGGAGGTCGGGATCACGCGATAGTTAACTCCTACCAACCCTTCCATAGGAGCATGCGTGTAGTACTTTGTTTTGATGACTAATAGACTTTTGCAATAAGTATGTGAGTTCTTTATGACTAATGTTGAGTCCATGGGTTATACGCACTCTCACCCTTCCACCTTCGCTAGCCTCTCTAGTACCGCGCAACTTTCGCCGGTGCATTAAACCCAGCTTCCTCAAAATAGCCACCATATATCTTCCTCAAAACAGCCACCATACCTACCTATTATGGCATTTCCATAGACATTCCAAGATATATTGCCGTGCAACTTCCACCATTTCGTCTATTATGACATGCACCATCATTGTCATATTGCTTTGCATGATGATGTAGTTTACATCATATTTGTGGCAAACCACTGTTCATACTTTTTATACATGTCACTCTTGAGTCATTGCACATCCTAGTACACCGTCGGAGGCATTCATATAGAGTCATATTTTGTTCTAAGTATCGAGTTGTGATTCTTGAGTTGTAAGTAAATAAAAGTGTGATGATTAGCATTATTAGAGCATTGTCCCATGTGAGGAAAGGATGATGGAAGCTATGATTCCCACACAAGTTGGGATGAGTCTGCGGACTTTATGAAAAATAATAGAGGCCAAATAAGCCCACCAAAAGAAAAAAAGGAGAGAAAAGAGAGAAGGGCCAATGCTACTATCCTTTTTCCACACTTGTGCTTCAAAGTAGCACCATGATCTTCATGATAGAGAGTCTCCTATATTGACACTTTCATATACTAGTGGGATTTTTTCATTATAGAACTTGGCTTGTATATTCAAATGATGGGCTTCCTCAAATTGCCCTAGGTCTTCGTGAGAAAGCAAGTTGGATGCACACCCACTTAGTTTCTTTTTTGAGCTTTCATACACTTATAGCTCTAGTGCATCTGTTGCATGACAATACCTACTCACTCACATTGATATCTATTGATGGGCATCTTCATAGCCTGTTGATACGCCTAGTTGATGTGAGACTATCTCCTTCTTTTTGTCTTCTCCACAACCAACGTATTCTATTCCACCTATAGTGCCATATCCATGGCTCACGCTCATGTATTGCGTGAGAGTTGAAAAAGTTTGAGAATACTAAAGTATGAAACAATTGCTTGGCTAAAACCGGAGTTGTGCATGATTTATTACTTTGGGTGATGAAGATGGAGCATAGCCAGACTATATAATTTTGTAGGGATAACTTTCTTTGGCCATGTTATTTTGAGAAGACATGATTGCTTTATTAGTATGCTTGAAGTATTCTTGTTTTTATGTCAATATTAAACTCTTGTTTTGAATCATATGGATCTGAATATTCTTGCCACAATAAAAAAAGAGTACACTCATAGAAATGTAGCTAGCATTCACACTTCATAAATTATTTCTTTTATCATTTACCTACTCGAGGACGAGCAAGAATTAAGCTTGGGGATGCTGATACATCTCAAATGTATCTATAATTTATGAAGTATTTGTGCCACATTTACAACAATTTTATATGGTTTTTGTAATATTTGATTAGAACTAACCCGGACTGACGCTGTTTTCAGCAGAACTACCGTGGTGTCATTTTTTTGTGTAGAAATAAAAGTTCTCGGAATGGGCTGAAAATTTACGGTGATTTTTTATGGACCAAAAGAGACACCCTAAGCACAAGAGCCGGGACAAGAAGTGGACGAGGAGGCCACAAGCCCTCTAGGCGCGCCCTACCCCGAGGGAGGGTTCTTCGGGCTTGTGGGGCCCTCGGGCACCCACTTGACATGAGACTAACGCCAAAAAATCTTATAAATACCCAAACCTCCAAAAAAGAAACCTAGATCGGGAGTTCCGCTGCTGCAAACCTCTATAGCCATGAAAAACCAATCAGGAGCCCATTTCGGCACCCTGCCGGGGGAAACCATCACCGGAGGCTATCTTCATCATCCCAGCGGTCTCCACGACGAGGAGGGAGTAGTTCACCCTCGGGGCTGAGGGTATGTACCAGTAGCTATGTGTTTGATCTCTCTCTCATGTTCTTGAGATGACACGATCTTGATGTGTTGTGAGCTTTTTTAATATAGATGAATCATATGGAGTTTTCCCCTCTCTATCTTCTTGTGATGAATTGAGTTTTCCCTTTGAAGTTTTCTTATTGGATTGAGTCTTTAAAGGATTTGAGAACTCTTGATGTATGTCTTGCAATGGGATATCCACGGTGATAATTGGATGTTATATTGATCCACTTTATGTATGTTTCGGTGATCAACTTGCGGGTTTCGTGACCTTGGGAATCTATGCATAGGGCTTGGCACATGTTTTCGTCTTGACTCTACGGTAGAAACTTTGGGGCACTCTTTGAAGTTCTTTGTGTTGGATTTTTTTTACAGATCCAGCATTGCTGGCATTCATTGATAATAGCAGGAAGTACTAGAAAACAACAAGGTGGTGAAGGTCCTAGGACTAGAAGATCTGAAGATCAAAGAAAAAGAAAAACAACAGCCCTAATGGCTGCATCACAACACTCCAAACCAACCAAACTAGACAGTGCAGCTCCGACTCCAATGGTGCACTACAAAGGAAACTAGGCAAGGTTGGCGTCATGGAGGATCACCGAATGAACCACCTGTCCCGCGTCATCATATACCACCAGGCCTCCACCATGGCTTTGACTCCGCAGAAACAAACAGTTGAGGCACACCCACTAACATGCCGGAGAAGAGAGCCGACTACCACGACCAAGACCACGCCTCTGACATTGCCCACCGCCATCATCGTTGCCATAGAAGCCCCCGTGCGTGTCCATTCGTAGGAAGCACCGAAGGGATCAAAGTCTTCAAGACGGCGCCCTAAAGAGGGGGAACGACGTTGAAGACGACGCCACCGCCTGACCCTGCATCAGGATATGTGCTTTCACCCAAAGAAATTGATCCGAGAGGAAAGGCTACGAAATTCACGACGATGCCTCCAAGGAGGATAAAAGACACCCACGGGCATCGTCACCGCCGGTCGGCCAGCACCGGCTAGGCTTTCACCCAGGGCAGCCACTCCTGCACGGTAGGCCAAAGTTGACCAGTGCCTCCACTAGACCACACAACCCCACATAGCAATCATGCCATCGCTATGCAGGACCACCACCTAGCCTCCTTGACGACGGGCCTGCAGAGACCAGATCGGGTCTTGCACCCCGTATCCAACCGCGGCCACAGCCTCCCTGCTCCGGCAAGCGGCATTCGCGCACCACCAGTCGCTGGTAGTGCCCCTCCCGGGGTCCAGCCATGGACGACCTGCCAAGCAGCCAAGCCGCCACGCCAAGACCACCATAGCGACCGTCGTCGCCCTGTTGAACCGCCATCACGGGTCGCGCTCATGAACTAGCCAGGTCATCATGTGTCGGATCTGTGCTGCCTAGAGAAACACCACCCAGCAGGACTCCTACGCGCTAGATCTGCACTGCCTGGAGCGCCCCCGCCTAGAAGGCCTCTAAGGCGCCAGATCCGTGCAGCCTGGAGCGCCCCCGCCCAGCAGGCCTCCAACGCGCCAGATCCGCGCAGCCTGGAGCGCCCCTGCCTGCTCGTAGCCGTTTGTTGCCTCCCTGCCTAAAGCGACGCAAATCCTAGCCTCGGACTCGCCATACATAGCTGGCCCGACGAGGAGTCCCCACAGGAGCCACCCGTGTCCAACATTGCCCGTCATGAGCTCGATCTGGCACTCCTGCCCGCAACCTCCGACACGCACCCACGGGAGGAGGCACATCTGCCAGCCCCGTCGGCGCACCTCCGATGGCCACCTCCACCGCCTCTTACAACTGTAACCGGCCCAAGACCAGGTCCCCAGCCAACGAGTCGAGGCTATGCCTCCAATAACCGAAGTTGGCCAGGAGAAACACCCCGCCACCGCCATCCCCGGAGTCAGCCAGGCTTCGCTGGTGATCCCCTCAGGCAACAGTGAGGAGAGGGAGGGAGGAGGGAGTGGGACGGTGGCGGATCTGGGGTTTCTACCCCCTAGTTGCTAGAGGACGTTCCTCCTTGCCCTTTGTGTTGGATTGAACGTGATGAATCTGAAATTGTGTGGTGCATATCGTATATCAAGCCCATGGGTACTCCACAAAACCCTCAAGGTTCGAACACAGGGGCATGTGCGAAGATCCCCTGCAGCCTCGTCCTACCTAGCTCACTACACAATGGACACAACGGCAGACTCGCACGATGACGAGGAAGAAGATGAATGTGACAGTTTACCCAGGTTCGGGCGGATGTGAAGCGTAATACCCTACTCCTGCTTTGGTGGATTGCCTCTTGGGGAGGTGTGGTGGATGAACTAGTATAGTGGGGGTGAACCTCGCGAGGGAGCTCAAGCAGTGTTCTTGGCTTCCTACCCTGTCTTGTCGTTTGGGTGGCTAAGTCGTGGATCGGATCCCCTCTATGGTGTGGCCTAGCTTCTATATATAGCGGTGGCCCAGGTCCTCTGCCCTTATGACAATGGCGGGAAGGGATCCCAGAACGGCCAAATTTGAAGGGGGACAGGAGTACATACGCTCCCTATCCAAAGGTGGTCTTCGCCTGCAAATTGGTTGTCGATGATGCCGTGGTGGGCTCGCTGATGACATCTGCCCTGCGGGGCTCATGGTCATGGTCTTGTTGCAATGGAATGGAAACCTTTGGGCGGCGCTTGGGAACCCGCGTACGTCCTTGTCCCCTTTGCAGCAAAGGGGAAACTGCGCCGCTTGGCACGATGGTGCCCGCCTGTCCTTCCTTGCGTCATCTTTGACTCCTGAGGCTGGGTTCTGCATCGAGATCCACACCGCTCCAGAGGGGGCCTAAGGAGGCCCATACTCGCTGGTCTTGGTGTCATTCTTCCTATAGAACCTAGGGTCTTCGCGAGGGCCTTGTCTTGAGTAGAGTCATGCCAAGCTGAGCCTGGCTGACGAGGTGGGCCATGTCCTGCCCCGCAGGCAGGCAGGTCTGGGTATCCCCATTCCCAGAACGCCGACAGATATTGATTACATCATTGTTTTCCCATATTCATTCGGTAAAGAGAGATTACATGATAAACATGCTAGGTAGCATTCAACATAAAAAATTCTATTTTTATCATTTACCTACTCGAGGACAAGCAGGAATTAAGCTTGGGGTGCTTGATACGTCTCCAATGTCTCTGTAATTTTTTATTGTTTCATGCTAATATATTATCAGTCTAATATGCTTTAGAAGCCATTTTGCATCATTTTTGGGAACTGGACTATTAATCTAGTGCCCACTGCTAGTTCTTGTTTTGTTTGCCTATTTTTTGTTTTGCAGAAAAACAATACCAAACAAAGTCCAATTGAAGCAAAAGTTTACGGTGATTATTTCTAGACCAAATGGGACCTAGGCAGCATTAGAGGGAGACCAAACGCTGCAGAGAGGGCCACAAGCCCAAGTGATGCATCTATGTGAGCTTGTGGGTCCCTCATAGGTTCCCCTGGCGTAATTCCACTTCTATTAATTCCCTAAAATCCCAAAACCACCAGAAGGAGATATGAAACTATTTTTCAATCGCCCAAGCTTTCGTTCTTTCGTGATCCCATCTGGAGGCCTCTGCCGATACTCTCCCAAGGGGGAATCAATCATGGACGCTATCTTCATCAACCTTGGTTCATCCATGATGATGCATGAGTAGTTCACCACAGACCTACGAGTCCATAGTGATTAGCTATATGGCTCTCTCTCTCCCTCTCTCTGTTTGATCTTCAATGCATTCTATTGCGGTTTGTTCTTCTTGAGGAACTATCTGATGTAATCCTCTTCTGCGGTGTGTTTGTTAGGATCCAATGAATTGTAGCTTTATGATCAGATTATTCATTCAAAGAAATTGAGTCAAATCTAAACTTTATTATGTGTGATTTATATAGCTATGTATGTATTCTGATATATCAGTTTGTTTTGGCCAAGTAAATTAGTAGATCATCACAAGGAGTAGAGCATGGTAGTGGGTTCAATCTTGCATTGTGCTCACCTCATGACGGAAGGGGTAGTGAGGCATGGATTTTTATTGTTGCCACGAAGGATAAAAGGATGGGCTCTAAACATATTATTTGTATTACTTTGCCATCATTATGCCATCTTGCTTAAAGCATTACTATGTTTGTCATTAACTAAATACCATAGATGCATGCTCGATAGCAGTCGATTAGTGCTATTTTAGGAGGTTTGACAAACAAATGATAGGAAACAAGACATAGTGGTAGAAACGAGACAACTAGCATGGCAATGATAATAGTGGTATCCAAGGAAATGATCATCTTGCATGAGATCCTGCTTGGAAGAAGAACGAATCCGTGAAGTAGACGAACGAACGTAGTTGAACGGATCCTCACACTCCAAATTGGTTTCAGAACTCTATCGAGAAGAAGCAATCCGGAAACAAACAAATGGCACGGTAAACACCAAAACATATTCATGATATGATGCGCAAAAAAATATGATGCATGTCTATTTAATTATGCATGATACGGCAAGCACAAGAATCAACTACTACACATTAAATGAAGTTCAATATGCAACAAACTACATATTGACGAAACTCCACTTTTAAATATTTGATTTACTCTTGTTTAGGTAACCGACAAGATTAAATGTTGTTAAGCATGGCAAGAGGTGAAGCATAACTAAACTATTTATCCAGACATTTTAAATGAGGCCAGAAAAAACATTTAGTATTTTCGAAACGACTCCATATGTAATTGTAGAATTTCTTACCGTTCTACCTCAACATATTTCATATTTATTAAACAGGAAAATAAAGTGGACCATGTTATTCTACACAACTTTTCTAAGCAATTTATATATATATCATTTAATTTGGAGCTATGGTTATTTAGATATGAATTAAACCATTTTAACATGACATTTATTTAAATTAAATGCAAACATCAATATAAACATTTTGAACGCATTGTGAGAGTTGGATATTATGAAACTAAATTAAAATTTTGATCAAGTTTGATAAATGACATGTTTTATTTGGATGCATGGATAATGAATTTTATATGCATAGAAACTAGGGACTTCTTTGTACATCGGTCAACTCTGGATAAAAAGAAAAATCGTGTGGACAGAAAAAACATAACGGGCCGGATTATTACACCACGTAGCAGCCCAGCAATGAATCAGGCCCAGCGGCCATGTGTGTGCACAATTTAGAAAAGAGAAGCAGAAAAAGAAAAACTCGGAGAACTTGGGGTCAAACCCAGGACCTCTCGATTGGAGACGGGTTATCCTAGCCAACTCGGATAACCTATGTTACAGATAATAGAGGGCATTCGAATATAGATGATTCAGCTAAACAGCGGGATGCAGATGGGTGTGTGTGTGTGTGTTTTGTGTGTGTGTGTGCAAAATAAAAAGAAGCAAGGAAAAATTGAGGCACCCCGGACTCGAACCCAGGACCTCCTGGTTGTGTGACTACACAGTCAAAAAATTGGGCTGGCTTCCATTTTCTGATGGGGGTGCATTTTATTTTATTTGAACAACATGTCAAATGCTCAAGCTTGACCGTGGCGATGCGAAGACTATTGCTGGCGACCAGAACCAGCGGTGGCTGCTGCAGCTCCACAGAACCAGCGGTCGTGCGGAAACAAGGTGTACTTGTGGTGCGTGCATGCAGAGCAATCGTGGGATGTGCATGCGCACGGATGCTCGAGCACGAGCTCCAGCTCGTCTCGGGCATGACGAGGCATGGCCGATGGCAGCAGTAGCTCATTGGCACAAGGTGAGAAGCGGGGCGACCCGCGTGCGTGCGCTCCCGCAATTAGGTGGTGGTGCATTGTCATGTAGGTGCGGAGCTGCGGCAAGGTGCGGGCGTGGATACAAGCATGCTCATGCTTGCATTCATGGCTGGAAGAGACATGTCTATGATGCGGACATGAGCGGGACAACAACCTACAAAGCTGGATCCGACAGGAAAGAAGAGGCTCGGTGGACCGGTTGCTCGCCAAGGGCTTGACGAGGAGGCCGAGTAGGCAATGGAGAGGACGAGCCGAGGCATTAAACGAGGAGGCATCCTCGATTCCGTGAACCAGAGGATGCAGGGGCAGAAGAGGTTGCTGGAGAGGAAGCTTTTGAGTCCTTATGGAGGCGAGTGGAGGCGAGGAAGATGACAGTCGTTGTGGTGATACTCCTAGTAGAAGAAGACGGTCGAATCAACCCGAGCTCGAGCTAAAGCTCGGCTCGGTTATGGCAACTGAGTTGCGTGGAGGCACCTTACCTACGACAGCAGGAGAGGGAGCAGAAGGGGAAATGGGTAGAGGGGAACCCTAGGGCACAGGAGGTCTGTTTTATAGGCACTAGGGAAGCTTTCCCAGCCGTCAACTCCCTTTTAAATGAACTACGGGTGGGGTGACTTTTGAGAGGGTGATCGGACATAATGCAAAAGAATTATGGGCAAGGTTTGAGCAATAATTAAAGAACTGAAATATGATACTTGAAAATGAAATGAAATAAAGAAGTTGGATTTGAGAATAGTTAGACAATTTGTTGAAGCTTGAAGGAAGTTGAGGAAAAGTAAAAAAGGAAAGGATCCATGAGGGACTAGGAGTGGAAAAACACATGAACAAAAATAAGATAGACACAAGCACAATAAGAATTGAGTTGATGCATGATGCAAAAACAAACATCACAACCATGCAAGCATGAAGAAAACACAACAAATAATGGAGGTCTCGGTCTTGGGCTGTTAAAAATCTCCCGCACTTACAAGAGATCTCGGCCCGAGATCTTAGAATTAGAAGAGGAAGAGAAAGTGGAAGAGGTAAATTAAGTTGCTTCTTTGACAGACAAGTGAAACCAACAAATCTTAGAGGTTGCAAGAGATGAAGAATGGCACTAGGAACAAGGAAGAATTCAAAAACCACTCTAGTTGAAATGAGATAGACAAGGAATGGCAAAGAAAGAATTTGGGCGGCACTCCGGTAGAAAAGAGAGGCAAGACTTGATAAGATCGAACTAATTTACGAAGAGGACTCAACACTTTGATTAAACGGATAAGCAAGGAAAGAGCATGACCCTGACAAAATGAGATGATCGGTCAAAGAGAGAAGCAACAGAACACCTCTGGAACAAAACAATAGAAGCTAGATCGATTGAAGGAAAAGAACGAAGAAGAAAATGACAACTTCTATCACAATCAAATGGAAAAGAATGATTGAACGGAGTTGGTGGAAAATCAACAACGAAAAGAATAAGATTGTTGTAGGATTATGGAAACCATCGCAAAACTATGAGATGACCACCTGCCACTAGCGGAAACAATTGATTCCTTGGGAGCAACAAGATATGCAAAACTTATTTCACGAAGAGGATACATTGATAAGTTGGATCATTGATGAGCACCATGATTGCAACAATCCAAGGAAAGACTTTAGATGAAATCCAATACTTGACATCTTCAAGGAAGAATTGATGGTTCTAAATATCTCATTGTTGGCAAAATTCTCTTTCTGACTCCTCATCAATCAAGAATGCTATAACACCACCTCAAAAGATAAGGGAGGATAAACTGCACTTTGAAATGCAAGACAAAGAAAACTTGAGCTCCTCTAACAAGAATCTTGAAGAACACTTCAAGAATGAATTAAATCATTAACAAACCAACATGAAGAATCTTCAAAGAACTCCAAAATGAAAGGATGATAGAAAAGAATTGAAGGTTCCAAAAAGAACAAGATTGAGACCTTGACATGATTTAGATGAAGCTTCGTGACGCGATTCTTGAGAAAAACTTGGGAATCCGGAAAAGAAAAATGAACAATTTAGAATCGAGAATTGATAGCAGCGGCGGCTGCGGGGACTCTTGCCAGTGATAGGAACCAACAACGATAGGTGCTGCAGCTCCAAAGAACCAGCGGGCGGGCGGGCGGAAACAAGGTGTAGTTGCGATGCGTGCATGTTGAGCAACCATGGGATGTGCGCGCACGGATGCTCAAACACGAGTTTTAGCTTGTCTTGGGCACGGCAAGGCAAGGTGGATGGCAGCAGCTGCTCGTTGGCACAAGGTGAGAAGCGGGTTGAGTCATGTGCGTGCGCTATGGTAAGCAGGTGGTGGTTTGCTGGTGTGTAGGTGTGGAGCTGCGGCAAGGTGCAGGCATGGATACAAGCATGATCATGCTTGCATTATTGGATGGAAGAGTCCTAGTCATGATTCTGACATGAGTGGGACAACAGCCTATGGAGATGGATCTGACAAGAAAAATGAGGCTGGGTGGACTGGTTGCTCACCAAGGGTCGATCAGGAGGACGGGTAGGCAACAGAAAGGATGAGCCGAGGCGCTGATCAAGGCGACATCCTCGGTTCTGTGAAGCAGAGGATGCGGGGGAAGAAGAGGTCATCGGAGAGGAAGCTTTCCGGGTCCATGTGGAGGCGAGTGTAGGTGAGGAAGACGGCAGTCATCGCGGTGATGCCCAAGGGAAGAAGACGGTCGACGACGGGCGAATCAACCCGAGCTCAACCTAAAGCTCGGCTGGGTTGTGGCGACGGTATTGTGTGGAGGCACCTTACTTGCGGCAGTGAGAGAGGTGGGAGAAGGGGAAAACTGGTGGAGGGCAACCCTAGGGCACCAGAGGTCTATTTTATAGGCGATGGGGAAGCTTCCTCGACCGTCAAATCATAGCACGGGGCGATGTGGCTATTCTGGATGAGCGTCGTACAGAGGTAGGAGAAATCTCATGTGTGTGTGGACTAGTTGGGCTTGGGCTAGAAATGTAAGTGAGGTGGGTCCCTCTCTCTCCATGATCTTCTTTCTTTCTTTTATTTCTTTTATAGAGATTTGCAAAGAACAAAACAATGAGTAGAGTTGGAATTCCAACAATAGAGGTATTTTCGCTGAGCCATAAAAATATGGAGGATTTGGTAAAATTGGTTTGTGGATTTTTACATAATATAAATTTAAACAAGTTTGAATTTCATTAAAGCTTGCCTAAATTTAAAACCAAACCAAACTAACACCAAATGAGATGAAATATTGTAGGATCACATATCATAATATATATGATTTATGGGCACAAGATGAACATTTATGGAGGAAGTAAAAAACCAAACATCATGAATAAAATTCGATATGTTTGAATTCAAACTCCCATTTAAATGAACTATGGATGGGGTGAATTTTGAGAGGGTGGTTGGACATAATGCAAAAGAATTATGGGCAAGGTTTGAGCAATAATTAAAGAAGTGAAATATGCCACTCGAAAATGAAATGAAATGAAGTAAAGAAGAAGTTCGATTAGAGAGTAGTTGGAGACTTTGTTGAAACTTGAAGGAAGTTGAGCAAGAGTAAAAAAGGAAAGGATCAAGGAGGGGCTAGGAGTGGCAAAACACACAGGCCAAAATAAGAAACAAACAAGCACAACAAGAATGGAGTTGATGCATGATGCAAAAATATATCACAACCATGCTAGCCTGAACAAATCACAATAATAATGGGGGTCTCAGTCTTGGGCTATTACGACTCTCCCCCACTTACAAGAGATCTCGACCCATGATCTTAGAATTAGATGAGGAAGAGAGAGTGGAAGAGGTAAATTAATTTGCTTCTGCGACAAACGAGTGAAACAAACAAATCTTGGAGGTTGCAAGAGATGAAGAATGACACTAGGAACAAGCAAGAATTCGAAAACCACACTAGTTGAAATGAGATAGACAAGGAATGGCAAAGAAAGATTTTGGGAAGCACTCTGGTAGAAAAGAGAGGCAAGACTTGATAAGGTGGAAAAAAATATGAAGAGGACACTGACAAGGATATGTACCTAGGGTAGGGTCCTAGGCCTGACCTACATACCCTACCAAAGGACACTATATTGGAGGACTTGAAGATTACAAGAGAGGTTCTGACTGGATTATCCATGGCGCTCAAGTCACTCGACAATTAATCCACTCGAAAGCTTCTCCCTCCACTCAACAATATCCTATCAATCGGCGGATCTCGCTACCAGTCGACGCTAGAAGACCAGAAGCCACCCCAGGGAGGCCAACAAGCAGGCGTTCAACCAATCATCATTAGTAGCATTTATTGTGTATGTTACCAGTAACGCTCGTCTTTATTCCCACGATCGAACCCTTGGATGCCTGGCACTTATGAGGGGCATTGTACTCTATATAAGCCACCCCTCCTCTCTGGCACAAGGGTTCGTAGCTTCTGTAACTCATACTATCCACACGACAAGAGCTCCCGATAACTGAGACGTAGGGCTGTTACCTCCACGAGAGTGGCCTGAACTCATACATCTACGTGTACACCCTCGCCATAACTAGGACTCTGCCCTCTCCTTACGTAACCCTATCTTCTACTATCAGACTCGTCCCCGCCACAGTTGGCGCCCACTGTGGGGTAGGCGTCTAAGCGACTTTCGGCGAGGTGGCATTTCCCCCCATCGTCATGTCTTCCGGCGATGGTTTGTTCCTGGGCCATGAGATCCGTCTCGCAGCGCTCACCTTCATCACCGACGATTCCGCATGGCCTCTGGAGGTGCCTCTAGATGTTGAGGTGCTCCCGATCCGTGGGGCGGCGCACTTCCGCACAAGCTCCTGTGGTGTTCTTCTGCGGCAGCCATTGACTCTGTACTCTTCGGCCCTCCCCGCCGTTCGCCGCCGCAAGCGATCCGGTCGCTCACGGCTCCAGCACCGGGTGAGGCATGCGGTGGCTCGCCAAGTTTTGTCTCCGTAGAGCAATCGAGCCTGCCGAGTCACTTCACAGCATGATCGACTTGGAGTCAGACTAGTCTGACGTTCCCTCCAAGTGCGAGAGCTACGATCCTGCAGCAGAGGTTCTTCTGGCTGGTTCACATCAGAGCCCTCCTCCTGGCTTCAGCCACGGCAGGCGCGAGGCTGGTGGGGGCGTCGAATGACCAGCCGCACATGGACGAGGAGGTCCTCCATACGCCCATCATCGGTGCGACCGCTGACGCCTAGGCCTTGGAGGCCATGCACATTCGGCTCGAAGAGCTTTAGAAGGAACTCAACGAGCGCGCTCAGTAGCGTCCACCACCTCCCAGTCGACGTCAGCGACAGCAGTTTCCGAGTGATTCTTAGAACAACATTGAGGTATACCGAACTCCAGTCTTAAATGTTGCAGCGGCGGCTAGGATCGTAGATTCCATTCAGTCGTCCCGTTCAGAGGCTGGTAGAGGTTTGCTACAGATTCGAGCGCTGCTTGATGCGGCGCTAGAACTCAGTCGTTTCTCAATCGCGCAATAGAAAACACAGCAATTCACCAAAGGCCGACACTATTCAGTCGGCTCACAATCCAGGTTCGCCTCTGCGTCGCAGGGGTGGAGGTTTCCGTAAA
Organism: Hordeum marinum; assembly: GCA_022496015.1. Lineage (NCBI taxonomy): Eukaryota > Viridiplantae > Streptophyta > Magnoliopsida > Poales > Poaceae > Hordeum > Hordeum marinum. The sequence continues at coordinate 269,792,437 of CM039675.1, read as the reverse complement.
GATCAGTACTGGGATTAGGGACGAGATCAGTTTCACCGCGATGACCACCTCGAGTGCCTACTCCTCCGCGGAGTGGTCCGTATGTGCCCCGGCACCAGGACGATAGGCGCCCGCTTCGTGAGGAGTGGAACCAAGGGTTTGATGCAAGAGACGTCCTTACTCAGAGGCGGATCGATAGAGACAAAGCCCATAGAGATGGTTATGACAGAGATTACCCGAGTGGCAACAATGCTTTTATTACTGATCTCGAGTGTTTTAGCAGAGCCATTGATTCTGCAGAGATTCCCCCAAACTTCAGGCTGGCGGTGGGAGATAAGCAAGTTTTCTGGCAACTCAAAGCTAGAAATGTGGTTGGATGATTACCAAGTGACCGTTCAGATCGGTGGGGGCAATGAGAACATAGTAATGAAGCATTTGTCCTTGATGTTGGATGGTTTGGCCCTAGCGTGTCTTAATCGTTTGGATCCTTCTAGCATTCACTGCTGGGAGGATCTTGCCCAAGTGTTCATCAGAACTTTCAAGGGAACCTACAAGTGTCCTGCTAGTTTGATTGATTTGCAACATTGTGTTCAGAAGCCCAATGAATCCTTGAGAGATTACATTCAGAGCCAATTCACTTTGCATCATACAATCGAGAATGTTTCTGAGCATCAAGCTATTTGTGCTTTCAAGGCCGGAGTGAAGTACAGAGAGATTAACCTGAAGTTTGGGCGAATAGGTGATATTTCACTTAGTAAGATGATGGAAATTTCCACTCGATACACCAACGGCTAAGAAGAAGACCGTCTCCGCAGTGGCAAAGGAAAAGTAGTCAACAACGATGCCGGCGGCAATTCGAGTCGGAAGCAGAAGCGAAAGGCTGGTGGCCCTGTTCAGGCAGAGGCAGTCGCTCTGGCGGTGCAAGAAAAAAATAAGGGGAAGTCCAAGGGATAGTTTGCCCCCAAGAAAGTAAAAAATTAGTCGGGAACTGATGTTCTGAATTTACCGTGTGCAATCCACACGAGGAAAGAAAAGGATGGTAATTGATATTGCCCAAACATACCACTCGACAGTGCCATCTACTGATCTAGCAGTTTAAGGAAGGTAAGTCGAGTGAGAAAACTCCTGAAAAAGAGGATGATGAAGACAAAGAAACTTTTCCTGATGTCAATGCCACTCTGATGATTTTTGTTGATGTTGAAAGCAAGATTCGATTGAAATTTATCAACAGAGAAGTCAACATGGTTGTTCCTACAACCCCCACATACCTCAAGTGGTCTCAGGCTGCTATCATGTTTGATCAGTCAGATCACCCTGCTCATGTTGCTACCCTTAGTCAGCAGGCTTTGGTTGTGGATCCCATTGTGGGGGGCACTTGACTCCGCAAGGTCCTCATGGATGGAGGGACTGGATTGCACATTCTGTATGCTGATACCCTCAAGGGGATGAACATCACGATTTCCTGGCTCAGTGAGAGCAATATGCAGTTCCACGGAGTCATCCCAGGGAAGAAGGCCAAATCACTTGGCCAGATTGCATTGGAGGTGGTGTTCGGCACCGATAGGAATTTTCGTAAAGACAAATTGACGTTTGAAGTCGTGGGCTTCCAGAGCGTGTACCATGCCATCCTTGGTCGGCCAGCTTATGCCCATTTCATGGCCTATCCATGTTACTTGTATCTCAAGTTGAAGATGTAACATCCCAAATTTTCATTTTGGAATGTTATGAAATATAGCTATGCATCCATCATCATCATTGCTTGAATACATGTATAATTGAAATGCTTCTTCTGACTTTCTGAAAGCCCTTTCTATTTTTTTTCCCTAACTTGCTTTCACCTATTTGAAATCCTGGTAAAATGTTCAAAATAAGAGGGGAGTAACATGACACTCCACACCAGGGTCAACTTGGTGATTTATTTGAACAAAAATAACCAGGGGTTATTTTGAAAATATTTGCAAAAAGGATTTAAAAACAATTAGGCAATTTCTGAAAATATTATTTTTTTCAAATTGTTCAAATGACAGAATAAAAATGTTCATTAAATAGCATTTATTATTCTGTTAATTTTGGTATATAATACCCCTATAGTTATAAAAGGTTTGAATGCTTTAAAGGTTTTTTAAATGCTCTAGAAAAACATTAAACAAAAACCGGTAACGGTTACTGTATTAAACGGGCCGGCCCACGGGCAGTTATTCGCGTATGGATTAAAAGCCGGCCGACCGACGCGCATTAACCTCCTCCTCTCTCACTGACACCGGGCCCCACCCGACCGACCGTTTCGCCCGCGCGGTCGCCTCCTTCCTCTCGCGCGCGCCGTCGCCGACCGTTTCTCCTCTCACCGGATCTCTCTCCCCTCTCCTCCCCCGCACTCCCCAGTGCCCCTATAAGTACCGGACACTTCCCTCCCTCCATTCCCCCCCCCCCCCGAGCCCCCTCTCTCCCTCGCCGAGACGCTGCCAATTCCTCGCCGGAGTTGCACCACCACCGGAACTCCCATCGTCTGTAGCCAACGCCTCGGTCATCATCGCCCCTCTCCGACCCCTCCGTTCGACGCAGGACCCCGCCTGCCGTCGTCTGAACCCCTCCACTGCCTCCCTCGACCACCGGAGACCCCTCCGGCGACGTCCTCGACCACCGGCCGCCGCCTCCATCGCCGGAATTCCCACACCCCCTCCGGTAAGACGCCGGACACTCCCCCTCCCTCCGATCCAAATCCAACGACCCAGATTAGAAGCCACTTATCCCCGAACCGTTTTCCTTTTCTGATCGGTCTCCCGCTCGAAACCACCTACCGCAC